>OX243817.1:12443264-12778264 GCA_945859605.1 Lumbricus rubellus | reverse complement strand
TTGAGGGCAGGGTGGGAATTGTCGGGGGTTTGGGGTTTCAACCCCAGTCTTTCTTATGGTAAAGTCTGTTTTCACACCCCGATTCCAAGTGAATAATGGTCTATCCCCAGTTATTTTCCACAATTCTTACACTGCTTGAGGGTCATTCGTCTTTTACTAGGAACCCTAGCTCCTAACACCGCACCCATACGCCCACACAAACACACACGCTTTTTCTCTAAAAAATTCAATGGGAATTGTGACGTTGGAACAAATTCCTAAGAAAATCCATCTGTAGCGCATTGGAAATCAATCGCAAATGAAACGACAACTAAAATTGTACCTCACCTAATATTAAACCCCCACCGAAAATTAAACCCCCACCGAATAGTAACACTAGAACTGTACAAACGAGTTAAATCGGCCGTGCCTGGATCACCTAAATTTTACCCATCATGCTCATTTCAGTCTCAAATATCTAATTCATGGCAGTTTTAAAGTGTGTTTTTTATTGTCTCTATTTGGGGTTGATCAATAATATTAATTTCTTTTTACCTAATTTTGTTTCTTATAAATATTGTTCGCTGTAAATATGACTTAGCCTACTAAAGTATATGTGTACATATAAATACGTATGAATATGTTAGCCGTATGTATGAATGCACAATGTTGCACATGTATGTATGTATGAATGGATGTATGTATGTATGAATGGATGTATGTATGTATGTATGTATGTATGTATGTATGTATGTATGTATGTATGTATGTATGTATGTATGTATGTATGTATGTATGTATGTATGTATGTATGTATGTATGTATGTATGTATGTATGTATGTATGTATGTATGTATGTATGTATGTATGTATGTATGTATGTATGTATGTATGTATGAATGTATGTATGTAAGTATGTATGTACGTATGTACGTACGTACGTACGTATGTATGTATACTATGTATGCACTATATTATTGCTCACTCTGTACAAACTTTGGTCGTGCTGGAGGCAAGTGTCTCTGGTAGACCTGGTCCCCTCTGAATATGATGGACCGTCAACAGCAGCTGCTGCTGTCTCTATATGGCTTTGTCAAATACGCTGCGCCGAGATTACAGGGCAGACAACGCACGAACCGCCATCTTCTTTTCTTACCATCGATCCCATGGTGCCTTTCGTTTCCGGTGGGTTTCACAATTTCCTTTCGCTCGTCCAGTCTGACACTACAGTAGCAATCGACGCGCATGCGCTCAACCGCGCGACACCTATTGTCGTCGGTGTGGTGGAATATATGGACCTGTTATTACCCTTTCTGAATCTCACCTGATTGGCCTTTCATGACGTCACTAAGATAAAAGAGGTATACATACAACTTCATCAAGCGCAGAGTCTTCTCCTGATTACTTAGGCGCAATACTTGATGTGACACACGGTTGTTAAAAACAAATCATGGATAAACAATATAGAAATGAGGGAGTACTTTTTACTGTCAGTGGACATATTCCTCTCTATACTGCAGCATGCATTGGCAGAAACTTAGAAGCTGCAGATGACTGAGATGAGTAGACATTAGAAATGAAATCAATTGCTGCTCTCAAAACATTCTGAAATATTCGATGAAATTCTATGCTAATATTGGATCACATAATTATTATCTCCGGACAATTAAGTTTCCGGTAACTTTTGCAGGTTTTTCCAAATGAAAAATCACTCTATGTATCCGCATTGGTAGACTTACATATATCTCACGAGTCTGTTTCTTACTACCTGATAGCTACAGATAGTTACTCACAGAGAGACGAGGATACGAGTTGCATGAGTAAAGGAGCACTTCAGCAAATTGCAGCCTGGACTCTCTCCCACTACAGATGAATTTTGCTCACGGCATGCTGTCAGCCATTAATCGACTCCAGAATATAATGCGAAGAGGGGCAGAATTTCTCGCGGACCCATTATTCCACCACTCCGCTACCAGTGATTCTGGAAAATGCGCTAAAGAATCGCTGCAGTTGGTGGCGAGCTGTGGACAGATGTCGCCATCTGTCTAATTGTGTTAATGCGCCATCCAATCGTTCTGTATAGTCCCGTGTTGATTTTGGGGATTTGTCCATACATCGGGAATGGTCAGCAAAGGAAGGGTTGCTTGACCAGTCAACCGGTGAGGAAAGCAATACCACACTGACCATATTTTTTCGTTGGACATAAAGCAACATTACTATGGCTGCAGATTTTAGCGATTTTAATCGTAAACTTTTTAATATTTTAACTTTGGCCTGTTCGATTAATTTTTTAAACTTATAATAGAGTCTATTATAATGTCGAGCTGGGCGTTTCTCATTATTTTTGCGGGCAGGGCTGAAAGTGAGCTGGGTCTTTCCGGGTCCAAGACGCGGCATTCATTCTGTTAGCCGACTACCTCTGACCCAAAACAGACCCGGATATTTTTCAAACCAATTTCAGCATTGTTTCTGGGGTAGACAACACCGTGAACAGCGGTAATAACGCGTGGGTGGAAAATTAAGCGATCATTTAGGCCATATATATATAGCTAATTTGAAGGTCATTTAGCTAATTTCAAGATCATTTTTCTGATGGGAATGGTTCGAAGCGTCCAAATTATCTGTCTTCATTTTTAGTTCGGGAATTTAATCATGAGCGTTGCCAGCAAATACTATTGCACCTCTTTCGTCAAATGATCATATAATAAAAGATTATGATGCATTAGCCCAACCTGTGTGAAGCTATAGCCTATCTATTACCCACAGCAGATCACTCATAGGCTACGCACTGTCTTATAGCCTACACTGTCCTACAGTATAATATATAGATTATGGTCTGGATTCGCCACGGCGTCTTGCGTAGTTGCGTGTGTTCAATCTAAGTAGCTGCCACGGAAAGTCAAACTCACAAAGTAGTCTTCATCGAAAAGATCAGGACGGGTTGGAAATTAGACAGACAGACAAAAAGAGGAACAGGCCAACACATCTATAAAACCAGACAGAGATGCGTAGCCTAGATTATCATTCGGGCTTTAGAGGGGGAATGTGGGGCACAAGAGCTTAGTCGCAGGCATTGGATTTGCAGTGCATCATGCTGCGCATGCATGCTGCTATAGACAACCTTTGTCGGCGTTCTAGCAAATTTTCATAAAGCGTCTGTAGGCTCTAGCATATATGGCCAGAGCTATATATAGGCCCTCATATGCACTAGCGATTGTATAAATTTAATTTGACGATTAAAAAAGACATACATTAAATATCAATATGAAAAATATAATAAAATATAATTGCACAAAGTTATGAGCACAAAATCTCGAAGCCATAGACCTACAAAAAGACAAAAGCCACACACGTGTGCATACGAAACATTAAAGGCATGATCGTAAATTTATACGCCTATATACGCATGCATAATAATTGGTCTAAAGTGTATAAAAATGAGCATTGTACAGTCGATTTATATTATGACTACGCTTTGCTACTAACAGACCCTTGATACAAAAACAAAAACCATAGTTTACACAAGAGGTTGCGTCAATAATTAATCAGCGCCATCTATCGCCTGACAGGTTCAAAGAATCCGCCTTTGTCTATAAATCATCAGCAAAACTTGATCTGTAAGCCACGGAAATAAGAGCAGTAACCATAGATTCAATTTATAAAAAAGCAGCAGAGGGTGAAGTAGCAGACCCCCGCAGGTGGCCACGTCGTTTCAATGGCATGCTTGAAAAACATCTGCGAGAAATAAATTCAGAGCTCCGGTGATGAATAATCGCCTCCCATCGAAAACAGCGTAAAAAAGGCTCATCGTTAGAAGCATCGGCGGCAACGTTGCTACAATGGTCATTGATTAATCACCTAATTTGCCTGACAACCGCATAAAACAGTTACACATTAGACGAACACAGAACCCGCACGCAAACGTCACACTGACGACACAATAAACATAACTCCGATGATAAATAGTCACTGCGGTGACATCATAATATTATGCATAATCGACGTACACAACAGCAGGGTAGCGGATAAAGCTGTCTGAAGCTCAGTAACATAAATGTCATGACAACGCTATTAATGCTATCACACATCTGCTGCTTATTATAATAGATTTAAAATAGTTTTTTTGGTTAACATTCGCAAATAATTTAGCACCGGATGTTCGGCAAAAATTTGGCCACATTTTCTGAGTAATGCTACTAAAAACTAAAAAAATGTTTGAAATAAATTCAACGTTATAGTGCAGCACCAGTCTTGGTCTAATATGTGTTTACTTTTAGTGTATCTATAGATTCTAAAACTATAGTATAGCGAACTACATTTTAACGCGGAAAGACACTATATATTGTTAGGCATCATAATTTGTAATCAAAACAAAACTATTGTTTCCAACAATGTACAAGACAATATTATGACCGCTTAATATATTGACAATTTATGTATGATTCATTCAGTTATGCATTAAGAAAAATTTAAGAAATCAAGGTTTGTGAAGCAATAAATTTATCAAAATTATAAAGTAGCATTCCCAGGAGATAAGGTCGCAATGAGTAATTGGGAGCAACAGGTCTACCAAAGTGACTAAGTCCCACTAAAAGGAACCTATTTACTTATCTAAAGAGAAGAAAACTGAAGATGACAGAAGATTTAAGTGAATAAAAATAGAAGGGGACATCAACTTTAGTTCAACAATGAGTACCGTAAGTAATAGAAAACACAAAAATGAATAAAAACAACTTTGCTAACTTAATCAGGGACTATGATACGTGCTCATGACGTTGAACCATAATTATTAGGCCTAATATTCTTATAAAAGTATAGGCCTACCATTAAGCCTAATTCTCAACAAAATGGTTGGCATTTGCAAAACTTTTCTATACAACATAAGTCACAGCATTATAGCACCATAATTCTAGGCATATCCAAAGCACACAGTTTATACGAACACAACAGCAACATCATGATTGTCGCTCATCACCCATGCAGCCAATCGCAAAAGCAACGCGTACAGTGTACAACAGTGAATTTAAGTAGACTGCGTATACGATTGCATTCAGCAGAATGTGAATGATGGCACATGCTTTGGTTTCTGAAGTTTATCTGAACAATGTTATACAATGATACAATCTACATGTATAGCACCGACAGGACCCAGGTACATTTTCGTACAGGTATTCTCTTGTGTGTACGTATTTATATCTCCATTCATATGTAAATGTACATAATTTAAGATTCCATATATGTATGCATGTATATATGTAATGTATGCATGTATAATGTAAATTTACATGTATGTGTGTCTATGTGCATTATATGTATTATAGACTATATGCGGATTTTTAAAGCGTCTCTCAAAGTGCAGTTTATTATCAGAGGCGCGTGATTCATGATACTGTAATAATTATGTGTATTCATGCAACTTTGCATATTTGCATGTATGCATATGCATACGTATTACGTATGCATGTATGTACAATTGTTCATATATATATGTATGTATATATGTATGTATGTATGTATGTATGTATGTATGCATGCATGCATGCATGCATGCATGCATGCATGAATGAATGTATGTATGTATGTATGTATGTATGTATGTATGTATGTATGTATGTATGTATGTATGTATGTATGTATGTATGTATGTATGTATGTATGTATGTATGTATGTATGTATGTATGTATGTATGTATGTGTGTATGTATGTATGTATGTCTGTAATGTATGTATGTATGTATGTATGTATGTATGTATGTATGTATGTATGATTGTATGTATGTATGTATGTATGTATGTATGTATGTATGTATGTATGTATGTATGTATGTATGTATGTATGTATGTATGTATGTATGTATGTATGTATTTATGCATACGTATGTTTATTGCAGATATGACCCATTGGCATATTGGTATGAATATGAACATTCATATAACGTCTCTAAGAGGCTAACAAAAGCGTTGATTTTATTGTCATTCTTCAAATAAGACGACCATTAGGCCTATAACTGGCACAGCCTCTACTATTATAGTGACTTCTATACTCCGCTTCACAGAATTTCGCTCTGCAGTCGAAGTGCAGAGGCGCATGCGTACGATGAATTATTCTCGGGTCCGCCATATTGCGCTCGAATCTTGAACGACGTGCAGCACTGTGCGCCATGGTCTAATAATTGTGTTAATTATGGCCAGCCAAAGTCAATTCTTGTCATCCGATAAAACATTTCATTGTGTGGCCGAAAGAATTGTCGAAGGCTGTTGATGAGACTGGCATCCACTGATGGATGACTCCTGCCTTTGTTCTTTCCGAGACAATGCAGTCTCTGTTGTTGATGCGGTGACACAACGCTCGGCTTCTTGAGGCACGGGAAGCCCTTCTTCGCCGGGCTGAAGAAGAACTGATCCCTCGTGACGGCTCGTCTCAGACCAAGGAAGTCCTGAACCTTGTCGAGCTCCGTGGCAGGGTCGCTGATCAGTCCCTCGCCGCTGACGAAGTGCATCCGGTCGAGAGGAAAGAATCGCAGCCAACGTTCGAGATGTTTGGCGTAGAGTCCGATCTGCAGCGCTCCCCACGATGCGTTGACTTCGATGGGGGAGGATGATGGGGAGGAGGATGGGGAGGAGGTGCGGTTGGGGGAGAAGGCGAGGCGTTCGAAGGACGGGGTGTTGGAATGCTTCGTGATGACCTGAGTGTAATGAGACACAGCCCGAGTGACTGGATCACGAACGACGACCAGCAGCTTTGTGTCGTTCGACATCCGAAAGATCCTCTCCGGAACAGACTCCGTGACGAAGTAGCTCGGAGTCTTCTCAATCGTCATCTGGTCGGACCTCGACAAAGGCATTTGTTGTCTAGAAAAAGGAGCAGAACGATAATTATCATCTGGTACACATTACAATCTGATTATTACTTGCTCTATAATTATAAAGTTCTAATCCTTGCTATAGATTAAAAAGATCATGCACTCAAAAACCACGTGATGACATTGTTCATGCCATATCAAGTCACGTGCAGTGATGTCATTGCATGTCATTAGGCCTACATGTCATGACTTTGCATTTTTTAAAATCTCTTTAGCAAAGAACCAAATTCAAAGTTGATAGAAAAAGTCTGCAAGGTATAAGCTTACAGTACATGTAGGTTAGACCTATACTATGGTATACTCATGAAGGTCAACCGCAGCGGGTCGGGTCGGGCCTAGGCCTATAGAAATTGTAAACGCTCAACACACGTGGTTTAAGTTTACAAAGTTTAAAAATTTCCCGAAGTTTTCCGGCCAAATTTTCTTATACATCAACAATCCAACGTTTTAAACCAGCTATAAAGAACACTGAAACACTCCAATAACTAGAACACTTCCTGTAGTCGTGACCTGACCGATATAGGTCTACAGGTTAGAGGTGTCCAAACGGCGTATAGGCCTATATATATTCTTAAACTTCGTTCGGGTCAAAGTTGCACATCCCATTTAAGTTCCTTTTACTTTACATGTATCTATATATCGTCCGTAAACCAGGCTTTTGGTCAAACTTGTTTAGCCAAAGAATTATCGTGGTTTGCTGGAACCGGCAACCACAGGCAATAATATCCTATATGCCTGAAATGTATCCACCCCAAGCAAGAGCAATTTCAGGCAGAAACTGGACTGTAGGCTAATATACAACAACTGAATTCAGAGTGAGCTGAATCTACCTACTTACTTAATTGTAATTTACAGCTATTGCATTACCCAGTCTTTGCAATGGGAGGTCAGACGATATTCAATCCAATGTAGACTATGTATAGAACATCGGAAGCGAGCTTAACCGAATTTAAGACGTCGTCGTAGGAAGAGATTGGACGACGGAAGAGCGTCTTTCCAAATCTGGTAATTGTGATGTGCCATTCCGCAGATTGGGTTAATTTCGTTGAAAAAGACCGAAATCTGCTCACTCGTCTCTCCGGCGAAGCGGAATGAGTCTCGGGGCCGTAATTTAATCATCAGCTTTGTCTTCTATTATTAGCTATTCTACGTTAGACTGCGATTTCTTGCGGAGTTGAATTACTTCCGCTTCGCGAGCACACGTCGTATTCGTCCGACAAAGGAGTGCAGTGAAAACGCATCGAGTGTAGTAAGTAGTGTAGTAATAAGACACGCCCATCATCTGTATGCGAGAAGAAAAGAGAGGTCTCTTTAAGTTTTTCATCGAGACTCGAGAGAGACAGCCATGTTGTGTATAAATCGTTAGGCCTAGCGACTTCATATTTTTTAATCTTCTCGTATTGAGGGGGGGAGGGGTGGGTGTTAAGAACTACCCTTGCTGCCTAATCATTCAGTAACAGTGTTGTACGGTCAATTTACACTCATTGTATTGCCTTCGATATAAAATGGGGTGAAAACTTCCAAAGCCCTGGTGGATATTTGAACACTGAGCTTACAAGTGACAGACCTGCAGTGACCTACACTAACGACCATAGTAGCCATGCATCTATAGACCTTCTGACCTAACTAGGTAGGCCTAGAGCGAATTTCTCTTATAGGATTAATATCCAGACGTCTTCATTGAGACCAGACCGGGCAAAAGCGAGTCTGAGGTTCTCGCAGTTTTATTTACAGCAAAACAAAACAGGTTGAAAGTCACTACGGGGTTCGTAAGTTATATATATGTCGTATACCGTCTACACGACATACACCCTTTGTGGGGCGCGGTGGTGCAGTGGTGGCGTCGTTGCCCTGGAGCCGGAAATTTCGAGGTTCGAATCCATCTCGCTGCGTAGGAACCTTGAGCAAGTCCTTCACTTACAATTGCACAGCGCTTCGGCGTGCAACTCAGATGCAGTGTCCGCTCTGCATTCGGGAGCGCCTCTAAGTAGAGAGAGCTTGAAGGGGCGCTATAACAAGTGCACATACATACAAACCTTTATAACATAATAATTATAGTCATACATTCAGTCAGTTGATAGCAGAACAATTAACCGATGCCTTCGGTTGACATTAAGTATATAATTAGTGGCAACCTTTAAAAATAATTATGTTAAACAGTTCGACAGACATCGAATCGATAGCTTCAGATAAGCACAAAGACTATAGACATACAGAGAGGCAGACGGACAGGCAGACGGACAGACAGAATACATTCAATCTATAGTGATTCGCGGCAATACGTTCAGCAGAAAACAGTTTGATTAATTAATTAATTTCGTAAGAGGTAATTGATCAGTCAATTATGCCTTCATCTTGTCATTAAATCGTTCGTTCATCCATCCACCTATTCACCTTTGCATCCATCCATCCATCCATCCACCTACCCAGTCACCCACCCGCCCACATCATCCACCCACCCACCCATCCGTCCGTCCCTTCGTCCGTCCATCCATCCATGCTTTCTACCCAGTCACACACCAACCTACCCACCTACACACACACACACACACACACACACACACACACACACACACACACACACACACACACACACACACACACACACACACACACACACACACACACACACACACACACACACACACACACACACACACACACACACACACACATGTATAAGGCTTTTCTAAATGCTGTAACTTAAACAAGCGGAGAAGAATAGGGTGTCATGATACGGATGAGTTGAAGAGCGTATACATACCTGTACCAGTCAAGGCCGAGGTCGTAGTTCTTGTCGAAGAAATGTGTTTCCGGTCCAGTGGCTCTCACATCCGGATGTGCACGCAAGAACTCGAGCAGAGCACGAGTTCCACATTTCTTCACACCGATGATTATCGCCTTCGGTAGCGATCGAAAGATTTGTGGCAACTTGCCACTCGACGAATAATTGTTGTTCTTACTCTCCAACGAAAGTCTGGATAGAGTCTGAACAAAACCGACTGCAGTCTTTGCAGTAGCGATTGTTTCTGTTGAAATGAATGAGGTGTTTGATTGAAGAGGAGAGATCGTCTGCTGAAGAGAGACAGGGATTCGAACCTCTTCAATTCTTGTCATATCTGCAGACAACTCAATTGCTCTTCCAGTAGTTCTGTTCATGCCGTCCTGTCCATTGCTGCGTGCACTTGAGTCATCCAACTCATCGTCCTCTTCCGGTTCTAATCCACCGGAAGTGACATGATGAATCCCGTTCGTCATTGTTCTAGTCTTCTGCTTCCCACTCGCATCTCTCCACATCACCTCATTCTCTCGATCGTCTAAGAATCGAAACCGCCCCTCTGCAACATTAAGTCTCTCAACATTTCGCTTAATCAGTTTACCTGGTAAAAGACGTCGGGAGGCTGCTGTCAACGGAGGCCACTCTAATGCACTTCCGGTGTTCGATGATTGCTCTGTGGTTCCATACAGGAACAGACGGATGCTGTTGTTGTTCTCTGGCTTCGAATTCGAAACATCTGATGAAGTGTGCGCGATATGTCTGCTTGTAAACAATAAGCTTAATTCATTTCCGGTTCCTGATGCAAATTTCCTTTTCGCCTGAATCAAGCTGGATCTGGTAAGATTGGCTGGCGACTGGAATAGATGTTTTCCCGTGTCATTCTCAAATAGATCTTCCAAAGTTTCGTCCTGAACAAGGCGAGTCTTATGAGAAGCATGTGACTTTGAAGGACTATCGAAGAGATCGACGGCATCTGGCAGGCTAGCCACAAGACGCATCACAGCAAAGACGATGACAACGGTGAACAGCAGATTGAACGACGACGGTGATACACGAATAGATACGACGCAGTCATCAGTGCCAGCCATAACAATGCCATCACCTGTAGACTGCCGAAGCCTTTTTAAATAGACAGCCTCCCCTCCCTCCCTCCTCGGAACCCGTCTACCTATGATCAGCCGAAAGGACCTTTGCCATCACCACCCGCAGCTTCATTGAAAACGGAGGATTAGAGAAAAACGTTGATAAATCATTCTTTAGGCATTCACCCGAATTATTGCCCCATCGTCACAAACTCACTTTGGCTTCTTCGCAGTCCAACATTTTCTGATATGCGCTGTCCTCGTCGTCGATAACAGTCTGTCCTCTTTCCACCCTTCCAGCTTTCCACGGCAACCCTCCGCCGTCACCTGAATGCGCCTGCTTCCGTCTCCCGCCGGGTGGGCGGGCGCTGAGGCCCTCCCCTCCGCGCAGCCCACCAATTAGACGCATTGTCCGCCAGGTAAGAGGGGGAGGTGGCGTTTGGCGAGTCCAAGGATTAATGGAAGAGGAGGGAGGGAGGGAGTGAATGGGAGGAGAGGAAGAAGAGAGAGGACAACGGTGGAGAGGCAATAGGAAGACAAGATATTTAATGTAAGAGGAGAAGGAAGAGAAGGAGGATAGGATAAGAAATTGGGGGTCATTGGAGAAGAGATGATATACGAAGAGAACAAAACGAGCAGATACAGAGGCACATAGAGACACAGATACAAAGAGACAAAGACACCGAGACAGAGAAACAAAGACATGTGCACAGAGATAGAGACAGAGATACAAAGACATAGATACATAGAGACAAAAGAGACTGTAAAAGACAGGCAGACACATGAGAGACAGAGAGGCTTAGGCCTACTCAGAGCGAAGCAAAGAGAGAGGCAGAGAGTGGCAGATAGAGTGACACAGAAAGATAGAGCATCCAGGACAAAAACAAAAGGAGAATATGTATAAGAGACGGAAAATGAGAAGGAAGAGAACGTGAAATATATCAGAGAGAAATATGGAGCGGTAAGGAAGTAAGGAACGGAGAGGGAGGAGTTAAAAGGAGAGGAGAAAGAGGAGCGTGATTAAAAGCAGAGAGGAAGAGATAATGGATAAAGATGGAAACGAAGCTGAGGAAAAGCACAAAGGACGTCAGAGATGGAATGATAATAGGAAGAGGAAAAGAGCAGAGGAAAGCTAGGAGGAGGAGGAGGAGGAGGAGGAGGAGGAGGAGGAGGAGGAGGAGGAGGAGGAGGAGGAGGAGGAGGAGGAGGAGGAGAAGGAGGAGGAGGACGAGGAGGAGGAGGAGGAGGAGGAGAAGGAGGAGGAGGTCGAGGTGAAAGATGATGAGCAGACAGAATACGAGAAGAAAAGGTGAGAGACTCTGGTGACTCGTGACTCATTAGGAACTATTCATCGGATGACGGCGCAGTTATTAGTCGCAAGAAGTCGCTATTCTCTCTCCGCTTTCGGTCTAATAAATATAATATGCGTCGTTCGCGATGGGATTCGTTCAAGTCTCTAAGAGTTCCGTTCCTACAGCTCAGCCTGCGCAGTGTCACCAGTCGAGATTATTGCGCCCTTTATAGGCTATTATTACTTCTGTCAGAAAAGGCTCCAGGGCATTCGTCACCTATTGTAAAATCCATCGACCATAGTTATTATAGTATTAGATTAGATTTAGTGCAGATCAGAGATTAGAGATCCTGCGTGGTCGAGTGGGTTGTAGCCCGCTCGCCGCGCCGGCGGCCCGGGTTCGATTCCCGGTCAGAGATTAATTTCTCGGATCTTTACTGCTGGTGGCTCGGTCGCAATATAAACGTGGAGTGTGAGGTTGTACTCTGCCTCCGACACTAATCATCATAGATATGAAACAGTGTCGTTAAGCCCGAATACAACAACAGATCAGAGGTAAAAATCTGCAGAGAACTTTGGACTCAGATTTTCCAGGGTTCGTAGAGTGGTTGTCAGGGCCGTAGCAACAAAGAATGTGGCCCCCTCCAAACATATACCCCGGGCACGGGTTCCGTTACAATACAGAAACTGGAAATGTGGTTTTTCTTTCATACAAAATAGGCCTACAGGGTTCAAATTATGCATACATATAGGCCTACAGTCATATTCCTTATTTCCTTCACTGTTTTGTCAGCAAAACCGACTTGGATGGATGGTGCAATAGCGTTAATAAATGCCACTTAAACAACGCATTCTTTGTCAGTTTTGGGACCCCCTTCCTTGCGGGGGCCCCCTCCGGTCGGAGGGTACGGAGGGCGGTCGCTATGGCTCTGGTGGTTGTTTTGCTTTTTAGGGGACAGACGGGTCCAGCCAATACTTGAAAGGACAGCAGTCTCCGAAAGGCCTCTGCCCTTGATTTATGCCACTGTCCACAACAGTTATCCATCCATCCATCCATCCGTCCGTCCATCCGTCCATCCATCAATGATCATAATCGTATGTACAGTATAATTGCATACTGTGAACTATTATATAGAACTGTAGTAAAATTTCATAATCGGTTGGTATGGTCGATAGAAATCTTCGACGGGAAAGCAGACGATAGACTTCGATCGGTCCTTCAATTTTTCAATGAACGGCGATGAAGCAATGAAAAACAATCAAGACCCCTAAAATGCAGTTTTACCGAACTGAAGACACTTTACAGCACAAGGTGAAAGTCAGTCGAAGATGAAAACCTGAAAGTTCGGATGTGTGCAGACACAAGTAACATAATATGGCAATGGATCTCAGTTTGAATATCTGTCTGTCTGTCTGTCTGTCTGTCTGTCTGTCTGGTCGTCTTTGTCTAAAGCTCGTGTAGAATAAATGTTTGCAGTCGGTTCGCCAGAGGACGCCAGTAGCATAGAAAACTTGAAACAGGTCTGTTCACTTGACAGCGTTGCACCACTGACCTAAAGGTCCTAAAGACCAAGTGTTTAATCTAGACTTCTGGGGAGGGGGCGGGTACCCCGAAATGACATTCCCCAATCCCCGAAAAATTCGAGGTGTTTTTTACATGTAGGGCCTATAGTTTTATATGCATCATGCACCAAAAAATGACACATGTAACATTCCCCCATACAAATTTGACAGGTCTTGTGCACATGTAGACCTATAGGTAGGCTATGTTAATTTTTCCCTGCAAGAATAATAGAATGGTGCAGCTTTTGGTGTACTGAAAAAGCATAGGATTTGCTAAGCGAATTGGCAGGTTCATCGTAAGTGTTGAAAGAAACACTATAAAAAAAGTCATCGAATTTCTAAGTGTAGAATTGATTATCGGAATTGGCCAGTTCATCAGAAAATTATTTGACAGAAAGACCAAAAAAGGTCATCAGAAAATTTTCTTGCTCAAAGAATTTGGTCGGTTTTGGCACAGTCCGCTTAAATCGTCAGTTTTTGTCACCCCCCCCCCTCAAAAAACCAACCTGAATTTCCCCCAAAAGCAGGGGACTAGATTAAACACTGCTCAAAACCAACAGTCTTACGAAGATCGTATAATGTAGGACGATGTAACTAAGGTTATAGAAAACAAATTGAAAGATGGAGAACTTTAATGCAAAATGGTTTTACAACTGATTAACATTTAAGAGCATCGTTTGAAATGAAATTTACGCCTGATTCAATCAAGTCAAACAATTGTTACAAACAAATCTACTTTATTAGTCACAGACTCCATTCTACGCCATTAGTTAACAAACACAAACAAACCTACACAGTATTACACATAATTTTTTTCTACAATACATACATTACAGACACACACAATTACATACATAATTATGTGCCTATAAACATACATATAGGCCTACGGGGCACGGTGGGGGCACGGTGGGTTTGGTGCCTTGGAGCCGAAGGGTACAAGGTTCGAATCCACCTCAAGCCGCCGCGTTGGGACCTTGAGCAAGTGCTTCACTCCCAATTCCTAGTGCACTTCACCATGGAACTTCGAAGCAGTGTCTGCGCTGTAGACGAGAGCACCTCAGCAAATGCGAGAAATAAATAAAATAAAATATAGCACATACTTACAAATACATACATTCAGTCAGACAGACACATACCACGGGACCATTAGTAAAAAATCAAATTGTATTTTCAACCCCTAGGCCTATCCATGTAGGCCTATGCACCGTACATTTTGCTGACCCTTACGTATAACTACAAAAAGCGTCTCTACCCCTCCCCTAAACAAAGGCTATTTAGCTAATGTCATCAATAAACATGTATTTTACCGTAGGCTACTATATATTTTTGATAAACATCGTAGCCAAAATTTTTTAACTGCTACGGTTTACTGTTTAGATCTGAATTTTAAAAAATTATTATGTAATCAAACACCATTGGACACAATATGATAATAGAGATTTATAAATAGGCGGACATCATAATTGGACATTTATTTTGAATAAGTACATTTGCCGAGACCCCTCCCTGTCCACACTCATATGCAAATCGTCTAAATCCCGTGACCTTTACCCTTCATGCGTACGTAAGAAATGGACAGCCCACCATGCAATCGCACGTACAATAAAAACAACCTATTGAGATTCAAAGCGATTAACAGCAGGCAGTGATCTATCAGATAATCAGCCAGCCATAGTCTTCAGCAATCTTTTGTTAGCCACAGAGCACAGAAAACAACTGTAAGAAATTCAAATTAATTCCATGCAGCAGTAAAGTTTCAAATGTTCTATGGCATATCATATGGCTTGATTCAGGGGAGGCCAAGGCATGCTACACAAGCAGTTGGGGGTTATTAAAATAACAGCCACAATAACCAAAGGCAAGCATTCAGAATCAAAATCATGAATTCATACTAGGGTTGTCGGGGCCAAATAGCGGGCCAAATAGCCATTCGTTATTCGTTCAAATGATAGTGGTTGGATCAAATACGAATAAGGTCACTTGACATCTGTTTCTGCATGGCTGCATCTTATGTGGCTGCTATAGTTAGTGGACTGAAGTAAATCTCATGAACATAAAAGAAAAGTGCAAGATGACGCAATTGAAAATGTAACGAAATTTGTATCTAATGCAAACAGTGAAGAGATGAAAACTGAGTTTATTTGGACACAATATAAGCAGAATGGACGACAGTATAAAAAACAGTGATGTTGGGTATATCTATAGATGGGAATGGGTGGAGGGGAAGACCTAACAGAGAACCGGATTGATGACATCAGGGGCTGGTGTAAACAAGATCTACAAAGTTTAAAAATAGCAACACAAGAGATTCTGGGGAAAAGTGATAAACAAGGTAGCGGACACCTACAAGCCTTCGACCCAAGGATGCTGATGACAATGCTATGGTTGCAGCCAGGTCTTGCTTACTGCCTAGACCACGGTATCCGTGTCAGTAATCTCATTCTATATGCATAGTGACTGAATGCTGTCGGTAGACCTATTTTGTACACTATTCGTATTCGGCTGAATAGTGATAATCACGCATTCGGTACAGTCCTAATTCATACAGAATCATTTCAAGTGGAATTCTTCAAAGATTACCGCGAGGTTAAAGGCTAACATTACAATCAACAGCAAACGAGAATTATATGTGCACAGCTCAAGCGTAACTCAGTTCAACAGCAACAAAAAAACATATCGTAGAAATACTAAAGTTTCAACGTTAATAATAATATTCACATGATCAAGCAATTTATCTAGAATCTGAAATCGTCGTTCACTATCTGGAATGGCCTTCGATGGATTCCCATAAAAACATCTTTTAATTAATAATTTAATAATTAGCAAAGTTTTCAGATCTATGATATGTGAACGCAACGATATTACTACATGCTGTCGTCGAATTGAAGTCTTGATAAGATTCTCGAGATGAGATATTTAATTGAGGACTGTGGCAACTGAACGGTACTTGACAACAGTCGCCTAGCAACACGTGTGCTTCGATGATGGTGGATGTTTTTTCAGGTGTTGTTCTTGTCCCATTTCGATTTCTGTGCTTTGATGTCAAAGAAGAGGTTCCATGCGAAGCAAATGCCAAGTATCTATGCAGGCAAAAAATCAGCATACTGTAAAATGTTTAAGACTAAGACTGTTGCATATCAATTTGCAACATAGCTGTAGCATTACCAGTTTTAGTTGTGAAAAGACTCAATGTAATATCAGGCACAACTCTAGCATAATACAGGGCAACTATGGCAATATCCAGAACTATTATAGCATGAATGTGGGTATTGCTAACATACTCTATGTTATGTTTAGCTATAGTTAGAATGAAGATAATAATACACTTCACTCAAGCAAGAATCATGATAACGAAACAGCAGTAAAAATAACACATCTCTTTACATTCCTCTATAAATACTTTTCACGAGGCGGTCAAGAGTAATTTGGTGCAGGTACTGTTATTTAAATCGTTTCACGGGGCAGCGCCTGAAGACATTCATGACTATTGCTTTGAAACTCATCCCTCCGTGTCAACTAAGGTCGCTTAAGAAGAGGATGAGGACACGTTTCAGTGACCGCGTCTTCTGGGTTTCTCGTCCCAGATGTTTGAACAGTCTTCCACCAGACATCAGATTGGCTGCCTCAGTTGCCTCTTTCAAATCAAAGCTGAAATTTTATCTGTTTGTTAAAGTTTATCGGGCAGTTAGCGGTTTGCAAGGCGCCTCTGCAGCATTATGGCCATGTTACGGCACCATATGAATTGTCGTTATTATTTATATTATAATTCTCATTATAATTCTTCTTCTTCTTCTTCTTCTTCTTCTTCTTCTTATTATTATTATTATTATCATTATGATAATTCTTGTTTGGCCAACCTGGATGACAGCGACTCCGACAACGGAACCAGCGATTGGAATGATGTATTGTCGAAACCAGTCGTCGCCCGCCTCAGCACAACCTTTCGTGAAGATGACCGATCGCATCTGCGGCGAATCGGCTGAAGGCGGCTACAGTGAAGAAACATTCCACCAAAATATCAAAGTTACTAATCTGATCTTAACTAATGCAAAGTTGACCGAATTTCACACAATGCACCACATGCCCGATTCATATGAAAAAGAAACAAAGGCAGACAAACACTACGCTGGATATAAAATATAAATAAGGATGTAACATCACAAAAGGTAGCAATAGTCTTGGCAAATGACCGAGGATACTCAGAAATACAAGGAAGTCAGTCACTGTGGCCAGCAAGCAGAGAGTCATTTGGCCACTGATGTACTTAGAAAAACCTGTCTAGTAATAGATCTCTTAAAGTTTGCTTTGAAAATACCCAACTGCAAACCTCACTCATGCATGTCTTACCATTGGATTATAAACACAGCTGCAGCTTACCAGCAATGCTTGGAAACACAATTTTGAGATACTTCTATCTTTAACTGAGATGAGACAATGTAAATTTAGAGAAGCTATGGTATTCTAATCTAAATGTTCATCCACTTAAAAAGTCTAAGAAGAGACTCAATATTTTTTCCATGTAGGCTGAACGGATTGACCAAATTATTGTCACTTTTACACGAATAAAAGAGATTGGAACTGAAGACATACAAGTCAAATGCAAACACAATTTGCCACCTGAAGAGCCGAGACTCTTGCCGACGTGTACGAAAATAAATTGGCATGAAATGTCAGTTTATAAATGTAATGTAACAATAAGAGAAGTAGAATAACTCACGCTTCGTGCTTTGTAACCACACTGTATGTTCTGAATGGCAGCCTTAAACAAATGAAAATCAAACAGGCATAGTAATCTAAACAGCAGTCACCATTAATCATCAGGTTAGGTGATATCATCACAGAGATCAACACAGTCTCACCAGTTAAACTGGCCTATTTTGCATGCATATATTACAATATTTATCATACTCGTCGTCGTAATCATCATCATCATCATCAAAAAGCTCCACAATATTTAGATACAGGGATTACCATGATTTAAGCAGTAATATCAGGGCGGCCCAGCTATGGTTTATTATCATCCACTAATTTCGTAAAGGAGTATCATTTGACAAAGTTCTTAAAGGCTCTACAGATGCTTAACTTGACTTATAGAAAGAACAGAAAGTTACCTCCATTCTTACCAAGCATTTATGTAAAACAAATGCCTGAAATACAAGAATATCATTTCCACTCAAACATGGTTGTTCAGGGCCAAAAAACACCTCTGAGTTTCAGCAAAGAAGTCTCTCAAGCCAGCCATGGGTTTGATGAAGTGCTAGCGACTCTCTGGGGAAACCTCAAACCAAATTTCTGCCCTGGTGGGGGTTGAAACCCCAACCTCTCGATTGACAGTCCATTACCCCATTGAACACCCCAAACAAAAGGAGATAAATGTAATTAAAAATCTCACTGCAGCAACAAGAGAAGGCTTACATTGGGGTCAGGAACACAGCAGGAGAAAGGAACACCACACGCCTCAGCACCAGGAGAAGAACAATTGAAGTAAATGTTCAGATCCCAGTCAGAGTAGCTGTTCATACCACAGCATAGCAACTGAAAACGCAAAATACATAAAATTGTAGTAAACCATAATATACATCATGGTAAATCATAACATACATGGCAAATCATAACATACATATGGTAAATCAAAACATACATGGTAAAATTATAACATACATGGTAAAAATATAACACACATGGTAAATCATAGCATACACATGGTAAATCATAACATACATACATAACAAATCATAAAATTACACATGGTAAACCATATCATACATGGTAAATCATAACGTGAAGTGAAGTATCTTAATTGAAATTCTAATTAGCAGCTTCTGTTGTATAATGCACAAAGCAACAACAAAAGGCAAACAAAAAACACTCCGCAATCAGGTCAATATTCTTCAGATCAGATTGCTAGGCAGTCAACGGCTGATAATAAGCAATATTGAAAGAGGTAAATATTTTTGAATCGTATGTTTCTATATGATAAACACTTGTCCTTAAAGATATGGTAATGGGGTTGAATTTTTTCTTGATTCAAGAGCAAACAAATCAATCACATTGCAACAACTGGAACATGCTTCCCAACATGTCTTTTGATCAGTTGCCAATTTCACATGATACAATAAGATTCAATATCCCAGCACAGGAAAATGTATTCATCGATTCATTCATTCAGATAATTCACATAGCACTCTTTCTAGATTATCCACTAGAAGTAGCATACATGGTAAGGCCTAAAAAAATGTTGTGTTTCCGGTAACAGAGCTTAAAAAATTGAGTAGGTAGGTCGGAAATTATTTTTATTTTGGTAAAATATTTTTATGCAGTGACTATCCGAAAAAGTATACCCCACTAGTCTTTCTTGCACAAAGGTACACGCTGCATCAAAGTACGTGTTCTAAGCAAGTATAAACTGCCTATTTCCCCGACGGTCTGCACCTAAAACTGCTCTAGAAAACAGTCCTATTAATTTCATTTTGTTGGCGTCTTTTCTGTTATGTCAATACAAACATTTTTTAAAAAAGATAATTAAATTTTTTTCAAATTTTTTTTATTTAAAAAAAATTTTTTAATAAAAGTTTTTTACAAAATTATTTGAGTTGCAGCAATAAAAGAGGGTCGGTCGGGTTACCGGAAACACAACATTTTTTGAAGGCCTGAATCATAAAATACATGGTAAATCGTGACATACATGGTAAATCATAACATACCTGGTAAATCATAACATACATGGTAATTGGTAAATCATACATGGAACACAGAAACACAGCTTGGTACTTGTCGGTTAATTCACCGCCACAGGTTTCGTCTGTCTACCTTGTCGGTTAGTTCACCGCCATAATTTGCCGTATGTTTACGCACTGCATAATATCTATAGGCTAACGCACTGGTTTTTAGTGACGTAATGTAATGGTGACATCCGAATAATTTATAGCACGTGTTTATTTCTAGGACGGCGTCATGAAAGCCATAAATTTCTTAAGAATTTCGGCTTTAGTTCACGATAAACAAAGCAGCGTTAAATTTTTGCAGCAACAATGCTGCGAGACAGTGTGCTAACAATCACCCAATGGTGGGCATAGTTATAGTTAACGGGTTCTTATGTTAATGAATGACTGCACTAACCCTATACCTAACCCTAGCCGACCCTCACGATGCCTAACCTGAATACCTGATCCTAACCGACCCTCACGATGCCTAACCTGAAACTAACCAAAACCCGCTTACTATAAGTAAGCCCCAATGGTGCTATGTTTAAAGGATCGGGAAGACAGATGGATAGGCCTATGTCTTAAGCGTATATGTAGGCAAAGCATCCCACTGCGACAAGGCACGTGGCTACACGGATCACGCCGACAAAATTAATCATCCTGTTTGTATAGACTATTGCTGGTCGAAAGAAATGAAGAGCATTCGTTTATGCGAGTGTGAACTGGAAATTGCAAACTATCTGCGTGTGGCGGTGAATTAATTTCTGCATGTAAAATTTCGTATATAGGGTTTCTGTGTGTGGCGGTGAATTAACCGACAAGTACCCACAGCTTTCTCGAACGAATGACTGCAAGAACTCTGGTAGGCTGTCCATTCCATCCAATCAAAGAAAGACTTTTCTGCCACTGATTCATTTTGGCATTTCTCTTTCTCTTGCTTACTCTTCAAATAATTCTACAAACTAATAATCTTTATCAGCCGCTCGACCTGTTTATGGGTGAAACCAGAAATTAGCATTATTTTAAAAATAAAGAAATACCGTATTTTAGCGAATATAACACGCGGGTTATACAAAGTTTTACAAACCACGCACCCCAACCGCGTGGTATACTCGGGGGCGTGTTATACAAATTATTTTTTACACAGCCAAATTTTGTACCATATTATTTTCAGGTGATGGTCAAAAACTACCAGAAAGTTTCTTAAACATATAATACGAAGGCATGGACGTCGGCGAAATGAATTAAAAATTAAGTCCGAGTAGTATTCACCTATTTGATGCGCCTGCCCCTATAAATAATGTCAATTTATTTAACAAGTTAGTTGTTGAAATCTAATTTGTGTTGCCATGAATTGGCTGGGAACGCAGCTTAGTAAGTTTCTTGAAGGTGCAATGTACAAATTTAAAAATGTATGAACGAATTCGGTGATTACCGTTCTATTATCATGTAAATATCAGTCAATACTAGAAACCGCGTAAAGTTACCACTAAATGCTATAAATATGAATTGAGTTTCGTGTACATACAATATGGAGGCATGCAATCCTAATTAAATCGATTATAGACAATAAGTTCGACAACAGTACTATTAATCGTTTATTACAGTAAAATTATCATGAAAAATCAGCGAATATTGCAAACCGCACAAAGTTACCGTTCAATGTTCCAAAACATCACAATTCGACCTCTCATAGTTATAAAAGTTAAATAGTACCGTATAGACTATAGACGAATAATTCTAAATAGGCTATTTCATTCGAAACGCACAATAAACAAATAATTACACGCAGACTTTGATTACTGTATTATCGTTCGCACAACGTTAACATGTGACTAGCCTAGAATTTATGTAGCGCATATCTGTTAAGAAATAGTCTAGTTCATCGACCATAATAATAAGGTCTAAAATCTATTTACCGTAATCGTCCGTGAATGTTCAGAAATACCTAGCTAATATCGTTCGCACAGCGTTAAATTGTGACTAGCCTACAGTTAATGTATTTATAAAGAAATTAATCAATTTACCGCAATCGTCCGTACATTTTCAGAATCAGAAATATCTAGCTATTATCGCTCGCTCAGCGTAGGTTGTGGGTGAGAGAGATCAAACAAAGCGTACAGTAAATATTGCCAGTGGAATCGACTATGGTTAGAATCATACGATAACGGTTTATTTAACTTCGATCTTTCCGCTACAGTAATCAACAGGTACGTAATTGGCCGATCAAAGAGCTAAGGAAAGACATGCACAAATAGCTCCGCTTGTTTGAGCCTATATACATCAAAGGCTCGATCGGTTCTTTCAAATTAGGCCCAGGTGCCGGTAGGCCTAAATGGTCCGAACAGAGTGAAAGGAAAGACAAACAATTGTACTGGTAGCTGTTCTAACATGCCTATCTCCCATCTTAACTTTCTCTAAACTCGTTCTACGTTCCTTTTCGAATGGCCGGCAACAATCAAATTTGTAAATTCTGTTCAGTGTAGATAATGGGCGGGAGAGATCAAACAAATGTTTCTACCTTTCTACTACAGCAAACAACATACACGATAATTGCCCGGTCAGAAGCTAGTGAAAGGCAAACAAAACAGCTCTATTTGTTGAGTTGTTTCTAAAGCCTATTTAGGCCTACATCAAAGACTCAAAGCAGGTACCGTTCCGACCATAGTCAAAGGAAAGACGGCTACAATCGTAGCTCTTTGTTCGAACCTGCCTATCTCCAAGCCTCACTTTCTTCAAACTTGTTCTACGGTCGTTTTAGAATGGCGGACACAATCAAAGGAAATATAAATTATTAATTAACGCTTACACAATACAATCGGCTAATATCGAAGCCTTCCTTTAATTAAGTCACTGTACAAGCGCTATAAGATTAATCTACCACCTGCGGAGACCTTACTCTGTGAACGACTGAACGTAAAGAAGGAGGAACAAGGTCAGTACTGCTTACAGGTTTTGAGTTGTAAATAGAATATTTTTTTAATTGTTAATATTTTATAAAGATTCTTCATTTTTTAGTTATTTTAATCAAAGAGATTATTTTAACTTTGGTATTCTATAAAGTTATGACCATATCCGGTGACAAATCATATACGGTAGAGTAGCATTAGCCTAACGTTAGCGCATGCGTCCGTCCAACGTGTTGATTGTCACATGAAATGGTTGCGTCTTATACTCTGGTGCGTGGTATATAATTCATTTTTTACTGAAATCGCAAAAACTAGCGTGTTATATTCGCGTGCGTGTTATACCGGGGTGCGTGATATATTCGCTAAAATACGGTAATAGTAATGTGACTTGAGAAATACATGGCACTTTGCATCCTCTGCAACCGAATTACAACATTGTGCTGAGAATTCTGTACATAACAAAAACAGCAACACAAAAGATGATCCAGTGTAGGCAAAGATCATCAGGAAAGAACGAAAGAAAGAAAGAAAGGACAGTGCAAGTTGTTCCTCACCCATTCACTCTGTACCCAGTCGATCAGGTTCTGAAGGTCCGGGTCATCTCGGTATTTTGGAATGATGTCACGTAAACTTGAAGCTATTATCTGATCTTTCAACTGTTAAACATAAAAATCTCTATCCTAAGTCATCGTCATCATCATCATCACAATCATCATCATCATCATCGTCATCATCATCACCATCTTCATTGTCATCAACATAAACATTTCACCATGTATGTAAGCATGAAGATACTTAGTGCAGAACTTTTAAAGTACCTCTACAAAAAGCACTGCATACAAAAGCACTGCATGCAGGCCTATTGCAGGGCAATCGGTCTGATCTAAGCATGAGCGTTTCAAGACTGCTAAAGATTGTCTGCAGCATGAGGTCGAGTGCAACCACAAAGCCTTTGTATTGGGTATATACATGGTGTACAGAGGATGTAAAGTGAAGACACAAGTACAGAGCCATGCTAGGCAACGAATAGCAATGTTGTCCAAGTCTTGCAGATGTGGACCAGTTTGACCATTATTTTGTCATCCATTCAAGAAGGAGCGAAGCCAATCCAGTCGCCGTTCACTGATTAAAAAAGAGGTGCTAGATCAGAATTCATCAGCGACCATGTCAAATGCTGTGCTTACAACTAGGAGAGCAAGCAGTGTAAGACGCCTAGAATCAATGGGAGCACCATGAGTGCAAGATGATTCTCAGCAGGACCATCTCAGTCAAATGTTACTTTCTAAAAAAGAACTGAAACTCTGACTTCCTTATAGATATCTAACTATCTGCTAAGCAACTACTTTTTCCATGAGCTACGAGATGAATGCAAGATTTGCGATTGATTGACAGTTGTAGACGTTTTCCAAATCTAGACCTGGCTTCTTCAAGAATCAACAACCAGAACTTTGTATGCCTCTGCTCGCGCCTCTGCTAGGTACCCATCAGCCAGCAACAAATTGCAGAGCACACAAAAGAAAGTGAAGAACTCATCAGCAAAAAATCTTCACAGATGGAACTTTGGGATGGGGTCATGGGTGGATGTTTTCAACAAGGAAGAGAGCAGAAGCGTTTATGGTACTTTGCCAGACGCCATTTCAAACAGGTTTACATGGTTCATTTGATTGTCTTCACCATTGTTGTCACCAGCAACATCTTAATGAGTTCTATACCTTGGCTTTCAGCATCATCATCAATTCAATCCATTGCCATTAATGTCATCATTATCATCATCAGTGACTAAGCTTGTCAGCAGGAAACCTGGAGGCACTTGGCTGAGAATCATGTATATTCCGAAACCAAAATGGAGAAACATAATGATTATTTCAAGAATTTTGCTGTCAGTGTCCGAAAGAAAAGAAGTCCAGCCATATCATATGATCAGAGTATGGAAGGTATTGAGTTTGCAGTCAAGAGTAATATATCAATGAAGTAAACATTATAAAAATTATTCTCTTAGTCTCTAAGAGCAACAATTTTAGACTCAACAGAATTATTCAATAGACTTTAGAGTTAATAGAATCAGAATCACTGAGTGGGTGTTTCATTGCTGAGCTGAAAGACGTCATGGTTTCACAGGAAGTGTGACTGCTTAAATAACTTTGAAATAGGCTGACCTATACACCTTTGTGTATAGTATGACTCACAAGTGGCCCACTGCATGACTCGTGATGTCTGAGTGACTAGTGTCTGCTCAGATTGAACTCAAATAATGGGCAATAATTTACCAAACATTTAATACTACTATCAGTAATCACCAAAGTTACCCGAGCCAAAAACAAATTGCAGACCCAATAACCATCATATCGCCAGTTATAATCTAATCTCAAATTAAAATCTAATCCAGTGGCTCTCAACCTTTTTTACTTTTGGGCCACTTTTTCTTAGTTGGAGGACACAAGGACCACTTTTTTCTTAATTCAAGGGCATTACGGGGCCAGAAGGATAAATTTAATTAACTAAAAACATATAAAATTGTTATAACTGAATCAAAATAGAATGTTTGATGTTATCTAAAGATGTCAAATTAAAATATTAGTAATAGAAAATATGTGTTCTATTATGTCCAAAGTGTAAATTTTTTCATAATTTTAAAAATTCTTTGAGAGATGAGGTTTTTTTAGGCCTGGCAGGCCACTTTTGGCCCATGAGCCACGGGTAGGGAACCACTGATCTAATCACTCTGATGGTGCAATTACCATATGGTTAGCACCATTAATCAATGGCTCTTAAAGTAAAATCATGATTAACAAAATCATGATCCATTAGAGAAGATATAGGCTGACTTTGGAAATGTTACAGCATCCAAAATTGAATTTCTTATTGATTGAATAAGTTAGAAAATGGGTCTCAAACATTATGTCAATCATGCCAGAATTCATGTCTACATATTTAATTTACGAAGTAAATAAACTAGAAAAAAAGGTTTAGACCAAAATGACGTCAAAATAACAAAGAGAACTATGCAACAAATTCCAAAGCCATGAATCAGCCACCAAAAAGCCCATATTAACTTAACATGCAGACCGTTATATGCAGCACGACAATAGCCACAGTTGACTGATTTCTAATACACATATCATGTGAACTACAAGAGATGTTTTACAATGGATTTGAGCCAAATGGTTAAGCATAGTCATGAGAGTGAATATGCTGATATACTTTTTAAAAGAGTTTTTTTTTCTTCTAATCTGAGATTTCTTAGACATTTTCAACTTTGTGTAAATCTTCCATAAAATGGCGTCAATGCAAAATGACGTTCAACAGTAAGTCAGCATTAAACCATTAGCAATAGAATTGCAACGTTTCAAAGAAATATTTGAAACAAAACCAAGAGTAGAAATGTGGCAATATTTAGTTTGAGAAAGAATCAGGAGAGAGATGGATTTCTCAGAGGGTAACCTACATGGCATGAGTAAAATGCGTTAAAAAGCCCAAGATAACAAAACATTCTCTCAATTTAAAAGAGGAGCGAAAAAGATCTAAAGAACATTAATTGCTTTTCAAGAGATGAAGAGTATAGACACCAGAAGAAGGAAAGCAAAAAGTTGAGTATTATGACTGATATCTTGGCTGAAAACAAATGAAAGAACCTATCGATAAATAAGAAAGAGGAAGCTTTGCAAATTAGTTGAATAACACAGTATAATATTACTTATGGCACCTTCTGGATGAGAAACAAAAACTATCTATTATTGTACATATATCAGTCAGTATGTAAAAATATATAAAATGTAAGCTAACTTGTACGCTTTTAAAGGAAAATTTTCACTAGTAGCAGAATTTAAAATTCAAACCACAGTCCAATTTCCTGTTTCATTCATCATCATCAATCAATCATCATCATCATCATCACTGCAACTTATCAGCATAGTCAACATCAACAACCTTTACTCACACAATTATCATCATCTCATACATATCACAAAACATAAATGAAAGTTGGTAAAAAAAGCATGTATGATTGTATGTATCTAAATATAAAAGCAAGCATATAAAATTATGCAATAAGCATATTTCTCATCCTCTTTCTACTTTCTCTTCTCTTCTCTTCTCTTAGAACTCTATCTCCCTCTCCTCTTCCTCCTCCTTCCTCACAGCAAACAGGGAGGGAAAGTGGTAAGATTTCTTGAGAACTGAAGACTACTCTCATGATATCACAATTTTCTTACCCAGTCTTTACAGGCAAATGCCAAAATGGCAGCAGCCACGAGTAGAAGAAATATGATCCCCAAGCAAATCATGTACTGAGAAAACAAAATGCAACATTGTTGAGTTAACAGCACAAAAATCAATTGAAAATGACAATCAAAACACCAAATAATTAACACAAAAAATTAAGCACTAAGCGTGCAATCAATTTATTTCATCGTAATGCAAATAAACCATGGTCAGTACTTAGTTACTTTCGAGCCAGTTTCTAATTAATTTCTAAATTGCAGTTATTTTAATCACTTACTCTGATCACTTAAAACTAACATCAACTGTTTAAATAATAATGTTGTTTAAGATAAGATAAAGCATTAAATCTTACTCTTTAACAATTAATGTGGGCTAAAAGTCACTGGAAAACGAAAGTATCATTACAGTGATAATGCAATGATGGTGCTGGACACTTATGAATATATACATTCATCTGCTCTCTTATCACTTACTAAGTGATACGTAAACATCCTGAGGCCAGCTTATAATGTGAGTACTGCTGAACCGTACAGTGGCAAAGTTTCTGAGTTTCATCTGATAGAGCTTACAAAGTCTTCTCAAAGTCCTCTCTCTACCGTCCTTCCTGATCTCACTAATTGTTTCCTTCCAACCATCTTCTCATCTAACTATTTCTCAAAATTGCCGTACCTTCCTGCCTATGGTAGGTCTAATGGTTCTTTATTGAAATGTCACAGCAGCTATCCATCAAATGAACAACATTTCCTCATCAGTTATGCAGCTAATAAGACAACTAAATGCACATGTCGATTTCCAATGACGCACACCAGGATTCAAACCCAGCAAAAAACATGACAACATTTTCAGATATCTTTCATATAACCACTGCAAACATGACATAATTAGTTAACAGTCACATGCATCAGTGTCAATGGTTGACTCAAATGAACATAATGGTAGCAAACATGTCATCCGGATACACCCAATGCATTTAGTTCTGCCAACCATCCTGGGATACGCCTGGACAGTCCCACCAATTAGCCTGGTATATATTAGTCTTGTGTTCCTCCTTGATAACAAATTGGTTTGGAACTTGATGTACATAAGCATGTATATAAAATTTAGCATGTGCTGGGCCCTTAACCCTTGAAGGCTACCAAAATATAATGATGTCTCACCCATGACGTTGATTCTAATTTTAGATATACACCACATGTATTTAGATCATTTGACTGCAAATTTCAACGACTATTTTAAGTGGGCTGTACTTATACTACATCAGGCTGACACAACATTCATTACATATTTGCTAACATAATTTCGTGTATCGAGCGACAATGTGGGCATCCTGCATTGGCAAAATCAAAAGTTGACAGTTCAGAATGCATTTAGCAGTCAATGTGAAACAAAGAACCATTATTTATGAGCAAAGAGTAATGTATGATCGCACGAATTAATTTCTAGCATTGGAAATTAATTAAAACCACACGATATCTTCTCCAACTTAAAGAACTCTTCACTTCCTTACCAGAATGAGCATGATGGAGTTTTCGCGGAGAGCCCCGACGCAACCGAAAAACCCGATCACAAAGATGATGCATCCAGCGACGAGCAACAAAGACACGGGATCGAAAACAGAATTCGTCAGCTGATATATGTTTGATGCGTTGCTCTTCTCAGTCACCGCCCAGATTCCAATTGCAATCAGAGTGCACCCAATCAACTAAAACAATCAATCAACTAAAACAATCAATCAACTAAAACAATCAATCAACTAAAACAATCAATCAACTAAAACAATCAATCAACTAAAACAATCAATCAACTAAAACAATCAATCAACTAAAACAATCAATCAACTAAAACAATCAATCAACTAAAACAATCAATCAACTAAAACAATCAATCAACTAAAACAATCAATCAACTAAAACAATCAATCAACTAAAACAATCAATCAACTAAAACAATCAATCAATCGACAGAAACAATCAACTAAAACAATCAATCAACTAAAACAATCAATCAACTAAAACAATCAATCAATCGACAGAAACAATCAACTAAAACAATCAATCAATCGACTGAAACAATCAACTAAAAAAATAAACAACTAAAGCAATCAATCAACTAAACCAACAGAATGGGATGTCCTATCTCTGACCAGTCACTCACACGGTAGAGACTACAGAATCTTCTAAGCATGAGATATCATTTTGTATATAATAATATTTGTGAAAATAAACACAGAAACAAGTAAATTACATAAAACCTACCCAGAAGATAACGTTAAATCCAAACAGGAAGTACTTTATGACGACGCTGACTTCTGTCCTGTCACGATAGAACCTTGACAACGTCGACTGTCGAGTGCTGCTTGACGGTGCCATGACGTTGTTCTGACACCTGCACAATTACATAGTTGGACACATTACTCTAGCACTGGCATAAGAATCAAACTTCTATCTGAATAACAATTGTCTTTCGGTTATCCAATAGTTTGCATTGTAAAATTATTTTGATGTCTTTTATGCCATATCTGACGTTGGTAAGTAAGCAGTCTAAAAATGCCAAAGATAACTGTCACCAATCCAGCCTCTGGACACATAAGGAAAAAATTCATCAATGGTAATTCTGTTTAAGCAAGAGGTATGTATGATCATCAATCCAACTTCTGTATACAACCGAGAATCTTTTCATCAATCCAACATTTACTCGTGCATGATACTACATCTGTTAATGCAAGAAACCTTCAAAAATCCAGCTTACATTGAAGCCTAGTTTCAGCAATCCAGTTCCTATTTACAAAAGCAATTTTTCCACTTAATCCAACTTTTATTTAAGCAAAGAATTAGTTTCCTGAATTTAACTTCCATTTACGCAAACTACTATTTTCATTATTTCAGCTTTTATATCATATTGACAGCGTAAAATAATTTAGCAAATAGGCCTAAACTTCAGGCTACCTTATTTTTTATCAATTCAACTCCACAGCAGTTATATTTAGCAAGAATTATTTTCGTCAATCCAACTTGAATTCGAAAACGATCGAACCCATGCAATGGTGAATAATTTAAAACGCCCAAACGACAGCCTATCAAATGTGAAACACACTTTAAACTAGTACGTATGAATCATGGTCTGTATCCCAACCATTTATTTTGAACATTTTGGTGTAAAAAATGCGTTCAATGAACACGATTTCAAGACCAAAACTTGCGCTATATAAAATGTCCATATGAGTATGACAACTAAAACAGAAGAGCTTACTAAATGATTAGCCGACTAAAACTTGAGACCGCAAAATATGAGCATGTGAACTTCTTAGACCTAAACTGGGGCGCAACATCGTGCACTTGGCGCACCCCAAATATTAAACCGCGTGAATTGGTAAAATTAGGCTTACCAATATATTATGCGGTGAACTTCTCGGTTTGTACAATCATGAGCCAGATAACAACTATTTTACGCGTATGGAAAGTTGAAAAAATGATTAACACAAGAATTTTAATCCACCAACAACAATTTACGAATGCATCTCGACAAATGTTTACGCTCCACTGATTACCATGACTGAAGCAGAAACTTGATAATCGCATCGGGTAAGATACTCGCATGGCTGATCATTGGCAGTGGCGGCGCCAGCTCTAAATTTTCGGCAGGTCGCGTCGTGGTCATGGGAACTGTTTGGCAGGTCGAAGAAATTGATGAATGAATCTGAAGCGCATAGGCCTACTACTTAGACCTCTAAACTTATAATTTTATCTGCTAGATAAGATCAGACGTAGGCCTAAAAGACAATTGAGTCTAATAATTGCACAGCACTAGTGATCAGGGGCGTCTATCCCCCCCAACTTAAAAGTGAGTTCATGGCGCCTTCCCCCCTAAGGGGGTGGGTGCGGAAGGGGGACACCCCCTCCCGCCTAGATTTTTAATTTTTTTGCTGCGCGAAGTGCGCGTAGGTAACACTTGGAGTGAAAAAAGATGTTTTTACAAATGCAACAATCCAGACCTATCTAATTTTAATTCAATATACCGTCCGGACATCAGTTCGATAGAGTGGACGGTCGACCAAAAGTCTAAAAGTTCATGAATAAATGAGGTGTTTGCTGAGTGGTCTTGACAGTGCTGCAAATCGATTGATGATGTCGTTGATGACGATTTTGTCGAGAATGTCTTTCTCAGTTGAGAGAACCAACAATGCCGAAAAGTAGTCGTCAACCATTGTTGATCGAAGTCTGTTCTTGACGATACGGATACGGCTCATCACCCGTTCCGCACTGCAACTCGATACTGCCAACGTAGATAACACTTTGTACAAAGACGACAGATGAGGATACGACGAAATTTGTTGCACAATACGTAGTGGTTTGATGAAACTTTGTTCCATCCATTTGGCATCAGATCCTGGTTCTTCTGAGTCACATTCACATTCGTCGTCATCATCAGCGACAGCAATCGTCTCAGACTGGTCATGCTTTGCAGTTTGAGTTTGGTGGTCAATTGTGACAACCTGCTCCAAATCGGAATACACATCGAGGAAATCGTTTCGCTCTCTGGCAAGTTGGACAGCCGAAAGTCCATAGAACTCGCACAATTCAGCAATGTCATCCTCTGCGACTCGAGTTCCTTTTGATAAGCTCTTCGACGTGAATAGTTGTATCTGCTTTAGAAAAAGGAGATTTTCGTCTGAAAACCGATCTTCTAAGGCGACAAGGACGGTATCAAGGGATCGAATGTAAACATTAACCTTCAGTGCCTGATCATCGTCAACGACGCGCTCATCCGAACACTGTTCACCTGGCATCTTCTTTGTCTTGCGTTGCCTCTTCTGATGCAACTTTGGCTCTATACCATGCTTTGCAGCAAATGCTCTAGCATCTGACAGTACCTTCTCTCATGCGTCATCAACAGAACCTCTGCATTTACGAAACTGGTTGATGCAGGCTTCGATCAGTGTGGACGCTATTGCGAGATCTGTGCCTACGCCCTGTAGCATCCTGGAGACCGGTCCTGTCACGCGCAGGATTGAACGCAAAACGAACATACAAACAATGACGTCGAATTCATCAAGCCGCTTGAGTAGGCCGGATGCCCCACTAACAGTGACTGCGTCTGATGTTCTAGATGTCTTCAGTGCCTCGAGTGCATCAGTAACCACTTCATAACACTCAATAAGAGTGTTAATGCCATCCTCGACGCTTCGCCATGAGCGAGTTGTCTCGGAGACACGCTTAAGTGTCATGCAGTACCGTTGATTAGTCTGCATTTCAACCAGAACAGCATGACGTTTGTGGCCGTTGAAGAATGTGTGCAACTCCTGCATGAGACCAATCGTCTTACTGTTTTCAACACTGCATGCGAGCACAGATTCAACGACAAGATTTAGTCTATGCGCATGACACCAGATGTAGATAGCTTTCTTGGCATGCTGTTGAATTTGTGTTTTCAATCCGGAAATGTTACCCCGCATATTCGAAGCCCCATCAAAACTTTGACCAACTAGCCAATTGAGATCAATACCAGCGACGTCTAAACTTTTCATAATCGTATCAGCAAGTACTTTTCCACTAGTCTCTCCAGATGTGAAGACATCAACGAGACGCTCCACGGGGTGCAAGTCGTCACCACATCCTTCGATGTACCGCATAATAACACATTGTGCTTCAAGTTTCGACTTATCTTGTGTCCCATCGCTAATAAGCGAGCACCTGCCTTGTCGACGGATGTCACTGACAATGTTTTCCACAATCATTGACTTAATGATGCCAAGAAGACGACGAACATTTCCGGGGCTCAGGAAATTTACCTCTGGTTTCCTCTTAGTGTCGTTTTCTCGCATTGCATCTAACTTTGCAAGATACAGGGCAGAACTCTGGTCAAATTCGGCAAGCAATTTAAACAAGTTCAAAAACTTTCCGTAATCTGGCACAGGCACTGCTTGTTTCATTTTGGTCAGTAAGTAAGTAATATGATCTGTTGTGCGTAAGCACGCAAGCGCAGGGGAGTGAGCGGAGTAGGCTATTTGGCGTCTTATGGCCGGTAAGCTTATAGACGCTTTGCACAGGTTTTGCTCCAGTTGGGGGGGAATAGGATACTATTTTGTTCATTATCAAATAAATATACTACAACAAGTGCAGTGCTAATTTCTTTTTATATGGACAAAAATCTTATGTCCCCCCAACTGCAATAAATTTATTCCCTCCCAATTTTTGCAATGGCGCATTCCGCGCCATCCCCCCCATAGGATAGACGCCCCTGCTAGTGATATTTTTGTCGAGGAAAAATTTTAATTTCTCATTTAAAACTCTTAAATAAAATAATGTAAAAGATATTAAAAATTCCAAAGTTTTTTAGGCAGGTCATTAGGCAGGTCGTGAGCAAAATAGGCAGGTCAAATGACCTGCCGCGACCTCCCGTAGCGCCGCCACTGATCATTGGAATCGAAAACAGGTTTCAGTTAACAACTTGGAACTTTCATTGTCATTTCTTTTGTTGTACTTGAGATATCTCTTCTGATTACACCTAGTGCCGTTTACCAGGCACCAAGGCGAACCGGATATCGACAATTGTTCCGTTGTGTTCGGCCATGGGCGAAGAAGAAGAGGCGTGCGTTTGATTGTCATGAAGCGTTTCCGATGTTCAAGTTTTAAAATCACAATTTAGGCTATAATTTTATATAGGCTATGATGACGTAGGCTATGCGCCTGAGAAAACCTCACAAAGTTGGAAAACTTCAACTGGGTCTTATAAAGGACTAGCTTGTGCCCTGTTGCTGCACACGCTCGGCTTGCGAAAATACGCGGCACGGCATGACACTGATGACAGTGTTTACCTATTAGGCCTATAATAGACTCCCTTGTCTGGTGGAGGTGCATTGTTTCTGGGGCACGAACGATGGCTCGCTGAGGCGCGTAGCATCAGGCAAGGGAGAGGTGGGGAAGAGACCATTATAATGAATTAGGCCTACTCCAAGCCTACTGTACGTAGATATGACTTACCTTTAAGCTAGTTAAACTTCATTTGAAAAATTCTTATTTTTCACCAAAATAGGCTTTTGGCAAAAAACCGTACCGGATTACTTTTTTTATGGCACACCCTATATATATATATATATATATATATATATATATATATATATGTTCTGGCAGGCCTGCGTAAATCATAGCAATTGCGTACGGTAATCCTGGAGGATATTAGTTTTGTCATAGGCCTATATTATGTATCTATCTATCTATCTATCTATGTGATTTATATAGCGCCTCTTCAAAAGCTCTACTCAGAGGCGCTCCCGACCCAGGCCCGGTCGAAAAGAAAGGTCTTGAGCGAACTATAGAAAGTGCCAGACATGTTCCGAGGTTGGGAACGCAGGTTAGAGGGAAATGTATATGTATATGTGTGTGTGTGTGTATATATATAATATATAAAGTTATATTATTGTTGCTTGCATAATGCACTTGTTCATATATGCACTGCATGAATTGTCTGTGTTTAGTGTGCTTTTATCCATCTTGTGAGGAGCTTAAGCTTCCAATAAAAAAATCAACTGTTAACATTTTATAATGTGATTATGAAGATATAATGGTGACCATCAATGAATAATAACTGATAAATTATTGATGTAAACAGGAACCCTGTTTTGCGGAACCATAAGTTCCTTTGGGTTTCCTATTGACAACCTGCACACAAATTTGTGAACTGTGAGCTTGTATTAGGCCTACTTAGCCTAATTTGTGGTATAGTTTTCAATAAAGTTTAATGATTGATTGATTGATATGCGCTTGTTAATTACCAGCAGTTGTCGAAATTTCATTGGCGGAGACTTGGTCCATGCAGGCGTTAATTGGGGGGGGGGGGGGGCGAACAACCGAAGGACGATCGCCGAGGCGCGACATTTTGGGCAGACGGCTGGGTCACCGACGACATTTTTATCGATCAAATTTTCTGACGACCTTTTTTCTCTTTTTCAGTCATTTGGTCGAAATCTGGTGAAAAATATAGCCTACTTAAGCATCTCGATCCGTCCCCCACCACAAACATGGGGGGAACGATCCATATGTTCCCCTATGTCTCCGCCCATAGGCCTACACCATACAATATCGAACAACCACTGCGTTCGCCGTTTTCAGTTTTAACCCTTTAATGCCGAGAAGGTAGTAAAATGTATGGGAAATCTTAAGGAAAATAGTCCTAGGCCCTATCATCCTATGATAATTATATATCGATCGTGCTGACCAAATGTAATCTAATAATAATAGCGATATTCTTCAGCAAAAATAATTATTCGATGTAAGCTTTTAGAGAAACTAGATCCGACCGACAAATTTATCATCGCTGCGTATAATTTAGGCCTATATAATAGGCCTATGATTTAATTGCGTCGAATTAGGAGTTGTGTTTCCATTCCAGAAAATGTCCTCTGGCGGAATTTTGTGTGAAATCAGCAAACAGCTAGCCTATTATAGCTAGCTATAGGCCTAGTCCTATAGCTAGCCTAATTTTGATTTCTACAATAGCTAGCTAGCCTAGAGCAACTTAAAGAAGTCGAACACTTTAATCTTTGAAAACTATAGGCCTATACCCATGCGGTGTAGGCCTACTAATGGCCTTAAAATCGTCATAACAAGACGTGGCCTATGATATCTGCAGCCTACCTATAATAAAAACTTTAAAAGTAAACCACCATGCAAGGACCGTAATATAAAGTCCTTGGTAATTATTAAATCACTAGTTCTAACCACAGAATTATTCTGTGCTCTAACCAAAGGTCGTTGGTGTAACCCTACGAGGCAAGCGTGACGTCAAAATTATTTGTCTTTTCATGACTTCATGTGCATCAATGACTCAATTTAATTGCGATGTCTACATTTTAATCGCTATCTAGATTGAATAGCCCGGGTTTTTCTAAAGGAATTTTAGAACTGCACTGTCTGTAACCCCTTCGATCGTTCCCTTCCAATGCATCAACCCTCCCATGGTTAATTAGGCATACCTACTCTCAATCGGATGGCAATGACTTTTTAAAACTATTTTAAATGCACATAAGTTTTTCTTCTTTAATTAAACGCCTGCAAGCGCACTGCGCTGTACATGTATAATCGATATGCGACAATCTGAATTAACATCAAACATTCAATCTGAACTAACTAACAGAACAGACAACCTGCAATGCACGGCGCTAAAAGCAGCCTACAATTAAAGAGCGTCCGCCCTATACGGGGCGCGAATTCGGAGACATTGAATTCCCCTAACCGGGTAGGATGTCCGAATTTGCTAACCGTGTAGCCTAGGGTCTCCGAATTCGCATACGGGGCTCACAGAGCTCGACTCGATACCTCTCGCCCATTCATAGTCTCTGCCAGTGTCTTCCAATGCGTTACCCCCGCCCCTTTATGAGCTTCTGCGACTTCACAAATCCTTTAACTGAACATTTTATGTAGAGCGGCTCGTTAAAAACCCTGAAATAGAGGAAACCAATATGAAACCGTCACGGTGGGTTGCATGGACACCAGCCCTATTATTATAACTAAAATTTAATTGTCCACAGTTGGTTAACTGATACTGGTAATATTTTATTGCAATAAAATAATGACTTCCTGCTTAGCGCTTGAACTTTCTTATCAGCAGCAACTGCGTAATGCAGAATAGCTCGCTGAAGCAATTGCAAACAGCGCTTTAGGCCTACTATTCTATTATCTGACTCGTGGCTTTTTCGCTAGTTGCGCTCATTTTCAGCGCTAGCTGACTAAGCGCTGGCACATGACAACGTTATTCAGTGGTATATTGCTTAAGCGCTGAATAAGATTAGCCTACACGCATTGAAAACTTTGGAAGTTCCGTTCTATTTATAGAACAGTGGAACTTTGGAAATTTCGAGTATCCTTGATTCGCCATTTTCTTATTAGAAAATCGGAATTTTTTGGTCGTATTGATTTGATGGAAATACTGTGTATTTCACATTCCCTATTACGATTATTGTAAGAGAATTACACACAGTTTCGTCTCTGCATTTGATTCTGAACGATCTGAACGGTTGTGGTCTTATTTTCCAGCCCTGTGGTTTCGTCAACGAACGTCTATATTAAAGGATCAAACACTTTGCAAGAAACTCATTCGGTAAGATATATTCGACATGTATACGAATAGATTTCACGATCTAATGCCAAATAAAAGCAAATACAAACAAACTGAGTTTAGAGTAACATACCATGTGACGATTGTGCGTTGAGATTTGGTGGAACGCAGTCTGAGTTTTTAATATTTATTTAAAGTTAACAGTATAAGATTTTTTGGAATCAGCGTTGACGTTGAACTTTTGAATCAGAAAAGATGACGGTATACAGGTAGGTTGATGGCATTTTGAAATTTGTTGCCAACTGCATCATGCCATCACCTAGATCTTGTCTCATCATCTTGGGACTTCTGTGTTCCTTCCTTCTCACAGGCTGGTTTTTCAGGGATGCACATTCTTCTTGGTCCCTATCCTCTTTGATCTCTGACAGGGATCTATGGCTTGACCATGTCTCAAGCAGATTCACATGTAAGCGAGTTTTGCATAAATGGAACCTTGCTTTCTTACTTAGGTGCAGCATTCCATTTGATATAGTTATGGCTTGTATAAAAGGAAGCCTGCATGGAGATTGTGTGGAGTGCTTTTGTACGTGCAAAAGTAAAAGTCCAGATTTCCAAATATATGCACTCTACTTATGCTGTGTAAAGTCAACTGATTATGCGACTTGGCTCCCTGTGTTATTGGTTTGTGTTACTTATGTTATATAGCGATAGAATGTGCGACGAAACAGTTGCCGGTAGCGATGTGATCTTGGACTCCACCGTATCTGTTTCGGCAACCAAGTACGAAGAGATTGTGAGGACTGTGAACAGTCAAGATATCAAACTGAAGGCGATGAGAAACCTGCACCAAATCATACAGTCCAAGGACCAGGAGTTGAAAGCGAGTTGTGAGAAAGTGCAGAATCTGCAAGCGGCGCTAGACAAGGCCGAGATGCGATTGGCTAATCAGATTCGACTCACGGTGAGTGGTGCGGCGCATCAGTCAACGTTGGAAGCAGACTGTGTTGGACACGACGCTGCTCTTCCAGCCGAACAATATCTAGACAAACCATTAAGTCAGACGACGTCAACCATTAGACAGGCATCAGACAAACTTCAGCAATCTTCCGCCAGTTCTTCTGACTTGGAAGAGGATTGTGCTTGCGATCCTGTACCTGAATGTAGAAGAACTGTTGCTGAAAATCTTCAAAAGCTGACATCACCTTATCATCCAGAGCATATACAAAAATCCAGAACATTAATTCGTGAGTCGACCTCGGTTATTGCCCGCTCGGGAGATTCTCCTGCGCTGCTGCAGAGCCGAGGAGTTAAACTATCGCCGCCATCTTCTTTTGAGTCTGTCGGAAAAGTGGAGTCACTAGCTGGCCTGGATTCCATGGAAAAGGTCTCGCTATCGGGCAGCCAGTCTCTTAAGTCTATCGGATCGACGACGGGTTTTTCGAGAGACCTGCTCGACAAACTGATGCAGCAGAATGCGAGATTGAAGAAGGTCATTCGTGATATTCTGCATCAGAAGGGAACGTCGTTTGAAGACTATCTGGTGAGTAAAGAAGCAAATTTAAACATAGGAACTATTCGAGTTAGTCAGTTATTCTAATTCTATTCGAATGTAACTAATGCAGTACATAATTATAGTCTTGATAATGACAGCAATGGATAGCAATGATCTCATTGTCATTCTTGCTATTTTAATTGTAATAATTTTTTTATGAAAAATTTTCAGTAACTCGTGTCACTAAATATTGTGTAAAGAATTTTGTACTATGAACTTGTCTATACAAATTGTGTATGTTAGGTCAAATGGCATTTCTACATTATTTGGTAAACTTGGACCAACTTTAAAGAAGGTCTTACAGCAGCATTGACAGAAATACCTACGGGATCATAAATTTTGGTCTATAATGCAAGTAACGTGAAAAAATTCTAAAACCTAAAACTAGGAACAACGATGTCATTGCTGAGTAGATTTAATATCCATGCTATGCAAAAATGTTGATTATCATGTCCCTAAGAAAATCTTTCTTGATAAATTTCACTTAGATTAATGCACTTCATTTAAAATTTATAAGGCTTTGTTTTGTTGACGGAACACATCTGGAGAAGAGTAACAACATTAGCTTGCTGTAACAAATGTCTTAACGTTTGTTTTGTCGTTGTTTTCAGGACCGGCAAGAATCGCAGGATGTGATCACGCAGCTTCGCGATGACCTTCGGCTAACAAAGGCACAGAATGAGAGACTAAAAGACGTCATCAACTCACGCGATTCCGAAGATATATCAAAGAAATATTCTGAACTCAGTGAAAATGTAAGAAAGGATTATGTACATGTATACATGCATACACCCACGCTTAATTTCTTAGTACTAGATGACATCAGCGCACATGACATGATGAGATAAACTGACATGATATGTTATCTGACATAGAAGAGGAGGAAACTAATTGCATTCACATGGGTTTAGCAAACAACATTTCAATTTGTGTTTTTTTAGGCTTAAATTGTTGTGATTTGGTTATTATGATAATAGTGCTAAGAACAGTTATATTAATAACTTTGTGACTTTATATTCAAACCAAGTTCCTATAAATGTTCTAACCATAATATGGTCAGACAGTACACAAATAATTTTGCCATTCTGAATATTACTCAGAATGGCAGCTTTCCTGGATGTTTCAGAACTTGAGATTTATTTTGTCTTTTAGGTCTTGTATAATGATGTCACAATTACATGTACTACTATTACATGTATTATTTCAGTGTACCAATGTAAAGTTCTCTGAGGAGTTTCTCTTGAAATGGTGCTATATAAATTTACGATTACAATTATTGTGCTATTTCTGCACTTTCAAAGGCACTGAATCAATCTTCTGTTAACTGTTTATTGTCATAAATTCGATGCACGAATTAAAATGGGCCGCACTGAAATGTTTAGTTTCAGAAGCTGAAAAGAACGGCAACGATGATGCACGCGATGGCTGACTCGTACAGCAAGGAGTATGAGAAGCTGAAGGTTGAGAACAAAGACCTTAAAGAAGAGCTGTCTACAGCCAATCAGAAAAGGAAGTCACTAGAGCTGAGACAACAGAGCAATAGTGGAACAACGTTGCCGGTAACTATAAAACTGAATTAATTTAGCAAGAGTTCATCAGACTTCCTTAATTGCTTAGGCATCCAGTAATTGGACTGAGCTGTGATGTTGAGGCACTTGTGTCTCTTTAATTCAAGTAGAAATCATGGACTATATAATGTACGTATATCTAGGACACTATCAACAAGTCATGTTACAATTAGTTTATAGTTTAATGGATGTGGTTGCATTGTGTCAGTAAACACATTACAACCAGGTTATAAGAGATTTTCTTTAAAAGCATCTTGCAAAAATTGTGCGTGTACTGTCTGACCAGTGTCAGTTTGATCTGCATCCAACCACTTCCTTCTTCTGCTCTGAATACTGTGCTGGTTTTGTTCTTGGTAAGGTTTTTAATGTCATTTGATGTGATGATTTTAAAAAGATGATGGATAGCATTATTCTGGGATTGTCCCCTTATTTGCTTTCCCTTCTGTGAATCAGTCTTCTCTACAACGCGACTCTTCACAACAGACTTGACTGCAACAGAGAACTTTTATGAAACACACAGTATTCTAAAACTGCCAAGATAGATAAATGTCCCGTTACTTTACACTACAGAAAAGTGTGCTTTGTTTGATGGGGAACCTTCCTTTTGTTTGTGAATACAGATGTCTGCTGGTGCTGAAGGAACAATTTCGATGAGTTCATTTGAGACTCTGAAGTTGCACTATGACGAAGTTTCGATGAAACTGATTTCTGCTGAAGCCGAAGTTGAAGCTCTGCGATTGCAGCTGCAGGTTTGTCTTCAGTTTTTTTGCCGACTTTAACCCTTTAATGCCGGAGGGTATATGATTTCCCATACTATTTACTACCATCTCGGCATTAAAGGGTTAATTCAGTCGTGTAGTTCGGAAAGCTCAACTGAATTGAATTTGAACCTTTTAAAGTTACAAACAATGCAAATAATTTATATTACTGTTCCTTTAAAATTGAATTAAATCAAGGATTTGTGTTTTGTAGTTTCTAGCTGCTTTTGATTACATTTTATCCAATGTACATGTAGTTCCTCAGGATATAGCACAATATTAACAATTTGCGATACTGCATTGCTTTTATCTCATGAAACATTCTCAAGGACAATTAAGACGCACTTGTTTAGAACTGTCTGGTAGCTACGTTAAGCGCCTTCGTGAGGTTATTATAAGGCGCTATATAAATGTTCATATACATACATACATACATATAGAAAAATTAAGGATAGCATTCTGGGCTTGTTAGTCTTCATGAATGTGCTGAATGCCAAAACTGCTGGGAAAAGTAACTGCACTGAAACAATGAATGGTGACAGATAAGCACTGGTAGATAACTGTTTCTGTGAACATTATCTCGAGTTATCTTTTCTTGGTGGTATTAAGGTTGTTGAAAAACGTCAGGCCTTCATGAATTAATTGGGCCAAGAGTTTCAGAGGTCTAGAGCACATTGTGACACAGTATGTTGGCAAAATTTATTGTAATTATAATTATGATTATTATTATTATTAATGTTATTTATTATCAATCTTCAGATATCATTTATTTAATATGCAAAATATCAATACGGAAAGTATTGTCGGGTTAGCTTAAATGTTACAATGGTGGATATAAATTCATTGTACAGACTACAGAGTTGCTTGTAACCCAGTGTGATTATCACGATGTGTTGCTGCCTGATGTCTAGTTTTGAATTTATTTCCTACAGAGATGTCTAAGGTTCTGTTATATATGTATATTGCAGCAACAATTATTGAATGAGGAAGTGCAGCGAAAGACAGCAGATGAAATGAGAAAACAATGTGAAAATCTAAGCACAGAGAAAGATCTGCTTAAAACTCAGGTATTGCAATTTATGTTGTTCTTCGAATCTTAAAATATTTTGCTCATTGAAAATAATTTATTTCCATCATTATTTTTATTAGTATGTTACTATGATTATGATATTATTATGATTATGATTATTGTGATTCCTCTGATTGTGAAATAGAAGTTTTTTGCAAATAATAGACATGCAAATTTTCAATAACAGTTTTGTTTGTGTGATTATTCTTTTGCTTGTCTACGTAAAGAGTATAGTAGAGATGTATGGAGTAAAAATCTTACGTGTTGGCAATACTGACCAAGTATTTCATGTTGACTTTTAGCTGACTGTTTTCCAAGAGGACTTCACGGTTGAAGAGAGAAAGCATGCGGAAAAGCGACAGCAGCTAGAGTCTTCAATCGCAAAGCACCAAGACTGGATAAGAAAACTGGTGGCTGAGGTGAATAAATTTACAAAGCTACATGCTTAAATCCTATGTACCATTGATCTGTAAAGGGTTAAACGTATGATGTGAGGATATATGCAACAATATTTGACAGTCAATTTATGTAGTATTTTATATAAAAAAGTTTGATGTAAGTGGAAAATTTCGCTATTGTAATTATGTATTTATCTGACCATTTATAAGGTTTTTATATCATTTTCGTGATTATTTCAAAATAATAATTATTATAGTCAGCATGCATAGGTCCATGTGACAGATCTCAGTGAAGTGTTACAAGCACCTGTTTGACTTGAGTTCTTCTTGAAGTTACAGATGATCAGGTTCTTCTAATTATAATCACTGCTCCCTCTCTATCTGAAGAAAGTATGCTATTCCCCTACGGCTGTAACATTCCCCAGCAGCTGTATAATTTGATGCTATACGCATATCGCCCCAATGCAGTCATCTCACGGTGATATTCTGCAATTGATGTATGCTGACTATATTACTTTGGTTCATCTATGATGATGGGATGAGCTGAGTCTTAGTTAGCGAACCCCTGGGTTGAGGTGACCAAAGTTTACATGATCAGCAAACGGGTGACAAATGCAGCAAGATAGATTGATGTCTTCTGTTTCATAATTATGTTTGATCCATTTTGAGCCTTGTATGTGATTTTTATTTCTTGCGTAGTTTCATGCTTGAGAAACAGATTGCTAACATGAATAATGAATGCAATGTTTCATCTTGAGGTTTTGTTTTCTGTTTTTTCTTAGGCACAGAAATCCCGCAGTCTTTTCGAAGAGGAGAAAGGGAAGCGAGAAAAAGCGGAAACTGCTAGGGGTGAAGTGGAAAAGAGATTTCACATCTTCATCAACCAAAGCAGGTCAGCGCCGTCAAATTGTGGATTGGAAGAGAGTTGGCAGAGAGGAGGAGGATACAACCGTCAAATGTACCAAGAAGACCTGCAGGTTGACAATGGTGGTGATTCCGCATCTTCGTCATCAATACCTCCTTTCAGAGCCAACCGACTTCAGAGCCAACCATCTAACGAAGCCACCTTTGAACACGAACAGAGCGGTCCGCTGGTTTGTCCACGATGTGAACGTGAGTTTGAAGCGAAAGACGAGCAGAAGTGGAAGGATCACTGTGCGCGATGCACGGACGACTAACGCTCCATCGTTATCACCGTAAATTTATATTGCTCCACCTCAAAAGAAAATCCCCTCAGATGCGCTCTTTATGTCCAGCGAAGAGGCGATGCTATAGCGAGGAGACGGAGAATCATGAAGGTGCAAATTATACGCTTCGAGCAGCTTGTGGAGCTTGCCAAGTTAACAATGGTGGAAAGAAGAAGTGCAGGGTCTCTCACGAGACGAAGAAGAATTGGCGCTGTTGACCAAAGGAATATGAAATGATTTGTTCTATTCCAGAACATCTTGGAATGATTCGGAACATCAGGCACCACGTGCTGGCGAGTCTGCAGTTTATTTGTTATTCAGAAGAGATTTCTGGGCTGCTAATCCAAAACAAATCTTTGGATTAGCTGCCCAGAAACCGCGGAACACACAGATAATTTGGCATTGATCCACAAAATTTCCACTGACACTGCGGAACATGAAGAATGTTACATAGTTTTCTTTCATGATGAACACATTGAACAGAGTAGCATTGTGCTCTCACCTTACCCGAAACTTGGACATGTTGGCTAAGACATACAGATCTATTAGCTCAGAATTATATGGCTATTTCGAACAGTTAGTTTTATGCAGCCATGCCATGATTCTTTTAACCTTAACCCTTTAGCGATGAACATGTACTAAAATTGCTGAAATATCGATGTAGGTCATTGATGAAGTGTTAAGGTGACTGTTGATGAATGGTCACTGGTGCAAAATGCATTTGACTTAACCATTAGGTAGTAAAACCCGGCAGTTGTGCCATTCAGTTGATGCTGATCTACCCTCAGCCACTTCACTTGTGGGAGGCTTTCCATCCTTTCCAGCCACTTCCATGTGCTAGAGGAAATAATGTGAATGACATTTGGGTCACATATACACTGTGTCCACGATAAAGTAGAACACACAATATAGTGTCATAACTCGGTCAAAACGTTTAGGATTTGTCTGAAATTTTACACACAACACCAGTGGCCATATTTACAGGAGCTCCTAAAGCCGATTAGAAATATTCGTGAGTTTGTCAAATTTATGAACGTTTGAGATGCAGCACCGAAAAATGGGACTTTCCAACACGCAAAAGCTGAAAGGAAGCAAAATTCAGCCATAAATGGCGCTCAAAATGTCATTTTTGTTCACAAACACACGACCGTGGACGTATTAGTGTAGTAGCTGTCCCGGAAGACACTCGGCTTCATATCCGCAGCTGTGGCCGCCTAGCAGTCCATACCTTGATCCAGGTACATGTACCGAAGTAGTGAGTTTTTCGTTCCCGTATTCATGACATCGATAACTGTAGGGCGCGTCTGATTGAAGAGTGACAACTGTTTGACCACGTGATCATCAACACGACTGTCAAACAGTAGCACCTACGTCTATGGTCGTGTGTTCGTGAACAAAAATGACATTTTGAGCACTATTTATAGCTGAATTTCACTTCCTTTCAGCTTTTGCGTGTTGGAAATGTTCATGTTTCGGTGCTGCATCTCAAACGCTCACAAATTTGTCAAACTCGAGAATATTTCTAATCGGCTTTAGGATCTCGTGTAAATATGGCCACTGTTGTTTTGTGTAAAATTTCAGACAAATCCTAAACGTTTTGACCGAGTTATGACACTTTATTGTGTGTTCTACTTTATCGTGGACACAGTGTATATTTGTATCTGCGTTGCTGGATATTACTTGTGAGACTGTCTCTCCTTCTCATCATTGCTTTAATTCTGTAGCAGTGACAAGCATTACCTGCTTTCTAGTTGCAACCGTCTTCATTTTTTACATCCACGTCGGAATTTTTGACACGTCACGTTAATGAGCATGTGTTTGAAAGACTGATATACACATTTGAAATTATACAGTGCAATTTCAGACAGACTTGTGTGGATTACAAGCCAGTGTCTGACTACCACAGTATATCTAGAGGGTTTCTAGATATACTGTGGTAGTCAGACACCGTGGCTTGTAATCCAGATAAGTCTGCCTGAAATTGCTCTGTATAATATGTGACAATGCTTCTGATCCTTTCTTAAAGCCATGATTTCAGAGAGTGCAATTATCATGAATTTGGTTATATACATGCAATAGTATGTTCTTATCGTGCACATTGAACATATTTATTTGGCATGTTCAAATTAAATGATGTGTAATTGCATATGTATGCAAGTTTGTATGTAAGTTACATGCAAGTTTTATAAAAGTTCTATAAAGCTATTTGTAAGTTGCTCTATCGAAACCAGGCACATGTTAAGAGATACATTTTCGAGAAAGCGGCCAAAAATGAATGACTCGATCAAAATTGTGTTTTGATTTTGCATCAGATTCGCGTAACATAATCATTACATCAATCTGATTCAAAATCAAGACACAATTTTGATCCGGTCGCTCAATTTTAGCCGCTTTCTCGAAAATGTATCTCTTAACATGTGCCTGGTTTCGATAGAGCACCTCACATAAATTTATATGTATGTAGATATGCGTTGAAGCAAGTTCATAAGTTTGATCCGGTCATTTTATTTATATTTTACAAAGTTTTGAGTAAAAAACATGTATACATTGCATCGACGACCTACACCAGTACTTGTCCACGGACAGGCTCCGTGGTCATTATATACCATTCTGTACATAACCATTTACGCTCTGCATTTGTTATCATTCACTACTGACTAATTTATTGCATAATTGAAGGTAGAGTAGGGTTGATACAGATAAGTAAGAATTGAATTTTATACTTGTATCACATTTGAAAATGGTGCAATAATAATTCAATACATATATATATATATATATATGTATTGCTTTATCCTAATATTATACATATATATATATATGTATTGCTTTATCCTGAAATATATCAGCCTATTAAGATGAGTACTCTCCATCTTAATAGGCTGATATATTTTAGGATAAAGCAATACATATATATATGTATAATATTAGGATGGCTGTGACTAGCGGACCACCAAGCGGCCGTCGAATCTCAAATACTAGCGGACCGCCAGTCACGTGTAACCTGTCACATGACTGGCGGCCGTCCAATACGGAATACTAGCAAGCCGCCAGGCTTTCTATTTACACCAATCCACAAGAGTTTCTAATGGCTAAACAAACCCTAAAACTAACCCTAACCGACCCTCACGACGCCTAACCTGAACCTAACCAACACTCACGAAAAAAATTGGTTGCTTACTCTGTTTCTAGCAATTTTCTAAGTCATTAAAACAAGAAACTTTTGTCCGACATAAAAGCAACTATCGGTAACTGCCGCCATTGTAACAATATTCAAGAATCAAGGCTCGTCATGTGACAGGTTACATGTGACTGGCGGTCCGCTAGTATTTGAGATTCGACGGCCGCTTGGCGGTCCGCTAGTCACTTCGTATTAGGATAAAGCAATACATATTATATATAATATATATATATATTTATAGTATATATATATATATATAATATATAATATATATATATGTTCAAATGGTATCTTCAAATTCAAAGGACTTTTAGGAAAACTACATTAATATCATTTTCTATTTTTTTACACACTCGCCCACATGTACCTCTAAGTGCTGTATTTATTCCTCTAAGTACATACATATATTCTAGTACCAATTTATATGTGAAGATTCAGTAAGCTCGATACAGCTTCGCCACTCTCGTAGTGCCAGTCCCTAGCCTGGATAAAGTAGAGGGTGACGTTATGACTCAGCATTGCTAAACAGGTAATTGATCAGAGCTACAAATTGATACATTGCTATGATTATTATTAATTTTAGAAATTGGTACATATCTATTGGCGCCATTAGATATGTACACAGTACATACATAAATATAATGGGCCGATAAATTCACACTTGTGACTATCAATCAATCAATCAATCAATTCAATTCATCTATATATGTGTATACATAATAAAATATGTATATGAATGTCACTTTGTACAAATCTGTATTCAGGTATACAGATTGTTGCCATCAGAGTACATCAGATTACATGCAAATTATGTGAATATTATGCATGTACTCTGATGGCAACAATCTGTATACCTGAATACAGATTTGTACAAAGTGACATTCATATACATATTTTATTATGTATACACATATATAGATAAAGTGAATTGATTGATTGATTGATTGATAGTCACAAATGTAAATTTTATTATAAAATATGTTCTTTGAATGTAGTCTAGTGCATACAGTTTGTGGATACAAATGTTTGATTTCTACCAACTATGTTGTGAGACTGTAATGATTGTACACCTAATAGTGGTTAGCTATTGGTCTATTAAAGAATATTCTTACTTAACCAGTATTTGTATACTGTTACGAAACCAGCCACACTGATTGGATCAGAAGGAGTGTCCCTGAATTGCTGAGTGACACTTTATAAATAATATTATTATTCAGTTAGAGTTACAGAGGCATATATTACTTTTATAATTATTTGCACTCTCGTGGATACCCTGTATGTTCAGATCGTATACACTGTTGTGCCTATGTTAGCTTTGTACTGTTTCTGGTAATATTACAGACATGTATGTGACTGTCGCTTGAAGCTTTCCCTGACTTGGTGGAATATACAGTATTATTATTATTGTAAAGTTCAAGAGCATGCAACTAAATAAATAAGAGCAGAAGTCAATTTAGCAAGCCGTTATTTAGCAATGGCATATGAGAACAAGTGATCTGTTTCTTCTAGCAGTCTTATTGTATGGTCTCTGGTCAGTGTAGCCTACTCATCACTGAGTTTGTAACTAAACGCTATGGAGATGCATTTCAACGGCTGCTAGTAGGATTACACAAATACAATGTTCAACATCCTCTGAAAGTCATTCAGCAATGTATCAGGATAAATACATTATTTCTTTGCATTACAAACACTGACTGGTCCACTGCCAGACAAGCACATACTGCAGTCTGTATGTATCTGCACATTTATATAGCACCTTACAATAACCTCACGAAGGCGCTTAACGTAGCTACCGGACAGTTCTAAACAAGTGCGTCATAATTGTCCTTGAGAATGTTTCATGAGATTCAAGCAATGCAGTATCGCGAATTGTTAATGGAAGACTGTTCCAGCATGAAGGTCCAATGCATGAGAAGGCGTGGTGGGCCCGCATCACTGTACGGGAGCGTGGTACTATCAAGTCCCCACGAGTCGCAGAGCGCAGAGACCGATGACCTGGTTGGTTGGAGACGGGGATACAGAGCTCCCTAATATACTCCGGAGCCGGGCAACCATTGACACTCATCCCATGACGATGATGTTGAATGTAATGTACTGACTACTGGTACTGACTGGCCTTATGCCAGACGGCACCCCGTCAAAACAGTTCCGTCATAATTGCCCAACTCACCATGCCAGACATGTGTTGAACGGTCTAAATCCACGTTTTAGTGCAGAGTGGATGGACTTGATTTTGCAAAACACTATTTCTGCAACTGTTCTTTAGTCACAGAGCGGTTGAACTTTTAGGAGTCGATAGACTATATAGGCCTAGTCCTTCGAATGTATGCTAGACTTTTCATCGAGTCATTCGAGTACAGAAGCAGTATCCTAGACTTTTCATTGAGTTCACCATAAGTGTTGCAGAACGGTGCAGTTGACCCGCAATTGACCTGCTCTCCATCTTAATAGGCTGATTATATTTTAGGATAAATTATTTATAAAGTTTAAATTAAACTTCCTACATGATTCAATTTCACATTATCCTGAATTCGATCATGCACGTCAGACTATGTTAGAACTTAGAACTGATGCAAGTCGATAGACTTCAATTTAGCTCACCATAATTATTGTTCAGATGCTAATATTTTTCAATTAGGTTACCCTTATTAGTGTTCAATGCGATGTGCGCCTGTTGTCGGTGCAGCTTAAAATCGATTCATTTGGAAACTTGCATAATTTGAACTGCAATGTGTTATATTAATTGCAAGCCTACGTTTTATAATAATAGCAGCTGAGCTGAGGCTGGAGGAAGAACTTAATTGTTCAGTTGTTTATGCAAATGAATGCTTTGATGGATCAATAACATGCAATATCATGACAATCGAATTAGCATAACTATCGATTCAATGCAAGTGAGTGATTGCACACCTTACTCTTATATTCTTTTAGCTTAGTAAATTTTGTCTGTTCCAATGTACCAGGTTGCGGTTTGCCAACCTGTTTTTGCTCAATAAACGAATATATATAATTATTATATTACGAAACGAGTGATATCAAGCAACGATCAGTTATCGGAAGACTGTTGACCCTGTTTTTCTACTGGAGTCTGGTTCTCTTCTGTGTTGTACTCGATTACAACTTTGCCGCTGGAAGCTGAGTTATGTACAGGACTGCTTGTGTAGCGCTATAATAATCGCTGGTCACCTTTTCTCCCAAAGATCCCTTCAGCCGTTCCTCCACATTCTCCAGGTTGATTGTTAGTGGAAAATTCAGACTGACACCGAATCTGACTTCATCAAATGTCACGCTGACGTAATGAAGCAGGTGGTTGTAGATGTGACTCAGCAAAACGTTCTCATCACAGTCACCGTAAAAATAGAAGTCGATTGTTATGCCGTACTTGCATTGCAACGCAGTGGAGTAGCTGAGTCCAACGATCTCGACTGAAAGCTCTTCTTTGTCTCCCATCATCCAAGATGCACTGTCTTCGTTTCGTGAGTATCCTTTGCTTGGAATTGGAATAGGAGCTGGCTTTTCCGTTGAGCTAAATGACACCATCACGTTAGATGCTAGGAACAATTCACGTAGACCAGATTTGCTGATAGGAATCGGCATCCAGGCAGTACCCACTGGGATGAAGCCCTTCGCATACTTGGATACGAATCTGACGAGCTGGTCGGATTGTTCCAGCCATTCTGTGGCCCTCGTGTATGACAATGTAAACGGTCGAAGAGGACCTAAGGCCATTTGGCGGATTGGTGAAGAACGAGTTAGCCATTGACGATCGGGCAGCTTGTAAGGCAAGTAATTCTGAAATGAGGTTACATGCAGTCACTCGTTAGTAAAAAAAGTTAGACGGCATCAGTAGCGATAAAATAGCAGAAAGTAGGTTGCAATGGCCTGCAGTAGGTGAGAAACATGGACCCTCAGGAAAACTTAGATTCATATTATGCCCCTTCTCTTCAATAGGCCTATGTCTATTATCGCAACGAACTGAGGATTTTTCTTAGGCACCTCTGCAACAAGCGACTGGAATCTGAGGATGATAAAAGCAAAAAGGACTGGTTTACAACAATGATGAAAGACAACGAAAGAAAACAATGTGATGATCATAATGATGATTATAATGATGATTATAATGATGATTACAATGATGATTACAATATGATGAGTGAGTGCTTCATTTAATTGGATTTATGATGATAGGCTACATATAATAATTATGTGAGTGCATTTCCATTTGTAGGCTACATAGGCTAGTGTATAACATAGGCTAATTTGTATTTATTTATTTAATTTATTTAATTTATTTATTTCTCCATTTCTATAGCGTCCCTTCAAGCTCTCTACTCAGAAACGCTCCTGCCAGATCCTTTAATTTGTAGTTCATAGTAGGCCTATTGAGTCTAATCTATTAATTTCAAATCTCTTGGGTTGTTGTAACATGTGGTGTGACGATTTAAAGTAGGCTAAACGAAGGTCCATTAAATGTAGATTAGGCTACTTGATCATTTTGATTCAGATTTCTCCAATCGTTCTTTAGCATCAAATTTTCCCGTTGATCCCAATGACACTATATACTCGTCAGCTCCTTGTGACTATAGGGCCTATAGGTGGTTTTTATTCAGCAGCAACGTCAATCTCTTCATGAATTATTCAAAACGTCAGAGGAAGACCACAAAGACAATGATAGGTTATGATGGTTATGATGATGGCGCAAAATGATAATATTACATCATGGGGCAAAACGCCCATTTTGAGGTCTTGCATTTTTCGTGTCTAAATATTCATAAATGAAAAGATATTGTACTGTCGCTTGGTGATTATAATTAGGAGTCACGCAGTATGTGCCACACCCATTTATTTCCTATTCACTCAATTTTTCATGCCTGAAAATTCAAATATTCGTTAGCGTGGGCGTTTTGCCCCGCTCTCCCCTAATTATGATGGTTATGATGATGGCGCAAAATGATAATATTACATCATATATAGTGGAGATCACGATGACGATGAATATGTCAATCGGTGGTGACGATGATTATGATAAAATTTACCCAGTGGTAAATCAATTCCTTTTTGTGGATCTTGGCTTTTATATCCGGTTTGTACATGGTGCCCAAAGCATATCTTGTAACGTTAGGATGCTGCTCCAGTAAATGACGGATGAGAGGAGAGGACTCTGATGATCCGAATCCACGACCCTGATGCGATGGACGAACTCGTATGGACATCCATGTGACCAGGTCATCGCATTCAGGATAAAAACGAAAATTGCTGAGCGAAATCTACAACAGTCATGATCGATATACCCAAAAAGGAAACGAAAGTCTGCACACACACACACAACAGAAAGTAGCCTATAATATGTCGAGTAAGCATAGGCCTATAGGCCTATAGGCCTATAAGCCTATATCATTCGCGAACGATAAACCCATGCACGACCAAAAAGCTGTAATAACAAAATTAATATATAATATAGGGCCTATAGGCTTCTCTGTCTTCTTTCTGTATCGTATCTCGGCATGCTTAGGCCTACTTAATTAGTATAATAGGCCTATCATCATGTTATAATTAAGTAAGTTGAAGATTGAGTGAGTAGCCTCAATGAGTAGGCCTATGCGTGCGAGTTAGCCACTGATCTAATAGGATGAATGAGCGAATTCATTCGTTCAATTAGCATAATTTACTAGTAAATAAATTAATTGATCAGCACAAAACAATACCAACCAGTTTGCCATCTTCCTCGTAGACGTAAATGACGTGTAGCTTCGAGTGCATAAACGTGTAGAATAACGACGGCATGTAATCAAAACTGTCGTTAACGTTATTGTTAATATCCATTATGGCATCAAGGTCGTCGAAAGTGGCACGCCTTACTTTGCCATTCCCTCCATCCTTCTTTCCATCTAATATAGGCATTATATTCATCTCCGTTCAGAAATTCTCCTTCTCGTATTTCTATTCCTTCTGCATATTTATTTGATTTTCTTGCAACCCCATCTCCTTTGCCAACGCTCAAGCAAAACTCATGCAATCATACCTTAGGCCTACAGATGACTATTAGACTATAGGCTACTATTACTCAGACCTGTGTACAGTGTGTAAGCCTGCATACTATAATAGTAGCGTGTTATATAGGCCTATATCAAAACGTAAAGGTATAGCCGAGACCCGTTTACAACAAATCGATACAGCGCTCATTATTCGCTCACGTGTTGTTGCTTACAAAAAGATCTATAATTAGGCCTATTATAACAGAAGAATGCAGCAGCCTTTATTAAGGGGCGAGGGTATACATGACTGAAGACCTGCATTCTGGGCTATGACTCGCTTGTAAAAAATACAGGTCGCGTGTGCAGGGGCGGATCCAGGGGGGGGGCCAATCCGGCCATGGCCCCCCCCATTTAAAATCTCCATGGGACGTGGCCCCCCCATCCATGACGCCCACAAGATTTTTTGCAGGGTTCAGTCATGTCCAGGAGAATTAATATACACCGTGACTCAAAAAAAGTAAGCCAAATTGTTTTGCATATATCTCTAATACCTGATGACATATGAAGCTACAATTTTCCAAATATTTAGAGAAGTGGACCAAGAATAGCCTATGATTCTAAAATTTCATGAAATAAAGTTGAACGGATAAAAAGATATGAATATTTAAACTTCATATACCGAAATTGCAGTTTACAAGCAATTTTCTGTCAGATTCAATAAAAAGTAAGCCAAACAATTTTTTTACATCTCTGATGTCTGATGAGTAATCATAAAAACTTTTTCCAGATATTTAGGGAATTGAACCAAGAATAGGATTCCAAAATTTCATGTCATAAATGTGAAGGGATAGAAGGATATGGATATTTCAACTTCATCACCCGAAATTTCAGTTTTCAGCAAGTCTGTTATTGTGTAGACTTCATTTCTCCCACATTATGGCCTCCGAACAGTCCAGATTTGAATCCTGTCGACTATAAAATGTGGAGCGTGATGCAAGATCGAGCCTACCAGACAACAATCCATGATATAAACGATCTGAAGCAACGCTTGTTGGAAGTGCGGAATGGCCTGAACCAGAGGATAATCGACGTTGCTGTTGCCATTGCAATGGCGCCAGCGCCCTCAGGCTTGCGTGCAAGCAGGAGGGGGACATTTTGAGCATCTTATTTAATTAAATTATCAAACCATACTGTTGGGGTCATATTGGTAGTTCAATTCTCTACATATCTGGAAAATTTTAGAATGATTAATCATCAGGCATTGGAGATAATAGGGAAACAGTTGATCGAATCTGACAGAAAATTGCTTGTAAACTGCAATTTCGGTATATGAAGTTTAAATATTCATATCTTTTTATCCGTTCAACTTTATTTCATGAAATTTTAGAATCATATTCTTGGTCCACTTCTATAAATATTTGGAAAATTTTAGCATGATATGTCATCAGATGTCAGAGATATATGCAAAACAATTTGGCTTACTTTTTTTTGAGTCACGGTGTATTATAAGGTCGTTAAAATCTAAGCCTCTCACACAATTACATTATTATTATTTATTATTATTATTATTATTATTATTATTATTATTATTATTATTATTATTATTATTATTATTATTATTATTATTATTATTATTATTATTATTATTATTATTATTATTATTATTATTTTTCAATAAATACTAAAAGCTGTGTTGTTCTGGAGTTAACGGTCATCGTCACCAGTCGATTGTGCAAAGGTAGAGCGAAAAGAAACTGCGTTAAAGCGTTGAGTGCAAACAGAAAGACGCGGAAAAAGGTGCGCTGTCTTCTGTGGGTCTCCTGACACCATGGTCAACCGCCGCCCAAGTTCTGATAAGAACTCCAGGCCCTGTGCATTGATGGGACCCAAAAGTGTGCCCACTCGTGGATGTATGGCTTAACACATGAAATAAAACCATGGAAACACCATCCGAAATAGAAAATGTAAAAAAATAATAGAATATTAATCACTAGCACATAATGAAAAAAACCCATGAAATTAGGCGAAAGATACTAAGAAAGTCGTTTCTGATTACTTAAAAATGGTCTTCAGAAATTTTGACGACTAAAAAAAGGTGTCTTCAGAAATTTTGAAAACTAAGAAAAGGTGTCTTCAGAAATTTCGAAAACTAAAAAAGGTGTCTTCAGAAATTTTGAAAACTAAAAAAAATGTCTTCAGAAATTTGGACAACTAAACAAAGGTGTCTACATAAATTTTGACGATTAAAATAAGGTGTCCTCAGAAATTTTTATGACTCAACAAAGATGTCTTCAGACATTTTTACGACTAAAAAAGGTGTTTTCAGAAATTTTGACAACTAAAAAAAGGTGTCTTCAGAAACTTTGACAACTAAAAATAGATGTCTTTGGAAATTTTGTCACCTATAGACAAGGGTGTCTTCAGAAATTTTGACGACTAAAATAAGGTGTCTTCAGAAAGTTTGATGAATAAACAAAGGTGTCTTCAGACATTTTTACTACCAAAAAAGGTGTTTTCAAGAATTTCTACAACTAAGAAAGGTGTCATCAGAAATTTTGACAACTGAAAAAGATGTCTTCAGAAATTTTGACACATAAGCAAAAGTGTCTTCAGAAATTTTGACGACTAAACAAAGGTGTTTTAAGACAGTTTTACGACTAATAAAGGTGTCTTCAGAAATTTTTATGACTAAACAAAGGTGTCTTCAGACATTTTTACGACTAAAAGGTTGTGTTCAAAAATTCTGACGACTACAAAATTTCGTAAGAAATTCTCCGCCAAAGAAACACACTCCGAAATCAAATCCTGGCTATGGCCTTGGAGGCTGGGTGGAAGTTGTGTAGTTCTGAAAATTCCTTTAAAAAACCCTGAAGTAATACCAGATAACAAGCCCATACATGTATATCCAGTTATTTTTTAATTTAGACATCTCCAGGGAGGGCACAAGTTTTTCCACAGAAACGAAATTTTCTCACCCTGAAAAACATGCTATAATAGGCCTATACCTTGATGTTATTTACTATAATGATCATGGTTATGATATTATTATTCACTATTATAAACAATAATTATATGATAGGCCTACTATCATTTTACAATAGGCATACCTTACTGCTAAACTTTGTACAATTGATATTTTTGCACAACTATATGACTTCTTTCCAGAGCTATCTGTTACATTTCAAGCTGTAAAATTTCAGCATTTTGTTCGATGAACATGTAAAACAACAGCCCATGGCTTTCAATTCTGGTAGTTTGGTAGTTCTTTCTTGGTTTGTCAGCATTTAAGTAGTGGAGAGCAATTTCATTAAGATGACAGCTTAAAATGCTGCCTTTGCAGTGCAGAATTTTCAAAAATTTCTGGTTGGGGAGGGGGCACATCCCCCTCCCCAAACCCCTCCCCCTTTCCCCCAACCTCTCGGCGCTACGCGCCTCGCCGATCGGCCTTCGGCCGCTCGTCCACCACCTCCCCATTTGGCCCTCCCCATTTTAACCTTCTGGATCCGCCACTGCGCGTGTGAATAACATAGACTAGGGTATGTGTCGTATGGGTAGGCTTATGGGGTCCAATGAATTTGAATACTGAACCATAATGAGGGCATCTGACAATTCTGACCTGCACAAACCAGGACAATTATAGCCCATCGGGAATTTGTGTAGCACAAATCTTCAAAGAGAGCAAAGGCCTTAAAAATAAACACCAGTAAAACAGAGACCATGCATGGTCTGCTCCAGAACAGATGAAGTTTTAGTGGTGGCGGCGTGAGGAAAACAAGCTGAAGCAGGTGGAAAACTTCAAATATCTGCATGCTAATTGGGGATGCGAGCAGGATGTCAAACACAGGATAACAACATTCTGGCAGAAGTGGAGGAACTATCCGGTGTATTGTGTGACCAGAAATCACGGTTCTCCTCAAAACATTTATTTAAATGACAATGATAGACCTGTCCTGATTTATGGAGCAGAAGCATGGACGCTGAGGAGAAGAGAGGAGGAGCTTCTGGAGAGAACAGAAATGAGAATGCTGCGATGGATACTTGGGACTTCCTTGAAAGACAAGCAGAGTAATTGAGAACATACGAGAGAAAGAAAGTAGGAGTGGCATTTATATCTGACAAGATACGTGAGGTCAGATTGAGGTGGCATGGACATGTGGAGCGGGCGGAGGATACCAACATCAAAAGAATAATGAAGGCAGAAGTCCAGAGACAACGCAGTTGAGGGCGGCAGAAAAACACGTGAACGGACATGATCCAGCAGCCTGCAGCAGGACCTCAAACTACTCAAACTTAAAAGGGGACTTCGTGTTTGTATACTTTCCTTTACTAAAGCTACTTGAAGTGCACATGACCACATGTAGTTAAGGTTTTACGTAAGTACATAGTTAAGTTTGTTTCTCTTCATGCTCTTGACAATTTAAACTTCTCTGCAATCTCTCATCACCTATTTTGATTTATTTTATTTCATTTTGGCTCTCTTGGTTAATTTTTCTTGAGAATTGTTTACTTGGGTGACCCTCCACAGCGGGATGTCCATCTCTTTATATAATAGCTGGGTCCCCCTTTGTAGCCAATGCATGCATATTTTCTACTTTTGCTGTCATCTTGTTTTCTGGTTGCAATAAGATACCACGCTGTGATAATTCAAAGCTCGAGGGTACGTACCATACGTATTCTATTTTTTGAAAGGTAGCCTACGTACGTATTTTAACGCGCCCTATTTTAGGGTACGTAAACAATAAATAAAATACGTTACGCAATACGCATGTCATTGCACATTATAAGAATGTTCAATTTAATTTAAGCAAACAATCACAACCCAGTAGGCCTATAATGCTACATGTAGGCCTATATTGTGGGTCTATGTTTATCCAGCATACATTGCACTTAATGGCGGCGCAGTTCTGCTGCAGCACTTCAAAGGTGTGTTCTTGTGCGTTTTCCTGATCCAACCCAGAACTGTTTGTTGAAAAATTGCTTTCAATCAAATAATTGTTTTTCGCATTTTTTAAAACTTTCACGTGTGTAAAATATTCCTTCTCATGTTCTCTGGGCATCGCTGAATCGCTGACTGATGCGTAGCCATATTAAGGCATAGGCCTCCTGCAACTTTCGAGTTACAGCAATTTGCAAACCAGGGACGTGTAGCCTACTTAGCTCTCATCAGAAAGGCAGTACAAATTGCATTAAATTAATTATAACCGAAGAATTTATCAAATTAAATTTACTGCTACGCTACCGGAAGTACCGGTTTCAATGACGCATAGGTCTACAGTTGACGTCAGATAGGCTATAGGTCGCCGAGCAAAACAGGACAAATTTTTTCGTGTACGGTACGGTACGTACCATACGCGTAGGCCTATTCTATTTTTTGAAAGGTACGTACGTATTTTAACGTATTCTATTTTAGGGTACGCGTACCCTCGAGCTATGCAGTGTGATTATTTGATCGAAAACGGATTATCACCAGACTACTGCTGTAGGCCTAGGCCTATAGATGACTTGTTTGACGCTAATATTTTATTGTAATTTTGTTCAACTTGTGGCCTATTACAAATCATTACTTCGATGTATTATAATGATTTGTATGTCCTGTTGTGCGTTTGCAAGCGAAGTAATAACGAAAATACTTAGTTAACGAGGCTATGCTCTTTTATTCAACTATTGACATAAAAACACGAAAAAAATTTATTTAGCATCAAATATTTAATAATAAGTTGTACTATATGGCATTTTCTAAATTAACATGACAAATATTGTGAATAGCATATAGGCCTAAGATTAATTGTTTCATGTGAGGAGGCCTTTTTAATTGTTTCTTATGAGTAGGTTTACCTTGGATCGTTAATAACTGTAGATGCACAGTGCAGTAGGGTCATTCGGGAGAAACTGGCAAGATGACAGAGCACAGGAGCGGCATTGAAACAGATATAGAGAAGTCATGGTATTAAAATAACTACCAAGATACGACTCCTGAAGTCCCTTGTTTGGCCATTGCTACATAATAGTTGCGAGAGCCGGACTATCAAGAAGAGACACGAGGAAAGAATAGAGGCTTTTGAGATGAAAGTCCTAAATTAAGGCAAAGCCTGAGAGTATCATTGGAGGGAAAGGAAAACAAACCAGTGGGTGATGGAGACAATGGGGGTGGAGAGAAGTCTTCTTGATTCAATTAAAAGAAGGAAACTCACATACATTGGCCACCTGATGAGAAAAACTGGAGATTGTCTGGAAAAAGAGATCATACATGGAAATATACCGGGAGCAAGAACACGAGGGAGGCCGAGGATGGGAAGGGTTGTCAACATCGGAGCATGGATGGGATCGGACTCTGACGGAGACAAGAGACCGAAGGAGATGGAGAAAACTTGCTCTTGAAGCGACCAACCCTCGGATCGAGGATGGTTAACGACAAGACAAAACAAAAGTAGGCCTACGATAGCCAATGTGATGCCGAGCAACTTGGGGTTCAGTTTGAGTCGCAGTGGGTTAATGGACAGAATAATGAGTGGATGGATATTTGGATTGATATAAATGATACTTTACATTATATGGTCGAGCGCAGAAAGCGAACTTCATTGTTTTACTCATTGAGTGGAAGTATAATAATAAATGTTCAATTAAAATCACAATAACAGCATTGCAGTGACTAAGAACAATATGATAACATAAGATGCTGCATCAGGAGTTTGCCAACTTGGATGGGGTTCTTGAGTATTGTTCTTCAAGTCCTCTTTTAGACATCGCCATCTGTCTGTAGTTATGATGCTTGGGACGCATCTGTAGGCCTAAAGCTGCTCTTTCTATATGCAGGTCTCAGAGTTTTGCCTTAGCAACCTCGGCTGAGAACTGAACAGCCTGTGTGACGTTGAAGGCATCGTTTACCAACCTCTCGCCCATTCCATCCTTCAGTCGTTCCTCCACATTCCTTGAATCAATTGTTAGCGGGAAGTGCAAGAAGACCCCTAGTCTGATGTCATCCGAGGCTATGCTGAAGTAATGAAGCAGATGGCTATACACATGGCTCAGGAAAATCGTCTCGCAATCACCGTAGAAAGATATATCGATTTTTAATCCGTACTTGCAAAGTACGGAGGTCGAATAGCTGAGTCCAGTGATCTCGCCATCTTGCCCTCTGTTTCCAGTCCCCTGTCCACGGCCTTCGGTTGGGGATTGTCCTGCACTGGATGTGAGATTGGAAGGGTAGCTATCGTCAATAGTTGACGCTGCATCCAGGCTAATGAGCACTTTGGCAACTGAAAGCATATAGCGTAGACCAGATCTGCTGCTTGGTGTTGGCCTCCATGTTGAACCGAATGGGAATAAGTCGACAACATACTTTGATACGAATCGCACCAGCTGATCGGAGCGTTCTAGCCATGCTGTTCCTTTCGTGTACGACAAGCTGATTGGGTTGTCAGCACCATGTGACATTTGGCGAATTTGTGTTAGTCGACTCAGCCATTGTCGATCGGAGAGCTTATAGGCCATTACATTCTGAAACAAAGAAACACCGCACAGCCACAAGTACAGAAACAGTAGACTAATGAAGGATAGCCCGTTATAATAGCATGAATTAGTTTCCAATTGCATGGCCGGCCGTCAACCTCTCTTCGTTTGATACGTGATAAAACTAAAATGAGCATTTTATTTTTCACGGCGCCAATCACAATTGCAGCAAATATGTCTGTCACATGCATCTTTGGGTTTGTCGTTTGAATGCAATAAACAAAATAATAGGCTACAGTGAAAATAGAGTTTGACTAATGTTGTCTCTAAGCGACAACTGAGACTTAAAGAAATAACAAGATCTTCTCGCGCTCAGTTGGGACAGATTTTTTATTGGCTCTGTTTTTTATTGGCACGTAAGCACTGCGTGTTAGGCCCTACTTACATGTATAGACACAATCAGTCATCAAAGGTAGGCCTACATGTAGGCTACGTAACCAATCCGTATAGGACTATAGGCCAATACAATACACAAAAACTCGATAACTATCGATCGCTATGAGGTCATTCAAACGCATGGAAATCATAATTATGCTTCAAGAATATGCTTAGAACTCAGCAAAAAACATAGCGAAAGGAATATAAAAGTTGAAGGTCTAGTAGGCTATTTAACTATTTATGGCAGATTTTTGCAAACGAACACAGAAAAAGAACTAATACAGCGTCACTACAATCACCGCTCGATCGGATGCTCTTGGTGACTTGGTTGCTCAACTGAATCAGACTTTCATGGGTCATCAATACATAGACTAACAAATTGCCATGTTGTTGACAATAATGACTATTATAACGAAACCGTTGCAAGAAAACGACGTACAAATGAGCAGCTTAGGGTCACCACCTACCCAGTGGTAGTGAAGCTCAAATTTCGCCATCTTTGCCTTGATGATCGGCGTGTACCTTGAGTCCACGACGACCTTCCTTATCATCGGATGGTCCCTTTGGAACTGGACACGGATTGGAGACGATTCCGAAGCTCCAAGGACACGACCCTGGTGGGAGGGACGAACGCGAACGGCGAAAATACTGATGAGGTCCTCGTGGTCCTCATGAAAGCCAAAACTGAGCAGCGAAATCTAGAACAATGAGAACAGTAAGTTCGTATCAAAGCGCAGTTCATCAAAAGCTCTTTTTACGAAGAGTAGCGTGGCTTTGAGCGGCCAGAGTGGTGAGAGGTCAAGCCATAGTTTTCCAAGAGATTTAGGTGCAGTGGATTAAATGACACAGCCTACAGGCTACAGAAAGGGTGTCTAGAGTAGGATTATTATGACTGCAGACGGCAAAGAACCCGTTACGACTCTTTACTACGAATTCGGCTCATACCCTATGAGCCGAATTCACCCTGGTGACAGTTATGAGAAAACAACGAGGAAGAATTGAAATAGTTTGTAGCTAGACTTATCTTGGATTTTAAACGCAATTTTTGCTTTGGGCACGTATACCGTATAATTTGTCGCCTTCTGATGCAAAGAAACCATAAAAACTGCGCCATATAGGCCTACAGGGTGCGCCAAAAAGTATTCCTCTAAGTCTACGATATTTTGCCAATATCTTTGCCAAAATGAGAATTTTTCAAATCAAATTTTACGGGCTTGAAGGTAATTCATATCTACGTACAATAACCAAATTTCATCGCCGTATGTGAAACTGAACAAAAGTTATATAACTTTAAATGAGGCCACCAACCGTTTTTTGACGATTCAAAAACATAATTGCAACAAAAAGCAACATAAAACCGATTTAATTATTTTGGCCAATATTTTACACGGAAGTAATAATATAATTTAGAAATGAAATTTTACAGGCCTGAAGTCAATTATTCGTATCTGCACATGATGGCCAGATTTCATGACAATATTTCAAACAGAATAAAAATTATACCACTTTTAGTGAGGCCACCCACCGTTTTTTGGCGATTCAAAGACGTAACGCAGCAACAAGTAGCAAAAACACGATTTTATTAAGTCTAATCTCAAATAATTGTTATCAAATAGCCTTGATATTGCCAGATGATCATTATTATTACTATTGAAAAAAGAAACAGGGTACCAGCGTAGCTGCACGTCACTGAGAAGTCAATTAGCAAGACGACAATCAAGTTGGTAAATAAAGAATCTGCCAGATTAATTTTGCTATTAAAGCAATGAAATTCAAATTTCTGAAAAAAAGAAAATAGCCAAGGTGTCAATGACAGACAAAATGTGTATTAAGTCACGTCTTGAGCAAGATCCTAGAGATACATTGAGCACAGGGCCGTAAATCACGGGGAGGGAAAGGAGGGAATTCCCCTCCCACCTTTTGGCCAGGGGAGGGAACGTGAAGGAATTCCCACCCCACATTTTCTTCTCAGATGTCTCACAAATGTTAGAGTCGTCAAGCTCTAGGCGACTGCACATTGCACGGACCCGAACCGTGGATACTTGAAAACCTGCTCTGTGTAATTAAAAGCTGTAAGTTCTTATACAGAGCTTCAATTAAGAGGTACTAAAGGAGAAGGCCCAGCGGAGGGAAGAGTGGCGACACTGGACAATGGACAGCCGAACCTGCATGGGGGCAGAGAACCAGAAGAAGAATTAAGAGGTGTATATGTATAAATTGAACGATAAAATCTCTTCTTCATTAATACAAAGCGGGAGAAATTTATTATGTGATGTGACAGATATATATATATATATAATATACATATATAGCATATAGCATACATATATAATTATAAGCTCAAAATGGACAGGCAGTGAAATACCTTTGTGGCTTAATGCACCAACCCTTCTCCGCAGTCTCTTCCGCTCCGGTCTGCTGATCGACTTGATCTTCTAGGGCAAGGACTAGGCTATAGGCTATACCATGGCATAACACACAGCCTCTTTCATTGTGGACCCTTCTATGCGCTTCTAAGTAGATTCTAATGACCTCTCGGCCTTCCCTCTATCCTTAGAAATATCTCATTTGGGGGTAGGAGGTGACGGCTTCGAGCACTTCGGCTGCTTTAAGTCTTTCTTGTTTCCGCGGGCTGAGAGGGCATTTGAATAGCTAGTATTGTAAGAGGTGTTTTATAAATCCTCATATACAATACAACATAATGCATTAATGATTACATAACATGTATATATATATATATATATATAGTACAGAGGGCAATCCTATTGGGAGTGTGGGCTCTCAGATTTGAAAGAAGAAATAGGCCTCATATCAGTTCATCTCGAGACCACATTATACCGCATATTCGACTAGGTCATAGGCCAAAAGAGGATTACAAATAATGTTAAACAAAATTCGCGAATGAAGTGCTGTGCGTTAAATAATTAAAACAGTATACGCCTAATCTTTTTCGTTTTCGAAATCACTTCAAGCAGGGTTGTGTTCTGGTAAGTGCCACGAACTCTTAGACATGTTTTACCCCTTGTCAACGCATGTTAGAGGAATCATGACCGACTTCCCTAAGTTGACGATCAAGCATATGACACTGAAGAATATAGAAAAGCGGGTAGGCCTAACATCTCAATTTAGAGTAGACCTTGCAGATGAGTTGCTATGGTGGATGTCTAAGCCTAATAGCCTAGAATACTAGTCCTAACCATTTCAGATGCAGTGTCAAATCGAAGAAGCAATTAAGGGACTAAATAGGTCTAAATACTTTAACCCATGGCCCGTGGGCCAAAAGTGGCCCGCCAGGCCTAAAAAACTGGCCCTTATCTATCAAAGAATTAACAAAATATATGAAAAAATTGACAACTTGGACAGGATAGAACACATAATTATTTTCTATGACAAATTATTTTGTTATAACATCTATAAATAACATCAAACATTCTATTTTGAATCAATCAGGCCTATAACAATTTTATATGCTTTTAGTTAATTACATTTTAGCCTTGTGGCCCCTAATGTCCTGCAACTAAGAAAAAGTAGCCCTCGTGTCCTCCAGCTTAGAAAAAGTGACTGTAAAGTCAAAAAAGGTTGGGAGCCACTACTTAATTTGAACTGTTTTGATTTGGCAAGAGAACCTGTCTTGTTGTTTAACTGTAGTCCGAACATAAAAGGCTATGTCCAGTGGTGCGAACCAACAATTTTTTAACACTATATCCTAGGATGTCACTGAACTCAGTGGTGGGCTCCTTGAGGGAGATATAGGCTACTCCGCACAAATCCGAAGAGGAATTTTCCCTCCCCACATTTAGAAACAGATTTACGGCCCTGATTGAGCAACGTTTACTCCGATAAACAGTGAGAGCGCGAGCATTAAGAGTTGAGCTGAGAGTTAAGAGATTTGCTGTGAATGAAAGGAGATCGGTTCGATTGTTCTTGTTTCGTTGAGCAAACCAATGGCCCCAAATCTCCGGATTTGAACCCGATGGATTGATAATCAATTGCGGAGAACTATGCTGAAGAAATATCACAATCTGCAACCAAAACCAAGAGCGGCAAGAGAATTGATTGTCGCATTGGAGTTAACATGGTAAGATTTGCCTTTGTAACGCATCAACAGGGCCATCAAGAACTTTGCGAAGAGACTCAAAAAAGTGTTTGCACTGGTGGTGGGAACATTAAACACAAGCTGTGAAGCACCAACAATTTCATTTCACAATAGTTATTTGAGATGTGACTTAACAAAATCGTTTTTGTCACTTTTTGTTGCGTTAGGTTTTTGAATCGTCAAAACATGGTGGGTGACCTCACTAAAAGTGGCATAACTTTAGTTCTATTTGAAATATTTTGATGAAATCTGGCCATCATGTGTAAATATGAATTGCCTTTGAGACTGTAAAATTTTATTTTAAAATTCGTATGTTTATCCAAGATATGGGCTTAAAAAACCGTAGGATATAATTTTTGGCGCACCCTAGTAAGTTGCGAAATTCAGCTGTTGGAATAGAGACAATAATATTAGAAGCGGAAGACAATGAAGATCGATGACGCGAATGAAACTTAATAGAGTCAGCCCAGACATTGAACTGAGCCCGATAATTGGTTTTTATCACACGCCCACAGGCCATCATTACCCAGAAGAATCAGACAGACACAGGCAGACAGAGAGATAGACAGACAGACAGAAAGACTAAGAGGAGAGAGGAGAGAGTGGGGGAGAGAGATATGCTACATTGCTGTCATTCAATTGCTCATAATGCATCGGTTGAAAGGTGACTACTTCGGTGATGAACTGGAAGCGCTTGAGAGCTAAAGCCTCAGAAGACTGTAGACATGCATTAAAATTACTCTACGAATGAATCAGCCAATCAATGTTTCAATCATTCAATCGTTCAGTTATACAATCAATATAGACAACTATACCAGTTTGCCATCTTCCTCGTAGACGTAAATGGCGTTTATCTTCGTGTGCATAAACGTGTAGAATAACGCCGGCATGTAATCAAAACCGTCGTAGATGTTGTCATTTATGTCAATTATGGCATTAAGGTCATCGAATGTGGCACGTCTTACTTCGCCATTTAATTCATTTTTCTTAAAATCTACTGTGTGTTCATCTTTTCCAACTAACTCTTTACCGAGTACTCCCCTTGCACTTTTTTCAACATTTTTTCTATCAGTCATTTTCAAAGGTAGGCCTATCTGTCTCGCAGATCGTAAAGACAAATTAATGCAAGTAGGCTATATACAACCGCCGATATGCCTACAAAATAATGTGACCTCAAACAGACAATGAACTAAAGCCTAGACCCATGGCGAAGAACGCGTCCGATATATAGTTAGGCCTATGCGTGCATGCAAGATTAAAGATTTGGACATCGGACCTCATTAAAATTTGAGAGGCCATCAGATAAAGCACTTACCGGTTGAGGCAAAGTCGTTAATCAAATGGCTAATAGAGAACAAAATATGTCTTAGAAAGATATTAAGAATACCATGGACAAAAAAGTTGACCAACAAACAGGTGTACGCCATAGCAGGAACAAAGCAAGAACTGTTGAACCACGTAAAAACAAGAAAGTTGCGATACTTCGGACACGTCATGAGACAACAAAAGGACAGCATAGAAAACAGCCTGATGACGGGTTGATGGAGGGAAAAGAGGAAGAGGAAGACCTAGAACGGCATGGATAGACAACATCTTAATTGAAATGGACAGGACTTTCGGGGAGAAGACTAATGAACATGGCAAGTGATAGACAACTGTGGAAGATGCTCATCCATTCGTGTAGGTAACCGTCGCAGAGCGACGATGGTGGAATGACATGACATGACATGCACAGAAGACTTGTTTGGCGAGAATATATGTTTTGTCATTTTGTTCAACTAGTGATTTAATTTATATACCTTTTATTACCAATCATTACTTCGATGTATTTAATAATTTATTATGTCCCATTGTGCGCTTGCAATCGAAGTACCGGTAATAAAGAAAACACTTACTTACTTAGTTAAGTAGACTATGCTTTTTTAATCAACTATTGACATCAAAACACAAAACCAAATATTAGTTAGCATAAAATATTTAATAATAAGTTGAACTCTACGGCATTTTCTAAATTAACATGTAAACTATTCTGAATAGCATATAGGCCTACGATTAATTGTTTTATATGAGTAGGCCTACGATAGCCATTGTGATTCCGGGCAACTTCCCTCAGCCTGGCGACCATTGTTTGGCGGACGCAGCGGACCGTTTATATATGGCCGGGGTTCAGTTTGAGTCGCAGTGGGTTAATGGACAGAATAATGAGTGGATGGATATTGGATTGATATAAAATATTATAAATGATATTTTACATTATATGGTCGAGCGAAGAAAGCGCACTTCATTGCTTTACTCATTGAGTGGAAGTACATGTATAATTATAAATGTTCAATTAAAATCCCAATAACAGCATTGCAGTGACTAAGAACAATATGATAACATAAGATGCTGCATCAAGAGTTTGCCAACTTGGATGAGGGTCTTGAGTACTGTTCTTCAAGTCATCTGTCATCTTTGTGGGCACGGTGGTGTAGTGGGTATGTTCTTTGCCTTGCAGCCGTAGGGTTGCAGGTTGAAATCCACCTCAAGTCGCCGCGTAGAGACCTTGGGCAAGTCTTTCATTTGCAATTGCTCAGCGCTTAGGCGTGAAATTCCGATGCAGTGTCCGCGTTGTAGTCGGGTGCGACTCTGAATAGAGAGCTTGAAGGGGTGCTATAGCAAGTGCAGATACATACATTAAACATCTATAGTTATGACATTTGAGACGCATCTGTAAAGCTCTTCCTTCTCTGCAGGTCTCAGAGTTTTGCTTTAGGAACCTCGTCTGAATACTGAACAGCTTGTGTGACGCTGTAGGCATCGTTTACCAACCTCTCACCCATTCCATCCTTCAGTCGTTCCTCCACATTCCTTGAATCAATTGTTAACGGAAAGTGCAAGAGGACCCCTAGTCTGACGTCATTTGAGGCTATGCTGAAGTAGTGAAGCAGATGGCTATATACGTGGCTCAGGAAAATCATCTCACAATCACCGTAGAAAAATATATCGATTTTTAATCCGTACTTGCAAAGTACGGAGGTCGAATAGCTGAGTCCAGCGATCTCGCCATCTTGTTTTCTGTCTCCTGTCCTCTGATGTCCACGGTCTTCGGCTGGGTGCTGTCTTGCATTGGAAACACAGTCATCCTCAGTAGTAATTGACGCTGCATCCAGGCTAATGAACACTTTGGCAACTGAAAGCATATAGCGTAGACCAGATCTGTTGGGTTGTGTTGGCATCCAAGTTGAACCGAATGGGAATAAGTCGACAACATACTTTGACACGAATCGAACCAGCTGATCGGAACGTTCCAGCCATTCTGCTCCCTTCGTATACGATAAGCTGAATGGATGAACAGCTCCAAGTGACATGTGGCGAATGTGGATAAATCGACTCAGCCTTTGGCGATCAGCAAGCTTATAGGTCAGTATATTCTGAAACGAAGAATTACCGCATTGGCATACGGAGAAATGAAGGTAATGAAAAAAATGGCCTAAAGTAGTTGCGAGTTCCTAAAGCTATATGTATTAACAAAGAGTTTTCACTTAGCAATGCATTTGGGAGAGATTTGCATTGGTTCTACCCCACAAAGACGCATCCAGATCATAGGCGCAACCACCCTATGGGACCCACGGGACGCGTCCCCCCAACTTTTGAGTGGTCCCCTAACGTTTTTATTATGGTCCCCCAACTTTTAGGACGTGATTCATTATGGCCCCCCCAACTTTTAGGACGTGATTGCACCTATGATCCAGATCAGATTATATAGTCCTTATACCGATCCCTAAAGATTAATTAACTAATTTAAAAACCAGGTCTACATGTAGGCCTATTTCTTTGTAGGCTACCGTACTTAAAAACTAACATACTTACGACACAGAAAGCGAGACTAAAAAACTAACACTCGTTGATTGACTGATTTACTGAAGTACATTTATAATGGTGACAATGACGACTATGATGACCATGATGACAAGTTGCGAATATTTTGAAGAACTATGGTCACCACTGTACATGTATATGATGATAACGGCAGCGTATTTGAAGAGCTATGGTCACCACTGTATACCCAGTGGTAGAGCAGCTTCCATTTCTTCATCTTCTTAACGATGTTCGGCGTGCACATCGTGTCCTGAACGACTGTTGTAATCATCGGATGCTCCCTGTGTATATGGAGAAGGATTGGAGACGTATTGGAGGATCCAAGACCCCGACCCTGGTGGGAGGGTCGAACGCGACCGGACAAACCACTGCTCAGGTCATCGCGGTCCGAGTAAAAGCGACAGTTGTACAGAGACATCTAACGAAAGAAATACAGCAATTTCTGCTCACTATGCAGTACATCACAAGCGCTTGTACAAAACGTGGCATATACCTGATGTCTGGGGCCCTAACCGGTGCCTATGAGGCCAAGTGAATGCACCATGGCATTTATATAGGCCTAGATATGAATCATATGATTAAGTATTGGCACAATATTATACGTGTAACCTAAACCACACTGCTGAGTCATTGCTGTCTGCTGAGTCATGAGGTCAATATGAGGTAAACAACGACAACGACGACGAGGATTATGACGATGATGACAACTCCAGATGATTTGTTTTATTTCAAAATAATAATATTATTAAATGCTTCAACGCCATCGCCTTCAAGGCACCTTTGCTCCGTTTGATCTTGACGAGTTCTTCCCGTCCCAGGATGGGTTTTGCGTCTCGTGACGAATCTGAGAAAGCCTATACGTTGAGTATAAGAAATAATAGTCTAATAATTATGATTTTTGAGAAATCTCACCAGCAATAGCCCCTGAAAGCCGATTAAGGAATCAAGTCTAACAGTTCCGCCTTTTAAAAAGGAATGTAGCCTACATGTATATTGCGCTAGCGGCTATAGCAGTTGTCGCAACGACCCGAATCCTGAACGCACATCCTAAATAAATAGGCCTACAGGAAAGTCACAACTTAGGATTACAGAGAAGTATGAGAGTCTCTCAGTCTGTTAATATAGGCTATGTTTACCATGGGCGCCCACAAGGAGGGGCAGAATGCATAGGCGCAGGAGACGGGGTCCAGGGGGGGGGGCAAATGCCGCCCCAAATTTCGGGCAAGTCTGGTTTTTCGGGCAAGCAGTCCGGGAAAAGTAGAAAAAATGTATAAAGAAATTTCGGAATTTGGACCGGACGACTAAAAAAAAGGTCGTCAGATTTTTCCGGCGGAAAAAGTAACGGGCAATTTCGACCGAACGACTAAAAAAAGGTCAGATTTTTCGGACCAAAAGGTTAACTTTTGCCCCCCCATCCACTACTGAAATGTCCCCTACGCCTATGGCAGAATGGGACACTTCTTTCATAGAAGATGGGCCCATATGTTTCAAATGCTACTTTTTCAAATTTTTTGAAACTTATATGCACTGAAAACTGTGAAAAGTGTGACCAATAAATTACAAAAATCTATGAAAAATATATCTGTTCTTAGTTTCCCGCATATTCAGGCTCTTGCTGAAAATTGTAACCGTGACCATTGTGTTTTGCGCCCTCATGCAGAAATATATCCGAATGTCCATGTCCATGCTCAGGATTACTAGTAGTTAGAACTATAAGTAGTTACCAGCTCGTAATCCCAAACCCTCAATATTTCTCAAAGACACACACAGGGTCCTACCCTTAGCTAAAACATGACCCCGCAATATGCCCGTTCTGCTAAGTCACTTATGCCATTTCGTTCTCAGCTGCATGCTCTTGTTTTTTTAAATTGACGATAGGTCTTAGCGAACCTTCGACACGGTCTAACTATGGTTCGGTTTGGTTTCAAACTTTCAATCATGGTGTCATGGGCGCCCGCACATAGGGGCAAGGGGGGGCACTTGCCCCCCCTGGAAAATTGAAACTTATTTTTCTAACTACTACTTTTGGGTTTTTAACTAATTTCTTCGCATTAAAGCACTAATGATACGAATGATACACACAGTGAAAGTCAGAAATCTATGATTAGAAATTTCTGTAGATATAAACACGCTCTTAATTTTCTGCCTTGCATTATCAACATATCTTGTTAAAAGCTGGAACCGTGACCATTGGCTGTTAACCCTCCGGCAGGCGCCCTTGCAAATAGTATTTTTCTATCGATTAATGCCCTACTTGATTGGAATCTCGATGTCATGCAACCTTTCACAACTGCACAAAATTAATAGAAGTAGCTAGAGGAACACTTGCACCTTGAAAACTGACACCAATTTTTTGTTCACTTAGCCTATTCACTCATTCAATGGACTTATAATATTACAGCGCCGCTTCAGGAACCCACTTTTAACATCTACTTTAAAAAATTCTTCGCACTAAAGAAACTGTTCATATTAAAGCTGATACACAAAATGAAACTGAAAAATTTGCATTAAGAAACCTCATTGAAAAAGACACGTGCTCTTACTTTCCAGCTTTGCATTTTTCAAGCTCATGTTACTAAAACATTTACGGTAACTGTGATCATCAAAAAAAAATTTGCCCCCCCTGCAAAAATTTCTGCGGGCGCCCATGCATGGTGTGGTTTCAATTATGTAATCGTTAAGTTATAGACATCTACAATCAATTCAGACAACGATCGATAGGCCTACCAGTTTACCATCTTCCTCGTAGACGTAAATGATGTGTAGCTTCGAATGCATAAACGTGTAGAATAACGACGGCATGTAATCAAAACCTAAATAAACGTCATCGTTGAGATCCATTATGGCATCAAGGTCGTCGAAAGTCGCACGTCTTACTTTGCCATTCCTTCCATCCTTCTTTCCATCTACTGTGTGTCCATCTTTTCCAACTAACTCTTTTCCCTGTTCTCCTCTTCCTCTTCTACCTACGTCTTCTTTCCCGCTCATTTCCAATTGCATCTGTTTCACCAGTCCTACAGCAACATTCATCCAACTATCGCTGATAATTATGAGCGCAAATGCTGTGAAGCTTGCATGCGATACAAGTTACAGACCCGGACCAGCTGATATTTGGACATCGCACCTTGTTGCAAAGTCCTCAGATAAGACCTTGAGCGATGCAAAAATTACACAATACTACAGACACCTAAGTGTAGATAAATATTGTGTTAATGAATACGGTACGCGAACGTCTGTATAGGACTATACATCAAGCGTGTGTATCTGCATATATTACAGGGTGGTCCAAAATAAACCGCACAATGATAAATTGATAGTACTTTATTGAGACCAATTCAAATATAACCGTGAAAATTCACAAAAACACAGCAATTATTTTTACTGTAACATTACATGGATGGATTTCGTTACATAAAATGTTCAATGTGTCCTCTTTGCTGCTCGACCACGCATTGAAGCCGACGACGCCATTGATCAATTGCGCGGTCAATGAAACGCTGTGACAGCTTGGTACACTCTGTGACGATTGTTTCTGTCAGCTGATCCACTGTGGTGAAACTTCTACGACGGTATACCATCTGTTGAAGAGCGCCCCAAACAGCGTAGTCGACTGGATTCAAGTCCGGGCTGTTTGGGGGCCACATGTCAGGCTCAATGAAAGAAATGTTCTCACGTCGCAGATACTCCATAGTGTTCTTGGCGGTGTGTGATGGAGCGCCGTCCTGCTGTAGCCTGTAGGGTCCAAGTGTGGTGTTGTCATATTGCACGGATGTCAGGTAAAAGACCATCATCAATAATTACACCAGAGAAAATATATAAATAAGTAAGAAAAATGTCATTAAACATTGAATTGTTATACATTATATCAAGAAAACTGTCACTGTGCGGTTTATTTTGGACCACCCTGTATATGCAAGTGCGCATAGAATTGCGCATATAGGCCTATATACATGTACCAAGGCTCACCTCTACATAAGCTGTTATAGGCCTACTGCGTTGTATTATGTAGGCCCTTAACAGCAATGTAGGCCTAATCATGTAAATAGGTTAACTTCGAAGAAATTGCGACCTGCATTATTATGTTACAGGCCTACATTCTTTATATACCATACTATTACATAGCATTTGAGGCTAATTTGCTAGTTTGAGACTTTAACGGGGATATTTTGGTCTTTGGTGATTTTGACGGGGTTATTTTGGTCTTTGGCGATTTTGACGGGGGCTTACTTTTTTGGTCGTTGGCGATTTTAACGGGGCTTACTATTTTGGTTGTTGGCGTCTTTGGCGGGGATGTTTTTACAGGGTCATTTTGACGGTATGCCGATACTCGATAACGTCTCCGGGTCAGTGTTATGCAGGTTTACCTCTCATCCTCCCTAAGGAGGGCTCAACGATATCTTTGGTGTCGCAGAAGTAGAGATAGGGAAGACAATTGCTTGGTCGTCAGGCTACTCAGGCAGACTCAGCGCTAGAAGAGGCATTCGCTATACGTTGCGTGTCTATCGTGTAGTAGCCTCCTGCGTTTGCTAAATTTAGGCTTCCTTGCATTACTTGTTTTCGTGATCATATACATGTATATTAATATATAAATATATATATATATAAATAAATAAATATAGGCTATACATATGTCCACACCATCTAGAATTTAGAAACATCACACAGAGTTGAGTACGATCGACTTTTTGCGACCTGGCAACCAATCGTTCGCCGACAGCTTTTGGTTCGCGGTTCAGGTAGCACTAGGGTAATGGATTTGATTAGACTACTGGATAGATGGATAGTTCTAACTAGGCCTATTGTAATGGTCGGTTCTATAAATATTATAACGCTCAAACTCATATTATGGAGCGCAGAAATGTCATCGATATTCATGAATGTTCAATAACTACTATATTAGCCTACAATCCACAAGTAAAAAATAGCAATATTAAAAATGAATCGACATTATCTCATATTGGATGGCAGTAGGATGATTGTTTTCTTATCTTCTTTGATCTTCTAAAGCCTAATGTTTGTGAGGTCTGGGAGGTGACTGTGAGTCAGACTCAGTCAGTGCATTCTCTGATTATCTATTTAAATTAAGTTCCATTGTCATGCTTGACGAAGCTCACTTATGTACTGAACTGCTTGAGTCACCCTGAAAGCATCGCTATCCATCCTTTCGCCAACAATCTCCTTCAGCCGTTCCTCCGCATTCTTTGAATCAATCGTTAGCGGAAAGTGCAGTAGAACCCCGACTCTTTCGTCATCCGAGGTTATGCTGGCGAGATGAAGCAGATGTCTGTACACATGACTCAGGAAAATCGTCTCGCAATCACCGTAGAAAAAGATGTCAAGTTTTATTCCGTACTTGCATTGCAGCACGGTCGAGTGGCTGAGTGCCGTGACCTCTTGTCCTCTGTCTCCTGTCCTCATCTCAGATTCACGGCCTTCGACCGGGAGGTCTTCCGTCCTGGGTTTGAGGTTGGAAGGACAGCTGCTATCAACAACTGTTGACGCCCCATCCAAGCTAACGAGTACGTTGGCAACTGAAAACATATCACGTAGCCCTGATTTGTTGATTGGTGTTGGCATCCATATTTGACCAAGTAGGAAAAAGTCGATCACGTACTTTGAAATGAAACGAACCAGCTGATCAGAGCGTTCCAGCCACTCTGTTCCTTTCGTGAGAGACAAGCTGATTGGGTTGTGAGTACCCAGTGACATCTTCTGTGTTAATCGACTCAGCCATTGACGATCGGCAAGCTTATAGGTTAATATGGTCTGAAACAAAGAATCACCGTATACAGCCACAGGTACAAAAACAGTTTAGTATTTAACGCAGGATACAGCATGAATTAGTTTCCAACTGTCAGCCTCTTCCTTTTAGACCTGAATCTTGACGTATACGCCTATAGGCGTTTTTAACGGCGACAAAAAGACGATTGCAGCAAATAGGATTGTCTGTCTGTCGCTTCTTTGAGTTTGTCGATAGAATGCAAAAAACAAAATAATATAGTGAAAACAGAGTTTGCACCAAAGTCAGGGTCTTGAAGTGCGGCTGGACGGTCATTGACGGCGTCCATGCACTTATAGGCTATTTTAAAATCTGAACGCCGTCCTGTCATTTACTGGCTGTTGGGTATGAAGACAACGTAGAAATGAGCAGCTGAGGGTCAGCACCTACCCAGTGGTAGAGAAGCTTCCATTTCTTTATCTTCGCCTCGATGTTCGGCGTGTACATTGTGTCCAGGACGACTCTCCTTATCATCGGATGGTCCCTTTGGAACTGGAGACGGATTGGAGACGTTTCGGAGGATCCGAGGCCACGACCCTGGTGGGAGGAACGAACGCGAACGGAGAAGATGCTGACCAGGTCATCGCGGTCCTCGTGAAGGCGAAAATTGATCAGAGCAATCTAGAACAATGAGAACAGTAATTTCGTATCAAAGGGCAGTTCATCAAAAGCTCTCTTACGAAGAGTAGCGCTGCTTTGAGTGGTGAGAGGTCAAGCCAGAGTTTTCCGAGAGATTTAGCTGCAGTGATTAAATGACATCCAGCCAGAAAGAGTGTCAGTGGCTCAAGACCAAGGTTTAAAGTGTGGCTGGACGGTCAATGACGGCGCGCATGCACTTATTTTAACATCTGGATGCCATCCTCCCACTTATTGGCCAGCATAGCCTGGAAAGGTAAGGGACGTCCATGCACTTCTTTTGGAAAGGTAAGGGACATTCATGCACTTCTTTTGGAAAGGTAGGGGCGTCCATGCACTTCTTTTGGAAAGGTAGGGGCGTCCATGCACTTCTTTTGGAAAGGTAGGGGCGTCCATGCACTTCTTTTGAAAAGGTAGGGGCGTCCATGCACTAATTTTCCACACTTTAAGCACTGGAAGAAGGTGACTTAGGACCTTTCCATTTAGCGCCGTAATTACGTATACGTATCAGAGATAAGACGGAGAAGGATCTCCCGATCCTTCTCAGTCTTATCTTTGCAGAACGACCTCTGTGAATCAGAGAATGACATTAAGGAAATGAGTTCTTAAGAGTGACTCATAATGCATCGGTTGAAATGTAACTAGGGGCCTATACATCTACGTCGGTGATGCATAGGCTGCGCTTGAGAGTTAAAGCCTCAGCAGAAGTGCAGAAATGCATCAAAAATTACTCTATCAATGACTCAGTCAGTCACTCAATCAATGTTTCAATCATTCAATCGTTCAGTTATACAACCAATACAGACAACAATAGGCCTACCAGTTTGCCATCTTCCTCCTGGACGTAAATGGCGTGCAGCTTCGAGTGCATAAAAGTGTAGAATAACGCCGGCATGTAATCAAAACCGTCGTAGATGTCATCGTTGATATCCATTATGGCATCAAGGTCATCGAAAGTAGCACGTCTTATTTTGCCATCTAATCCATCCTTCTTAACGTCTACTGTGTGTTCATCTTTTCCAAGTAACTCTTTACCGCGTAGGCCTACTCGTCTTGCGCTTTTTTCATTTTTTTCTTCAGACATTTTCAAATGTATCTGTTTCGCAAATCCTATGACAAATTAACGCAAGCATAAAACTGCTGATGTGTCTACAAATCGTAACAAATGTGACCTAGAAAACAGACAATGAACTAAAACCTTGGCCTATGGTGGAGATACATATATTTGACCCTCGCCTGTTGCGTGCACGCAAGATTTGGACATCGTACCTCATCAAAATATTAGAGGCCATCAGATAAAGCACTTAGCGGTTGAGGCAATGTCGTTAATTAAAAAAATGGCAAATTGAGTTCAGCTGGGTTCTAGACACAAGGACGGTGGTGGCCTGTAGTGTAGGCCTTTATCCATTCCCATCCATCAGACTCAGTCCCTATTATACTGAACGACAGATGTGCCTCACTGTCATTGAAAATGCTCTTTCCTCTTGGATAGCCTCAAATACACTTCTCTTAAACGGTGGTGGTCTCACTAAAAGTGATATAACTTTTGTTCTGTTTCGAGTATTGTGATGAGAGCAGGCCATCGTGTGTAAATATGAATTGTCTTTAGGCTTACAAAACTTGATTTGAAAAATTCTTACATCTCGGCAAATATTTTGATGAAAACCTTAGGGGTCTTTTTATGGCCCTCCATGCAGTATACATATATATACATACACATACATATTACATACATGCATACATACTTTACATACATACATACATACTTTACATACATACTGTACATACATACATACATACATACATACATACATACATACATACATACATACATACATACATACATACATACATACATACATGCATACATACTTTACATACATACATACATACATACATACATACATACATACATACATACAATACATACATACATACATACATACACACACACACATACATACACACATACATACATACATACATACATACATACATACATACATACATACATACATACATACATACATACATACATACATACATACATACATACATACATACATACATACATACATACATACATACATACATACATACATACATACATACATACATACATACATACATACATACATACATACATACATACATACATACATACATACATACATACATACATACATACATACATACACATATATTTATATATATCATTTATATATAAATACATAAATAATTATATATATTATTATGTATTATATGTATTATATATATTATATATATAATATTGGCCTTTTGCAAAGGATCATAACCCAGATTCCTCCACTAACGTGATTGGGTAGAACATGGGATCATGATGTATGCCTGCCATGACTGAACACACGCTATATATCCAATCTGAAGCGCTGTCGAAAGATAACCTTAGGTCTACACTCTACAGCCCTAGGCCTACACCCATCTAGTTATCTAGCATAGGCCTACTGCAGGCCGATAATTCTTGATGAAAGTAAGCTATTGGCCTTGTGGGAGTATACGCTGTAGCCTAGGTTAAGACTTAGTGGAATCCGGATAACAGAAAACAGCTGATAGCAGCAAAGTCGCGTAGGCCTATTTATGTACAACAGTCGGGAGTAGGCCGTTGTGGTTATTATCTATGGTTGTGGTTTGATCGCGTACAACCGACCAAATAAGTGACCCAGATTCCAGAATGATTCAACAAACGAGAGGCTCATCTAGAATTAAAAGTGCCTAGGAAGTCAGAAAATTTAGACGGTTAATATTATTGTTGTGCCAGATAAATCTGCAGTGTGACTTGTACAGGACTGCATAGGCCTAGAGAAATGTGGCTTTTGCATGTGGCTATCTGCGTTTAGGCCTACGCAATTTTTGTATTCGGGTCATACGAAAAACTTGAAGACAGACAGACAGACAGACAGACAGACAGACAGACAGACAGACAGACAGACAGACAGACAGACAGACAGACAGACTAGCTGACTGACTGACTGACTGACTGACTGGCAGACAGGCAGGCAGACAGACGGACGGACGGACAGATAGACAGACAGGCGGACACAGAGAGACAGTCAATCTTTTACATGTAGGCCTATCGAGATGAGACTAATTAAATGCTGAAAAACTGGTGGTAGTTTATTCTATAGATTATATGAGGACGAGAGAGCTGTATAGGCTTAGCTATGGTTATAAAGAATGTATACAGTTCGTTTTGAGCTACAGTCTGTACTAGTCCTTAGGGACTACTATAAAGAGCTCTTGTAAGTCCCTGTCTGTTGCAACATCTGAACTTTGTCCAGAGTCTGTCGTGACAATATGTGAACTGCAACCTTTGAGTATTCACAATGACTTGCCAGATATTTTTGTCGAGTCATTGTAATTTTGGCTCATGGTCATACGCCGGCTAGGTTAAAAAGCTTCTGCGGTAGGCAGTTGACCTAAATATCATAGCAGATAGCCTAGGCCTACAGCTCTGCTATAAAATGACCAGCGGGGAAGGAGTTGAGATTCTTCAGACTTTAGTTGTGCTAGACGTGCAATCTGAACGAGACGGTGAGTTTCGTGTGAGTGATCTTGTTTTTGACTTTGATTTGCTATGTAAAACTGCGCTGGTTTCCAGAGTCCCACTTTATGACCAGGGTTCATATCGAGGTTAAGCTTTGAAAGGGAACGTTCATATAGCTCTATGGAAGATACCTTTGACCACTTCGCTTTAATTAACGAATCCCTATGCATGAGCTTGTCATGTAAGTGAGCAAGTGACCTTTATTTGCATATGACAAGTGCACATGTATTGGAAAGTGGTGCCCATTGTTTTTGACACAGGCTGTGCAATATTGTATTGTATTAAAACATTTATAAAACCCATCTAGTATGTTGGATCGTTCAGAGGTGCTCCCAGTGTGCAAGACCACAACAGACGAATGGGCTTTGAGAAATGCAAATAAGGAGGAGAGATTACCGCTATAATTTGAGATGGAGGTAGGCCTATATATAACGTATTCCAAAGAGAGGGACAACAAAATAATATTGAGGTAGCCTACTGGATTTGTGTGATCTTAGAGCGAGATATGCATGTGTGAAATGTGAACTTCTTGTAGCACAAATAACTGTCATAAGACTTATGCTTTAAAATTTTGTATGACTTGAACCAACTTTGCCATTCAGAGTATCAGACTACTATCAGTGCTACCATAATGGAGATTGACTAAAGTGGATTGTAGAATGAGTATACGGTATATGAACTCTTAAGATGCAGTATTATGAGCTTTCGTGCCCACCCAGGCATGTGAATACATTCATGTTTTAGATCTTGAAATGTGCATAAACATTTTTCTGTTAATTTTAGATAGAGCAGTAATATTTTCTGTTGGACGCTATTGCTTCTGTGAACTGGCCCGCTATGAGTGAGAAGGCGCTAGCAACTGGTAAATGTTTTTGAGTCTATTATTTTCATTTTTATAAATGTTACTGTAAAATTGTCCTATTTAATTTTCCTAGAGCACGTGTGCTTTTGTAGTAGATTAAATTTATAGTGACTAGGCCTATATATAATTCTGTGGCTTGGATGCTTGATTTTTATTTATTTTTGCTGTGGCTTTTCGTAATTACACTATGCCAATCATTTATATATATGGCTGATAGAGGATCTTAAAATGTGGAAGAATTCTCAAAAAGCAGAACTGCTGATAGGCCTGAACTTACATCATGGACGCCTCTAGGTATTTTGCAGGAGGGCAAAACACAATGACCATGGTTGAACCCTTTAGCAAGAACAAGGAAAATCCAAGTAGAAAATTAAGAAATTGGTATTTTTCACAGAGATTCCTAAATGTAACTTCATCAGTTGCACTTTTGAGCATCATAATTATCATTGATATCTCACAGAAAGAAAAGTTGTTAGAAACCAAAAGTAGTAGGCCTAGTTAAAAAAACTACATGACTTTGTGTCAGTTTTCAGTGGCGGCGCTACGGGAGGTCGCGGCAGGTCATTTGACCTGCCTATTTTTCCCACGACCTGCCTAATGACCTGCCTAAAAAGTTTGGAATTTTTTATATCTTCTTTACATTCATTTAAGAGTTTCAATTGAAAAATCAATATTTTGCCTCACCCACAAGATCGCTAGTGTTAGTAGTGCTGTGATGCAACTACTAGATCAAACGGACTTTTAAGTCTGATCTTTTCTAGTAGGCCTTGGTAAAAAAAGGTCTATGTTGAAAACTCTAAAATTATTATTTTTTGCGGCTGTTTAGTCCCTCAATAAAGAGTCATTGGAAAGAAAACGCAGCGATTCTGAGAGTCTAGCTTCTGTTAACTCAGCCGTAGATTTTGCTAACAAATTATACAGTCTAAACTCTAAAATACGACATTACTACAGGTCGTAGGACAATAGCAACTAGCTTGAGGCTTAACGAGTTCATCCCCGTCGCCTCGTGTATCTCCTCCATCCATCTCCTCCTCGTGCGCCCTCTCCCTCTCTTTCTCTCCCCCACATGTCAACATCATACCTGTTTCCAGCCCATCACATGTTTAAAAACCTCATCTTCTGTCTTGTCGCTCTATGTCTCAATGACATACCCCTTTTAGTTGTCCCCCCTCTTGCATGAATATGGTACATTGGTACAATAATTGGATTTGGGCTATAGGTCTAAGCGTTCAACGATAGTTTTCTTCGTTTTGTGTAACAAACAGTTTTGTGTTGGCCTAGGGTAAGCTGCTTATGTTGTTGCATCAAATTCAATCATCAATTTTTTCGACCTGCCAAATAGCTCACATGACCCTGACGCGACCTGCCAAAATTGTAGAGCTGGCGCCGCCACTGTCAGTTTTCCAGGGGATAAGTGCTCTTGCCCTATGTGCGGGCGCTAATGGCTTATATAATTATTTTGGCGGGATTTATGAAAACAATCTCACTGAAATCTAAGCTGCTGATTGAAGAACAATAAATTATTATTGTTAAGGATATGGAATATTAAATTAATTAAAAATAATTGCCGCCTAGAAGCGGGATTGATGAAATGACTTCCTGCCTAAACAGAAGCTGGATCGACGAGAAGGAGTCTTGCCAAAATAGAAGTTGATTTGATCGAAACTTATAATGCTGCAACAAACGAATTATTTACGATGCTAAAACACATGTTTACCATCATTTCTGCACTGCTGCAGGAGATATGAAGACCACCCAAGTGACTAGTTTTAAGCTCAGAGCATTATCCCTAACCACTTAAAGTCTTAACTGAAATGATACCGAAGGTAGTGTGATTGTACATGTCAGTGTGTGTGTGTGTGCTCATGCATTTAGGATCCGTGTGTCCACCTCTGAAGGATGACACTCTGCGTCTGTACAGCATGCGCTTCTGTCCATTCGCAGAGAGAACTCGTCTTGTTCTTGCTCATCACAACATACCGTAAGAGGAACAATTACTATCGTTCTTTAATCAATTAATTAATTAATTCTTTCATCTCAATAATTTATGTATGACCCGCTTCAGTGACCACGCTTTCTCAGTGGCCGGTGTCACGATATTAAAGTATCCCGATACAAAGTCTCCCCCCCCCCGCCGAAACAGAGTCTCCCCCGCCGAAACAGAGTCTCCCCCTTACTGCAACTCTGCTGTATTTGAAGAAATTTTCGTATGCAAAAGTATATTATTATTAAATAATAATTATTTAACAAGAAAATAATATACTTTTGCACAGGAAAATTTCTTTGCTAAATTATTTAGCAAAGTAAACTGGCAGTTTAACCTGCTCATCTATAAATTTTATGCGATTGTAGCCCATTTTGACGCTGAACGGGCAGACTTTATTTCGCAGGCGGAGAAAATATTCTCCGGGGCCCCTCGGAGACTATTTCAGAATATTCTCTTCGGGGCGAATTTATTCTGTAACAGATCCGCCGGGAGGGAGAATCTGTTTCGAAATAAAGTCCCCGGAGAGACTTGGGGAGAAGACTCTGTCACGAGACGCCGGTGGTTATACTTTTTTAAAATTTTGTGCTGGTTCTAGAACTTTATGCTATAAGCTTTAGTAACAAGTCGGAGTTGTAAATAGGCTAATGACAACAACAGGTCTGGGAACTGCTTATGAAGCTTTAAATAACAGCCAAATTATGTTACTTTTCATGAGATTGAGGGATCTTCTACTTTGCAGTCATGAGGTTGTGAATGTCAACTTGAAAGAAAAACCAGAATGGTTCTTCAAGAAAAATCCACTTGCCCTTGTGCCTGTCCTGGAAAAAGGAGATCAAATCGTCTATGAGTCGTCCATCTGTGATGAGTATTTGGATGAGGTTTATGGGAAGCAATCGTTGCTCACCACTGATCCGTTCGAGAGAGCGAGACAGAAAATCCTTGTGGAAAGATTTACAAAGGTAAGTAATCAAGTCAACAAAATAGGCGTACGAGGCTGGGGTCCAGAGGGGGCAAATGCCCCCCCCCCCCAACTTTCGGGCAAGTCTGGTTTTTCTGGCAAACACAGACCCGAACGACTGAAAAAGATCGTCAACTGTTTTGATTTTTTGACGGATATATATTTTCGGGCAAAAGTTAAATCTTTGCCCCCCACACTGCTGAAATCTCCCGTACGCCTATGGTCACCAACTTCTGTTTAATTATGGTACTGTTGGATTAGTGTGAATATTGCTTGATATTTCAACTGCACATGTTTTCATGGTCATGCAGAAAGTTTAAGTAGGCCTAAACAGATCATGATATATATTACTTCAGCCAGTGGTGGTTTTCGCGCCGTGTAGATGGTTAAACTAATTGTAATAGATACATATAAAACACACATCGTTAAATGCCCATGTGCATGGGCGCTCATTGAAAGCACAGACCTAGGTTCTTTAGGATCTCTGATTCAAAGCCCAATACCTAAAGGTGAATGAAATTGTTGGGAGCTGCTGGAAATCACACGAGGGTGAAGAATGTTACATGAATATTACAGCATGTGCGTGTGTGGTTCAACTAGACTAGAGTCTTGATACAACTAGCCTATATAACTATAATAATTTATATGCAATACAATGTAAGAGTTAAAGAGCAATATTAGAATAGGAGATTGCTGTGAAGTGACATATTCATTAAGCTATCTCCATTTCAGTACACAGACGTCTCGGTACTTACCTGCATACCGTGTCGCATTGGGTGGCGCCGTCATTTAATGCCTTGTACATGAGACACTGGTGCAGTATAAATTGGCAATTATTTATGATTGAAAATTTCTGTCCTTGCTTTGAGTTGGAACGTTTTACTGGGTCTGTGGATAAGGAACAAATAATTCAAAACCATCTTCTTTATCTCAGGTGATTTCACCTTTCTACGGCATACTAAGACAGACTGGAGATGAAAGAGCGGCAGCAGTTGAGTCAATTCAGAAGGCGTTGGATGTCTTTGAGGAGACTCTGACTGGAAAATTCTTTGGAGGTGAGACTTCTATCAAAATGTGTTCAGAAATTGAATTTTTGTGACACATTAGGTTAATATTGAATATTAAATTCTGTAATTCAATTTCAACACCATTTCACCACTGACAGAATGATGTTTCCTTCATGAAACCTGTCCATATTCTCTGCCTACCTTCAGGTATATTTTCTTAAGTTGCGCAAAAGAAGCGTTTATGCCTATCTTCGTGGCTTTGATATTGTGGTCATGATGGTATAGCAAGAAAAATTAAGTTAACATTAACAAACCCTGTTAGTGTTTCACCTAATGACCATTTCTAAGATGGGTTACCAGCCATGAAATTAAAAACCTTTGGGATCTGACTGCTCAAAATGCTCATTTTGTAACGCAGATATGCAGGTTGGAGCCTTATAACATCGTTATTATCTTGACATTTTATGACGAATATAATTAAAAATAGTTTAAAATGTCCTAATAATTAGGCAGGCACTGGCATTGTCTGTGAATTTCTAGAAAGAGGACAAACCAGACTTTTATGCCGGTCTTGTGAACAAACGAGTTGCTATTCATTAAAATCCAGCTATGATGAGTCAACAGAGCATACCACACAGGACAGAAATAAAATAATCCTTGAGAATGGACGATCAAAATCTTTGGAGTGAAAAGATTTCTGTGTGAAGACCTTGCTTAATGGCTTCACACTCAGCATCACTGACTGACACTTTTCATGGAAGGTAAAATGCATTAATAAATTTTACCCAACAAAGCCATCCATAATTTTAGGGTCAGTGCATGTTAGCACTTCTAACAAGTGTTTTTGGCATCCATGCTCTTGCCATTTATGTTCTGTATACTTTATAGGTTGTTTTGATGTCTGTGCTTAAAGGTGAATCCCCAAAGATGGTGGACTACCACGTCTGGCCGTGGTTCGAGCGTCTTGAGATGCTGGAGAAGCTGGCCAGTGGAATCGACCTTCTCCCAAAGGGTAGATTTCCAAAACTGAATTCCTATATAGCCCATATGAAGGAGGTGCCAGCGGTGCAAGCGGCTTTGTTCACCACGGATGTGCATTTAAAGTTTTTCGAAAGTTATCAAAAGCCAGACAGCAAACCAGACTACGACATCGGTTTGGAGTAGAAAGAAAATTGATGCATGCACGAAGAGTCAACAAGATACAGAGCAGTATCTTTGAATCAACGAAAACATCTTTATCAATATTAAAATAACACATTACTGTTACAACACAGGTATTAAAAGAATTGACTCAATTTAAAAGGATGTGCAATTATTTTTCTAGGTTTGAATGCAAACTGCACTAAGATGCAAATTTGTTTGCATACATAGACCTTGGACTATTTGTATAAATGAAGTGCTTTTGATGAGCAATATATTTTGCCAAGTTATTTCCTTTGCCTTGTATAATAAAATTATATAGACTAGATTATACAGTTTGCTACAGAAGGTATTCTTCAGCATACCAAATGTGTTGTAAATGGTGCCTGAACATTAGTTAGCCTACATAATAAAATGTTTAAATGAAACTCTAAACGCGTCCTTTGGATTTTTCGTCCCTATACTCTTTAGTAGTTTAACCTTCTGTGTAGATCAGATAACTTCTCGTTACTTATTTATAGATAATCATGAAACATTTTTTGCATAGGCCCTATACCTTATAAGCACATCTACTAACGTCTTTTATTAGTTATCTTTGTATTTGTGACGGTCACCGTTATGCCCTAAAGGCCTAAACAATGGCTACAAACAAAGGCATTTGATTTTTGATGACGTGTGGCTGGTTTTCTTTGGCTCGTTCTGTCTGCCTGTCTGGCTGCCTGACGTCACAGTGACATGCCTGTGTGTGTGTGTGTGTGTGTGTGTGTGTGTGTCTCGACTCGATTGGCTACCAATCATTAATGCAAATTTAATGTAGTCCTCACATTCTGATCACCTAGGCCTTCATATTCAGCGTCACGAGAAATCCAAATTAAAATGTCTGGCTGGTCGGAAATTCAAACCTAAGCCGACACTTTTCAGTCACGTTCTATGTTGGCAGACACCCTGTAGAGATGAAATCAAGCACGACTTTCGTTAAGTATATAGGCTAATAAATAGGCCTATTATGTTCGTCGGTGCAAATAATCTTAGTTGATTAGACGACTGAAGGCGTCTCTGCCTCATTCCCCCTGTCTGTGAAACATTATTCCTATTCAGCACCTAACTGTTTCTCGCCTAAGCATGTAAATAACTATTTATAATGTTAAGCTATTATAATAGAGCATCAACAGCTGCTGCTAATGATTAGTGACAATAAATGCATTGTCATAGGCCGAATTATATAATACCGCAGTTGTCAATTGACCAGCATCATTCTGAAAATTCTGGTCAATAGGGTATAAAATAGATCAAGTTGGAGATGGCTTAATCACCGTGGTTTTAAATTAATTAGGGTCTATGGACGATGAAGTGCCGCACGTTGATTATACATATTAGGCTACATAGGCCTAAGTAGGCTAAACGTCTGCGAATGGTGAAAGAAAGATATCTTTAAGAAATACAGCTCAATCTGTTTTAGTATAGGCCCTATAGTATATGTTGAGCATATTAATTTTATAATTTCTCGTCGAAGCTTGCTCTTCTAAAGCGATTCCAGAGAACACACAATTTCGTTGTATTTTATACGGACTTGGATGGCACTAAATTTCTGCCATGCAATAGGTATAAGCTTACTAAGCTTAAAATTCAATTCGAGATAAATTAGTCCCTATGTCTCAAGACAATCTAAGCTATAATATATATACACATAATTACAGTATATATGTGCATCATTAGCCTATGTATTTTTATCTCTAAGCTTATAACATGGGCCCTTTAAAGAAGATCATAGCCTAACCCAGATTCAGTGGCGTAACAACTGAGCCGGGGGCCCGTGGACAATCTCAGCTCGGGGGGCCCCTATACGTTAACGGGACTAAACAGTGAAATCAATGAGATAGCTAGGCCTATTTTAAAACAAGAGCGATTAGGCCCTATTAGGAAGTTGTCGGCACTTCGGAACAAACTGGAATAACATCGACTTCCTCCTCTGCATTCTCCGAAATAGCTGCAGCTGCAGGAATATCGGCATTAAGAATTTTCATCTTAAAAAACGATTTGATGGAAGGATTGCCGACCATAGCAGCCTCAATTTTTCGATTTTTCTCTGCTCGTTTCTGACTGCCAGAACTGTACTTGCGTTTCTTGGTATTCATCTTATATGATGATTATATAATTTCGTTTAGGCACCGCAATAGTGATGATCCAGACAAAAGTAAATGAGTGAATGCAGTGACTGTTATTATGAGCGCGAAGGAATGAACACTGCAATGTGCAGTGTGTATCAGTCACTTCAACACTTGGCTCCTATAGAGACATAGACACAGAGACAGAGACAGAGACAAAGACAGGAACACAATGCACGCACACAGAGAGCGAGAGAGAGAGTGAGAGAAAGACAGACAGTGAGACACAGACAGACCTAGGCCTATCTCTAGGCCTAGGTCGAAAGATAACCCTAGGTCTACTGTCTACACCTCTAGGCTCTAGGCCTACTTCCATCTAATTATCTACTGCAAGCCAATAATTGTTCTCGATGAAAGTAAGCCAATGGTTCCCAACCTTTCTTGACTATGGGACCACTTTTTCCAAGTTGGAGGACACGAGGGCCACTAGCTTTTTCTTAATTGAAGGACATTAGAGGGCCACAAGGCTCAAACTCCATTAACTAAAGCATACAAAATTGTTATAATAATTGATTCTAAATATAATATTTTATGTTATTTATAGACGTCAAAATAAAATAATTTGTAATAGAAAATAATTATGTGTTATATCCTGTCCAAAATGGCAATTTGTTTCATATTTTTTGTTAATCCTTTGAGAGACGAGAACCATTGTTTTAGGTCTGGCGGGCCACTTTTGGCCCGCGGGCCACGGGTTAGGAACCGCTGAAGTAAGCTATTGGCCTGTAGGAGTAGCCTAGGCTGCCTAGCTATACTACATGTACATGTATATGGGCCTATACGCTGTAGCCCAAGTTGTGTGTAGGCCTATTGATCTTGGCTGTAGCCTAAGTGGAATCCGGATAGCAGAAAAACAGCTGATAGCAACGAAGACGCGTGTAGGCCTACACTGTATAATAGACTACAACAGTCGCGAGTAGGTCATTGTGGTTATTATATAATATACATGCATATCACTGTGTTCTGATCGCGTCCAACCGACCAAGTAAGTGTCCAGAATGATTATACAAACGAGAGGCTCAGTTAGAGTAGCCTAAGACTTAAACTTACAACCTTTGAGCAGGCTCTATATAAACACAATGACTTGCAAGATATTTTGTCGAGTAATTGTCTTGGCTCATGGTGATACGTCGGCTAGGTTAAAAAGCTTCTGCGGTAGGCCGTATGCCTAAATAATTATGGTAGCAGATAGCCTAGGCCTACTGAACAGCTTCGCTATAAAAGCACTTGCGGGGTAGGAGTTATGATTCTTCAGACTTTAGTCTGTTGTGCTAGACGTGCAATCTGGATGAGGAGAGTGTGAGTTTCGTACGAGCGAACTAGTTGTCAACTCTGATTCTCTAGTCTAGTAGGCTATGTAATATTTGCGTTAGTCTCCAAACTCACACTTTATCCAGGTTGATATCGAGGTTTAACCTTTGCAATAGAATTTTTGCAGCGTTATAGGTTTAATTGATCCTTTGACAACTTCGCGTTAACATGTCCCCATGAGCTTGGCAAGTAAGTGAGTAAGTGACCTTTATTTGCATCTGACAAGCGCACATGCATGACATTGCATGTATTGGAAAATGTTCTTACACCCCCTTCCCCCTCAGGAGCGTGACGTACATACTTTATGGACGGCCCCAGTTGTTATCTGAAAAGTGACTGGAGAACCAATGCAGCTCATTGCTAAAATGTTATCATTCCTTCCGAAGTTAGACTTAGAATGTGTGAACTATGGACTTCTGTCACTTCTTGTAGCAAAGTTCCTACCACACGCTATAAGATTTTGTATGGCTTTAAACCATTTTCGCCATTTAAGAGGATCTGTTCTACAATTTTTTTAATGGATAGGCCCTATTGATCAGACACATTGAAGGTGGACTTCAAAACATGACAGTTGAAACTTGAAGCACTCTTAAGATACAGATTCATTCGCTCTGCAACGCATGGTGATCTGGTTGTTCCTATGGTCTTTCTTTTTTATTAATGTTATCGTAAAATTGCTCTGTAGGCCTATCATTTTCTCTTTAGAACTTCTTTAGAAGTTTTGCTATGGTCGATCTTCCACAGTGCTGCATAGAAGTCTTGCTATGGTCGATCCGTCTTTCTGGAATAAGTTACCTATTAGTCTTTGTAATGAACTTCTTTGTCTTTCTTTGCCCCTTTTCCGTAAGCGTTTGAAAACCATTCTCTTTGATTATGGTTCGGTGTCATGTCGGGAGCGCCTCTGAGGAGTTCTCTTGAAGTGGCGCTATATAAATGTTCGATTACAATTAGCCTAGGCTACAATTACAATACAGTATTATACATGTGTGAGCTTTTCTGCTGCCCAGGTATGTGATTACATTCATGTTTTAGATCTTGAAATAATATTATGCACAAGCATTTTTCTGTTTTTTTAGATAGAGCAATAGTATTTTCTGTTGGACACTAATTTCTGTGAACGGATCAGCTATGAGTGAGAAGGCGCTAGCAGCTGGTAGGCCTAAAATGTTTGAGTCAATTATTTTCTTTTATATTCATGTTATCGTAAAATTGTCCTGTTACTAGGTCTATCATTTTTCTTTAGAACATGACTGTGCATTTCTGTAGTAGGACTAGTTGAAAGACGTTTAGGCCTACAGTGAACTATGATTCATCTGTGGTATGGATTTGGTTGTTATCAATTTTATACCATGGCTTTGAGAAATTACACAGAAATAGTCAGTATTACATGGCTGACAGAGGATTTTAAAATGTGGAAGAATTGTCCAAATGCAGAACAGTTTAGGTTGATACATAGGCTAATTATCTCGGTATATAAACATGTATTTCAGCATTGTAACGAAAAGAATTCTTGCTAGGCCCTATATAAAAGTCGGATTGATTAAAATAATTTTTACTTACATTGAAGTGGGATTTATGAAAACAATCTCGCTGAAATCGAAGCTGAACAATAATTGTAATGAAATAAAAGTTATATTAATGAAAAATAATTACTGCCGACTAAAATTAATAGAAACGGGATTGATGAAATAAATTCCTGCCTAACAGAAGCAGGATCGATGAGAAGGATTCTAGCCAAAACAGAAGTTAGATTGATTAAAACTAAAATGATGTTACGAGCTAAAATGCATGCCTACCATTATTTATACACTGCTGGGCAACAGTGTGGATTTGAAGCCCCAACCAACTTGTGTGTATATAAGTTCATAGCCTTAACCACATTGGCTTAAATGAAATGTAAAGACTCTGTATTATGATAACGCAGGTAGTGTGTGCGCGCGTGTGTGCCTGTAGGCCTAAATGTCTAAGTTTGGATATGCTTTTGCGCCTAGGATCTGCTTGTCCACCTCTGAAGGATGGCACGCTGCGTCTGTACAGCAATCGCTTCTGTCCATTCGCAGAGAGAACTCGTCTTGTTCTTGCGCATCACAGCATACCGTAAGAAAGAAAAATTAATCGTTCATTCGTTAATTATTTATCCATTCTGTCAATTATTGATCCATTCTGTCATGCAGGTAGCGCCCTCTGAAAAAGCTTACTATTCTTAGAATCGCTCCCATATTGGCAAATTTGGCAAATGATAAAACGACAAAAAGTTCTTCAGTTAGGCTATTTCAGATTGTATTTCTCAGATTTTGACAGAAACACTAAAACAGGTCGTAAGATTTTTAGTGCGAAAATTGTATATTTTTCTGAGATTTTGACTCAATGACAAAAAGTCGTCACAAATGGGCAATCACACGGTTTCCGTGCGCCTAAAAGTCCACCCATAACGGACTTCCCCCACCCCCATAATCCGAATTCCCCCCCCCCCCCAAGCAGGGAGACTAGTTTAAGCATCGCCTTGAGGAGCAAATTGATTGGGAATTTGTACCCCAATGATTACCTTGGTTGACAAATGTAGGCTACATAGCCTACTGCGTAACACTGATGAGCAATAAATGAAAATGATGAAAAGTCAATATTTGCAATCCACTATGTAGAGTTTTCTGCGTAGAAGCGTTGTAGGCCTAGTTGAAATTCTGATGTTCAACTTATTTCAACTTATTTCAATTTGGCTTTTTCTATATGAACGGTCCTTGGCCTATTTTTTACAACCTCATTGTCGCTATTAAAACTACGTAATAATAGCCTGAATAGGTTTGTTGAGTAGGTCAAGGCCCTTAGTACCCGGTATCATTTCCTGCACGATCTGCTGCATAAAATCTCAAGTTACGTGTGCATCCATGATTTTAGTTGATTGCATGTCTATTTATTTGATATTTATCACTAGGCCTAGGCCTACTAGGCATGCATGCACTTCTTGCATTGTCGAATGTTTTGCAAATAATGTCTTCTAACGTGAATGATACAATGCCTTGCATTTCAGCCTCTTGCACATGAATGTCAGTTTTATCCCTTGAGCTATGTAATCTGCAAACAAACGTTATTTGTGTTGGCTGATTCTGTTTTGAATATGTCAGAGATGTCTGCTTTTTAGCTACGAAAGCTAGACATAGGCTATAGCCATAGGCCCCTATGTATTTTGATTTTACTTTTTTTTTATTGTGTTGGCTCTAGAACTTCATGCAAATCTTTAATTACAAGTCAGAGTTGTAAATAATGATAATAAACAGGTTTGGTTTGTTTATGAAGCTTTGCATAAAAGTGAGATTATGTTACTTTTCATGAGATGGAGATATTCTGCTTTGCAGTCATGATGTAGTGAACGTCAATTTGAAAGAAAAGCCAGAATGGTTCTTCAAGAAGAATCCACTTGCTTTGGTTCCTGTCCTGGAAAAAGGAGACAAAACAATTTACGAGTCGTCCATCTGTGATGAGTATTTGGATGAGGTTTATGGGAAGCAATCGTTGCTCACCACTGATCCGTATGAGAGAGCGAGACAGAAAATCCTTGGGGAAAGATTTTCAAAGGTAAATAATCAAGTCAATAATTTATTTTCAATATGGTACTATTTGATTAGTGTGGATATTGCTTTTATATTTCAACTGCAGATGTTTTCACGACCATGTAGAAATCAAAGTAAATAGATCATGGTTAGTGTATTATTTCACATAATATTTATAGCTTTTGTGCCATGTAAGTGGTTAAAACAATTGATAGATACAGATAATAAAGACATAGTTAAAGCCCTCGTTGGGCACTCATTGAAAGCACAGACCCAGGATTTTAGGTTTTGCAGGATCTCTGAGCCAAAGTACCCTGAGGTGAATGAAATTGTTGGAGCAACGTCTTTGACTGGTTAGTGCTGGAAATTGCATGAGAATGAAGTATAGACCTGTATGAAGTACATGAAATTTTAGAACCCTGCTATCTTATGCATGTAATAGATGCATTAGTATATAAGACTTATATATAGCACAATATTAGAATATATGAATTTGTTGTGCAGTGGCTGGTCCGATACGCTATCTCTGTATCAGTGAACAGCACATAATTCAAAACAATTGTGTTCTTTATCTCAGGTGATTTCACCTTTCTATGTCATACCAAGACAGACTGGAGATGAAAGAGCGGCAGCAGTCGAGTCTATTCAGAAGGCGTTGGATGTCTTTGAGGAGACTCTGACTGGAAAATTCTTTGGAGGTGAGACTTTTGTTAAAATGAGTTCAGAAGTTGATTTTTTGTGGCACCTGAGGTTATTATTGAATGTTAAATTCTTTGATGCAATTTCAACACCATTTCATTACTTACACAGATGTTACCTTCATAAAGCCCATCCATGTTCGCTGTCCAGCTTCAGAGAAGCGTTTATGCATGACTTTGTTGTTGTTTGTATGTATGTGCACTTGTTATAGCGCCCCTTCAAGCTATTCTTAACTATGAACGGTGCTTCATCTCAGTCAACAGAGGACAGAAATACAATAATCCATGAGAATTGAGGATCAAAATCTTTGGAGTTTAAAGATTTATGTGTAAAGACCTTGTTTAAGAGCTTCACACTCAGCATCGGTGACTTACACTTTTCACCGGCAAGAAAAATGCATGATAGATGCAGAAATAAATTTTACCCAACATTAGCATTTGGGTTACTACAAGTTAGCACTTCTGACACGTTTTTGGCATCCATGCCGTTGCCATTTATGTTCTGTACTTTATAGGTTGTTTTAATGTCTATGCTTAAAGGTGAATCCCCAAAGATGGTGGACTATCACATCTGGCCGTGGTTCGAGCGTCTCGAGATGCTGGAGAAGGTGGCCAGTGGAATCGACATTCTCCCAAAGGGTAGATTTCCAAAACTGAATTCATATGTAGCCCATATGAAGGAGGTGCCAGCGGTGAAGGCGGTTCTACTCAGCACGGATGTGCATGTAAAGTTTTTGGAAGGTTATATAAAGCCAGACAGCAAACCAGACTACGACATCGGTTTGGAGTAGACAGAAAATGGATTCACAAAGAGACACCAAGATACAGTGCAATATCTTTGGATCAGCAAGAACATCTTTATCATTATTAAAATAAAATATTACTGTTACAACACAGGCATTAAAAGAACTGGCACAATTTTAGAGGATTTACAATTATTTTTCTAGCTTACATGTAGAATGCAAACTGCACCAATATGCACTATTTTTACACCAATGTACCTTGAAAACATTGTAGGGCCAATGTAGGCCTATAAATGAAATGCTTTTGATGAGCAACTTGTTTTGCCAAGTTATTTCCTTTATCTTGTATAATGTATACTGTTACAGAGTTTACTACAGAGAGTGTACTTCAGCATGGCATATGTGTTGTAAATGGTGCCTGAAAATTAGTTACCTGGTACATAATAAAATGTCTAAAGGAAATTAAACACATTCTTTGGACTTTGCCTCCTCACTCTTTTAGTAGCGGACGCAGGCCTAAATTTCGTGGTGGACCAGATAGTTTCTCATTAGTTAGTTTTAGATCATTATAACTACATTTTGCATATTCTGTATACGCACATAGGCCTGTACTAACACATTGTTGTCATTGCATCTTCTTTGCATTGTGACTGTCTCGCTAATGCCCTAAAGAATTTTGTCTAAGTTGCATCTGTACGTGTCAGCTTAATTACTTCAAATAAACGCATTGATTTATTGATTGCTTTCATATTCAAGTTTCTGTTTATAAGCTATAGCTGCTAAAACGACCTATTCAAATGGAGAGTGGCGGTGCAGGATCTCACCCATGGACGGAGAGCTAGAGGGACAGAGGGCGATCCGCCGGTCCCCCTCAGTGTATGTGGTGGGGGGGGGGGATTTGTTCCCCCAATCGTCAAGTGTTGGGACATGTAGACTTCATGAACACACTGGTGATGTTATAACGTTAGAAGAAGAGATCTTCAAAGAAATGGCGAAATTACTAAAAAAAGGTCAGCAACTTTTGACAGAGATTAATATTGTGTTTTGTCCCTGGGGATTTCTGCCAAATGACTAAAAAAATAGGTCGTCAGAACTAAGTCTATGGTCGGCAAAAGGATGGAAAATTTCGTCGGCGACTCTGCCATTCGTCCGTCCACAATCTCGCGTCCTTCCTTCGGCCACTCGTTCGTCCCTCACAATAGACCAAGTCTATAGGCCTAATAATGATCTCACCCGATTAATTCATTGAAAAGTGAGAAAAGTCGACGTCATGCGCGATCGCTGTAATCGAGTCTACATGTATATTGGTGTTTGCACCGTCAGTCGCTAGAGGCGTTGACATCGACTCGTGTACGGTGTAGTCGATGAAGCCAGTGCTGTCCAGCGTTGCCACTCCTTGGGTTTTTTTCCAAAGATCTTGGGTTTTTCGATCCGAACTTGGGAAATGTTTTTTTTGGGACGAACTTGGGTTTTTTCTTGGGTTTTTTGGCCAAAAAATCTTGGTTTTTTTAAAAGAAATCTTGGTTTTTTTTCAATCCGAACTTGGGAAATGGGTTTTTTCCGGAAAGAACTTGTATTTTCTGCGGATATTTGGGAAAAATTTGGCGTGATGACCAAAAAAAGGTCATCAGAATTTTTGACGGGAATTTTTTTGATTTTTGGTCCGGATGACTAAAAAATAGAAAAAGGTCGTGAGAATTTTTCGGGCGGAAAATCGTGGACATTTCGGACGATTTGGCCAACTTGGGTTTTCTTGGGTTTTTTCCACGTTCCAACTTAGTTTTTTTGGGAGAGTGGCAACGCTGGTGCTGCCAGTCTGATAAGGCGCGAGCGATTGATTGGTCAGACGTGTTTACATGGAGAACAGCTGATGCTGCAGAATTGCAATTAGCCTTCAATTTGGCCTGTAGTCTGTAGACCTAGGCCTATTGCAAAAACTTTCCAATTTCACCTCATCGTAGGCCTATTTTCGTTTTATAGCACCTGCAGACTAAGCCTACCGTTGCTGACATGCCGCAGACAGCTAGAAAGACGGAATGAAATGTTAGGCCTAGCGTAAAATAATTCATTCTGTTTTAGTTTTTCATGTATTTTTCTCTCGTCAAGACATTCCCTGTTATAGCAGAAAACTGCTGACCGCAACGAAGCACGTGGACGAAAACAGTGGCGGATAGCCTATAGGTGTTGAACTTTATGAGTTGCGCTATAGTAGTAACGACTATGTTGACTCTGATGTTGTATAGTCGGATGTTCTTGTTCCTTAGTTCTTGACTAAGCTTCCGTGCAAGGAGGTCTAATGGCGTTTGAGTTCTGAGACATTTCTGTTATTAATCCTATTAAATCTCTTACTTATAAGTGTCATCAGCTTCGTTTATTAACAGGTTATGGGCCCAGTGCACAAGATGATTTCAAAGAGTAAAAGAGTTTAGGATGCGATACTTTATTAAGGAAAATCCGGTCAACTACGTGGTAAAGCGTGACATGTGACTGTTCTCTTCGACGTGACAGAAATGCAAGAAGCAGTTGTTTATTTCTTTTCTCCGAAAGAATAAAGATGACGGATAAAGGTAAAATCGCAAAGTTGAATAATCAGAACTATCAAACGTGGAAGTTTAAAGTTGAACTCCTGTTAATTAAAGAGGATTTGTGGGACACTGTCATTAAAGAAACTCCTAATCCTATTACGGAAGCGTGGCAAAGTAAAGATGGAAAAGCACGAGCCACGATAGGCTTGTTAGTTGAAGATAATCAACTTCATCTAATAAGAAAGCAAACTACGGCAAAGGGTTCATGGGAAGAACTGAAAAAGTATCACCAAAAGGCAACACTGTCCAGTAAAGTAAATTTATTAAGGAAACTGTGTGCATTAAAGTTAACAGAGCATGGCGATATGCAAAACCATCTTGCAGAAATGGAGAATTTAATCGACCAGCTTACTTCGTTGGGTGAAACGTTGGCAGAGCATTTAACAGTCGCTTTCTTTCTCAGTAGTCTTCCAGAAAGTTATGGGACACTGATTACAGCATTAGAAAGCAGACCTGAAGATGATTTGACTGTAGAATTAGTCAAAGGAAAATTGCTTGAAGAGTCTGCAAGAAGGACAAGTAATTTTGCAACACATAAAGGACAAGAATTAAAGGCTTTAAAAGCAACAAAACCAGTAACAAATCCTAAAGAATCTCGCACATGTTTTTTCTGTAAAAAGCCTAACCATATAAAAAGAGATTGCAGGAAGTACATCCAGTGGAAAGAAAGAAACACAGACCATGTGGCAAAAACATTGAGAGAAAATTTCATTGAAGAAAAACCTCCAGAAAAAGTAGCACATACATGTCTTAAAGCATACGAAAAAGACATCAGTTGTATTTGGCATGTTGACTCAGGTGCAACAACACACATGTGTAGTAACAGAAATTTCTTCTTGAACATTAACAGACAGTATAAAAGTGAAGTTTTTCTCGCTGATGGTCGGAAGATTCAAACTGCAGGAAGTGGTGAGGTAATGATTAATTTCATAAAGGAAAATGGAGAGATACATGTTGCAAAATTGTGTGAAGTCTTGTACGTTCCACAATTGAAAGGAAATTTACTATCAGTAAAGAAACTTGTCAATAAAGGTTGTGAAGTGTTTTTCAAAGAAAACAAATGCATCATACTAAAGGATGGAGAAACAATAGCAATTGCAGATGACAAAAATGATTTGTTTGAAGTGAGAATCTCTGAACAAACCAATAAAGTAAAACAAACCCATATTGCACAGGTTGCACAAAGTTGCACAGGTTGCATACACGTTTGGCACAACAGAATGGGACACAGAGATTCAAAAGCTATACAGAACATGGTGAATCAGAATAAAGTATCAGGGATCGTCATCAAGCCGTGTAAATTCTCAGGTGTATGTGAATGTTGTATTGAAGCAAAGATGACAAGAAAGTCTATTCCAAAGAAGTCAGATTCCAAGTCAGCTGAAATTCTAGACTTAATACATACAGATGTCTGTGGACCAATGCAGACAACAACACCAGGTGGGAAAAGATATTTCATGACGATGATTGATGATCACAGTAAATATACAGAAGTGTATTTATTGGCAAATAAATCTGAAGTACCTGACAAAATTCAAGAGTATGTCAAGCATGTCCAGACAAAATTCCGGAAAACACCGAAAAGAATTCGATCAGATAGAGGAGGGGAATACACAGCCGAAAGGTTACAGAAATTCATGAAGAGTGAAGGAATTCAAGCTGAATTCACAACCCCCTATACACCGCAACAGAATGGTTGTGCTGAAAGAAAGAACCGTTATCTTACTGAGATGACAAGATGTATGTTAAATGATGCAGATCTACCGCTAAAATATTGGGGCGAATCCATTATGACAGCGAATCATTTACAGAACAGATTACCAGTTGAAGGTATTGAAGGCACTCCTTTTGAAAGATGGAACAAAAGGAAACCAAATCTAAGCTACATAAAGAAATTCGGATCAAAAGCTTACGTAGCAATTCCAGCAGAAAAAAGACAGAAATTGGATGACAAAGCCAAGAAATTAACTTTTGTAGGTTATGAAAAAGGTACAAAAGGTTACAGACTACTAGATGTGAACACGGACAAAGTGTACATTAGTAGAGATGTGATATTTCTTGAGACTGATCCACATTTATCGGAAGTGAGTGATTCAGACATTGATGTTGAAGAGAAGTCGTCAAATTCAGACTTTGATGATGAAATTGTTCAATTTCCAACACACAAATTACCAGAGGAGGTAATAATTCAACAGGATACAGAAACTACAGACTCACAGGTAAACGTAAGGAGATCAGAAAGAGTTAACAAAGGTAAACAACCTGAAAGATTAATTGAAACAATTAATAAAGTAACAACGGCTGAGTCAGAACCAAGAAATTATAAGGAAGCAGTATCTTGTAAACAGCAACAATCCTGGCGGAAAGCTATGGATGAAGAAATGAAATCCCTTAATGAAAATGGAACATGGATCTTAACAGAACTACCTGAAAACAAAACAGCAATTGGTAGTAAATGGGTTTACAAAATCAAAAGGGATGAAAAAGGAAATATAACAAGATATAAAGCACGTTTAGTGGCACAAGGATATTCTCAGAAATTTGGAGAAGATTATGATGAAGTTTTTGCTCCTGTGGCAAAACCATCAACATTGAGAACTATCTTGACCATAGCAGGACTTAAAGGCATGACGGTAAAACACTATGATGTGGAAACAGCTTACCTGAATGGAGATTTATCTCATGAAGTGTACATGAAACAACCTGATGGATATCAGAAAGGCGCTGCAGAAGTTGTCTGTAAACTGGAAAAGAATTTATATGGACTCAAGCAAGGAGCGAATGAATGGAACAAAAAGCTCAATGAAGTACTTATCACTAATGGATTCAAGAAAAGTGATAATGATCTATGTCTATATTCAAAACAGTACGATGATGGATGGATTTATATTTCAATTCATGTGGATGACTTAATTGTGGCAGCAACAAAAGTTTCAATGATCAAGGACTTTGAAGAAGTTATGAATGAAACTCTGGTTATGAAAGATCTGGATGATTTATCGGAACTAAATATCATTTTGTTCGATAAATGTACAGAAATAAGGAACTAGACATTGAGACTTAGTATTGTCCTAGTGAACATATGATAGCTGATCTCTTAACTAAACCTCTAGAAGCAGTTAAAACTAGGAAGTTTACTTGTGAAATTGGACTAACTTAAGAGAACAGTATATTTTGTTATTAGGATAAATTAGTCGTTAAGGAGGGGTGTTGAACTTTATGAGTTGCGCTATAGTAGTAACGACTATGTTGACTCTGATGTTGTATAGTCGGATGTTCTTGTTCCTTAGTTCTTGACTAAGCTTCCGTGCAAGGAGGTCTAATGGCGTTTGAGTTCTGAGACATTTCTGTTATTAATCCTATTAAATCTCTTACTTATAAGTGTCATCAGCTTCGTTTCTTAACAATAGGCCCTATACCGTTCTCTACAACCCCGGCCTGCTAAATAGACATAGTAGACCACGCCCTACTATGTACACATCGTAAGCAGTGGGTCAACACGCACGTGCACACGTCCAGCTGACCCACTGACCCAGATGTTGCAGACGGAAGGCTGAAAGGAAGGAGAAAAGGTTGTTGATGTCATCTTAAAATTCGTCTGACAGAAGAGATCTGCAGCTGATCGTTAATTATTATATTCCAAACGGCTGGTACGTTTCTACTGTTTCGTCTCTAGATAAACTTGTTCACAGTGGGACTTAATGTAAACAGACAGAATTGGATAGGCCTAGGTAGAGAGCTGTACGGCTTTTATATTTAGCTGCGTTTCGCGCAATTCTTTTATTCGGGTAACACGACAGACTTGAACCCGTAGACAAGACAATGAGACAAATATTTATTAATTTAAGACATATTGGACATTAGTTGAATATTGTAAGAATAATTATGTTGAGGTGTCAGGTGAAGCCCTATATTTGTAGGCCCTATATTACCGTATGCATGAAAATTATACATAGGCCTATAAGAATATGTTAAGGTCACAATAAGGTGTAGCCTATGCTAGTAGGCCTATGTGAGACATTAGGCTATACATCCAAAACAATAGCCTAATAATTATATTAGATACTCTATATTACATTAGTCGTCCATCTATAGTTCATAATACTGGGTACGGTCCGGGTAGCTGTTGCTCGCTGTAAATACAATTTTAGATGTCAACCACATTCACAAGACTTAAGTCGCAAATGACATTAATAAGTCTTAAATGCAGATCTAAATGACACTAACAAGTCCTTTTAGCAGTAGAAATTAGTAACTGAATAGCACTAACAAGTCGAACAAAACCGGGACAAGTAAGCTTTTATCAATAAGATAAGAAATAGACTAATTTATTTATTTATTTATTGCAATTGTTATTGCACCCTTCAAGATCTACTCAGAGGCGCTCCCAACCACGGTGCGGACACTGCATTGAAGTTTCACGGAAAAGCGCACGAGTGAAGGATTTGCTCAAGGTCCCTGCATGGCGGCTTGAAGTGGATTCAAACTTCGAACCCATTGACTCCAGGACCCCACTGCACCACTGCAACCCATTGTGTGACCTTAAACCATTATTGCCATTAAAGACAATAGGTGCTACTGCAATGGACATTGATCAGATACAATGTGGACCAGCGGCGCCGCCAGGATTTTTTTTCTGTACGCACAACTTGCACAAAATAATATGAAGCGAACAGCGATCGATACGAGCTTATATATATATATATATATATATATATATATATATATATAAATATATAATATGTATGTATATACCGTATATGCCTACTGGCGATTATGAGGTATTACCAGCATAAGCTTTTTGTTCCCTTTTGGGTATACGCATACAGTGGCGGCGCCAGGATTTCAGGTTTGGGGGGGGGCTGAAGCCCCAAGCCCAAGTGGAACATTTTTATGTCGCGCCGAAGGCGCGAAGCTGCGAGTGCCGAAGGCACGAAGCCTATACCGACTAGGGGGTCTGGGGGAGCGTCGTAAGCTCCCCCAGCGGGGTCTGGGGCGGAGCCCCAGCCGCCAAAGCATTTTTAGCTCTGTTGACCTCAACTTGAACCCTTTTTAGGCTCTTTTTTGCCAGCTATTTATGAACGATAAAATCATGAAAACTTAAATAAGATGTTGTTTGTAGGGGGTTTTACGGGTACAATCAGTGGCGGCGCCCGGATTTCAGGTTTGGGGGCTGAAATCCCAAGCCCTTCCTCCCAGGAACGCACGTAGAATATTTTTCTTAAGGGCAGTAATTTTGCATGCGCTGGAGACGCGAAGCTGCAAGTGCCGAATGCACGAATGTCATACCGACTGGGGGGTCTGGGGAGCGTTGTAAGCTCCCCCAGCGGGGTCTGGGGCGGAGCCCCAGAAACCAGCGCGTTTTTCGCTGTTGACATCGACAGGAGCGCGTTTCAGGCTCATGTTTGCTAACTGTTTATGAACGATAAAGTCATGAAATTTTTTGGGAATTTCCACATAGCAATAATAGCATTTTGGGCTGTCATCTTTTTACTAATTAGCTCATCATTTCATTGCTGAAGGTTGTGGATTATGACTTCAAAAATGTCCCCTTGTAGGCCATTGTTTAAATTTTGGATATCAGCACTTTAATGGTAACATTTTAAGCTGTCATCTCAACAAATTTCTCATAATTATTTTATTGCTGACAGAAATGGTTTATGAGTTCAATAATGGTCCTCCACGTTGTATAAATTATTGAATGCCACACTGCAAGGGTATACCAGTTTTGCTGTCGTCCTAGCAAAATTGTTCATGATGGATAAACAGTAGATAACACTCTAGAAATTGATACTGACATTTTTTAGATATTTTTTAAATATTGAAATACCACAAACTTCGGGGTCTTGTGGACCGTCCTCTGGCTCCCAAGTCTCCGCCCATGACTGCTGGTGCTAAATTAACACCCATTTCCCAATGAATAGTTGTGTAGGACTACCGGCGTAGCCCCTCAGAAGGCCGGCCGGACATGGTGCACATAACCTCATCACGGTCTGCGGCGCATTCTATTCGCATGAGCATCGACGCGCTATTGTAGCGAAATTCAAAATTGCTGTCCTTGTGAATCTCAGTCCCTTCCTCTGCCAACCCGGACTCAACACCCTTCTCCCGCCAGCCCGGACTCACACCGGGCCAAACCTCAGTCCCCTTCCTCCGCCAGCCAGGACTCACACCGGCCGAACCTCAGCCCCTTCCTCCACCAGCCAGGACTCACACCGGGCCAAACCTCAGCCCCCTTCCTCCGCCAGCCAGGACTCACACCGGGCCAAACCTCAGCCCCCCATCGCGGATCTCTGCTTCTCCCCCCCCCCCGCCAGACCGGTTCTCAGACCAGCCCGGACCTCAGCCCTCTGTCCCCTGCAGCTCCATTAGGGTATAAATAAGAGGACTGTGTGCATGCTAAATTGCTAATATTGAGTCGCAGAGAGAATCAATTTCCGGGAGTCGAGCCCAGTCGCAATTGATGTCTCACATGTGAGTCGATGTATGACCGTCCGCTGCAGTTGAGGTCCGAAAACAAGTTAATAATAACTTTTAAGCCGATACATGGAGATACATTGCTTTTTGCTTTGGGATGAGGCTGAGTCACATTTAGGGGCTTAGCCCCTAACCCCCTCATCTGGTGCCGCCAATGGCATAAGCATCTACACTACCGGGTATGATAATATAGTTGATTTCGTTGCCGTTGGTCATTGTCTAGTTTCCTTATTACGAAGTAAGCCGTTTTAGACATTTTCAGTTTTTTTTGGGGGGGGGCTGAGCCACGTTTAGGGGGCTTAGCCCCCCTTAACCCCCTGGCGCCGCCACTGTACGCATACAGGTAATTTTTCACAGTTTAAACAGGCCTAACTACCAACAAAGCGTTTCAAAATTCATCCGCAAGCCAGTTACATTTTACCTATTTATAAAGTATAGAGCCTAACCGGTGTAGGTCTAAACTCTAAAGGCTTAAAATTATAACCCCCTCCTATACACTACCCCCCTGCAAACTAATTTGCATCAATCATCGCATTTATTGGACTAAAAATATAATATTTCACGCTTTAATTCTTTAATTTACAGTTTGTATAAAAAAATTTTTTTAGCCTTTCCGCGCTGTACGCACTTGCGTACGTGCGTACGCCTAACGGCGCCCCTGATGTGGACTTTAGAGCGTTACAGTTGAATGATGGAACTTGTGAGCCCAAGCATGTACACAGATTCATATTTTAGATGTTGAAATAGGTTACAGTCTATGCATTAACTTTTTCTGTTGATTTTAGATAGAGCAATAGTATTTCCTCTTGGACGTTACTTTCTCTGAACTGATCAGCTATGAGTCAGCATTTAACAACTGGTAAATGTTTGAGTCTGTTGTTTTTATTTATATTATTTTTAAAATGTTCTGGTTAATTTTTCCTTAGAACCTTTGTTTTGTAGCAGATGAAAACCTTTTATGGCTTAGTGAACTATGGTTTTAACCGTGGCCTGGATCATTTGTTGTAAATACACAGAAATTGCCTATAAATACGTGGTAAACAGGATTTTAAAATGCGAAAAAATTCATATTAAATCAATAGGGTATTTAGTGTAAACACAACTTCACCTTTTTTAATAATTAAGACTTAAGAAAACTGCTATAAAAACCTTCCTTGGCCTATGCATTGTGTCCTAAGAATTTTGGATTAAATGTTAGTAATTGATTTGTCCCAGTTTATTTAATACTTTTTGTATTTGTGCACCTTTGTTTGGAATAACACGTGTCTTCATCAAGCCTATTAAATCTTTTATAAAGATGCATGCGTCTGTTCTATCGTCTACACACACCTCGCTTACACACCATTTTGCTAGACGCTAAAATTTAATGTCCCCAACAGCTATTAACCTATTTTGTTTGGGTAAGCGCCTTGATATAGCTACACTTACAAGTGCAGAGCTAAATGTTTACTTTTAAAGCTTTACTCCTTTTTATTCTTTTTGCAGGCCCCTCGATTTATGGGTCCAGATGCTGCATCACCCTAAGCACCCACCTTAAATCTGGCTTGGCAGTTTCGTAGCCAAAGTGTTTCCTAATAAAATCCTTTATTAGTGAACAGCAAGACGAAGAATAGCAGTGTACTTTAAGCAACTCAGCATCAGGGCCGTGTTTAACATAGGTCCATTCGGTGCGGTGCACCGATAATCTGTGTGTGCCTACAGGGATGGGCAAATTACAGGGCAACATGTAATTGAATTACAAATTACAAATTACTGAAGAAAATGTAATTGAATTACAAATTACAAAATACTTTGACTCAGAGCCTCAAATTACAAAATTACAAATTACGTAATTTCAATTACATCAATTACAAATTACTTTGGGGCTCAAATCATTGGAATAAAAAACCTTAGGCAGGAAGTGCATGCCTTTTCCCCTTTGTTCTATGTTATTTATTGCGTAAGATATTGTCTATTTAGCTTTCTTTAAGAAACAGTAGCTGTTCAAACAAGTTATGTGATAGCAGTTGTCTCACTTGTCTGTTGGGCCTTACAATCATGCCTGTAAAACTAAAGAGCCTCTCTAGTCTCTACTGATGCAGACCAAGTCAGTACAGTGTTAAGTCGAATAAACAATTTTTAGCAGTTGGATAGCTATGAGGCATTGCTAGTTTCCTTCCTGTCGTCTTCTATATGCGGCAAAATTTCTAAATCTTTTTTGTTTTGTGCTTGACTTTGTGGTCACTGCACGCTGCACACTAAAACCATAAAATTCTTCATCTTCCTATCCTTTATGACCACTAGATGCTCATTATTTGTTAGGATTCTTTGGTAAATCATATGTATGATCCTTGCGACAGTGACTCGTCCATATTTAAAGCTACGTTGCTACCTGCATATAGTTTGCAGACCAAACTAAAAGAAAAAATCATATGACTTGCTAGTAACGACATCTGAAAATGTCACCAGTAGCGACCAAAAGTAATTTGATTTTGCAGAATGTAATTGAAATTACAAATTACAGGAAGAAATGTAATTGAATTACAAATTACAAATTACATTGATATGGAGCAGCAAATTACAAATTACCAATTACAATTGTAATTTCAATTACGTAATTTCAATTACTCAATTAAATTACTGCCCATCCCTGTGTGCCTATGTGTTTAGGATCGGTTTGTCCACCTCTGAAGGATGACACGCTGCGTCTGTACAGCATGCGCTTCTGTCCATTCGCAGAAAGAACTCGCCTTGTTCTTGCGCATTACAACATACCGTAAGAGTGAACAATTACATTCAGTGTTATATTATTATATCTTTAATATAAAGGTTGTTAATTTCAACATGTCACGATCATTCATAGTATTTTCACAACTTAATGTAGCACCCTCAAAAGCATATTGATGCATGGGATTTGTGCCCCAACATCTTGGTTGACAGTGTGAACAATAAATGGCAGTGATATATATTTTCCACTGTGATGTACAACTGCTTCTCTGTTATTGAAGTGTCGCAGTTGAAATGTGTAATTGCATTTCTATGCCTGTACTTTGGAATCAGCTCTCTCCATTGACATGTTCTTCAATCTTCATTATTAATTTGTACCCAAAATACAACTTTTGTACAAAGTAATTTGCAGATGTACCTTGGAGTTCTCTTCTAACATGAAAGGTACAGTGCATAGCATTTGCATTTCTTTAATCGCTATAATAATTAGTGATAATTATGCTTAGTACTCTGCCATAAAGGAATTTAAAATGCAAACAAAACTTATTTTTGTTGGTTGCTGATTTTTGAATGTGTACTTTGTGTAGAGTTAGTATACAGTCATGTGTAAAATTGTGTATTGTAGTAACCATTTCTGAAGTTTATTGTGCTGGATTTAGAACTTCGTTTGGTACCTTTTTTCGCCTATGCCGTTATTAGTCGCATGTCAGAGCGGCAAATCATGATAATATCAGGTTTGGGAACTGATTATGAAGCTCTCGATAAAATTCAAATCATGTTACTTTTCATGAGATGGAGAGATTTTCTACTTTGCAGTTATGAGCTTGTGAATATCAACCTGAAAGAAAAGCCAGAATGGTTCTTTGAGAAGAATCCACTTGCTACGGTTCCTGTTCTGGAAAAAGGAAATGAAATCGTCTACGAGTCGGCCATTTGTAATGAGTATTTAGACGAAGTTTATGGGAAGCAATCGTTGCTCACAACTGACCCGTTTGAGAGAGCGAGACAGAAAATCATTGAAGAAAGATTTTCAAAGGCAAGCAATTAAGCCAATTAATTTGGTGCCTAACTTTGATCACTGCGGATGTTTTCATGGCCATGATCAAGGTCACAATAATAGATTCAGGAATTGTATAATTTTACTCGATAGTAGTCTTGCACGTGTAATAGGTTAAATTGGTCTAATTTGAATAGATTGCAGATACAGATAATACACGCCTTGTAACTTGCCTATATGGAAACTCGTCAGAAGCATGAATGTAGGGTTTGCAGGATCTCCAAGCCAAGAACATGGACCAGTTATGAATTAAAGTGTTAGGTTAAAATTTAAAACGTTGGCATAGACTACCAGTAATATTAGTAGGTCCTACAGCATTTTATCAGATGCAGCCTTTCACCATGTTGGACACTGGACAGTTTTGCATCGAAAAAATGCTGCTCCTTACTCAGAAATGCTAATCAATGACCCACTTATTTCTACACTTTTTGTTTTGCCGGAAGTTGCTGTTCCTTGAAAATGTTGCTTTATGCCAAGCAGCCGCCTATAGCGCCTAGATGCCTACAGCCGGTGTCACAAATAAGAGTATTCCCCTCTGAAAGCTATCCGGGGTGGGATGAATTAATCTATTCCCCCGGATGGAATTAACCGGTCTAGACTATCCCAGGGGATGAAAGTCTATCCCGTTTTTTTTTAAATGCGTATAATTAAAAAATGTGTGCTCTAATCAAAATTTGAAGTGACTAATTGTTTTAAGTGTCCTAAGCAATGTTCAGAGAATTTAGTGACTCTGACTCTTTTTAAGTGTTTTAAAAGTTTTGAGTGCTCTAAAACCAAAGCAACAAAAATTATCTAGTAGGAATAAACATACTTGTTAGTGTCATTGTTCAAAACAAAGCAGATGAAAATTAATTTGCAAATATAAATACAAATTATGTGCAATGGCTTGTTCCAAATGCTATTTATGTATCAGTGAACGTATGTGTTGGCAGACCAACAATGGCCTGAATGTCGTTTGGATTTGGATTGCCATCAGTTGACATCTTGTCCATGATACACTGAAGCTAATATGCTGCGCCAATGAAATTGCCAATGATTTATAGTTGCAAATTTCTTTCCCAGCTTTGAGTTGACACTATTTAATGTGTTGTGGACAAATAACACAATATTCAGAACTATCTTATTTCAGGTGATTCCACCTTTCTATGGCATACTAAGACAGACTGGAGATGAAAAAGCGCAATCAGTCGAGTCTATTCAGAAGGCGTTGGACGTATTTGAGGAGGCTCTAACTGGAAAATTCTTTGGAGGTGAGACTGTTTGTGAAAATGTGCTTGCAAGCTGAATTTTTGAGACACATGAGATTAATATTGAGTATTAAATTCTGTAATGCAATTTCAACACCAATTCATTACTTACACAGATGTTTCCTTCATGAAACCCATCCATATTCTCTGTCCTACATCTTCTGGGGTATCTTCTCAAGCTGTGCAAAACAAGTCTTTTATGCATATCTTCATGCCTTTGATGTTGTGGTCATGATAGTAGCAAAACAAGTGAAGTTAACAAGCCCAGTTAATGTCTGACTTAATGATCATTTGCAAGAAAAAGATGGGTTACCAATCATGGAATAACAAGCCTGTGGGACATAGTATCTTACTGCTCAATGTGCTCATCTTGTTATGTGAATATAATTGACAATTATCAAATTATTTATTAATTCAATTTATTTATTTATTTATTACTTTTTATAGTATCAACTATTTTAGATATAAATTATCAATTTCTTAATGCTCTCATTGGCCCTGCATTGTGGAACCAGCTTCCACCTTCAACGTGTTCCTTCTTATTAACTGGTGGGACAAATACCTCTTTTCATTGTCTCTGAAGCACTTTTTCTCTCTTGGTCTAACGCACTGGGAGCTCCTCTGATTGGAGGTGCTATATAAATTTATAAATACAGTGCAATTAATGTTTTTCATGAGCAGAATTTAAAATAGTTTCAGAGGTTCTTGAAGGGTTTCACAATATTCAATGAGGCAGATAATGGCATTGGCTATGAATAGCGGGAAAGAGGAAAATCCAGACCCTAGTGAACAAATGAGTTGCTGCCCTTCGAAGCCATTTATTGAGAGTGTCTCATCACAGTCAATAGAACATAGTCTGCATCACATGATACCACATAGGATAGAATTTTAAAGGTAATCCACGAGGATGAAAATTTTTGGAACGAAAAGATTTCAGTGCAGAAGCCTTGCATAAGGGCTTCACAAAGATTCCTGCATTTACTGATGCTTTTCATCAGGTAGTAAAATGCTCAAAAAATCTAGAAATAAATTTTTACTCACTTCACCCAACCTGGTTCCCAGACAGCCATTTTCAGCTTGTGTGATAGCTTGTTATCATCCATTCATACTTGTCAGTTTGAAATAAAACGAAAATATTGCTATTTTTATTAATACTACTACTACTATTAGTATACTTTTTGGGTTGTCACTTCTAATAAGTGTTTTTGGATCCGTGTCCTTGTAATTTATGTTCTGAATTTTATATGTTGTTTTAATGTCTATGCTTAAAGGTGAATCCCCAAAGATGGTTGACTACCACATCTGGCCATGGTTCGAACGTATGGAGATGTTGGGGCAGCTGGCTGGTGGAATCGACATTCTCCCAAAGGGTAGATTTCCAAAGCTGATTTCCTGGGAAACCCATATGAAGGAGGTGCCAGCAGTGAAGACTGCTCTTGTCACCACGGATCTGCATGCGAGGTTTATGGAAACCATGCAAAAGCAAAAACCAGAGTACGACATCGGCTTGGAGTAGAAAGAAAATGGATTGACAATGAAACAACAAGATTCAAAGGAAAATCTTTGGATCAATAAGAACTTATCATGATTAAAATAACACGTTACTGTTACAACACAGGTATTAAAAGAAACTGACTCAATTTTAGAGGATTCAAAGTTACATAGTTTAGCCTTTAATGCAAGCTGCACATAATATATATGCACATGTTTTATTGCACAAATGAATCCTGAAATTTTTTCTCAATGAAATGCTTTTGTTGATGCAACATATTTTGCCAAAGTATTTTAAAAATGTTCAGACATTACATCTATTTACTTGCATTTCAACTGTAATAAAGTTTCATTTCTCTTAGAATAATCATTACCTTGGTGCTCTAATGGTCGTTGATATATATTATGTTCATCTCTAACAGGTATCAAGTTCCTCTACATAGCCTCATTGTCCATAGTCAAATCCATCATTCATGCTGTGAGCATTTGTTCTCATCTGGCTTTCCCACTGTCATGCATTCTGATCTGTCTGAGGAAATGGGTTTTAGAATTAACTGGTGGTTTTTCTCATAGTTTTCTGTTTATTTCACTGCTTTAATTTACCATATCCTGCAACGTTTCCAACTGTCTGATGTTTATCGACTACTTTGCTCATCTCTTTTGGATTGAAATCTGCAGTTATTAGATATCAAGAGAGATGATTTATCCACCTCTCTAGATGATCTTCGTCGATGCAGATATTAAATGATTGATGTCACTATTTTTTAATATTAATGACCGTGTTTTCTGTGTTAATCATTACATTCTCTAATTTTCATTGTGTTGCCCGTTTCTGTTGCAATTACTTTGAGCAGCTGCTGCCCTTTGCGTTTGAGGATTTACAGCCTAGATGGCACTTTGTTGACTCTTCATTTATTTGTTGAAAATTGAATTTTTTTAAGACTAGGGGTTTAAACCTTTTCAACTTGGAGATTTGCCTGTTGAGTTGGCAGATTGTGTGGTAGGGTGGATAGGGGCCTATTGTTGTACAGTAGGTCTGCTAAATGTACTTCCACTTTAAACGAATATAATAGCTAATAGCTTAGATAATGTTATTCAGGATTCACATCAAATATATTCTGTTCAGTGCGAAGGCGCTGTATAAATTTATAGATGAAACACAATTTCTCTCAGGGTCGATTGCACCGGGAGAGTTTCTGAATGCCTTTTGCTGAGAGAAGCGCTTTATAATATACTATACCCTATAGTCTAGACTGCTCCATTAAACGAGTTGATGTTGTCCGAGACCTTGGTGTTCTCAAAGTCACTTTCTGTGAAATATCAAATATTATTCATCACTAAATCCTTTTTACTACATCTCGGACACAGCCTACGGCAAGCAAGACCATAGCCAGAAGCAATTTACCGAATCAACTGCCTTAATTAAGTATTTGGAGAAGCGTTAATTGCGAGCTCTCGTAGCAGTTCGAGCTTGGCGTCCATTAGGGCCTACATTGCACGCAGCAGTAGGCCTACGTAAGACTATAGTCATTATAGGCCTACCATTCTATAACCTCGCCAAACATCATGCATTATTTCATTTTTAAATAATTTCATTGGATGATTGGAGTGGTGGTGGTGTTGAAACAACCTAAAAATGTCACCTTTGACGGCACGTCCTAAAAGTCTACACGAAAAAATGTAGGCTATTGACACACTAGCACATACAGGCTTCGTCGTCTCTAGAACTGATAAGCCTACTACAATTCGGTCATTTAGTTATGGCCTCCCTACTTCTACTCTTCAACCTAAGATGTCGAAGTCTACAGTCTATACTTCAACCTCTTACCACTGGTTCCCATCATGCTGCAAAGCTTGCTCTTCGTGACCACAACACCCACCCTTCATGAGCTATATATATATATATATATATATATATATATATATATATATATATATATATATATATTATATATATATAGGCCTAGCCTACTGGCTTAATACACAAAATAATAATTTAACCCTCGGGCTACCAGAGGGGTGGTATCCACCCCCCTAGGTTTTTCCCAAATCAAACTTTATTCGTTTGGAATAAAATTTTGACGTTTTAGGTAGCTGTAGAGGATTCATTTGCACACATTTTGAGCTAAAATGTGTGATGATATACCATACCATTCAAAAGTTATACCCGAGGCACCAGAGGGGTGGATACCACGTACCCCTCTTAGATTATCGGCTGTATCTTATCCGTCCTTTGACATGAAGAGACACAAATTAATTACACCATTCTGTAGAGGGAATGTGGGGCTACATTTCCATGCTCAGTGAGTTGTCTTTGGACAACCGGAAGTGCTCAAAATAAATTAAAATATATAGAAAGGTGTTTTATTTTCATAAAATTTTCATGTTTTTCTTATTAAAAATTATTCAGTTTATTTTTTAAGAGAAATAAATTATGTCATTCTATAGAGGGAATTTAGGGCTATTTTTTGATACCAATTAGTTTGACATTTGATGACCGGAAGTGCTCAAAATAAATTTAAATGTGTGAAAATGTTGGGTTTTTTTTACAACGCAAACCGATAAGTCTGCGTAAAGGTTTTTCAACAGCTAATACGTGTTTTTTTCTTGTTATTGTAACTAAAACTAACTTATTACTAGTTTTTATAGTTGAATATTGGACTTTATTATATGTAAACTATTTTTAATTAAATAAATTATGTTAAAAACACACAGAATCTAATATTTTGCTTATGCGAAAGTATAGGCTACATTTTGTGGAATCGACGGGTGCCTACGGTAAAAATTCATAACTTCGGGGTGCTTTCATTTATTTTAAACCTAAATATACCATTTTGTGCAGAAATTAATGCTGAATCCATTGGTGTATTAGCTAGGCTACAAGTTATGATATCTCAAACCAAACCCAAAATCCAGAGGGGTGGTAACCACCCCCCCCCCCTTGGTAGTCAGTGTTACAAAGAAGCTTGGTAGCCTGAGGGTTAATTGCGTTTATTCAACAATCCGATTGACAGACCGCAACCGGTTACAGTAGGCCTAAACATAACTTTATGCAGTTATCTTAATTATAGGCCTATCACAATGGTTTTGTGAGAAAAAGCTAGGCCTAGGCCTACATAGGTCTATGGATATTGCTGCCGAGTCCCTGACAAATTTGACAAGCGATAATTATAACAGATAAAAGTCTTAATTGCATTTGATTTAATTAATTTGAACATTTGGTTAGGTTGAGTATGCCCAACGACCTGAGTATGCCATTAACATTATCTTATAGGCCTAGGCCTACACAGTTGCATCAACTCAATGTTCCAGATCGGGAGTGCAGCGCTGGCCCATTTTCAATAATAGGCCTATTATTATTATTATTATTATTATTATTATTATTATTATTATTATTATTAATATTATTTATCATTTAATCGCTTTTATCTTTGCTTTTATAATAGTCTGGGTTTTCCTGGGTATTTAGAAGAAAATCTGTGTCACTTTTTGATACCTCAGTGGCAACGCTGCTGATGTAAACATCGACGTAAAATGCCATACAATTTAATGCGGTTTGTTTGATTTATGTACAACTAAACAATTATTTATGTTTATAGGAACTTCATTATTGAAAGTTTTGCCTCGATTTTCAAACTTTTAATTATAGTGATTTTATTGTATCAAAAATTGTGCATTTTAGCGTCGTAAATTATTCGCCAGTTATGGGCTCGCGTGGATTCCATGCTACTCACACACCCAGAGAATGGAATCGGCGGTAATCCCGAAGACTGGCTGCCCGTACTCCAAACAATATGGCTGCCAGCGATTGCAATAAAATTAGAGCGCGACCTATCGACCACATCGCAACATGCATCCCAGCATGCAAAGCGTGAGGGTCGTTTAGGCGTGGTGAGGGTCGGTTAGGGTTAGTGTTAGGGTTAGTTTAGCCATTAGAAACTCTGGTGGATTGATAGCAAAAGACACTGTCTATTTTTTGTCCCCTGATAGTACATGATCGCCGCCATATTGTTTGGAGTACGGGCAGCCAGTCTTCGGGATTACCGAATCGGCTTCCGCTCTCTCTTCATAGTACCCTTTAAAAAGTGGCTCAAAACTCACTATTTCTCTTTGCCTTTCAAGCACTTGGATCTCTGACTGCATCTTCCCTTGGCAGCTGACTATCCGCACCTCAGATTCACATCTTCGTGTGATCTTGCACACGTTACAAATTTATTTAATATTAATAATAATAATTCGCCAGTGCATGGGTTTCAGGGATGGTCGAAAACAAGCCGGATTGATCAAAGAATTCTTGTTAAATAGAAGTCGGATTGATGAAAATAACTGTACTTAAATAGAAGTGGGGTTTATGAAAATGACCTTGCTGAAATCGAAGCTGGATTGATGAACAACGATTTTTAATAAATAGAAGTAAGAAGTTGCATTGATGAAAAATGATTCCTTCCTAAATGGAAGCGAGATTGATTAAACAAAGCTGGATCGATGAAAAGGATTGGACTTGCTAAACTAGAAGTTGAATGGATCAGGTATAACAATTCAGCTAGGGGCGAATAATTTACGACGCTAAAATACATGTTTACCCCGGTTGCTTAACTCTGACATTCGTACAAGAATACAGATAATATATACAACATACTTATCTGTAACCTACTGTCTCTAATCACTCTAAAACCTACTTTTTAACTTCTGCTCCGCAGGCACTAATGATGAACTTCATACCTGCATCACTTATTGCTTCTTGTGGTGTTGCTTACTGCACATGTGACCAACTTGTCAATAGCAGTTTGTTTTCCATCGTATTTCAAAATTCTGTCTTGGTCATGCGTTTGCTTATGCAGCCTGTCCTGGATTCATAGACACCACATGAATTACATAGCCAATATACTGCAGTCATTTCTTGATTTAGTCTTCGTCTTGATTGAACTATTTTGTATGAATTAGAAACTCTGTAACTCTTAAGGTCATAACACCCTTTTTAAGGGGTGAAACTTTTTTGCTAATCATGTTCTGGTAGATAGGAAATTGAAAGATCCATTGCAGATAGTTATTGAAAAAGCACTATATAAAACCTATCGTATTACATGATCTTGCATTCTATGTTGTTAATCTCATGCTACAGTTAGACAGACCAGTCGTGATTCCGTACTACGCTAAGATGGTTCGGTTTCGTCCCGGCAAACTTGCATACTTGTCCAATTCAGACAGTGAAGTGGAAAAAGAGACGACCAAACCTGCAAAGCAATGTGCTGCTTCATCAAAGCGTGGGTCACCACGTACTCCGGCTCTTGCAAGCTGCCAGGTATTCTAATAACACCTAATGGTTTTAGGGTGTGTGTGCCTTGCTTTGAATCTTAACTTAGAACATACATTGTCATACTGTGAATACAGATTATATAATCGTTATATGATCTGAGTGCAGTTTAGTATAATGTGGATACTTAAATATATAGAAATATTTGTTTAAAAAACAATTTAACATTATGATTACATGTCATAGTGGGAATACATGATAACAAATTAAATAAACTGTTGGGCAGCCGTATAATGATATGCGTAGGTTAGACGCTGCGTTGAAGGACTGGCCCCCCCTGTATCGGTGAAAACTGTTGTTCCATCTTTGGTGTCCAGCGTCGATCCACCCTTTGATCGGCAAACCAAGCTGTGCTTCTGGTTTCCTGCTCGCAGACTGCTCTAATACAATGTCAGAGGTAACTTGTTTATTGTTTTAACATGTTGTGGTGGTGATTGAAATACTTTCCGATTAATTTGAGTTTATAAATTTCATTAGATTTTACAGTCGAGGAGTTCAGAGCGGATTCAACGCAAACAGAGTCGTTCTTTTGAGAAGCCGACTCGACAGCAGCTCATGAGTCAAATCGATTCTTTAAAGTCACCATCGAAGATGCTCGATCGTCTGAAGCCAAGACGATTAGTAAACGACTTCACAAAGGAGTGAGCTTTAATTTTATATATGAAATCTATGCAATTGTAATTTGGTTCTTTGATTATAAATACGTTTAGTGAAATGTTAGGAATCAATTTCTAATGGAGAGATGATTTCAAATGAAGTTGTGACCTTTGTGTGCAAATTCACATCATGGTGCATTTTGAACACTTTTGTGAAGTAAAATAGTGAGTTTTCTTAAATTGCATTGTATTTGAGCATTTGTAAAGTGCCTCTATTAAGATGAACCATTCAGTAGCACTCCCAATGTGCAAGGCCCCATGAGAAAAGCAGTTTCTGATAACGAAGCTCACAGGTCTACACAATTTTGCCAAAATCATTTAAAGACAAGGTCAGAACCATTTTAGTAGCTGTGTGTCACAAAATTTTTGTTACCTTGCTTCATAATTATTTTCCCTGTTCTCTTCAATGAATGATGGTGGCAACTGTTGCAATGACGTTTTAATATATAATGAGGAGGCATTGGAACATATGCTGAAGAATGTCATTGTAAATGCCTGTGTAGGACACACCGATACAATTACGACCCAGACTACACAAGCGGAGAGTCTTCAATTGATGACTTCATTGATGATGATAACGAAGATCCTGGGTCTAATGCCAGTTCTTCCTCTGAGGTGGGGCATCATTTTCATCACTATAATGTACGAAATGGTTACATTTATAAAGCACTTTTTAAAATATTCATTTTTACCGATAACTAATGCATTTTTAACAGCATGGTAAATTTATGGCACTATTAGTCATTTTTTTATTACAGTACTTGCTTCTACACCATCTTCTGTCTTGTTGCTCTTTGTCTCAGGGAAACCCCTCTTAGCTGGCTTTTAAGTAGCTGATAAGAAATTTAAATATTACGACAAGTGTCCTGCTAGACTAGTAGACAGTGTACGAAATGGTCACAACTAACTACTAGTAGTTAGTTGTGTGGCTCCATATAAATTTTTATTATGGAACTAACATTTAGCAATTACCCAGTATTTTGCATGCATGCTTATAGGCAACAGTTAAACTGTTGTTCTATTAATTATACATGCTGTTTTTGTGTGCAAACTGTACAAATTTATATAACTTATTATGAATAGAATTTATAAAACAGAACTGCATGAACGTGTAAGTCGTGTATGCTTAGAAATTTGATTAAAATGTTCCAAGCTTTAAAAATGTAGACAATTTTTTAGATTAACTGTTCTAAACCATAACTATTACAGGAGAAAAGTTTGGCAGAAGAAACGCCAAGTCCTGTGCCACCAAAGAAAACTATACAACACAGTGATGATGACCAAACGCCAACCAAAAGCAAAGAATCAAAAGTCACTAAAAAGAAATTCACAAAGACCAAGGTGAAAGGAGCTAAATTCACAAAAATCAAGGTGAAAGGATCCGATACATCTGAAGAGAATTCAAGCAATAGCGAGGATGAACAGCTGAATATTTCAAGCGAGTCTCGAACAACGAAAACTAGCATCGCAAAAGCAAACCTGAGTGATAGTAACGACGAGATTGTTAACAGTTCGAAAAAGACTCGAGTGATACTTTCTTCATCCGATGCGGATTCATCTGGTTCTGACGTTTTACAGCCTGGAAAACGTAAGAATCTGAAAAGACGCCCTGAAAATGTAGAGGCAGCGAGTTCAAGGCCCAGTGGTAATGACAATTCCATTATGGCATCGAGACGTGGTGTCAAGCGGAAACGTTGCACGTTTGGCGAGAGTTCTGAAGCATCCGATGAGAATGACGACAACAAAGTTGAATATACCAGTGTCAGCACAGATGAAGATAGTGAAGACCGCAGTGATGAAACTGACAGCGAGAGTGAAGTTAACGAACGTAGTTCTTTACGTAACAAGACTTCTTCACACTATGGACATTTCCATTCACATAGGGCTGAGCTTATGCAGCGCAAAAGGGACAAGAAGAGAAGGTTGCTTTCCAAGCTAATACAAACAAGAAGACGGAATAACTCGAATGGAAACGTGTCCGCAGTGTGATGCCATGTGATAACTAACTGAACCAGCACTTCAATGAACAGGAGATTAAACAGTCCTGAGTCTAAGTGCAATTTTAGATTAAAATGAACTGGCAAAATGTACTTGCAACACTGCTAATCAGAATATCGTAAACGAAATTCAGAAAAAGTACAAAACTGTCTATGTGCAGCATAATGGTGCAATTGTTTATGTAATGAAAAGGATTATTGTGTCATTGTGGAACTGTCTCAATCTTCTTACCAGTTGCTCAAGATTATTTTAGTAGTAAGTCCAAGACAGTTAACAAAATACATCTTTAATCTCCTGTTTAACTTGCTTAGTTAAACATGTGATTTCTGCAACCATTAGAGCAACAATTTAAAAAAATCAACATTTACTATATATGTTTGTATTACAACTAATGATTGGTATCAGTCAGTGGCTTGTACCACAACAACAACAAAAAATAGTAAATTACTGTTCAATTAAAGTAGAACTATGCATCTTCGACCAGACACAACATGAACTATTATCTAGTATTTATACATGTACAACGCGTACTTGTCTGGTATGCACATACATATAAATTCATGATTTAAATTAAAGCAAGTTACCACAATATGTACAAGTTTTGGAAAATGCACGTGTGTATTAACGATAGCTGGAATAATGTCTTAAAAATACGATTTTTAATGTTTGTATTAATTTTTGTAAGTGACAAGTTTTATTCACATCTTAAAGTGTGTTCTTTTTATGACGAGTAAATATCTGAAAGATTCATCTTTCTTAAATTCATCTTCACAGCAGCTGAGGTTCATGTTGAGAGATTCGCTTAAGAACATCATGTACCATCATCTTTATTCTTCTTTCTGGTGATAAGGCGAGGATTTATGATCGCCGCTCTGAACATCTGTTGACTTCTGTCGCTGCTCCTCGTTATTGCTTCGACTGGTAAGATATCTGAGCAATGCATAAATCTTTTGAATGGTGACGATTATAAGGAGAAGAATTATGCACGCTGCAAGAAGCAGAGCGAGGGTTGTGAACAGACTTAGCTGGTAAATCTGTGATGACATCTCGGCTCCAGAAATTCAGTCAAATTCCACGTCATTCAAATCTGAAAATTATGACGCATATGGTGTTAGTAGAATGATTGAGTAATCTATCGTTTTAGCATTCTAAATTATTTGCCATTGCTTGGGCTTCACCATTGGTTGCACACAAGTTGGACTCACAAAAGAAGAATTCTTGCTAAACTGAAGTTGGATTGATGAAAATAATTTTTACTCAAATGGAAATGGGACCGATGCAATGACTCAGGACTGCTTAAATTGGAGCAGAAGTGATGAAAAACAATTGTCATTTAAATAGACGTTGGATTGAAAAAATTGATGTTCATATGAAAGCTGAATTGATTAAACAAATTCATGCCTAAATTGAACCCGGATTGATGAAAATAATAATGCTGCATTGGGCGACTAATTTAGAATGCTAAAATGACAGATTGTTAAAAGACGGTTTACATTAAACATATCAGTAGTTTGGGCATAAAGTGGGATGGAGGAAGAAATCATGTATGTTGTTATTCTATTTCTTGAGGCTTCCAATATGCAACACTATGACCTACATTTATAACTGAAATTTCAATTACGTGACAAACACATCTCAAATTCTTTTTAGAGACACATTTTGTGGATGCAATATAGGCAGAGTTGTATGGTTTCGAGGCTCAGTCTTCATCTCAAGACAGGTTTTCATTCTCTGCCTTGAAAACCAACTAGAAGCCTTAGTCTCATGACCATTTCTTGACTTTGTGGAAACCGTCTCAAAGTGAAAGTTATGCTCTCTTCAAGAAGGGGTTCCTGAAAGTTGATAACTCACAAGTCAAAAGTGCTAAATACATGAGAAGCTTAGAAGGTTTTTCTTGTGACTATGTGACATCAAATTTATGAGCAGTTCTACCTTGATGAAAGTTAATCCTTTCTTTTCCCTAAGCAATCGTTTATTCTGTTCTACTAGGCCTCTGCCCTGTAGAATAAAAACAAATTTAAAGCCCATGTCTTGAAATGACCTCGTGGTTTGATCTCCATCATGGGTAGAGGAGTACACCAGCTTAGTCTCTGACTCGCAGTAAGTAAACAAATATTCTCACCATAGATTTGGAACAGAATAGAGGAATCTGACCTTACAGCTTTATATTCCACGAAAGTAAGTTAGTGAGGTAGTGTCCATAAAGATAGCCAGTTAAAATAGTTTATAATATTAGGCATAATATAACAATATAAGAGGTTGCAAATACTGGTACTGAAAGATATAATGTATAAGTTTACTGGCTTCATGAGTGTCGGATAAGGTCAGGTCATGCGTCGTGAGGGCCGGTTAGGATAAGATTATTAGAAACCGCACAGCAAGCGCATAAACTGTGCATCCTTACGTTGTTGTTTCTAAAAAATGTATATTTTATTCGAATGCGCTTCCATGGACCCTACTCACTCACTTTCAAGGAATTATCAGGCTGTATGTCAGTGCAAATATTTGGCTCAGAGCGTTCTATTCCATCAGTGGCGGCCATATTTGTTTCCTCACTCCATATCGGCAACCGATCCGATGTAATCGTCTACCAACGTGCATTTTCGTAAATTAATCACCTGATGCGGCATTATTTTTCATCAGTTCAACTCACAATGGCGAATGATTTACGACGCTAAAATACAAGTTTACGGTTTACTCAAGTCCGTATAACAGGCACTACCTAATTCGAGTTATCTAATCGGGGAGATTTCAATGCGTTGGGCGATGATTATACCTACATCACACGAAGCAACTACAACAACTAGACAGAAACAAAAAAGTGAAAGTATGTCGGTAAAACTGTTTGATGTATTACAATTAAATTTCGTACACACAAAAATAAGCACTGAACACCAAAGAGCGACAATAAAGAGTCCAGGTGAGAAAAAGTTAACACAACGGCATGGACTACGACTAGACCATGAAACTTTTTTATATGCAACTCACTACACAGTAGATGTCGCCCCACTTCTAATTCCGTTTTTAACACCAAAGATTTTATTTTTAATCTCCAATGCAATTTATATTATTTTATTACTGTGCAAACATAATTACTCGTCAGTCTGTCTTCATAAATGTAATTAATTTAATGCTTTTCGTATGCTAACAAGATGTCATATTTCCGGAACCCAAAGTAGGCCTATCGTCAAAACTAGGCCTAGGGCTTCAACTTTACTGCCATCCATCCATCTCTGGAGTTTCTCGTACAAAATCCATCAAGGCGATTTGCACACGGTGTGTGGGGGTCTCGACAAAATGTAGGCTATGTAACCAACATGAAATAAATGCTAATCGTCATGTCCACATTAGTCTATTTATAACTCTGTATTATCATCCTATAATATAGTCGTCCAGTGGCTGTTGATTAGGTCTACATGTAGGCCTACATTATTAGTAATTTCTATTCAAATAAAAACAGTAAACCAAAACAGCTAACAACTTTTAGCTAGCAGATACGGTGCTTAACAAAATTTACAAAAATAAATAGTAACAAGGGCGGGGATCGCGAGTTGCAACAATTACATTGATATATGGATGGACCCTTATACTTACGGTAGGCCTATAGTATGTATTGCAGCCTAAGGAGGCCTCAGAGTAGGCCTATTGTACGTTGGTAAAGCCTGCGAGAGTTAGAAAGCAATGGTCTTTTGCTCAATACGGTATGTACTGATCCTTACCAAACCTTTAATTTCCCCCCTAATACTCATCGTCGTCGTCATCATCATCATCATTGTCGTCGTCATCATCGTCATCATCATCATCATCATGGGGCGTGGCGGTGTAGTGGTGGCGTCGTTGCCTTGGAGTCGGAAGGTTCGAATCCACCTCGCCGCGTAAGGACCTTGGGCAAGTCCTTCACTCACAATTGCTCAGCGCTTAATTCGGCTCCGATGAGGTGTCCGCTCTGAATTCGGGAGCGCCTCTGAGCAGCGAGAGCTTGAATTAAGGGGCGCTATAACAAGTGCACATACAAATCGTCGTCGTCGTCATCATCATCATCATCATCATCCTGACTCTACAGACAAATTTCCTGGTCCTAACAAAAATTTTTTTCCTAAATCCCGAAGGTTCATTTATACATTGTGTAAAAAAATAATAGGCCTAACTGTCATTGATGTTAAACCTACTATTGTTATTAGGAGTATATATTACTGCTATAATAGTGTTATTAAGTTCAGATATAGTTATGTGCGTAGGAGCAGCCACTCTAACGCAAATAGAAAGCCAGAAGAATAGGAAAAATCGAGTAGGCCTATAATATGTTATAGGCTATAAAACCTAAGAATCTACATTAGGCTACAAGCAAGTTTGGCGTAATATTGCAGCGTAGCCTAAATTAGGCTAATATCGAGTCTGTTGGTCTGGTGCGTATTTAGCTTAAGATCCAGGGTCCTAAACATATTATTATGCAGCCGACGCGCTGGACCTATTTGGACCAACGCTTTTATGGCCTGCACTTCTATTAAATAGGCCCACAGCAGCAGCTGTCGGTCGCCTAGCAATAGGTCTATAATTAATTGTGATGCTCGATAACAATAATTATTATGCGGGATGTTTTGTTTCCTCTTCAAGTCATACGATATATCGTCGTATATTTAGCCTACGCTGTAAGGTTCTGGCCCAACGATCGAGGCTATTGTGAGCAAATATTTTTATACGAAGCATTTCCATATCATACTGAGTAATCTGAAGGCATAAAGTTGCATTCAACTTGAAGCCTGGCCCAGTCAATACGCGTGGCCCAGAGAAGGAATGGAACGCTCCAACCCAGTCTCAGATGCAGAGCTGTACGTGTGTGTGTGTGTGTGTGTGTGTGTGTGTGTGTGTGTGTGTGTGTGTGTGTGTGTGTGTGTAGTATATGTACATATACATATGCATATGTAATATATATGTGTATAAATGTATAAATAGGCCTATATATATATACACGCACACACGTACACACACCACACACGATGACAAGTTGACAACTATCCGTTCTATAGTGGCGCAAATCCCATGTGGACATCAGGTCGTGTGTGTCGGCCCTGTGCACTATGGGACTGCACTGATCAAAAGAATTTCAATCGGTCACTAGGCCTATTTAAAATTTAATTGCTATAAATCAATTAATTTAAAAAAATTAAGTTAGGCTATAATTATATGTAAAGCGTGAAACTGTCAACAATGTAGGCCTACTCACTGAGTTTGTCACCATGGTCTACTTTTCTTGTAAAAAAGTCGAGCGAGCTATTTATTTGTTTATTGCAATGAGAACAATTAATTTTGTTGTCGCCGTCTTGGATTTTCAATCAGCATATTATTCGATTCAAATATTTAACAATTATTAATCAATTAATTAATCGTTGACACACGCAGTCCTATATAATGTGTATATACACATGCATATAGAAGGCAGACATTAATACATTATATACAGACAGAAAAACAGACAGAATTTATTTAGTATTCCAAATATCAGGATTTAGTTCTGCGACAAACAACTGCCAACGCGTGATCACCGAGTTCCCCCCCCCCCCCCCAACGAGATCCATGCAATCCCCATTTTTGTTGAGACGCTTTTGGTACAATGACTGGCCATTTGCTGAAAACTATTATCCACTAATTAATCCGCCATTGAAACCTTTTTACACCTCTGAGCGTTAAACATAATTATTATTCTGTAGCCAATAGGGGCCTAGGCCTACGATTAACACTTTGTTTGACAATAATTAAGATAGGTCCATTTGATTTCGCATAAGCAAGGAATTAAAGATTTTATGGTAGTTTTTTTATCTGCCCTGCAAAGATAATTGTACGTAAGTCTATAGGAGTATAGGTTAAGTACAACTATTTTGACATTTTATTTCAAGTATAAAATTTCTGTAGGTTACTGGTTGAATATACGCCTACGCATTTTGAAAGAACCGATGTAGGATATAATAGGCTCAAACTCTTTTACCAGAATTGTTGATGTACATGACCATAACACAAGAGTGAGCAAGGGTCTGAGTGTGTCTTATGCACGTACAAATTATCGTAGATTCTCAATATATTGCAGTCAGTGGCGCACCTAGGGGGGTGCTGGGGGGTGCTTGAGCACCCCCCCAGGGCTCAAAAGGTGACCCACGCAATTTTTCCAAATCCGATGACTTTTTTGTGGGTGAGGGTGGGGGGGGGGGGGTAGGGGATCTTTCGGCATTTCAGTCTTTCAGATTATCGGTACACAATCAAGCAAGTTCCTTCAATTTTCTGTATTATAATCTTAGTCAAATTCGTGGTTCATAAAGCACTAGATTTCAGTGTTTAGCTGGTCTAGGCTACCTGAGTTTGTTTTGGTCTCGAGAATTTGTCTAGTGATCAATTATAAGCATTAATGGCGATACGCCTGTGCCTTTACATTACAGTGTCTCACCAATTTATTGATAATATGTTACGACTTAATTGATAGTACCGTGTGTGCTATTTTATTTGGGCCTATAGTTATTGTTTTCCTTCAAATATACAAAGTCAGCTATGTTTGATCTAGACATTTTCTGCGGCGAAAGCGTCCAGAAATGATTTTTCACCCAGAATATTTGACAAAATGATAGTAGTTTTTAGTTGCTGTTTATTAGATTGAATTACATAAACTGCCATATAATAGGCCTACCATGATCTTATTTCATACTAGGGTAACTAGGCCTATATTATAATGTGCACAACTTACTGTCATGGCGGATATTTAGGGCGGTAGGGAAGAAGTAGCCTAAGTAACCTGTGAGGCAACAGTCGCAACAGTCTGAACTTCTGAAGTTTTAAGCCCCCAAAGTTTGTGGTAAGGGGGCGGAGATACTTATATCCCCAATATGTCATAAATATTTCATAAATATTATTATAAATTTCTGCAGTGTAATCCACTGTTTATCCATAACGAACAATTTTGTTACCGGTACGACAACAAGCTAAAATGCTGTCATTATAGCATGTGTAAATAAAAATTCTTCTACGATGGAAGGGGCATTAATTGAAATCTTATAATTATAACGTCTCTGAGCACTAAAATCACGAGTTTGTTTGTAAAAATGACAGCTTTAAAAGTCACGGTGCACTGTGCATTGTGCAAATCACAAAATTTTAAGTAATTTCGAGGCAACGCTCTAAAATTTTAAAGTAGGCTAAATTTAAAATTTATAAAATCTATGACTATCAGCATTGAAAATGAGCAATTGTATTAAGATGACAGCTTAAAGGCCTACCATTAAAGTATGGAAATTAAAAAATTAAGCAATGGAGAGTGGCATTGAAGTCTTACACCATGTCTTTCAGCAATGATATGTTAAATTTCGTTAAAATGACGGCCTAAAATGATACTACTGCAGTGTGGAAATAAAAGTTCTGTGCTGAGGAGGAAGCCCATCCCCCTACTCAAACCCCTTTCCCTGCTAGGCCTATGTTGAAATCTGAAATCACTCTTTTTTATCAGCACTGAATTAATAGAGCTATTTTGCTAAGTTGACATCTTAAAATGGTAGCATAATAAACGTGGAAACTAAATTTTTTTTATATAATTGTGAGCATATTCGTTGAAGATTAAACCACTCCTATCAGCACTGAAAAATAGTATATAGAGCAATTTTTGCTTTAGATGACAGCTTAAAATGCTGCCATTGCAGTGTGGAAATTATAAACTTTCTGATGTGAAGGGGCACATCACCTCCCAAAGCTACTGCCCTCTCAGCGCTCCGTGCTGTGGAGAAATTTCGTCGGATGCTCGATTTTCACTAGAAAAAAACCTCGATTCCCACAGAAGGGACTTGATAAAAACTGGTTATTTGGAGGCCGGAGGGGCTAGAGTAAACACTTGTTATTAATTCCGCCAAGACATTTGTCATATCTAAACAAATCGAAAAGGGCATTTTTGAAGTCCTAAACCGTGCTTTTCAGAAGTGTTCATGACTAGCTTGCCTATAGATAGGCCTACAGCTGTCAAACAAGAGCCTGAAACGCGCTCTAGCTGATGTCAAAAGTTTTAAAAATACGTTGGTTTCTGGGGTTGCGCCCCAGACCCCGCTGGGGGAAAGCTTACGACGCTCCCCCAGGCCCCCTATAGTCAGTATTGGCCTCGTAGGCCTACCCTCGGTACTCGCTGCTTTGCATCTTCGGGGTTTACAATAAAAATTCTGAGCACCCCCCAGGAAAATTTTCTGGTTGCGCCCCTGATTGCAGTGGACCAAAAATTTGGAATGCAATACCCATAAGTATTCAGTCTTTACCTACATACTCGCAATTCAAGAAGCGCTGGAGAGACCATCTTGATCTAAGGGAACGTGATTGAATGCATCTAGCTTGTTTGCTTTTTGTGTTTTTGTGTTTTTTTGGTGTTTTTTTTCTATTTGTCGGTCTCTCATAGGATTGCATGTTCTATTAAATGTCGAGTTATCATCATCTTCAGTATTAACAGCATAGTTAGGCCTACTATGTTCTGTTTCTGTACAACCAACATTAGGCTGAGCTATAGGGTGGGCCCTTCCCAGCGGGGCTAGTGCCCCTTCTGGGTCTTCCCCTTTCCTGGTTGATACAATGAAATGTGCTTCTGATAATTTTCCTTTCAAATGTGTTATATTAATATGTTTGTCAGACAGTATGAACACAATTGTCTAGTTAAGTTGCACTATGTTCAGGTTGTGTTTGATATGCTCCAAGGAAATAAATAAATATTTGATTTGATTTGATTTGATTTGAGGCTATGTATACAACTATACATAAAGGCCTATGTATAAATGTATAAAATATTTCTACGCATGCCATGCATGTATAATATTGTATAATGTGTGTATATGGCGCGTACAAGCAAGCTGCATACATAGGCCTACATGAACACAGTAAACAAAACTGTAAGCTTACACGTGACAAGTCGGTGCTTTTAAGATGTATTCTTTCCACGGGAAATATTTACGTTAAATTCAATAAGTTTTGAGTTGTTTTGAGTTTCCAAGTTTCACGAGAAACCTGAATGTTTCCAACTCAACCTGAAGGGCATCTCCTTCTACTGGGCATCTCCTTCTACTACGCATCTGAACTTTGGCAGATTTTTATAACTATATACCCGAGGCCCGATGGCTGAAAGGACCGTTTGCATGTTTACTTTGTAATGGATAGGCCTATACATGTTCTTGCAGGGATTTAACAGAGCCTATAGACACACTTTCGTAATCGTATTCGAAAACCTACATATTTATGAATCGCTACTCACAGGTAAGTTGAAAGAATCAGCTTATTTTCTAATTTAGACAGCTTCACTTTATGCATGTTTGGCAATATATTTAGAAATTATCTCTTGAGAAGGTGCTTAATGTGTGATGATGTGAGGTAATGGGATATGATATGATATGATATGATATGATATAGCTCTATGGTCGTTGGCCAAAATGGTCGACGCCGTGCCTTTCTGTTGTTATGGCAGATTTTTACGTCCGGGACGAAACTCGCTTCTTTTCGTTCGGATTTTCTAATGTTTACTGATGTCGAGAGTCGAGATTCTGACTTTTCTTCATCTGTGTCGTGAGCGTTTGGACGGTAGCTTGATGATAAATTTTGACGTTCAACATGCCATGCGTGTTTCGCATCTGGACTATTCCATTATGCTGAACATCAAGGGGTTCCAGGTTCGTCATCATTGTTTCATCATTAGGCTATCGATAGCCGAACGATTACGCACGTGTATGGGAAAAGAAAGGATTTCACTATATACCAGCAACCGAAAACCATGCCGCAGTAGTGCCACGTTTTCAGCGTTGTGCTGCCCGTCGCTGCTCTTCGCACTAATGTTTCTCGGCTCTGTAGACACTGAAAATACTGTTAAACTACCATCATCGGGAATCGGTACGAGAAACTTTCGGCTGAACTCTCCGTGTAGCCAACGCGTAGGAGTTTGACGATGGGGTGACTTGTGCTTCTCGAGCGGTGTTTTGCCTAAGGATGACTTCTGTCGTGACGTTACCATCAATAGGCTTGAGCTATATGAGTGGGCGCCGCTGATGGCTGCCATATTTGTCTTGTATTTGTTTTTTTATGTCGTGTTTTTTGTGCTTGTAAACCAGAGTGCGTTTTGCAGCTGGTACATTAAAGAATATACTTACTTACTTACTTACTTACTTACTTATATGATATGATATGATATGATATGATATGATATGATATGATATGAATCTGATATGAATCTGATAATGGGAAGTTCTCTGCTCTGCTGTTGAGACCAGAAAGAAGATCCTGCAGAGCAATCAAGAGGATGTGTGCAGTGACGGGCACTATAATCATAGGCAGCCAGTGTACGACTGCCAGCATAATAATAACGTATATCACTTACACAATACAACGGTTTGACCCAGTAGGCCTATATAGCGTTTAGGGGCACTTTCGTTAGCCAAGAAATCGACGATTAGGGCCATTCTGGACAGGTTTTTAAACAAGTAGGCTACAGCTGGTAATAAAGTCCCTGAGGGATCCTAAATACCTCGGGGCAAAAAATAATAAAATCCGCAGTCCTAATGTGCATATGGGAATGAAGCACATCTGGGCAAAAATAATAATAAAGGTCATTGCAGACTTTTGGTTTTTATTAAGCGATTGTGAGGTCTCTGTGGGATCATAATTATATGCACTATGCACTATGCTGTATATAGCCTACCTCGGGGCAAAAAGATAATAATCATCTTCATTGTAACTGGTGGAAAGACGATCGGCTCATCAGGAGCTATAGCAATTGACAACCCTCACCTTTGGGCGGTACTAAGATAGTTTCTGGTCTATGGGAATGATTCAAGACTAATACTTACCAATTCTTCCTGCAGGATGAATTGTAAAGTCACACGGGAGCAGTGGCGGCGATACCGCATGTATGGTGTGCCGGGTCAAATCCCTCTGCAGAAAGCCTTTAGTTTGGTCGTTGCCTGCCAGAATTTTTGCTCTCCCCAAAATCTGTTCGGGGATATACCCTATTTCTTCCTGTTGCCGTCCCTAGGCAAGTCTCCTTGTCTTCTAATTCGTTAAGCTTTACAGCAGTGCAAGTAGAAACTGTCGTATAAATTCAACACAATGATGTGTCACTCGAAGACGGCATGTAAACATCACTGTCAATCATCTATGAACTAAGCAGGCTATAACTTTTGCTTAATTAGGCTGTTAAGTTACATCTGGTCAATGAGAAGGCTCATTCAGTTGTCTCAGGCTTTTAAAGAAACACTTAAGAACTTCAACGGTCGATGACAGGTTGTCAGAGGTTGCAGCCTGTCGGTTCATCCTGCCACGACAGAGCCTATATTCGGAGGCGCTTATATAGGCCTACATGCAGCACGAGATTTGGGGAAGAAGTAAAGGCCTAGGCCCTATATCTTCAAAGAATGAGAGACTGGTGAGGAGAAGCAGTCATTAGCTTAGCCCACAGACCTATTATAGTGATGGAAGTCGCTTCAAATCGAGGTAGCCTATACCGGCCACAGCAAACGCCCAACGCTGCAGGGCAAGAGCTGCAGTTCTGTTCAGTTAATGAGACAGAAAACAATGGGAAATAATCAAATAACGGCTTCTGCAGAATTATCATTTGTGAGGTAGTTAAGGGGAATTTATCAGCGTTGCTTTTGAGACTAGAAAGAAGATCATGCAGGGCAAGGATGCGTGCAGTGATATAGGCGTAATTATTAGGCAGGCAGTGTATACCACACGACTGCAGTAGGCTATAATTATGTCCCTCAAAGCGAGAAAGTTGAACAATGAGCAAATATATTATAGTTGAAGCATTTAAGCTCAACGGAAGTGGAAGACACTGTTTCCCGAAGGAGGCACAGCAGAAGTGATTTGCAGTAGTCCAGTCTAGAACAGACAAACGCGTGTGAACTATTGTGTTACAGGCAGATGTACAGACTGATGACACTTTTCAGCTTCAGGCCGTTCGATAATATTTTGTGAATTAGAGAAGAGTGAGGGAATGTGACCACCACACAGGTAATTAACGGAGCTGTGTCTATAGGCTACATTGCTATAGAGCATAGGTCTAAATGTTGCCTAATTGAATTTCAATTGAGTTTGAGCATAAGCGTAAACAGTAGGCCTACTTGACACAGTGGCTCAATTTTTTAACTGTTGATGTTATAAACTGTTGTGCATACTGCCCGAAGGATAATTTTGTAGGCTATAGCTTTAGGCTACTAGGCTAAGTTGAATGAAAATTTTATGTTAAAATTTGCTGTACAAAATGTCAAAAGCGCTGATCAGTTTTAGTTTTAGATCTTAGACTTAGGGTCTTCGCGCATCTGACCTCTGATCAGCCAACCATAGCAGTGCAGCAGGAGAGAGGATTAATGACGTGCGAGATTATTATTATTTTTTATGATCACCATAATTATCATAGGCCTATGCTCATGCTATATACCACGCTCATTATAGGCCCAGATGGCCCTTTGCCTTGGCTGCAGTTTGCATGCAGTAGTGTAGTCCTAAAAAATGAAGTGGGGGAACGCTCTTTATAATAATAAAATATTAGTAGTAGTAGTATGTGAAAGAATGGACCGGGATGACAATGGAGCAGGCGATTCGATCAGCGCAGCAGAGATCTACATGGAGACAAATCGTCCTTTGTGCCGCCAAAGTTCGGAACGAATAAGGCACCGACGACGACGAGTAGTAGTAGGGGAAGGTTGCCAAAGATGGACCACGTAAGGATGATCGTCTGTTTTCGCCACAAATTATGAGAAACTGATTATGAAACACGGTCGCTACATAGATTAGGTGTTGATACACCATTTGATGCAATAAAATTTTCATTTAAATAAATAGAATGAAAAAAATTAAAAAATTAAAAAATTGCAAAAGTGGTCCATCTTAGGAGCATGGGCGCCAAAGATGGACCATGGAAGAAATGCACTGTTAAAGGCGGACAAACAGCCTTAATTCATCAACCATTTCTGCTAAAATGAACTTACATTAAAGAGTACATATTATGCAATTTTTCAATAAGTAATAAAAAGGGAAAAAAATTAATTGCCATTTTTTTAATTTAAAAAACTCAAAAAACATTTTTTTAAATATAAACAAAGAAGTTTCCAATTTTTCTCTCAGTTTGACATTGTCCACATCACTGTCGATAATAAATTACAAATGCTAGCCTAGTAGAATATATTTCAGTAAATAAAATAAATAAAAAATATGAAATTGCCATTTTTTTAATTAAAAAACTTAAACAATACTTTTTAAAAAATATAAACAAAGGATTTTCCATTTTTTCTCACAGTTCAACATTGTCCACCTCACTGTCGATAATAAATTACAAATGCTGGCACAGTAGAATATATTTCAGTAAATAATAAAAAATAAAAAATATTAAATTGTCATTTCTTAATAAAAAGAATTAAAAAAATTTGTAAAAAATATTAAAAAAACCAATTTTCTAATTTTCTCACAGTTCAGCATTGACCACATCACTGTCCATTATAAATTACAACTGCTAGCTTAGTAGAATATTATAGCAGTTAGTTCCAGTAGTAATAATGGGCATCAATGATGATTAGACTGTGTGCATGCATAGTTGCCTAACATGGACCACACGTGTTTCATCTTAGGCAACTTGCACACACCCACTTCCAACTCACTTAACTTTTTGAGCAGTTCTGATATTAGATTTTCTGGTATGATATCTTGTAAATAATTGAAAAACTTAGTTCATAGACGAATTCCAAACTTTTCAGCATGTCCGGCCTCGATTTTATACTCATTGTACCCCCAAACTATTATTTTATCAAACAATGTCAATTCACGTTTTTTCTGTTTTCTCGAAGGGTTTTCTGTGTAGCGGATGTCTAATCATTTCATTCAATCTATCTTGTGACCTGCTAGACACGACAGCATCACATTACAATACAGTTTCAATCCTTGTGGCCAATCACGAGGTGGTCCATCTTAGGCGCTGGTCCATCTTTGGCAACCTTCCCCTATTATTATTAATATTCCATTATCCCTGGAAAAAAGTGGGGGAACGGCGTTCCCCCGCGTTCCCTCCACTACACCACTGGCACTGTTTGCATGACTGAACTTACTATGTGCTGGTTACAGAAAAATGCTTCGCGCCGCCAGATGCGGATCCAAGGGGGAGGCCAATCCGGCTATGGCCTCCCCATATAAGAATTGCATAGGACGTGCCTCCCATTTGGTTTCAACAAGCTGTAAATCAATGCAGCGGGACAAGGCGAGAGAGAAAAAGTAGCAATACGACTAAGGAGGTCATAGTAGGCTATATTAGTACGCAGTAGGCAATAGGGCCTACGATTACGTAGCCTAGTATGAACGGATGATCACAAGTTAGGCCTATGGTTCAGAAGTCGAATAGTTAAAACTACACTTAGGGGCCTATTGGATGTGGGCCTAGTCCTACCTATATTGTAGATCTACCCAACATATAGGCCTAGACATACATTTTCGGCATTCACATCGCCGCTGTTGTTGCTCATAAACACCACAAGTAGTCTAAATTAGATGAATAGGCCTATTCCCCTCTGCCCCAGAAATTACACAGGAACCATTACGACAAGTTAGCCAAGCAGCGTGAAACTGAGCCAAAGGTTTAACGCCCTGCGTGGGCTATTCGTCGTCTAAACAGCGCATGGCCTTGCTACAAGAGGTCGTTGGTCTGACGGTCCAACCAAACACATAACTTCGCAAGTGCACTTGTGGAAGATGAACAGTCTAAAATTGTTGGCAGACCTAAGAGACCTTGTTGTGACGCTAACCAGATACCCACACACGGGGAAACTTCCTCCATTCCTTTTATCGAAGGGATACATTTTCCGCATTCAGAACGCCGCTGTCCGTAGGCCTACTTCTCACGGATGTCAACTTATAAAATGCACTCTCTTAGTAGGCTACTGTGAAAACATTGGATGCACAATATGTGAATTACAACGCGTTACGCCCTTACAGCTGTTGCATTTTTTTTGCCAAACTGCGCAATTTTTGTTGCTACATGTAGGCCTAAACTGAAACCCTTCAGCCGCAATTTAAGTTTATAGACCTATAGGCCTATAGGTCTGTAGCCTACTCGTTCAAGCGAAAAACATCATTGACTTTTGTCAAAGCCTATTTCGGTTAACATCAATGTCGGCCGTTAGGGCCTATAGCCTAAACTGTTGTTTGTTTACTAACGTAAATAACATTTTATAACGCCGTCTTCTGCCTGCAAGTTCTGAATATAATTTATTACACAACAATAGTTAGGCCTATGGTCTACGTTCGTCTTGTGATAGGCCTAGGCGAGTGCAATAAAAAAGACCAGAAAGCTTTACGGGAGCAGTTGTTTTTTGATATGGATGATAAAACTCAAAACCTACACCTCCTCCATAATTATAAGAAACAATTATTAGTGTCCACTTCTGACGAGACGAGTTCAATAATTAAGCAGGATAATCGCTCGATTTACTCTCAAATTGCATGTTGCTCATTTAAAAGATTGAGACCATGACCTCTATGCTACACAATACCGTGGCTCACGTAGATACCTGCTGCAGGGTCCCCCCACATTGCCTAAAAGTCTAACCAAGCAACCATTGAGTTAAGACCTTGGTATGACCTTGGTATGACCTGGCTAGCTAGCTTGTGGTTCTGACCTGCGCCAGACCACAAGAAAGATATTCCTAGTTTCATCAGGCTGCATAATGATTTGATTGGATCGTGGAACTATTATTATGGACTTGTACAATGCACTTGCACCATTGCAATCCCATCGGGAAACATTGTCCTACATGAACTCTATTTGCAGTCTGCTCCACTTCCCCCACAACTTAGCCTATGAGTTCGAGCTATTATACTGACGGTGGGAATAAAGTTCTGACGGCGAGGGACAGGACTGACCTAGGCTAAAAGTCGTGCACAAGCGCAGCAATAATTAAAAAATATAAAATGAACGAAAATGGCGACAGCTGCTGACCAGCCTGAGAGAGTGTGGGGATGATAGTCTTCCGATGCTCGGCTATTTCTCAGAAATTTAAATCTCGGTATAGCACGTCTGTCCGTATATAGGACCTACATGGGGAACTTAGAATAGGTCTAATGCGGTTCACGACGGACAGGATGTCACCCTATCTAGGCCTATTCAATCAGAAAGGAGCACTTTAGGCGGCGCCTATATAGCATTGAATATGATTATATGACCATCGCTATAATTACTAATTAGGCCATTTTTATTTTTATTTATTTACTGAGAATTTGATATAGCGCTCCTTCAAGGTTACTACTCAGGAGCGCTCCCAGTCCAACCCCGGTCGAATAAGACAGTCTTGAGAAGAGAAAGAAATGAAGTAGAAGTAGAAAGGCTAATAGGTATTTGACGAAGGATAACAGGGAGCTCATTCCAGGTCGCAGGGCCAGCCACGGAGAAAGCACGGCGCTGCCTGATTGCAGTCCGTGAGCGTGGAACAATTCCCAGACAGCCAGAAATCGCGGGGCCCGTGCCATGCCGATATAGTTAGCCCACATCTTAGAGATGTGTACTAACTTCATCTTGAAGATATGGCGAATGCTAAATTGGCCTGTAAAGACAAGATCATCCGCGCCATGATGGCGCGGATGATCTTGCCGATACAGGGCCAACGTTATATTCATCGCCTCATTAAGCACAGCGCGCTTCACAGGCTGCGCCTACGGGGTAATCTGCCGGACCTACGGTGTATGAGTGCGGGCTACCATTCATTGTTAACAGCGTCGGCCTCTACAGGCCCAATGGTTGGCAATTCATCGATAGCCGTCGGCTCGGCGTTCGTATATGTAGGGGGCCGCCTGTTGTTCACAGTCTACCCCTACTATGCCTCAATGGCTTTTGTATGACTGCTGTTGGCTATTCATCGCTAGCTATGGGCTAGGCGTTCGCAATTGTAAGGGACCGCCTATTGTTCCTCATGTCTAATCTGACACTTCCTCTATACGGCCGCTATTGGCGAATGGTCAGCCACTGTGGGCGCTACGAGGTTGGATGTACTTGGGCCTACGTGTAACCAACCATTCTGCGTACAGTCTGCCCTCACAACGCCTCTAATGGCAAATACGAGGTCCAGTTGTAGACCTAAAAATGTGGCTGTAACGGATTCTCATATGAATTTCTGTATATTAAATATGCAGAAATTCATATGAGAATCCGTTACAGCCACATTTTTATCTTAAAATTAATCCCAAAAGAATACACACTTCTGAGATTGTATTCAGGAGCATCAAATATACTTCTTACATTAAATAGAAAACACAAGTTTCCACGAAAATAGTTTTAACAAAGTTCACACCATTCATTGTATTATTAGAAATAAAAACAATATTTATGACAGTAATGCATAATAAAATAAATTATCAAAATAACTAAATTCATACAAATGGCAAAAGGAACATTCTGCAGCTAAATTTATAACTACATGTTCAATCATTTAAACACTAAGACTTATGAAATGTCAAAATATCAATCAATCATTTATTTATACAGAAGACCTTGAAATCGACATTGCATTCAGAAAAAATTGCAGATTCTCGTAAAGCAAAAGCTTATACTAGAGACTGAGGTTCAGCTAAATTAGGGAAATATATTCAACTTAGAAGCAATAAAAAGCAATCAAAACATAGTCATAGAACAAATATCCAATTTGTTAAAATGCAGGAAACAATCATCTTTATAATTATTATCAAACATTGAATGAAAAAATGATGTGTGAACATTGAATTTATATCCATGTTTTGACTTGAAAAAAACTTAATGAATCAATCTACTGAAAACGTTAAATATTAAATTTCAAATGTTTTCGAGAAATTACTACACAAGGAACAATGGTGCTACACAAAAAGCTCACTTGCTTTCTCTTTATAACCACACAAATTACACAATGCAGTCCAAAATAGAATCCTTACAATTAGTTAAATTAGGGTTATATTTTAACTCTATATCTATTACTGTTATATTATTGTGGCCGCGTGGATTGAACCTTCTTGAGTACTAATACCTGTAAGAAACAAAAATGTCTTAGCGGACCATTCTCAAATACGCATTTTGTCCCTAACAAGATATTAAAATGATTATTATTTCTAATTATCGCAATATCCTGACTTAAACACAATAGCATATAACGAATAATAATTCCGATTAAAGCAACATCTTACTTATTGCAAGAAAAATACAATTTTCCACTGAAATATATTTTCAGCAAATCCTGAGAACCATTGCACTCTAAGCAGATGGCTTATCTAGTCTGATATAAAACACAAACATAGGCAGTAACACTAACATAATAAATACGCATACAATCTTAAATGAAACGAGCAACCACAGAAACATAACAGTAAATGGATAAAAATGAGAAGTAGCAACCTTAACAATATTAATCCTGTGAAAACGTAAATAATTTTATACTATTGCAGAACGTAATCATTATACGTTGAGAAACTTTCGCACCAATTTTATAAACAATAAAAAAACCTGGTTCTTTAATGAGATATTAAACCATATAAATAAAACTAGTTGAGGGGTTTCAGAATATCTTATGGTAACACTCTGGCATAAAGAGTGCACAAAAACAGGATAGCTTCCCACTACCCACCCAAGGTTCGGCTCAGCCTAACATTGGGCAGATGCATTGGTAAAATGAGCAGGACAAAATAGAGCAGTGCATGACTGCGTTAAATTTGACTCCCCAACTTGTGATCATTATTTCAATTCACACTATGAACTTCAATCATACTGCGGAGTAAGTTTGAAGTAATAAAATATCTAATATCTTCGTTTAATTTCAAACTGCATTGTTATTACAATCCATAATATGAACGAATAACAAAAAAGCTACTACAGGAGTCCTGTTTTAACTAACAGCCATTGCAAGGCTCTATCATGTTTTATTGCTCAGTTTAATTATGCCATCTGCCGAATGGAAGGTTGCATGGACCTTTGGGAGGGTAGAAGGGAGTAATCCCGCATCCATGTGCTCTTCATGACAGAGTGCTACCATTAGGGCCTACCCTAAACCCTTCCCCATTATATAAAACAAATATATAATATACACACACATAGAGAAACTGACAAAATACATATATCTATAAACAATAAAATAAAAATAATTTGGAAATTAAATAAACAAGACTATAATATTCTACAATATAATAGATTATTGGAATACAGCTAGATATAATTATAACTTGACTAAACAGTCTGTACAAAGAATAAAGTTCTATGCTGTAGCACTCCCAGATTTAACATGTTCTAGGAATACCGAGGAAAGAGAGCATTAGAGCAATAACTGCCTTGTGCATCAGTCGTTTATGCTGTCAAGGGCATGGGAATTGAGTGGACAGTGGGTGGGTTTGGTTCGAGGTTGGAAGATATGATAATGCCACTCCATGTGGATGATAGGAATTGTTCCTTAGAAGTAGAGACCCTCGTTGCTCAATGGGCTTTGTTGTTCCTCTTCAAGATCACTGTCATGCTCATTGGAAGTGTGAGCCATCACCAACCAATGACCACAGTAACACCGACAGTTCATAGCGTCTTTTCCTTCCAACCGCTCTATGTCTTGTCCATCGAAACCATGATTTGATCTTTTCTTCCACTGCCAAGCAATTTGCAGTGGCAACGGGATCATTCATGGGAACAGCATCTACAGCAGCAAATGACAAAAGCAAGTAAGTTAAAAGAAGTTAGCTTTTCCTTGGGTAAAAATGAGTAATTTAATTATTATTCCACAAAAAGATCTCCTGTACCTATGCTGCTTAACCATCACAAATTTAGTGAGGTGCTCAAAGGTTGCCATAGTAAGCTTTTAGATACATACATGCACATACATAATGACCAAAAATATAAAAATTCTTTTTTGAATTCATACTGGCAAACACACTATGATTACATGAAACAATCTTAATTAACATCATTCTTGTATGTATGTATGTATGTATGTATGTATGTATATGAACATTTATATAGCGCCTTACAATAACCTCACGAAGGCGCTTAAACACTAACAGCACAAACAGCCTGCAATGACACTAATAGCATTCTACAAAGCACATCGATCCAATAGGGAGGGCTTCAAGAATCAAACTCAGCTCTGCTGATTTCCGCGCCAATGTGTTAACCAAATATATGCTGGTAGGCCTACTAAATATATATACAGGGTGGCCACAGCAATATGACTTAAAAATTCCCAAGTTTCTAGAGGCAATTTCTAACATTTCAAGAGTACGTTTAATCATTTTCTTTATATTAAAATTTGATTTGATTTAAAATCAGTTTTCTGGCAGCCATCTTCTCTCTTCATAGCCATACCTCAGCCGCAATTTATACTTTCCATCATTGCATTTTTATTTTTTCTCTCAGTAACACTGGACATCAATAACCAAATATTTATTTCAGAAATTTTATTCAGCGCCTTTTCAAGGTAGGCTATTCAGAAGCACTCGTGGCCCAAGCCCTGAAACCAGACCAATGTTCAGAAGGCAAGTCTGCTAAGACAGACAGACTAAAGTAGGTAAACAATTTGAAAAAATAACTTTTACGCAAAAACTTTAACAAACTGGCAACCTTGCAAATGCTAACAAAATGCTTAACCTGTTTGAGACTAATAAAATAGGCAAGTACACAGGACCTTGATGAAAAGTGATATTTAACCAAGATAAAAGCACTAAATTTGGTGAATATTTTAAGTGGATAGAATTCCGTTTCTCTACACAATGAACCTAATTCAAGACATAATTTGATACACATTCTTTGTTTAGCAAGAAGCCATTGCCACAACTTACATTCAACATAGCAGATTAGATTGGACAATATAATTACAGGAAGATGCTTACCGCAAACAAATAACAGTTTCAAATCAGAGAAACTCTGGTCGTCATGACTTCCTTTCCAGATAAAATCTGAGGGCCAGAGGATGCATCATCAGTGCTTTCACGACAAACGGTCATGCTCAAACAGTCCACTCGATGATGCCAAAAACTCACCTGCAGCATATAACAGACAAGAGCCAGTGCTTGCATATACCATATATGTTTGTAACAGCATTTATGAATGAAAGACCACTTTATAGCCCTAAACTTGTAAGAAAGCAGGATAAGTGATTAATATTAAAGTTCATTAAGAGCAAGTTTCTGTTTAGACAGCAATGTCTGTAAAAAGGCAACTTCCTGCACACAAATATAGCTATACCAACATAGTTCTAGTCAGAATAAACAGTTAAATTGCCCTTCTTCCAAAGTCCAGGAGTGCACAAAGGACCATAATGCAGGGCATCTAGCAATGGTTTTGGATGAAGATTGAAACTGTACTCTCCGTGTTGCATCATTCGGAATAAAATTTCTATCGTCCTTTCAAATGGTAGAATAAAAGGATGCAGTCTGGGGCGTAAGTTATAGGTGGTTTTTGCTAGAGGTGGGAAAGGCTCAGGACTCAGAAATGAACCATAAAAACATATATATTGGTCACTGAACATGCACCAAATATTGATGTTAGGCTACTGATATTGATTTGAACAAGTAACAATTTACCAGATTTTCTTCAGACCAGCTTCACCCACGAGTCAGGCAGCCATGTGGTGAGAAATTCTCATACTGTCCATTGGTAGGTCAAGGTCTTCTGGCAAGATTGGACGTGCATTCAGGCGACCTGTCAATTACAAGCCCCATTTGATTTGTTTACCTTTTATATGGCAAAGTATGCCTTTAATTAACAGTAATTCACTGTAGGCCTATTTTATAACCGTCTTAACTTGGCAAAACAATGATCCAAATGCAAACAGAAAACAAACACAAGTCATCGTAATAACAGTCGCCACAATCAGAATTATAAGTCTACAATTGAGGCAACAATGATGCAACTCCAGAGGTTGTTTTAGCTGAGAATGCCTCTGAATAGTCATTCTGCAGGAGGTACTATATAAACCTATAGATACAATACAATACAATCTATAAAAATAGGTTTTGCTTAAATAGGAGTGGGATTGGTAAACGTATATTTTAGCAGCGTAAATTATTCGCTCGTTGCAGCATCAAAGGAAGGTTACTCCTGCTCTCCTCCTTATCTCAATCAATCCAAGTCTGGCAAGGACCCTTCCTGTCCATCCAGCTTCTGCTTAGGCAAGAATTCATTTCATCATGAAACCCAGCTTATAATTTAGGCAGCGACATTTTAATCAATTCAGCCCTTCTAATTCTTGCCTAAACAAAAGCTGGATCGATGAAAAGGATTCTCGCCAAACTAGAAGTTGGATTGATTAAAAATAACAATGCTGCAGCAAGCGAATAATTTATGATACTAAAATACACGTTTACCAAAATAAATTTTAATTAAAAAGAAGTGGGATTTATAAAAATATCTCGCTGAAATTGAAGCTGCATTTATAAACAATAATTATTAATTAAATAGTTGTATTGATGAAAAGTAATTGCTGTCGAAATAGAAGCGGGAATGATGACACGAATTCTTACATAAACAGAAGCTGGATCAATGATAATGATTCTTACCAAACTAGAAGTTGGACTGAATAAAAATAATAATACTGCAACAAGCAAATAATTTACAACGCTAAAATACACGTTTACCTCGAATCCACCTCGTGCGAACCTTGGGCAAGTCCTTCACTCGCAATTGCTCAGCGCTTAGGCGTGAAACTACGCTTCAGTGTCAGCGTTGTATTCGGGAGCGCCTCTGAGTAATAATCTTGAAGAGGCTCTATAACAAGTGCACATACATACACATCAAATGAGCTTCTTACCTAAACAGAAGCTGGATCAATGTTAATGTTTCCTACCAAACTATTGTATTGTATTGTATTGTATTTAAACATTTATAAAGCGCCTCTAGTAGGGTGAACCGTTCAGAGGCGCTCCCAGTGCGCAAGGCCCAGCGAGAAGAAACAGGTTTTGAGAAGAGACAAAGCAGAAGAGAGACTACCAGAAAGAAGTGTAGAGCGAACAGAAGGAGAAAGAGCATTCCAAAGAGAAGGACCAATTGAGACAAATGATCGAGACTGAGCCATAGTAGTTCTAGACCGAGGAACCAAGAGGTCAAATCTGTTGGATGAACGAAGTGGACGATGGGAGGAAGCCGAGTGAGGACGAAGTAAAACATTAGTCAGATATTTTGGGGCAAGACCCCGTTGAGCCTTTAAGATCAGAGTGAGGATCTTGAATTGTGTGCGAGCACGGAGAGGAAGCCAGTGAAGTTCATGAAACATAAAGGTAGAGATGTGAGAGTACTTGGGAAGGCGGGCAATCAATCTAGCAGCTGAGTTGAGAACAGACTGAATAGGTGAAAGACGAACTTTAGGAAGACCAATGAGGAGAGCATTGCAATAGTCAATTCGTGAGCATATAAAAGCATGAATTAAGGTAGTGAAGATGGAGGAGGAGACAGAGCGACGAATGACTCTGAGACGTCTTAAATGAAAATATGACGAGCGTGTAACATTTGAAATATGCTCAGTAAAGGTAAGTGAGCTATCAAGTACAACACCCAGATCCCGCACACTTGAAGAGAAGGAAAACAGCGGGAATTTTTCAGAGAGCAGAATGAAATCAAGCTTCTGGAGCTGCTGGGGAGTACCTAGCCAAACTAGAAGTCGGACTGAATAAAAATAATAATACTGCTGCAACGAGCGAATAATTTACGACGCTAAAATACACACGTGTTTACCTCGAATCCACCTCATGCCGCCTCGTGCGGACCTTGGGCAAGTCCTTCACTCGCAAGCCTAATATAAGGGCCATGTTTGGCTTTTGGGGTCATCCTGAATTTCAGAACCAGAATATTCAAAACGCTAATTAAAAAACACAAGCACCCGATTCCAGAAAGGGTAAACGTCAAGACTGGCTGCCCGTACTCCAAACAATATGGCCGTTAACGAATGCAATAAAATTAGAGCGCAACATATAGACGACATCGCAACGTGAGGGTCTGTAGGGCTCATGTTAGGCGTCGTGAGGGTCGGTTAGGGTTAGTTTTCGGGTTTGTGCAGTCATTCTGCTGAAATTGAAGCTGAATTGATGAACAATGTCGTCGATGGTCGCGCTCTAATTTTTATTGCATTCGTTGGCAGCCATAATGTTTGGAGTACGGGCAGCCAGTCTTGACGTTTACCAAATCATTAGGCCCTGTGAAAATCGATTTCGGGGATTCAGCCGAAATTCGCTACTATATACGGGGATTCTGGTTTCTAGTATTCTGGCCGAAAGCGGCGTGGTGAGCGGTGGGATCTATTGCGTCGTCATCATATCCGTCTCAGAAATGATTTCTTCACGAAAAAAGAAAAGCAATCAAAATAATATTATAAACTCACCGTCTTGAAATTGCTAAAGCACACAAAACCATGAAATTATAAATATATTGACAAAATATCACAATGATTCTTTTGTTCCCGCGAACTATACCTACGCATGCGCACTCGTCTAAAGGCCATCGCATTTCGATCAATAATTTAAGTAAGTAAGGGTGTATTATTAAACGTAAGCGATCAAGTAAGCAAGTATGTGCTTTATTGAAGCACTCAGCACTTTACTCGCCGATTTTTTAATACCTATAATTCTGGTAAAGGACGGCATAAATTGTCAGAACATTACAAACTGCCCTTCCCCTAAGTGATGCTTCGCACTATGATTCCGCTCTTGCATAAAATATAGGCCTAGATGAATTTTATTTACTAGAGGTTTTTGTGCGCCGAACCCCCCAAAAGTAAAAATATTTAAATACCTGAATATTTTGACTCTCGAACTTTCAGAACAGTGTCAGATAATATTGCACACATTTTATGCAGCTCTGAGAATTATAGCAGATGGTAAAAAGAATTATGTGGGAAGGACAACAGCATGCCGCATGTGGTTTCTTACTCGCAAGGCTCGAGGTAATAATATCGGACACGTGTTGAATCCTGAAATCGCAATTCTTTAATTCTTAAGATCTTGTCTTTCCAACCTGTTCCTACAGAAAACGCGGTATATTCACATCAAATGATAGGATTCATGACACCTACATTGTGAACCTTTCTAATCGAGTTGTAATGCAGGGAGATGAGTTATCCCATTGCGATTATGATGATATTATTTAGTCATGAATGCGTAGGCCTATGTATGTATGTATGTATGTATGTATGTATGTATGTATGTATGTATGTATGTATGTATGTATGTATGTATGTATGTATGTATGTATGTATGTATGTATGTATGTATGTATGTATGTATGTATGTATGTATGTATGTATGTATGTATGTATGTATGTATGTATGTATGTATGTATGTATGTATGTATGTATGTATGTATGTATGTATGTATGTATGTATGTATGTATGTATGTATGTATGTATGTATGTATGTATGTATGTATGTATGTATGTATGTGTGTATGTATGTACATGTATGTATGTATGTATGTCTGTCTGTATGTCTGCATGTCTGCATGTATGCATGTATGCATGCATGCATGTATGCATGTATGTATGTATGTATGTGCACTTGTCATAGCGCCCCTTCAAGCTCTTACTACTCAGAGGCGCTCCCGACTACAGATCGGACACTGCATGGGAGTTTCACGCCGAAGCGCTGAGCAATTTTGAGTGAAAAACTTGCCCAAGGTCCTTACACGGCGAGGTGGATTCGAACCTCAAACCTTCCGGCTCCAAGTGTATGTATGTATGTATGTATGTATGTATGTATGTATGTATGTATGTGTGTGTGTGTGTGTGCGTGCGTGCGTGCGTGCATGCATGCATGCATGCATGCATGCATGCATGCATGTATGTATGTATGTATGTATGTATGTATGTATGTATGTATGTATGTATGTATGTATGTATGTATGTATGTATGTATGTATGTATGTATGTATGCATGTATGTATGCATGCATTTATGTCTGTGCACTTGTTATAGCGCCTCTTCAAGATTTCTATCCAAAGGCGCGCCTATACAGCGTGGATACTTTCACTCCCAAGGCCATGAGCAATTACGAGTGAAGGACTTGTTCACGGTCCGTACGCGGTAGCTTTAGATGAATTCGAACCCGAAACCTTCCGGCTCAAATGCACCGAAAATACCCGTACTGTAAAATACCCCCTACTCCCCATAATGTAGGCCAATATATCTCTTGTGTAGGTTTGATCTTCTCTTACACTATATTATAAGCTTATAGCAGGAGCATATTAGGACTACAAATGAAGTGGTCTATATTAGCATCGGCCAAGTGCGCATGCACATAATATGCATCATATGCTTGCTCGCTAACTACCATTATTATAAAGCACCAATAATAATAATAAAGAGATAATTGGCGCCAAAATGACCCTTGCTGCACACGTAGAAGGAACGCCGTTGATGACTACTTTGGTCCCATTGTTTGAAGCCAATGAATTTGAAACTGTGAGCTCCACTCCCCTCGCCTCCCGTATTGTTTTCCTATCGAATTCACGGCAGCGCCTTATCCCCTCCACACCTCCCACCCAGTCTGTGACTGACGGGCCTCGATGGCAAGTTACTGTTGGTCCGACAGTCGCTCAGACCATGGCAAAGTAGAGGAAGAATCTAGTTAGCCAACGTATATAAGACGAGTATACCACTAGTGGCCCACCACCGGATGAGGCAGGCTGTCTGGGCGTATACCGATGACCCATTGTTTGCGAGTTGAAGCCAATGAATTTGAAACATGGGATGCGCTGCGGCCTCCTCTCCTCTCCCCTCGCCTCTTGTCTCCCTAATGAATTCACGACAGCACCCTACCCCTCCAAGCCCTCCACCCAGACTTTGACTGGCCGCAGGACCCAGTTTGGCCAAGTCTGGCAGACGTTGGACCCACATCTCGCCTACATCTCGTTGGCCTATTTACGTTGGCCCTCGAAGGGCCTCCATGGGAAAGACTTATTCTTCGATAATCACTGAGATGGTGGCACATTGGGGAAGGCCCATACTTAACCGACCCCTACAGAATAAAGATGCTTTTCATCAGTGGGCCCCCATAGGTGCGATGAGGCAGGCTGTCTGGGAATAAGTTCCGCTTGTGCAGCTGAGCGGAGAGAGCAGCGGCGTTGAACAAGCGTGGTCGAGCAACAGAGCTCCTGCAAGTATAAAGGAGCCAAACCCTCAAAGCAGCGCCGGACCAAGACGGAAATTCTGTATGTAATGCACTGTGGGTAAGGGAGCCAGTGGAGTACATCCCTCATGTTCTCGGAGACTCGGCCACACTTGGGAATGCGGCCTATGAGGCGGTAGCAGTGCGCAAGACCCTATTTAGGGGCCCCACCCGACAGGCTGGAAGTCCAACGTATATGGAACTGCAGTAGTCCAAGCGTGAAACTACAAACGCATGAAACTACAAGCGTGAAATATACATGTCGCTAGGCTACACTTAAGCTAATGATTTGGCCTATATAGGCCTATCATCAATGTTTTAACTTAAAGTTAGGCATGTACTTTATTTATTTTAACGTCGTGATCCAACGTAAGCCCTTAATAATTAGGCTATAAAGCCGCTATATATGCTAAGCCATACATCCCCAGGCTTGTCCTGAATATTAAAATTTTGGCCGTAGGCTAAGTAGGCCTAAATAAAACTGTTAGGCCTATATTCTTCAGGGCCTGGAAAATTGGGCGAATCGGCCGTTGGGTTCAATCTGGTAAAAAATTGTAATAATAAATTTCCGGTCTACCACTTAGGCTACAGTTCCGCTTACAGTTTCACTCATTTCTTTGAAATGCAAATCAATGTTCTATTTAAAAACTAGACGTCAATAGGCCTATAGGCCTAACTGAATTGCCAAGCAACGCAACGAGGGACACTTTTTAGTCAGTAGGCATATTCATAAATGCTCCATCGTTAGAAAGCTGCAGTTGTTTTCTAAAGCACAATATTGAGTCATTGACCCAATTACAAGCGTAGCCTATAGGCCTATAGAGAGCCTATCGATTAGAACTTGGCCTATTTATTTAGTCTAGATTTATTAGCCTTTCGATAAGTGCAGATCGGTCACACTGCGACTAAATGCTTAGACATAAGGGTGCTGTTTTATTAATTTTATGCAGTTTCTTTTATTACATGCACGTTGCCGACACGTTTAACGGTTTAATTAACACGCATGCTGCAGTAGTTTTACGCCATTTTAATCGAAGTGGTGCAACTGCCAGTTGGAGGCTTTTTCATTATTACGCATTTTGGGATTCATTCTGAGTGGCGCCACACGTTTCCGGCCTACGTGAATGATGTCACGGCACAACACGCCACCTATTCTTAGCTGCAGCCCACTGCCCTCGATTCTTGGGAAAGAGATAATTGCACTAAACTGAGTAAGATTTAGTGCAGTCAGTGATGCTTGAGTATGTTTATTTGCTTTAAAAAGTGGTTAATAAAGTCTCGATTGCAGAGGAAGTTGCGCAAAATCTTTGACGTCATAGTAAATTTTTGCGCTAAAAAGACAAATCACGGGAGCTATCGAAGAAGTATGATATCAAGCACTTCGATCTGTGCGAGAGAGTGTGTGGATCGCGGTTAGGCCTATCCTGTCAGAGGTGGTAGTCATATATAGAGATAGCCTTAGAGCAACATCACTGATAGTCAAACGTTCAGCTGTGGTGAAGGATCTCAACCCAAATGATTAACTTAAACTCATCAGGCCATTTGCATGGTAGCCTATCGATAGAAACATATGCGAGCATAGCTATAGGCTTCATGAGGAGGCAACTTTCTTATAGCCAAAACGTTCTTATAAATAGCCAAGAAGAATTGAAATCTCAACCATTTACGCTTAGGCCTACGCTAGCAGGCCTAGGTCTAGGCTATGTTATGATTATCAAAACCTTTGTCCCCCAAAATTTGTTATGAGAATACTGCATGACTTTGCATAGGCCCTAAAATGTTTTGATCATCTGCTTCTTCTGTAAACTACAGTGTGCATGCTGGTAGTCTAATAAAGATTATCCTTGCTTACTTAATCATTTAAAACGCATGAATACAGTGGTGAAAACCAGAAAACATGATATACGATCATCGTACGCAACCAGATGCAATTCGGTGGATTTTGCCAATCAGCTGTACTGAAGCCCCTAGACCTAGAGACCCAGATTGTCGTTCGATTTGACCAGCAGGTCAGTGGATGATGTCAGGCATTCTTTGTTAGAAAAATGACTGAAAAGGCAACGAATTAAGACGCTTTGCTTCTTCAAAAGCCTTCTTAGGTGAGTCGATGAAATTCAGATGAAAAAAATTGAAAATCTTCATGCTGCTTGATGATTTGTTGACCAGTTTGTTATAATTTGGTGGGCTGACGTCATGTAGCGTAGCGTGGTTACTAATTTTTCGATAATAAGCAGAATTTCAGTTTTTCAGCTTCGTGTCTCTTTTCAATCTGCCATCGAATGTGTTTTTATTAAGTTTTTATCGAGTAAGGTACAAACTTTAAAACAAGATGCTGACACTCCCCACGACGCCGGTACCGCCGGCGTATTTCTGTGCTGTAGGGACGCAGAAATAAATAGAGCTAATAAAATGTAAATTCATATCGTGATTTTTATCTTCACTTCTGGTGATCTGCTCGCCCTTTCTGGTAATCAGATGGCTGCCTTTCCTAATTAAAACCGTCGCGATTATTGACTAATCTGACTGAATTGTTTTTTCCACCAAATTAAATGGTCTATCCAGCTTCCTAATCTACTTGACCCTGCTGTTTCTAATCGTGGAGACCCGAGACGTTGGCTTAATGATTGTGGCGCCATCTTCGCAGTCTAATCTCTTCACAGCTGCTTTTACGAGATAAACCAAGGCTCAGTGGTTTCCAGTTTAATTGATGTTATTTATTGTTAACACCTGTAGTTTATGTTCAAGTATACCAGGTCTTTCCGGATAAAGAAGTGTCTGAGTAGCACTTGTTAAAATGTCTGTTTGCTCAATCCAGACATTTGTGTGACTGTCAGAGAAGCAGCTTTGTTTCTTTATTCTGCCAAATTAATGTGGACTGGGTAACCTTGATAAGCGGCAGCTTGCTGGCTGCCTTCTTGTAAACAATATAGCCTACACAGATAGTGAGAGACAGTAGAGCAGTACATCTGTTGGAAAAACTATCAAGTAAACAAGTAATTTATCATTAAGTAACAGAAAAACTTCCAACTGGGATTGGACTAAAACTTACTTGGATTATCTTAAAGGGGAGAGATGGACTTGACTGAGGACAATTGAGGTTAGTTGCCCATTGCCGTGTAATGGTTAGCATCAGGAACTGATAATGATGTTGTTCTTGATGTTTTGTTGTTTTTATTGTTGTTGTTGATGATGGTGATCATCATCATCATGATCATGATCATGATGTTGATCATTATGCATGTGAACTTAATACTGTGCGCACAGCATAACGTTCTGCAGTTAATTAGCATAGTGTGTGGCACTATTAATTCAGACATTTTCGATATTGGTGTGGCGCCAAAGAGGTCTCAAGGTCAGATTAGATAAGACAGCCTGTTGGCATTGTATCAACCTAAAAATTCACGTAGTAACAGGCGGCTTAGCGTGAAAAGCCACAGAGTTCAGTGCCAAGCAGCCAAAAATAAAGTTTAATGTTTTTTTCAATGAGAATGATTCTGTTGAGCTGAGATGCTGACCCCCGAGGCTAAAATGGACTTTGTCTCTGCTTCTTCATTACATACAAGTCTGAAAAGCAATGTCTCCCAATGCCAGGCACTATCATGGCAAAAACACTTATTCACCTTTTGATTTCACCGTGCATAACTGTGAATTTGACTGTACTTTTAAAGTTCTTTAATTGAGCACCATGTTTTAACTTAAGAGGAAGAAGAAGATGAAGAAGAAAAACAGTCCTTTACGCCTGTCCTGAGGATGGCATGAGTGTGAAGTATTAGCAACTTAATTTTCTTAGTCTCGACATACGAGTAGCGGGTGACCAGTTCGCTCTCCTTCGCTGGACATCTCTTCTTTTTCCACTGACAGTGTACGGTCGGCATTATGGCTGAGTTGGTTAGGGGCACAGATGGAGCAGAAATGATGAACCAAATTTCTACTCTTACATGGACTTGAACCCACATCTCTCGATTGACAGGTCAGTGCACGACCCAATATTTACACTAGTTATTGAACGCATGCAGAAGCCGTCAACTGATGTCTTGTGTAGTAGCTGCTGAACAACTAAGTTCCTGATCACAAAGCGCTGTGACCACATTTGGATGTGCTGTTAGTAGACATGACTTTCCAAGACATAGAACTACTACTTTTCAATTGATGTACAGTGTGCATGCGTCTGTGGGTGTGTGTGTGTGTGTGTCTGTGTGTGTTTGTGTCTGTGGGTGTGTGTTGTGGCGGAGGTTTACTGTCTGCTTTTAGTGCTGTGCGTAAGTAGACTCGATGTAGCGACTTGCAGCGAGGAGGCTGGTGCCACGTTTTCTGCCACTTTCTAACCTCTGCAGCAGTTGTTCTGTTGACTGCGTTGTTGTCTTCGTGTTCCCTCAATCATTGTCACTGCAGCGGAGTGGCTGAGGTCTCTGTCTCTCTTTCTCTTATCTTAACTGCTTAATTCTGTGTTTCGACTGCTGGCTCTGGCTGTCAAACTGGCGCCATCCCGGATATTTTTCCTAGCGGCTTTCAGTGATTTACGGCAGATCTAGCATCCGGGTCTTGCGATGTCACACATTGATCCTGGCACAGATCTAGGCCTTGGTCCTGTGGTCGTTATTGTGTTCTTGACAGCTGTGTTGATGTTTCTTCATATTAAATTGCTTTTCCAGATCGTAATTGCCTTTTACGTATTTTTGAAGCTTTGTTCAAGATCTTTTAATTTTGATTTGGTTTGTGAATCTGTGTTTGTGCTTGTTGTTATATGTTTTTGTGCTTGTTGTTATATGTGTTTGTGCTTGTTGTTATGTGTGTCTTCCTCTGTTTGCAACTCATGCTTCATCATGCATGCTTTTGTTATGACATTCGTACTGGTGCCCTGCCATGCATATATGTGCTCCAGAATTGTTGTTGGTGTCCTGACAGGCTAACCAGTGCACCTGACTTGCATTCACGATGGTCACTGACATATACTCGTTAAAACACGTGCGTTATGATGCATAATTATACCCTGACCAACAATCTCACTGGACTGTTAAGTGCTCGAAGCCACTTGCTGATGTGGCTTAGCTGCAGTATGGGGGGGGGGCTGTGTTGTTTTGCAGAATCTAGTGGAAATGTTTTGTTTTAGGTACGTTTTTTTAGAACTTTAGTTTTAAAAGTTAATATTAAATGTTCACCTATTTCTTGTTTTAAGCCAAAATTGATGAAATATTATCTAAACTCTATAGACTTTTTTCGCCGCTGATCTTAATCAGTTCAACTCTTCGAGCGCAAACTGCTCTTAGACAGCACCATGCTTTCTCTGTTATTGGCCCCATGGTATGGAATGGGCTTCCACTGTCTATAGATGCACCTTATGCCTAGGGTTTGCTCAGATGCGTTTTACCATGTGACCTTAACAGAGTACTTTTAAGTAGTGGCTGGGTCGGGAGCGCTCCTGAGTACTAACCTGGAAGGGGTGCTATATAAATCTCCATAATGAATTCATGATGATTGAATGAATTCAGATAAGTGCTCTGATAGAGCTTATTTATAGTTAGTGTTTTAGCTGGATTAACTGATTTGAATTTTTTTGAGTCTGATTCAGTTGCTTGCTGGGAGAGGAAGGTATGAGGAATATGTGAGGCACGATGGCCGATTGGTTAGAACGGTCGGCTTGTAATGCGGAGAGTACGGGTTTGATCCCCCATCCGAGGCAGTTGCTGCGTAGGGATCTTGAGCAAGTCCTTCACTTACAATTCCTCGGCAATATAATCGCAGTTGCACCGTCGTCGTGTCGTGTATGCACTTTATAAGAAAGGAGATATCAAATTGAGCATTATTATATTGTGTTGTATTGTTGTTTATGTAGCATCATCATTGCTCTCGATGATGCTAAATTTAAAATCCTGGGGAGGATATACTGCACGGGGTTATGATCTCTTTCATCTGACTGACTCATCACCAGTCTGTTCCTGGCGGCCGCCATTTTGTGATGATAGGTATACGAATACGCCCTCCCAATAACTCACTGATCCCTGCCTATATGTCAAGCTCTGATACCTTCAGGCCCAGTTACCAGCCAGAAATGTGGCACCATATGGGCTGATAATAATTTTCATATGTCCAATAACTCGACCAAACAAGCTTACTTTCTATTTTAAGCAGATTTAACTGTGTTTATCCCTGACTCATGACTTTATTTGCGCAGATTCTGGCCAGCGCAAACACGTGGATTTCATAGAAACACGCTCTATTGAGTAACAATATTGACTGGTTGCTTGTTTACATTACTGTAATAATATATCGTAGGATACGCTGAAGGATATCACAATGATGGGCTAAAATATATCATAATGATATACTGAAAGGTATCATAATGATGGGCTGAAAGATGTCATAATGATGCATGGGCGGAAACCTGGGCAGAGACTTGGGGGGGCGAACGAGTGGCCGAAGGAAAGACACACCAAAAATTTTTCATCTGGCCGAAAAGTGAAGAAAATTTTCAATTTTCACCGCCAAGAAGTTGATGACCTTTTTTTAGTCATTTTGGCCGAAGAAAACCGAAAAAGTCAAAAACAATTTCTATTTTCACCGCCCAAAATGTTGATGACCTTTTTTTTAGTCTTGACGCTCAACTATTGGGAGGGACAAATGCATGGGCCGTCCCCCAACACCTCCGTTGGGGGAACCGTCCCCCCTGTTCCCCCCTAGGTTTTCGCCCATGTAATGATGGGCTCAAAGATCTATCATAATGATGGGCTCACAGATATTATAATGATGGGCTCAAAGATATCATATTGGTTGATTGAATGGTGTCATAATGATGGGCTGAAAATATGATAATGGTGGGCTGAAAGATATCATAATGGTGGATTGAATGGTGTCATAATGGTGGGCTGAAAGAGGTATAATAGTTATGAGCTGAAGGTATCATGAATGATGGTGGGCTGAAAATGGAGTGGCCTTGAGGTTAAGGGAACAGCTAATTACCTAGTTTCGAATTAAGCCTAAGTGCAGCCAATTGTTTTTCCAATAACAAATGAATCATTGGATAGTGGCTACTATACTCGGAATGGATACCACTCAGATACATTTCTAGCGATCACTCACTTGCTCAATCACTTGCTCAATCGCTCACTTACTTGCTCAATCACTTGTTCAATCATTCACTCACTTTGCTCAATCATTTGCTCAATCATTTACTCAATATCTTGCTTAATCACTTGCTGAATCACTCACTTGCTGGCTCAATCACTGACGTGCTCAATCACTCACTCTCGGGCTCAATCACTCACTCAATCACTTGCTCAATCACTTGCTTGGTCACCTACACTGGCTGAATGACCAATTTATTGGCTAGTTGATTAACTTGTGTTCTAAAGTTATGCACTTCATTTGTGAGCGGGGTTTAAAGTTAGCGGGAATGCGTAGGAGTGGTGTTCCAACTGCTCTCAAAATTCTCTGCCTGCGCTCTCACTGCTCACCCAATTAGTGTTCCCACTGCTCGCCCAAACCACTTTAACTACTGTTTGTGAGGCCTGCGTTTAGAAGTGATGTTTGTAAGAGGTTTGTGGCACATGGGGTTTGGAACTGGATGACCTGGATTGATCCGAAACTGAACTAGAACTTGGTGAAAATGTTTATATGCATTTAATTCATTTTTATATGCATTTAATTCTTGCAGGGCCAATAAGTTGAAGATTCTCTTACTTGGAGCCTGTAAAGCGTTTTTGGATAAAGTTCCAAGCTACCTTTTCGAAGCTACCTTAGTTTGCCTATCTCAGCTAACTCTGAACGTTCTCTCCGCTCACTGGAGCATCATGACTTTCTTGTAGATGTACTATGGTCTCCTACTGCCATAGCTGGCATCGTGCCTAACTGCCTCATATGCCTCTTGTTGGCCCTTTTCTGTAGAGTGTAAAACATTGACCTTCCTGCTATAACTAACCCTCAGATCTTATCTGATTGTTTTTGCTCATATTCTCTGAAGACCTAAGTTTGTTTTCGAGGTGTTCATCACATTGGAAGCACCTCTGATGAGGTTTTATTTCGAGCGAGCATGCAGTCATGCTTTATCCGTTAATTCTGAAATAGGCCTAAGTGTGGTAGGCTACTAGATTAGAATTTTATAAACATTTTGCTCTTGCAGTTGATTCTAATGACATTCTGTATATCCAATAGACTTGAATAGAGGCTGTTTCTATTAACTGAAATAGAAACTGAAACTGAAATAATTAATAGGCCATTCCTCTCACGCACACCATTCCATCCTCACACAGTCAGTGTATTCCTTTCAGATGACCTGAATACGAGACACCAACCGATCTGAAACCTCAATAAAAAATTTGCCCTGGCAGGGATTTTGATCCTCCGACCACTCCACTAGCAGTCCAGCGTGATTGCCACTACACTACTGTTCAGAAGTTGACTTAAAAACGAGATGTGTTTCTGTTCAGTCCTCTGTAATTTGACTTTGGTATCAAGATTGATCCGATTTGACCTGACGTCTATACCGTGAATTATGAGTTTTGACCTTGATTTAATTTTTACCTTCATTTCACTGGAATGAAAGCTTTGATTGATGCTTTTATACGGCATTTTATGCTCTAACATTGATATTACATCAATATCGAGGTCAATGGATTATGGCTGCAGAACCATAATTAACATTCCACTGATTCAGGCATCGGACAAAAAAAACTAATTATACATGTGTATACATGCGTGCATGGCATTGCATGCGTAGTATACATACATGTATAATAAATACTGGAGGAGGAGGAGGAGGAGGAGGAGGAGGAGAACGAGAGGAGGAGGAGGACGAGGACGAGGACGAGAGGTGGAGGAGGCACCGTAACGTTGGACCGTTGTAAACTGAGACCATCTCTCCGGATAACCCCTCCTTCACGCAGACGGACAGACACACACACACACAGACACACACACACACACACGCACAGACACACGCACACACACACTAAACCCCATCTTCCTAGGTTTAGCCTTGACTCTACAGACTGCTGGTGCAGCCGCGAAAATGACTTATATTAACAGGTTTCATAAATTGCTTAGTCCTATATATATATATATATATATATATATATATATATATATATATATATATGTATATATATATGTATTTATGTATTGTATATATCATAACATTATGAGACATTTGCGTCGGCCGCGTCAGTGTCCTTGCGTGTGTATGCGTCTGTGTATGTCTCGATATGCGTCTGTGTATGTCTCGATATGCGTCTGTGTATGTCTCGATATGCGTCGTTCGTTGTTGTTTCGTATAAGAAGGCGAGAGAGCAACGCGCGCGTCTATTGCATCAGACAATCATCGACCACGAGACCTAAATCTGTTCAAGAAGTTTCTTCGAAGGGAGCGAGCGGGCGTCGCTTCCCACGACTCCCACCCCTCGATCATTTCTCCCTTTCCTCCTCTGTCCCTCCTTTATCAACGTCGGCCACCTCTGCCCTGCTCTTATCCACGGGCGGGGGTGGGGGATGTGGGGCTGGGGGGGGGGGCTCGGCGGAGGAGGAGGAGGTGGTAGGAACAGCCACTTTCTCGTAAACAGGCTCGGTGACGTCACGACTTACATGCGATTGGTTGGGTGAACGAAGGGATGCTAAAGTTTTTGACTGCGTTTGCGAGTCGATCCAGTTGCATGATACAGTGAAATGCACCTTAATTCGGTCTGATTAATCTTCATGTTGTTCAGAAGTGCGCTTTAGTGATGGGTAAATGTCGATGGTAGATTGTAGTTATTATGTTCTGCCTGGCTCTGACGGCTTTCCTTGGAAGCGTAAGTGGGTCAAACTTTGCATTAGATAATGTGGTTAAAATGTATTTAAAGTAGTTTAATTTTTGAAAGATTATTATTTTTTGCCAATTCAACTTTTTTAAAGCAAGAATTTTTTCATTGATTCCATTTCCATTTGAGCAAGAAATCTTGTAATTTATTTAAAATTTCATATAAGCAGGAATAATTTTCATAATTACATCTTATATGTATTTAATAATTAAATATTTTCAGTTCAGTATCTATTTAAGCAAGATTATTTTAATTAATTCTCACTTCTATTCAAGACAAAAATGATTTCCATCAAAACGACTTCTATTTAGAAAGAATTCTTATATCTAGAAAGAATTGTTGTCATCAATCCAACTTGTATCTGACCAACGTTGCAACCTATGTCGAAGTTTACAAGTTAGTGTGGTAATAAATGAAAAATAAGTTACAATTCAAATTTGGCCGAAGAGAAGCTGGTTTCCGAGTTTTGATAACTATTTACGATCACCTGTTTTTGGCCATGAAAACTGGATATCCGTTACCAGCAGAACTTCCCCAAAGGGTGTTTATGCAAATGGGTTGGTCTTTAAATAGGTTGTTAGGATGTAGAGCAGGCCCCAGGGCGGTTTCGTCCTTGAAATGAAGTAGGCTATCACTAGCCCGGCCTAATATTAGTTGGCGCCGGTCTCCCTCCCTTTCTCCCACCCTCGACGTGCAGCAGGATATCTGCAGCAGACGGCAGTAATTCATTTTTGTTGTTGTCATTTTGCCAATTATGCTAGTCAGCGGAGAATGAAAAAGTTTCACCGATGCCGCCGTTGATAGTTCCAATAATGTTGATAGGTCCAATGAAGGCTTACCGTATCCCCACGATCATAAATTATGGGGTCTGCTGCCTTGCCAAATGTTGCTTTTGATATGCATATATGTATAGATTGCACAGCAATTCCATATAATAATATGTAGAATTGCTGTGCAGATCCGGAGTTCTGGACACATTATAATTATAAATATAATTTATTTTTAAAAAATAATATCATCATATAGGGCCTACTCACCCTACTGTTATACAATAGGCTATGCAACATATTTTGTGCACTGTATGCAATTATGCATATGCATGACCTTGCCTGTGTTAAAACATTTTTTGCTGAAATTTCATAATAATTTCATAAATTCTTATAATGTATGGACAGAGGATTATTGTATATTAGCAGACTGAGTGATGATATCAGCATTTCATGTTATGTCAGCATATTTCATAATTATTGGTTTCTGAGATCAGGCGTTGCAGTGTGTGTGTGTGGGGGGGGGGGATATGTGAGATGTGTAATTGTTTCGTCCTTTGTTGTCAGGCCCAGTAGATGTCCTTTTGTCCTTGTGTTCAGTCCAAATCCTGTTCTAAGGTATTTGTGTTGTCTGTCCGGTGGCCATGTCTATCGTCCTTTCTTTGTTTGGTTTAATGTAAGGAAGATCATCATGACAAGCTCAGTGGTGTCATCTGGTAGGTGATATGGATTTCGCCAGACACCTACACACCACCATCGTTCGATTCTGATTAATCATTCTCTTTATTCATCATCTTAGATGTCCGTTTAGCCCTATACCACACACCCCTGCCTCCCTCTGCTCCCGTCAGCACCGCAGAATAACAGAGCTCTTTACCCTCATGATCCTCATAATTCCGATTTCATGATCTACATGTACATGTTGCATTTCTGAAAATTACAATTGTCATGATATGGATTCATTTTTTGTCTGAACTTATCACCGCTATCATCTTCCATATAATTTGTGTTATCAGTACATGTTGTAACACGTTGTTGTTGTCACACAGAAGCATTGGACCTTCTTTATCACTGTCATCATCATCATCATGACTGATGTGCTTTGGATAATTATTTTATAATTATCTTCATCACTACAAGTCAATGTTACTGTATTTATTTCCATTATCTTTATGGATTATCTCTCTTTTGATTAGCATTTTAAGGCCATCATCATAATTATCATCGGCATGCTCATTAACAGCATGGCTTGAAGTGGACTTATAATAATGTGGGTCAAGTGAAATTGAGGATGTCAACCAATACCTCAGCACTTGTCTTCACTCTGATCCAGACCAGTTTTATTGGCTTTTGAGATTTTCCCTAACAGTATATACATGTATGATATGATATGCATGGGCAATAAACACGTCTTCTACAAAATTATGATCTCCATTCAAGTCCATTGTCTTCTGTCATTTGTCATGTCCAGTGATCCTCTCAGTGTTAGTCCAAGTGATATTATATCCTCATTTATATTGGTCCAAGTGATATTATATCCTCATTTATATTGGTCCAAGTGATATTACATGTATATCCTCATTTATATTAGTCCAAGTGATATTATATCCTCATTTATATTGGTCCAAGTGATATTACATGTATATCCTCATTTATATTGGTCCAAGTGATATTATATCCTCATTTATATTGTCTACCCAGCCATGGACTTTGAGACCCCTGTGACCAGCGTAGTCTTGACCTGCATTGGCTTCTTTTCCTTCAAAGCAGCTTGCATGTAGTGCATTTATGTGGAATGCAGTCAAGTGGCACTCTCTCTCTCTCTCTCTCTGTCTCTCTCTTTCTCTCTACATGTCCACACCATCCGAGTTTCTGATGTCTTTCCACTTGCTTATGATAAATGACATCACTTCACATATTTATTGCTATGCAAACACATGTACTTGTATGCCAGCACACAGCTAATTTAACATGATAATATGCACACAAAATTATAGGCATCATCTATCTATCTACCTCCTATTTAAAGCTTGTGTGCAACACCAAAGACGCTTAGAGTTTGAAACATTTGTATTTTTTTACATATTTACCAGTTTCTTGCACACACTTTTGCTTGAAACACAGTTTCAATTTATCATGTAGTTTCTCACACACTTCAACATTTCTTAAGCACAATGCCTGGATTTCTGAAACGCAAAGCCAGTTTAAATGACAGATAATAGAATACTTGGAAACCAGTCATTTACTCATATTTCCATTGCAGAACCAGTTTCTAACACACATTTCCCCTTCATATGTAAACCATTTAATGTCTTCTAACATTTTCACATACAGTTACAATCAGGGCTGAAAGTGGTTTGGAAAAGTTGCCGGGTCTCACTTTGACAGACGAGCACACCTTTGGCCCATAAATTTTCTGACGACGTTTTTCCTATAGTCATTTGCCAAAAATTACCGAAAATCCTACCATTTTTACCTACTTTTGGCATCTGACGGCCTGTTTTGCGACCAGGCTGAGACCCGGCAACAGCAGGTCTCGAAAATCGATGCCGGGTCTCAGACCCGGACAGACCCGGACCGAACCGGCTCACTTTCAGCCCTGGTTGCAATCCCATTTCGAACATTTTTAAATTTGTGTTTGCAATGTATTTTCTTAAATGTTTTCTCATGGAACCTGCTAGTGATAGGAAAGTTGCACATTTTCAGGCACTAAGAAACATTTTATGCCAACTTAAATAAGAAAGAAAAGTAGGTCTGACATTAAACAAGAAAGAAGTACCAAGTGAGTACTGATGCACATTGCACAGGTTAATTACCCAATACATCTTTCTGTGTAATAATGGGGTGTAAGTTTTACTCTGTACAGATTGAACCGCAGATTTTGATGTTCTTTGTATCCTAAAGCTGCCTGTAATATAGCTGAGTGTTGCATCAGTTTAAGCTTGCACAGCCTGCAGACAAAAGATTTGTTGGGGTCATGGTTCAGGATCATGTATTAAAAGTTGGACTTTGGACTTCATGAGATTAGTTTGCCCCTCTCATTCAACCGCCATTCAACCGCAGAGCTCTGCCAGGTTCTTGGTGTGTCTGTACTTAAATAGTGTTGATGTTAGTATCAAATTGGAGAGTTTTATGTCCATTGCTATTAAAAGGTACTATGTGTAGTCAAGGTCCTTCATGTGAAGGGTAGCATTAAGTCTTAACATGCGGTTCTTTTTTTATTTAGGCAAGCTTGTTTTAATGGTATTTATTTTATCCTTTAAAGCTATTTTATATGTTGCCTGTATATGCTTGCAAGGTTCAGTCATTGGTGCCTATACCCTCTGTGTGCTCATGAGGACTTTGTGAAGCCCAATGACAGTAACTGCCTCAAGGAGACTTGAACCTCCACTTTGAGTCAGAACATTTATATAGCGCCTTCAAAAGATAACTAGTCAGAGGTGCTTGGAGACTTGAACACATGTATGTTACATGGCAAGCAATTGATGATTTGATTGCTATGACCGAAGCCTTTCACTGTGTTTTTAATGATAAGTTTTATAGCACTTGGTTTCCATAAAAACCACGTTGCCTTGCTATTCTAATTGCACAGAATCAATTTCTACATTTGCAAGTTTCGAAATGTGTTATCTGTACGTGCAGTTTCATCCTTTTGATCATCAAAGTTTAGTTTACGACGTGCAACAACTGTAAAGTCGGTGCTTTGAGTGGCGTTTAATGTGTGTTTCCTGACAGGATTATAGGTCCAGCTGGAACAGAATATTTAATTTTGTAATCGATCTGAAAACCTCGACTGCTGCAGTCCTCGATAGAAGAAGACTTAGATCCAGGACAACAGTTGAAGGGTAGAGCCTCGCTAGGGCCACGGTGGCTAGGCCCATCAGCTGCACCCCAGTCAAGGCCAAGGCTTCCGCAGAGGAGCGGGAAGGCGGCCAGCATTCTTCTCTGAGCGCATCGAGCATCCTGTTGTTTTCGCGAGCATATGGGGCGATTGTAGCCGTCTTTGCAATAGGTATGAAAAAACACTACGATGCAACACTAGTCGTGTTGTTTCTGCCTACGACACAGCCCGCGAAGGCACACGTACGCTGGCCGTAAGGCCTACGCTAACGTGACTCACCAGCTTCGATATAGCTTAGGCCGAGCTGTAATAACATCCCGTTGTCTGGCCCAATTGCATAAATTTACGGGGGAGCAAAATCGCTTTTGTTCCGGCTGTTGATGGCAGAGGGGGGGGGGGGGTTGGAAGTTAGAGAGGATAACGACCTGCGATTTTTTTTATCAGGTCCCGGACTTTGACGAACCAGGTCCTGGGTCTTGAGTGGTGTGGGCCTGGAGGAGGCCCACCGATTCTTCTCCCTCTGCCCGAAGCATCGGCGGCCGATGCTTGATAGCGCGCATCCGGGCATCATTATTCACCCGTTCTTCGCTTACGGTACTTCGGCGGATAAATTGCATCGAGCCTCGTCAGTTTTTCCTCTCGTTGATGTGGAGTGAAGAAGTTACCGAGCGTTGTTGCCGTCAGTTTTAGACTACAGGTGGCTTTATTCGAGTCCCAATGGTTGTTTATGAGTGCCATAGTTTGAGCAGCTCCAGTGTTTGTTGCCCTCATTTCTGGAGCGACCTTTTTCGTCAATTTGTTTTGACAGTTTCAGGCGTTGCAAGCCACTATGATATCTGATCGTTTGTTCATCAATGCAATTTTTTTGTTGTTTATTGGCTCATCATCCATCCACAGATGATGATGATGATGATGATGATGATGATGATGATGATGATGATGATGATGATGATGATGATGATGATGAGGAGGAGGATGGATCATCTGCTGAAGATTAATTCCTCACTTGTAGTTCATCTGGAAAATTGTACTTAAAAATTATGCGGGATTGGCAAATGGAGCAAGTAGTCTGGCTTCTATGGTGGCACCGTTAGAAACACCAGACCAGCCTCACTGCAAGTTTTCAAAGAACAAAGCATGCCTGTGCAAAGATAGGTCAAGGCGTGCTGACTCACCCCTAAATTCCACATGCAAATACCTTGGCAGTCATGGTTCCCTTTAGATCGATAGCAGTGAGAAGATGGCCGACAAATATTAAATTTAGAGCATTGAAGGGCAAGAAAGGTCATAGGTAGGCAGAGGTATGGTCAGGTTTCTGACGGAATACCAGGATAATTGCGACATGTTTATGACAGACTAGCCACGAAATATTCTAAAGCTACTCTGCTTATAATATTACGTAGGCCATTTTTTATTCTTTCATTTCAATAATTTATATAGTGCCTCTTCACGAAGTCCACTCAGATGCGCTCCCAGCCCAACCACGGTGATATAAAGAAATGACAGCTGTTGGAGACTATTCCAGACAGATGGACCTACAACTATTTGACTACTCTGACCTTTGTCCTAACAGTAATCGATATGTTCTAGTACCATTTCTAGTAATCTAATTGATTCTATTAAGTGTCTGTCCACTTTGGACACAAAGCTGAAGTAATACGGAAACGACGACCCACATGATGTAACGACTGTATCCGTAAGCAAGGAGGATCTTACGTTGCCCGGTGTTATCGTGGCATTGCATCGTTTACAGGCCGCCTTGTCCTTGTTTCCGAATATCGGCTGATGTGTTGTTGACGTGAGCTGAGCGGCGTCGCTGGCGCTGAGCTGGCGCGGCCGCCTCGGTGGTGGTGGTGGCCGCGTTGCCTTGCCTCGCATTAGGGGGCCAGGGCCTATAAAGAGAGGCCGCACGGGCAGTGAAAACATAAGTGAGAGGCCGCGCTGCCTGAGCCGGTCGTAGCATAACGTCGTAGTCGTCGTAGTCGTACACAAGCCTCTTATAGGACGAGTCCCAGTATTACGATTAGAAGAGGTAGTTGTTGTTTGTTTGGTATCGAAATCAGGCGTTCAATCGCACGATTGATTTGAGAAGCAGTTGAGAAACTAATTTAAGTTCACTTAACCGTTGGTGAACACAGGGCGTTAAGGACTTGCGGCTAACAGCAGCACCGTGTAGAGGGCTGTTTGCTCCATTTAATCTTTGCGCTGCAAAGATTACTGTCTTTATAACGAATGGTCAACGGCGTTTTGGGGACGTCTGCTAAAGCGACTCCAAGTTACCTTGTCCGTAAGTAGTTTTAAGTTGTCTGGATTTGCTGGGGGCTTTATTGTGTCGAGGAATACTTTAGCACTTTTGCAACAAGAGTGCGCTTGAAGTGAACGGGAAGCCAGTGCAGCTCATCATCTTTAAAGTGATGCTTTGCTGAACTGACTTTGCCTGTGCGTAGGAAAATGTGCGTGACTTGTGGAATCGGAATTTTATGATGCTTAATTTTATACCTATGAATCTTTTTGTGTGTGTGCAGTTATCGCTGCTACTGTCTTTGTTAAAAAGTTCAGTTAAATCTTGATCTTTGCTGTTTTAATAATGTCCTGATGTTTTCTTGAGTAGTGACTGGATGTCATTTTCTTCTTATACAGCAGATGCCCTTCTAAACGGCACCTGCTCAAATTATATAATTATTTAATGTAGCCTACATGGCAAAGTTTAAGGTTTGCACTGTATTGGATGTGTGAAGGTTTGAGGATTGCACTGAGCTGGATGTGTGAAAGTTTGAGGATTGCACTGAGCTGGATGTGTGAAAGTTTGAGGATTGCACTGAGCTGGATGTGTGAAAGTTTGAGGATTGCACTGAGCTGGATGTGTGAAAGTTTGAGGATTGCACTGAGCTGGATGTGTGAAAGTTTGAGGTTTGCACTGAGCTGGATGTGTGAAAGTTTGAGGTTTGCACTGCGTTTGATTTATAACAGTTTTTTGTTTGCACTGTAGATGTATGTACTTGTGTATTCATGTGGTATTGTTGATGTGATATTGTTAGGTCTTTTGATTAGGTGTTTGTGTTATATGTGCAGAGTCTAGTCTAATTGTACTGTATCAAAGCATTTAATGCTGAAGGCTTGAGTCCATGGGATGCTCGATGTGTGGCTATAATATACATGTAGCTCATATTTGACTCATATTTCTTAACCTTTTTTGCAGAATGCAGCTGTATTGTGTAGGCCTACTGAATGAAATGCAATAACTTATTTCTTGATTCTGAAAAGTTTATTAGTCTAAGCGGTACAAACCTGATTCTGGTTAGTAAACTGCACTTTTTGAACACGGGTTGCCGCTTGGCATAGTTGTAGCTGGGACCTAAGAGAACATTTTAAGAAGGGGAGGCAATCGAAATGTCCCTTAGAATTCAAGATGGCGGCCTTTTTCAAAATGGCGTCCTGAGGCTAAGAAATTCTTATAAATCATCGTATCATCTCGTGTATGGTGTCGTTTCTATATATTTCTGACTCGAATAACATGAATCTAAGGTCAAAATCAACATTAGACATCGAAATTAAACCAAAACAAGTATTTTTACATTTAAAAACAGCCAAATTGCTATTAAAAATCAACAAATAGTTCTTCTTTTCTATTGCATGTTTTCCAATTTTCTTGTGGCATATTCCCTCGTAAATCTGCATGGTTTATCACAGTTTTGATTATTATGCATCGGAACCATTGGGAATTGTCCTTAGAATTCAAAATGGCGGCTTCTTAAAAATGGCGTCCTGCGTCAAAGACATCCGTGCAAATTGTCAAGACATGTCGCCTTTAGTGTCGTTTGCATATATGATTTTTGACTTGAAGAACACCAATCTAAGGTCAAAATCATCATAGGACATCAATACAAAACCAATATGGCAATGTTTTGCAAAACAGCAAAACTGTTAGAACTATAAATACAAAAATTTCTTTTGTTTTCGTTGCTTTTCTTCAGTTTTTGTGGCATCCTTCCTCATTAATCTGGGTGGTTCTTGCGATTATGATGATGATGACAACGTCATTATCCAATCCGTCTCCCTTGGCAACAGCGTCCGGTCTTGCGCCGTTATGGATGAGTGATTCGTTGATGACGAGATAGAAGTAGGTTCACGCCTGAAGAAAAGTTGGACCGTGATCACGAACCGTAACCTTCACGAACAACGTCAGATTGGTTTATTTAGACATGATGGTGGTGGCAATGGTGGTGGTGGCGGTAGTGTTGATGGAGATGACACGTGGTATCTGGTCGATCTGAACTTCTGAAGGCGGTGGCGGTGGTAAGCGGCGTCTACAAGATGCTGAGAGATGTAACAGGAGAGACGAGTATTGTCTTCTGCATCAGCATCTCTTGCAATGACTGTCATCAGTCAACCATGACGATCCTTCCTCCTCCAGATCTTCCTCCGTCATGCATGATGACCACTGTCTCCGTTGTCTTTGATTTCGGACGGATAACCTGGGTTCATTGTCATTCATGTCTATCACGTGAAACGTCAAAATCGCCGATGAAGTCACTTTCGGCGGGGACCAAGAACCACCCCCCCCCCCGCGAGCATGCGCCATAATCCAGTAAACCGACATATAGGCTATTCAAGGTCGAGCGATTCGTCCTTGTAGATGAATCCGGTTGTGGCATTGTTGCTAAATGTAGCAGAATCGTTGAAACCATTGTTCCTCTTTGAGTCCTGGATTGAGATGCAATAAATGACGCCTGTCGTCCCAAGGTCAAAGACCAAGATGGATACGTTGACCTTGGGCGTGATCTCCAGATACAGACTGACCTTGGCCGTGACGACGTACTGATGGTAATCGATTTGGTCCAACATAAATACCCCGTCACCGTCCAGTAAACACGTTGTCTGTCCATTTAGCCCGTCATCCGGATAATTGACTCTGAGATGAGTGACTGGACAGCTCGACATTTGAGCGGTCGTAGTCGACTAGTTCGACCAACCGACCTTCGAAGTGTCCGTTTGAGAGGACCTTCAGGCAGAAGCAACAATCTGCAAGGTCAAGGCCACGGACCGTGACCTTGGACTGAATGGATTCGTTCGGTTCTACCTCGGCGCCAGCACAAGGCCCTCAAGGACGTAAACTGTGCAATTGAGTTGCTTAGGAGGCTGGACTTTGAATCCGCATCTCTCCATCAATTGCAGGTGCTTGCCGTTGACTCGAAGTCCTGATGTCCGATTGACTGACGAAGCCATCGTCATCATACACGTCGCCGACGTCAATGACAATGGACCAATTGTGACGGTCAATGCCTTGACAGAGTCTGGAGTGGCCGAGGTGTCTGACGATGCTCTCAATGGAACCTTCCTCGCTCATCTCAGAGTCAATGATCCGGATGACTGGCTAAACGGACAGACAACGTGTTCACTGGACGGTGACTTTTGAACCAATCAACTACGATCAGCACATCGTCACGGCCAAGGTCAGACTATATCGGGAGGTCACGCCCAAGGTCACGCCATCCCTGACGTCATCAGCACTGCTTTTGTCGACCATCAAAGGACATTGACGACGCGATTCCAATTAAGGTTCACTGAGTTCAGCTACAGTTTTGGTATCCTTCAGATCGACCAGATACCAGGTGTCATCTCCATCAACACTACCGCCACCAACACCACCACCATTGCCAACACCAGCATGTCTAAATAAACCAATCTGACGTTGTTCGTGAAGGTCACGGTTCGTGATCACGGTCCAACTTTTCTTCAGGCGTGAACCTACTTCTATCTCGTCATCAACGAATCACTCATCCATAACGGCGCAAGACCGGACGCTGTTGCCAAGGGAGACGGATTGGATAATGACGTTGTCGTCATCATCATAATCGCAAGAACCACCCAGATTAATGAGGAAGGATGCCACAAAAACTGAAGAAAAGCAACGAAAACAAAAGAAATATTTGTATTTATAGTTCTAACAGTTTTGCTGTTTTGCAAAACATTGCCATATTGGTTTTGTATTGATGTCCTATGATGATTTTGACCTTAGATTGGTGTTCTTCAAGTCAAAAATCATATATGCAAACGACACTAAAGGCGACATGTCTTGACAATTTGCACGGATGTCTTTGACGCAGGACGCCATTTTTAAGAAGCCGCCATTTTGAATTCTAAGGACAATTCCCAATGGTTCCGATGCATAATAATCAAAACTGTGATAAACCATGCAGATTTACGAGGGAATATGCCACAAGAAAATTGGAAAACATGCAATAGAAAAGAAGAACTATTTGTTGATTTTTAATAGCAATTTGGCTGTTTTTAAATGTAAAAATACTTGTTTTGGTTTAATTTCGATGTCTAATGTTGATTTTGACCTTAGATTCATGTTATTCGAGTCAGAAATATATAGAAACGACACCATACACGAGATGATACGATGATTTATAAGAATTTCTTAGCCTCAGGACGCCATTTTGAAAAAGGCCGCCATCTTGAATTCTAAGGGACATTTCGATTGCCTCCCCTTCTTAAAATGTTCTCTTAGGTCCCAGCTACAACTGTGCCAAGCGGCAACCCGTGTTCAAAAAGTGCAGTTTACTTTTGTGTACCGCCTGGACTATATGTAATTATGTATGCGTTGATCAAGGTACACAGTACATTAAATTAATCTAACATTAATGTAACAAAAATCTAACATTAATCTAACATTGGTATAACATCGGTCTAACATTGGTCCAACATAAGTTTAACATTGTTCTAACATTAGTTTATTGTCCTGTGCTAATTCTCCAAGTAAAACACTGGCATCGGAACTGCTAGCAGTGGCAGCAGTAGCAGCAGCCGGCCATCACGAGGTCAGTTGATGGATAGAGGCGAAAATAGATCTGGCTGTTCCACTTTTTTTGGTCCAGTACCGTGGTCTGGTAAAGCTGAGGGAAGGTCTAGATTTTTATGGTGATGCCCAAGAATCTGGAAAGTTTCATAGCCTTCGCTGTAGCCCCATCATCTGATGTATTGTGTTGTTTATACATTTTGAGGATTTGGGTCTAAGTGGTAATCGGTTTATTTAAATACTTTAGCACCCCAGGAGATTAATTGCTATTTGTAAGTTTCCACATCTCCCCCCCCCCCCCCCACTCTTCAGAAGTCTCAACCCTTGGTCTGTTTCTGCCTCTATCCTTGCCTGTCTTGCCTCTTGTCTGTTTGTGTCTTGCTGTCTGTTGGGTCTGTGTTTTAGTCTGTCTGCTTTTCTGTCACTTTGCCTGTCTCGGTGCCTATACAGCTCTTTCTTTCTGTCTTTCTGTCTCTCTGCTTTCATGATGTAGCCCCTTCTCTATGGCAATCAGTCATCATGTGCCCGTCTGTCTGTCTGTTTGTCTGTTTGTCTGTCTGTCTGTCTGTCTGTGTACGACTGCCTGTCTCTGTCTCTTGAGATAAGCTGTTATGGATGCTGAGACTGGTAAACATTGGTAAACAGAAGGACCTTATGGCCGAGAGAGAAGTCTTTGGTCTCCTTATGTTCGGTGATGGGTCGTACCTCATGGCTTTTATTGCCCCCACTGTTTACAAAGCGCATAGCTACAGGTGTGCAACTGATTTGTCTTTCGCTTTGGGTTGGGTGGGGTGGGGTGGGGGTGGGTTGTGTACATTATAATGTACAGTATGCCAGTGGGAAAAGCCCGAGAGTGTTTTGGAAATCTTGTGGTATTCTGCTGCTTGCTACTACTGATTGAGTGTTTAATGCATCTCCTTCTTAATACATTATCTTCTTAATTGCTTGTCTTCGGAATTCCTTTGTCTTCTTAACTCCTTTGTCTTCTTAATTCCTTGTCCATCTCTTTGACTCTCTTGCATGTGAAGTTTTTTCTCTTTAGTAGAAAATAAGATTGCTCCTGGTGGATTTTAGCATTAGGCAGTTTACATGTAAGATCAATTTTAAAAATCTGCTGTCTATGCATAATGTACCTTCCTTTGCCATATCTTACATTTGTTTTACTGTACCGTAGCTAGTTTCTGAGCACTCAGGACTAATATAAATTCAATTCATTTAATTTCTTGGACCCATGTGCCAAGCATGCTATAGTTTACAGTAGTTGAATAATCTGTTAAAAGTATAAATTGTGAACTTTGATTTGGGTGAGACTTATAATTGCGAATAGTTCCCAGTAGCCTATGTTATTCCTTGTAAGACCAGAATCACTTGCTTGCCTTTATACCGTTCTATATTTTAGTTTGTCTTAGTTTAGATTGCCATACCATTTCTCAACTGCATGGCAAGCAGCAGTTGGTCATTGTGGATGTCTGCTTTTTAAGGGGTGTGGTGTGTGTGCGTGTGTGTGTGTTGTGGTTGAGTGTGCGTATGTGTGTGTTTAAGGTAGACTGTGTGTGTGTGTGTGTGTGTGTGTGTGATTATAATCTCTGTTGGATGTGTACTTCCTTCTGTGATTGCATGTACCTATCTGTCTTGTTTTTCTATCTCTGCCTGGTAAAGATCTAGGCACGAGGTTTGTTAGCCTATGTATACCTGTGGCGTGGTTCTGAGGTGCTTCATAGTGCAAAAAAACAAGCATATGCACTAAACACAGTGGTTCGATCAGCAAATAGAGCGTGGGGGGCATTGATAAGTACGTCACTATCGTCTCTCTCTCTCTCACTCTACACCCTCCCACACCAACCCCACCAGTTGTTTGTCACCATTACGGTGAAGTGCTGACTGCGCATCGTGCCTGTGTGAAAAAAGGCGCACGTATGCATTGTGTAACATCCGGAACTCGTGTGTGCAAACTTTGGGTGCGGTTGGTCGATATGGGCGTGCAAATAAAAAAGGGTCAGCGACCACGATTTAGTCGAATCGCGTAAACAAGCCGAGTGAGTATTCCCGGTAAAGCGCACAGATGGGTAAGCTACTGCACCGAGGGCCGTGCGAGATGGCTGCCCCGACGAGCCGCCTGACCCCGTTATCCGCTGCTGTTGCTGCGGTGGCCGTGGTGGTGCCTCAGCTGTTCGGCAGGGCTGGGTCGGCGGCGGCGGCTGTTCATTATTCGAATTGACTTGCTCACTTGTTTTGCCTGCGGTTGATCAGCGGCGGATGGATGAGGTTACGTTGTCGATACCCCACTTAAATTGAAACCAGAGTCCATCGCAATTTGACTGCGAAATGCATGGTGAGGAGATCAAGGCACCAGGCTGCAGACACAAACAGACAGTGGGACAGAAGACAGACAGGAGAAGCAAGGCCGACAAAGACAGGGTCAATGACAGATCCAGAGATAGACATGTAGAATAAAGACAGACATGAGGTGACGTACAAAGAAATAGAAAGACAGGGAGGGACATAGATAGGGAGGGACATAGATAGGGAGGGACATAGAAAGGGAGGGACATAGCAAGGGAGGGATAGAAAGGGAGGGACATAGAAAGGGAGGGACATAGAAAGGGAGAGATAGAAAGGGAGGGACATAGACAGGGAGGGACATAGACAGAGACTTCTGTGTGATGATGTCTTATGTCCAACCCTTGAGGATAGAATAATCCTTGGGATGTGGCTGGTACGAGGATCGTAAAGTGAGCACCTCAATAATGCCAACCGACCCGCTCCCAGCATCGACGATCTCGCAAGTATTCTGCCGTCAATTACGAAATTCATTCCATTTGCCCGCCGAGTATGTGATCAGTTTTTAATTCGGGGTTCTCTCGTTGTCCAGTTTCGATCATCTTTCGGCATCATGTGGAGTCTTCCTTTAGCCGTGAATAGCATTTTTGGGGTTAACGAGTGTTGAATTTATGAGGTGGTGAAGGACGACGAAGCCACATCTATATGCACGATGGTAGCATTCGCTACGCTGATTATATTATTCGCTGGGTTGTCATTATGGTTTATCGTTAGATGCGGATGAATGCAGCTGCTGTTCCAATCGAAACGTATGTGATTTCCAATCCACGCCGCTTATTCCCCAGTGTGTGTTGCTTATTTTATCGTTCCTGGTAAACATTTCATTGCGTTAAGCCTTCGCTGCTCAGAATTGAGGCAAAAGCAGGACTTGCGAAGCGAAAGAGAAGCGAAAGAGTTGATTGTTAGATGTCAGTGTGTGCCAGGCACGGTATAAACCGTCTTTGCCAACTCACCGAATTTCTTCGAAAGAGCTGCAGTGAAACTTAATGTTGCGGCTGTTTGCGATCCGGATATTTCTGTCATAATAAACAGGCAACAGTTCTTATGCCTCATGAAATCTTGGAAACTGACGGCATGCAGTCTGTCTGCAGGACACAATTAGATTGAGCTCTATTGCTGCAATTAAACTCTTAAGCTTTGACGTAAGCAATAATTAGAAATTTAGTCATTGGCTATAAATTGGATCTGCACTCACTGCCCTAATTTATTAATAATATGGTTAGGAAGAGTTTTTAGTGGCTGGAATGGAGATGATGGTTGTTGTTGATGATGATGGTTGTTGTTGATGATGATGGTTGTTGTTGTCATAAATGGAGGTCTGGTCTGTAACAGGATTTGCACAGAAATGCTCAGGACTCTGCAGTGGTTTATTTACAGAATGATGATGAAGTCTGTTTGTTTGCATTCCATTAGATTTTAATTGAATCTGTATTCAATTTGATTTTAGTTGGATCTGTATTCATTTGATTTTAGTTGAGAGAAGCATCTTTGGCTGCTGCGAGGATTTCTGTGACGTCATCTACACACGACGGGTTGTCTGGGTTGCCATAGCAACCGTCAGGAGGATGATCGGATTGGTTGCGATGACCAGGACGAACTTCGGTGAAAGAGTGAAACAACTTCTGCACAGTTTACGTTGGCTCCTCTGCGCCACGATGGTTGACTTCTGCTACGATGGTGACAAAGACGATGATCAAAATCACAGAGAGGTTGCTGCTGCTGCTGTTGTAACAGGTGTTGATGTTGCCATGGACGCTGAGGAACAATGTGATGTCGTAACATTCCAGAGCCTGCCGGCCGAGTGCAAGCTGAAGGTGTTTTCGTACCTGACGATGCAGGAGAAGGGACTGACGGAGCGGGTGTGTTCCGAATGGAGGGACCTGATGCGAACGAGGACCCTCTGGAACTCCGTCGATCTCACCCGTTTCTCGCTGAACTGCCAGTGCCCGGGTCGCGCTTGCTCGAACGCGGTATGCTACGACGCGTATAAGGCGAGAACGGAACACTTTCTCAACTATCTGACCGACGACGTTCAGCCGATTCTGCGCGAATTGCGCTTTGCCTTTGATATCATCGACTGCCAGGACGACTGGCTGCGCGTCCTGCGCACGTTCATCGGCGCCGTCAGTCTCCAGAAGCTTGAGCTCGCGCAGCTCAACTGGAAGGAGACGCCCGTGAAGCCGTACCCGTCGGAGAGCGCCACCTGGTCGTCGAACAATTACAACGACCTCATGTTCCGACACCGACGTCGACAGCGCCACTTCGTCGGCTTCTTTGACTATTTCACGGCGTCGGCGACGAACCTGTCGACGCTCATCCTTCCGTTCGATTGGTCGCCGTCGTCGATTCGGTTTCTGTCACGACTCCAGCGTCTCAAGTCGCTCGTCCTCGACAGCTACTTCGTGCCGCAACCGCTTCAGCAGGACACGCTCGACGACCTGCTTCGCGGTCTTCCGACCCTCGACCGCCTGACCATGACCGTCTGCATCGGCAGTGGGCTTGGCATGCTCACGTACAGGATAGCTTCAAAGTCGCTAAAGTATCTTGATCTGTCCGGCTGTCAAGGGTTCTGCCTTGGCGACGTCCGTCTGCCATCACTCACCGAATTCAGGACTAGCTGTAAGCCGTACGTTTGTCCGTTCGTCGACGCCACAAACACACAGATCTTTGCACCATGCGTTTACGAGGTGCTACGCGCTGGCGCTCCTTCGCTCGTCCGTTTCAACGGCCACCGCCTTCGTCCCGACTGGAGAGAGAACCGCTACGACGAGCTGGAGTCGGAGCTGAGGAGCGTTTGTGGCTGCCCAACGCACAGGGTCGTCTGAACACGAGGAGGCGGTCGTTTAGTTTTTGGTGAAGCTGGTTGGCATGTTGAAGTTTTATCGTGAACTGTGCTACGTTGCTACGTTCTTGGCTGCAGATTCGTCAGACAGATTTTGTCCGACTACAGTCATCGTCTGCTACAATATGACTGTGAACAGAGTCGAGAACTGCAATGGTTAGTGTTGTTGGATTGTGGAGAGGACTGGAACGGAAAGGAAAGGACAGTGCGATGAGCGCTCGCTTCAATTGCCAGACTTTCGTTAGGGCATTTATGGCATGATTCATGTAACTTTAGAGAATAATTTGTTATTTTTGTTACTGCACAACAAATCCTTTTGCCTAAAGTGTCATTGTCCTATGAATCTGGTTTTGTTTGGAGACACCGTCTGGCATTCATTTCGTACAAGAGTCTGTCTCGTTGTCTTTGTCCTTCTGTGTTTGTGATTGGCTGCTGGCCGGCCAGCGGCTCGAGAGCTACAAGTACTGATATATAATAATATTATGCAGATCCTCTTAGAGGACGCCTAGCAACATGTGAATCTAGCTTGGTGTGTTTTTCGTGGCATTCTAGCCTCTGGTGCCATTTTATTGCTCGGTGTTTATCGAAGTGTGCCAAGTGGCGTCTGCTTCGTAACTGGTGCAAGGAGTTTAGACCTGAAAATAGATCATCGGCTTTCGTGAATTCTGTAGGATAACTTTTGAGTGTTTAAAAAAGTATGAATTATGTGACTATAAGACATTCAATGGTTGTTTCTGTAAAACCGTTTTTTCCTCTATGTCCTCTAGTTGAAATTGTCAATATGGCTTTTCTACTTGATAGTCTTACTACATATTAAATTTAACTGGTAAAGTTTAGTAACTCAACGTTATATTTGGATTAGTTTAATAAATGAGCATTAGACGTTGGGATAATTTAGTCAGATTTTGGTAGCCATTAATGAAGTTTGGTGTTTACAATTTGCTAACGAAAGTTGATCTATTTTAGTAACAATTTAATAAAAATTCTACAATTGTAATATCATTACAAATTGGCAGTGAGCAGTAAAGAAATTTTGTTTAACTCCTTTTAACTCAACCAAAGAACTAAATGAGGTCGAAAGCTGTCAACTTTTTTCTCCTGGCTTTAGTAGATTGAGGTCTTAACGTGGATGCCATTTTAACTGCAGACGAACAGATAACGGGGCACTTAGCATTCGCATACATCATGCGCCACGTTGGATATCGATGTAGCCGACGCTATTCCTTCAGACATCGCAGAGCTGCATTGTGCTCGACCATGGCACGTGTGCACAGCTGTTGTTTACAGCAGCACTCTTGATACGCTTCTGAGAGGCAGTGGCGAAGGTTATACATGGCCGAAAGGAAAGAGAAATTTGTTTGTGCCGACTGCATATACTATCTGCATGATGCACCACTGCCTTCAGAGGCCGGCTAGTGAGTGTGATTAAGTCAAAGAGCAGATGGGGATGTCCTAGTTCGATGTCGTTGGTTTTTTGGGGATGTGCACTATTCGAACGGGAGAGAGCCAAATTCTGCTTTTTGAGATTGAAAACGGTGTTGCTATATGCAGAAAAGTGTGATTCTTAGCCATAAATTGTATACTGTTTCATTATTAATATCTCCAAATTCAATGTTTCTGCTTTGAGTTGTACTTAAAGATTATTACAGTGATGTTCCACAGGCAATTCTGATGTTACTATTGCGGGCAGTTGTGACATCCATCCTGTTGTGCACCTGCTTTTTTAGTTTTCTAACCTGTGAAATATTGTTTATTATTATTATTATTACTGGATAATCATTTTGTCAGAACATGGTTCCTACCTTGATTTTCAGTTTGGTGATTTTTTCTGAAATCTCAGGCAACACGAATTGTTGGCACGGTTAACTGACATTGTAAATTCTTCAAGATATCTTGCTGCCTACAATGCTTTATAAATTATTGTGATACATTACATTACACTGGTGTGAAACCAGTTTCCTGTACAGAACGAACTGATTTTAAGCACATTAGATCTCTCTCTCTCTTATTACTTTTCGTTAGTCAAACGTTTCAAGATTTTCAGGAATTACACATCGTTTTCTGTTTCAGTGTACGTCCATTTTGTGCTTCGTCGTGTTCCTTGTGACCGCTTGGTGACTGGCTGTTTGTAAATTTTCAATCTGGTCCAGTAAATGGTTGTTTGCGTAGTAAGAATGGAAAAAACTGTTTCTTGTTTACTGCCAAGTTTGCAAGTGTACCAGTGTTTGATTTTGAGAGTTTTATTGGAGAGGATTGGATACATTTGACTGCCCTGAAGCATGGTAATGTGTATTTTCGGCAAAGCCAAGTTTTGCGTCCTTTGTGAGGTTATTGTACTTGTGGGGCTGGTGCAACAGGAAAATAGTTATTGGTCTGACGATGCATTTACTCACTGGAGTATTGGTTTCGCAGCAGACTTGTTCTCAGAACCAGTGTGAAATAGTTTTGGTCTCATGATAGATTGCCCTTGGGACCAGTAATGAAGAAAGAAGTCTTTGGACAAAGGTGTCCTTAGTAGCGCTGGGTTGTCCAAGGCTTTAGGTGTTCGTTGGAAATAATATTGCAGTTTAATTGTGGATCAGACACACAGAGTGCCTTTCTGTACATCGAGATGGACCTTACCTTGTTTATATTATATATATACAGAGTGCAATTTCTGTAGGGACAGGGAAATACGTCCCCCTAGCCGCAGGTTCACCCTATCTCAATCATTGAAGATGAGCCTTTCCAACACGTTGAATTTCTGTTTGACAGATAAACTGTGCACCTGCTTGTTGCTGCTGCTTTGAGTAGAAGGCTTAATTAGATGCGTACACTGATCGAAGTGCACGCCCCAGTGACTGTAGAGAACATTAGTCAGTGTTTTTATTATGAATTCGTCGATGATCGACATAATGTGGTATGTAGTATACGAGTTGAATTATTGCAGTCGTCTGCATTACTTTGTTGCATCTCGGATGTCACCCACCGGGGGCAGCTGATCTGGGTCGACTGACTGCAACAGCGTTGTAAGTTAGCAGAACATGTTGTTCATAGCACGCATGTTATTTCAACGTTAACGTGTTGAGTACTTGTCCGCTAAAGCCTTTCAGTACATGTCTTTGAGTACATGTCTTTGAGTACATGTCTTTGAGTACATGTCTTTGAGTACATGTCTTTGAGTACATGTGTCGTATGTTCGATTGAGAACTTTCGCTTCGTTTCAATTACAGTGACTTGTTACAATTGAAGATGACGGTACTATAATAGTAAGTTGCTTATAAGTGATCCTGTTTGTGTTTTTTTTGTTATTCGTAGTAATTGTTATTCCAGTTCAGAGTTTAAAAAGTATACTTATGATTAAAGTGAAATCTGTCTCATGCTTTTTTCTTCAGATTTGATGTAACATGAGTTTTAAATAGTTGAGAAGAAGGCCCTAGCTAAATTATTAAGTAATTTTTACTACAACCAATTTCGCGCACGTGCGCCCCCCCCCCCCCACACACACACATAACAGTCTGATAAGACATTGGCTACAAAGAGAAGGCCCAAAAGGATCACAATCTTGCTGGTAGGTACACCCACAGAATGAATTAGTACTGAATAAATCGAAAGATGGAACAAAAATTATACACAGTAGAAAACGAAACATCTATCTTTCATCTAAGCTAGAATCTCAAATTACCTAGAAACAGACATAATGGTATGGTATGGTATGGTATAACAGCCCCGAGGAAATAAAAAAGGCTTAAAGTAGCGAAGGGCTGAAGATGACACCCCCAATAAGATCTTAGATAATAATTATGTTACTCAATTACAATTACCAACTGTCTTTGACTTCCTTGTTGAAGCTGTGATAACTTCCAGTTAAGCATTACCTGATCCGAAGCAACCCAATAAGTAGGTAAGTAAGTTAAAAAAAATTTAACCAACACCATAACATCCACACTGACATACACGTGAAAAAGTCCTAAAAATAACCATCTACCTATAAACGTCTTGCACATTGCAAATTATCTGCAAGTGGTAGGAAACGGTCCGGCATTGAGCCAAGGCAGTTTGAAGCATGAGGGACAATAATATTGACAAGTCCAAACAGTCGGCAGATGATGAGAGGCAAACAGATAGAATGACTACAGGTACAGGTTATACGAAATACGGTCCACTATAGCACGACATGCAGGTCGGCTTTACAAGAGTGGGTTCGGCTTAACACTAATGGCCTAAGTGCTGGATCACTCCTGGTTCGGCCAAGCCAGAAGTGGGAAGGGCCATCTTATTTTCAGCAGAACCCGATTCAAGCAACACAGCAGCAAAGCGCCAATGGCAGCTAACAGAAACTTTAATAAATAAATGTACCGTTGGTGCTCGAACCCGGGTTCATAATTCCATAATCTATGGAGTGACATTGGAGTCGTATTCCATAATCTATGGAGTCTGACAAGCTGCTTGGAGCATGAGGGACAATTGACCAGGTCCAAAGAGTCGGCAGATGATGAGAGGCAAACAGATATTACAGGGAGAGACTTACACGTAAACTCAGAAATAATCATAGCCTATTTGGTGCAAGACCAAGTGGAGGTTTGGAGATTTGGAGGATCATCTGGCTCATCTAGTTCTAAAGTGGTTCATCTTCTTTTTTAGTCAATGGTGAACCACTTTAGAACTAGATGAGCCATCTTATATTGACATTCATGACATGTTGGATATGTGAGATGACTGGGAGCCAGTGCAAGAGTCCAACAAGGTTAAAAAAAATACAAAGACGCGCATCAACACGAAGCACAACTCAGAAGATACTATATCTTGTATCTGAATGAGACGATAGAAGCAATCTTCGACTCAATGCTGCCAGAAAATCCCAAGCGAAGTTCATTTTCCTTCGCGGTCTAAAAGCAAAAAATCGCTCCACACATATTGGGAATCGTAACACAGCTTCTTATACGATCGTAGGCCTACTGTGAGCGACATTAATCGTAATTGTAAACTCAGAATTTCTACAGCGCTCACAAAGCCAGGTCTGGCATGTACTACTGTAACAGGCCTAGCCTACTATAGGCCTAACTGTGGGCATGCCGCATCATGTGGCGATTGCAGATGCAGTTTTAAAGTCGAGCATATAAGGCGACTTCTGCGAAGGTTGCGGATATGCAGGAAGCAAGAGCAAGAGAGATGGGTGATAAGATCAGAGAAGTTTACTTTTTGATAAAGAGCAGAATTTGAGGTAAATATAATATTATGGGTGGATGCGGAGTTGATGGAAATACAAGGTTCTGAAATTTTCTTGAATTGCTCACGCAGGTCTACAACAGACTACAAGACTACAATAATGAATTCAGTTCTAGAAGGGCTCAATCCCCCCCCCCAGATGATTAGTGTTCCCTCTCCTAGCTCCTATATCCTGGGACTGGCGCTGTCAGAGTGCAAAATGTAGCGGCGTTAATAAGCAGTTTCCAGTTTCCCCTTATTTCAATTCGAAAAGCTGTAATAGCCTAATAATAATTATGCCAAACAAATTTTGTCGACGGCAACGACCTCTGTTGTCATAATATAAGCTGCCGTTAAACTGGATCCATAGATATGTACGCTATATATACATAATATTTATTATAATACATCTCTATGTGTGGATCCATCCATCCACTTCTTTTAATACATCTATGGGAGAATGAACGAGATTATGGACGAGATCGTCAAGATGCGTCGCTAATTTTAAATGCGAAGAATTAAATCGAAGAACTTTATAAGTCAAACTACAGTGCAGATCTATTCTGTGTCGCAAAGTTGCTGTTGACGTTTTTCGACGTTTTCTTGTCTTGTCTTGTCTTGCTACCACGTAGAACACAGAAGTTAAATGGAGTCAGAATCAAACGCGTCTGCACCTGAAGGCAGAACGTTTCTGGGCGTTGCAGCAGCAGCAATTCCACTGCTTCTGGTCGTTGCGTTTCTAGCATATTATATACGCCGCATTTACCCAATATTCAAAGAATTGCCTCGGAAATGTGAAGGGTTCGCGGCCCCAGGATGGAACAGAGTTGCCGAAGCGTTCAAGTGAGCTAACATTCGATGGTAAATTAAAATGCTATGTAACGAAGCAGAGAAACGTCTGAAATAGTAGGCCATGGCTGTGTTGCGGCGCCATAGAAGTCGTCATTGTTATTATTAGGCCTGCAGTGCCATACACAGTATGAGAATTGTTGAAAAATAACTGGGAACGTTGATTTAGTTGGTGTTGGGTGTGTAGTGAAGACTTTGGGGTTATACCAAAATACTATTATATAAGGGGGGGGGGGTTGAACTTGAACCCCTCAGCAATTCTCACCCTGAGTATCCGAATGTATTATAATTTATAACCTTGTAAACTTATATATAAAAAATTATATTATATATATATATATTTGTTTAGTATTGTAAGGTTCAAGCCTTATTCCATGAAGATGGTTCATGACCAATTATCTGTATAGGGCAGACAACCTAACAGATGATGTATGTTTATTATACCATGTATGTACACAAAAATGTGGATGGCCGTGCTCTATTGAATAATATTCTTATCTTATATAAATACGTAATTTATGTCCATTGTAATACATGTGAACCAAAATGCTATAGTTGGTCATTATAAGATATATGCAGTACATATATATATATATATATATATATATAGTTGGTCATTGTAGATTGTTCAATTGCTTGTGTGACAATCAGTTTTTTGCTATAAATGAATATAACAAGATGCATGGCATGATGTTGTAGGATGCATCACTGTCAAGATAGTTTAATATTCACAGTCAGATATTGGATTTGCAGTAGGTCCATGGAATGCCACAAGGGATTAATTATTTTTTTAAAATTCATATTGTCAGATTATTCCTACAAAGTCCGGCATTGTTTCACTTTAAATATCGGGTGACTATAGTCCAACTAAGAATTTTATGAAAACATGAACATGTAAGAAGGCATAAATGTATAAAGTAATTACAGTATTAGGTGAAAGTGAATGGAAATGGTGTACAACTAAAAACCCTGTTAATTAGAGCAAATGAAATATATACAAAGTTATACTTAATGTGAAAATGGATTCATACAGTATAATGTGGATTCTAGTGAAGCAATGACGAATTTGGATTAAACTTGTTCCATTAGCTAAGTGTAAACCTCCAAGTTTACAAAATTGATTTGAGTTGATGATAGGCCTACTAATATCATGATGAGATTGCTTTGTTAAAATTTTTCTCTTTTCCACCAGGAGACATGTCGAAAGTGGAGATAAAAGAGGAGGCGGGTTTGCGGTGTACCACAAGGGTCAGCTGGTCGTGGAATTTGTTGGGGGATATATCAATTATGACACGGAACGGCCTTGGGACAGAACTACCCTGACTTGTGTTTACGGCTGCACCAAAGGCATTGGAGCTATTGTTCTTGCAATGTTGGTTGACCGGTAAGTTGAAGTCTGTTATCTTTTGTCTGTTATAGTATTAATTGTAATGAAAAATGTATAAGGCATAACTTATATTTAGTCAGTGCCACTTCTGACCCGGTCGTGTGTCATGGCTGACAGATTATTATTGAACTTGACAGATATATTTGTTATTGTCCACCTGTTCACCTCATATATCTTCTTACAGGTGCTCTCAGCCCAGCTACAGCTAAAAATAATATTTGAACCACTTATAAAAAGCAGCCGAGTTTAGCCTAGGCATCAATTGCAAGGCGAAATCATTTCACCTTGATTCAATTTAGGAGGCTATCAATTTCGTAAACTTTAGTTGTTTTCTTTATGAATTATATGTTATGAAGCACGTCCATAGGCCTTACTCGCTGACAGAGCCCTTAATTTTTTAGAAGAAGAGTGAAAGTCGAATTTGCATTTTAAACCTAAAATGGCAAAAATTATATATTTATTAAGCTGCTGCAATCTATCAAATGAGTCATAGCAAAAGAATGGGTGCAGATTTATTTTAGGTTGCCATAGTGTAGTAGATATTGTTGAAATTACTATTGCATCTTTTGCAAATTTCTGAAGCGTCCAGGCGACCCATGGCAAATTGTCAGGCGACCCCTGTGGGGTTGGTGACGTGACCCACACGGGGGTTGAGAACCGCTTGATTCATGGACACGTTCTCATGGCTATGCACTGCAGGCATCTTTTATGAACATTTGATAGGGCCTATCACTTGATTATTTCATCTTTACTGGGTCCATGCACTTATTTTCAAATCTCAATGCCGTCCTGCCACTTATTTGACCAGCACACACTGAAAAGATGAGGAGCGTCCACACACTTCTTTTTTTACACTTTAAGCACTGGTTCTACTTAGAGTTATAATTTAGTAAGTCATACTGAATGTTTCTCCCCAGTACATTGTGCTTGTTATCCAAGACGAAATAATGCTGTCTGTTTTTAGAGGTCTACTGGATTACTCTGCCCCAGTTGCAAAGTACTGGCCAGAATTTGCAGTAAATGGGAAAGAGTCCATAACTGTTGAACAACTTCTTAGCCATCAGGTGGGATATTTTAAGAACAGACTTTAGTGTGACTTTCGCATACTCATTTAGTAGTGTGCAGTTTTGCATGCTTGATACATTCACTAAAATTTCAGAACCTTGCAGTGCACTTCCCTTTTCTGTGCATTTTCTAAGTTCCTCTATGTCGTTCTATGTCATTTACATCTAATGTTAACATAAATTTGTATCTTTTTATCTGTTTACCACCGAGAGTCTAACTTACGCTTTCTCTGACCTATCAGATTTCGATTGCACTTTTTCAATGGATTGCAGTTACACAATATTGTTATCATTTTGAAACAAACATCAAGATTGTGCTGTGGAAGTCACATAGTAATCATATTAGACATTATTAATACTAATACTTTGGCCAAAAGTAGGAATTTTAAAATTATTATTATTCCAAAGAAATATAACAAATGTTGGCAATGCACACGTGATTTAGTTTTATAGATTGGAATACATGCAATTAATTAATTCCAATGTGTGATATGACAAAGCTTCTCAAATTTTCTGATGCTACGAACCGGTAATTTGTTTCACCTGCCTTACCATGGACCATTGGATCTATGCTTTTAATATCACCTGACTTACCTGGTATATAGGAAATGCTATATAACAGTTAAGATTTCACAATAATGTCACTGTGTATTAAATGAATTTAACAATGAAGGTGACAAATTTGGAGGTACGAAGTTCGACTAAATGCAAACAGTGATGAGACGAAACTGAGTCTATTTGGACATAAAAATCCAGAATGGATAATAGAATAAAAATATTAGATATTGTGTTTTCTCATGGTTTTCTTTTTGGTAGTTAACCAGAATAATGCAGTGTTACTGCCAAAATTTGCAACTTAGAGATGATGGAACTTTGAATTCATATTATTGTAGGCAGGCCTTACTTTTTTGGATGAGAAATACTCCCTCTTTGACATAACCATGAAACCAGACAAGATGTCGCATCTGTTGGCAACTGCCCAACCTCAGTGGAAGCCTGGTGAGTAAATACTGTGAATTAGTCATGGATATAAATTTTTATCTTTTTGTGGTCTGCTGTTATAATACTCATGAAGTGTCTGACTATGCATTTCTTCTGGCATTGACATCTTTACCATTATAATGTTTATAGAACTTTGAATTTCATTGCCTTAATAACAAAATTATTAATTATCAGACAGATTCTTTATTTCCCAACTTGATTGTCATCTTGCTAAGTAGGAATTTTATTGCAGGCTGTCTATTTAGTTAGTATATTATGTGGGGCGCGGTGGTGTAGTGGTGGCGTCGTTGCCTTGAAGCCGGAAGGTTCGAGGTTCGAATCCACCCTCAAACCGCGTAAGGACCTTGGGCAAGTCCTTCACTCACAATTGCTCAGCACTTCGGCGTGAAACTCCGATGCAGTGTCCGCTCTGCATCGGGAGCGCCTCTGAGTAGAGAGCTTGAAGGGGCGCTATAACAAGTGCACATACATACATACATACATACATACATACATACATACATAGTATAGTTAAGATTTGTGTATTCTGTGATCTGCGTTTCTTGTGAATTGTTTAAACTGCATAATTGTACACTGTAGCCAGTTGCGCTCTGTCAATAAACGAAAATTATTAATATTATTAAGTTACTTCACACTCACAGTGCCCTGTTTATTTTCTAAATAACGATAATAATGATTATTGGGCAATTTCAAGTTTATTTGATAACAATTATTCGAGATGTGACTTAATACAATCCTTTTTTGTTGCTTGTTGTTGAAATTGAGATCTTCATTAAGATCTCCAATGGTCTTTCGCCTTACCTAAATATGTCTTTAGAGAAGTCTAGATTTTTGCATAGATTTTCAATGTTTTTGTTTTATTTTATTTTAAGGTTCACAGCATGGCTTTCATAGCATAACTATTGGTTTATACATGGACCAGCTAGTGCGAAAAGTGGATCCTCTTCACCGCAGCTTATCTGAATTTTTCATGGAAGAAGTGTCGAGGAAATTCGGTAACTATCATGCACAGATTTAGAATTTCAACAAGCCTTATCTTTTACTCTTGCTACTGTTGCATTTTGTTTGAGGTATGAAAAACAATCTTTTTCAATATATTAAATACTGATACTATAGGCCTAATGGATTTCAACGACATAACTACCAGTCTCTGTCTACATAATCAGTTTGCAACTCCTGAGTTGTGAACTCTGCATCTGGTGCACTTTGCAGTAAGACATTATTATTGGACTAATCCTAGCATTGAAAATGAACAAAATGGCTGCTGTTATAATTTGGTGATTTGAAATAAATTTAGCATCAAGTACTTAGGGTTCATCACAATCCACTTGGCCCCTCAGCGATAATATTTACAAAAATGTGGAATGTAAATGCTGTTTGAATCTAACTTCACCAGGAATATAACATCTTTCATATTTGCAAATGACTGTGAATATGAATATAATGTTTTCCTAACAAAGTATTTGTTGTGCATGCTAGTGTTGTGAGGCGGAAAAATTGTCTGGAATCTTTCATATTTTTTTGGAAAATTTCCAAAGTATTTTTTTGCAAAACTTCCGATATTTTCCAGCAATACTTTGCAGCGGCTTGAGGTGGATTCGAACCCACAACTTTCCGGCTCCAAGGCACCGAACATACCCCTACACCACCACGCCCCACATAATAATGTATTGATGTGTGTTGTTCATGCTGAAAGTACACGTAGCCTACTATTGTACCTGTAATGAATTTAATGTTCCTTTACTTTTCACTGTATGCTTACATGTGTTCATTATTCTGTACTAGAGATCGACTGCTTCATTGGATTGCCAGTGGAAGAGAATTATCGATGTGCTCATCTTCAAGGATTCCCTCGGGTAGTGATTTTTATGTCTTTGCAGTGTACAGGCCACTACCCATGGGAGGAGGAGGATAAGGATGAGACTGACCATGTTACAAAAATGTTTAGCAACTTGGCTGAAGATGAAGAGGTATGTGGAATTTGTGGATGGTTTTTTCTACCAGTGTGAAAAGAACATTTCTGCAGCGTCTTTGCTGCACTTTGACGAGGTTAAAAGCTATTGTATTCTCTTGATTGGCCCTTATTTATAAGATTAAAATTAATAAGATTAAAATTAAATGCAAGACAATGTTAAGTCTCACCTTAAAAATTGTTCCTTTTTATGAAAAGATATTGTGTACTTTCGAGTAATAAATTTTTATATTATTAAGTGGCTAAATGACCCTTAGTTTTAGCCAGAGGCTTATAGCGTAGATTGTAGAAGTTCAAATTGTTTGCATATCGCTTTCACTGTCTTGCTGAAAGCAGGCAGCAGTGAGAATATTCTGTTTGTTTAACAGTCTCGAACCAATTGATACAGAACAGTTTAAGGTTTTCTTAACTCTTCCGCAGCCAATGCAGTGGTGTCACGACAACTCGTCCACCGACAACTCGTTCAACGACAACTCGTCCACGGACAACTGGTTCACCGACAACTGGTTCACCGAAATAGAAGCCGGATTATTGAGAAAACGCTTGGGAAATAGAAGCTGGATGAAGGTTCTTTATATACGAAATAGGAGCTGGATTTATGAGAAAAAAAGTCTAATGGTCTTCTTTCTTAAATGGAAGCTGAATTGATGATTTTCATCATGTGTCTCAACATGCATCCAGCTTCTATTTCAGATAGAAAAAAAACTTGATCCATCTTCCATTTCTTAAGCGGTTTTTCATCAATCCAGCTTCTATTTCACCTGTAAAAACCTTCATCCAGCTTCCATTTCTCAAGCGTTTTCTCAATAATCCGGCTTCTATTTAAGTGGACGAGTTGTCGGTGGACGAGTTGTCCGTGAACCAGTTGTCGTTGAACCAGTTGTCTGTGAACCAGTTGTCGTGGAACCCAATGCAGTCGATTTAGACCGCAGAACGAAAACGCATCAGTATGGCATATATACACTTATGAATATTTAGTGTTCTATTTATATACGTTCACTAGAGGAAATGTTGTAGATTCCGAAAATACCATCAACGGGTGTTTTCAATGAGTTTGACGAACGTTAAAAAAATATGGACTTAACCTTCTTAAACATTTGCATACAACCATGTGAATTTGCATAGTCACGTCTGCATGTACATGTACATGTAGGTTGTTGGCAGTAATTATGTCTTTGATCATCCACGTTCAAACAAATAAATTGTATCGCTCTACAAAACTCTCAAACAGAATATAAATATTCCATTTCATTATAGCAGCCGTTATTTTTAAAGGTTTGCTTTTGCTACATGTAACAAAACAACAGCTGACTGTGCATTAGTTGCCATACATTATTGACTTCTGTCATACATGTTGAATCGTTGATTGTTGATCTAGGACGAGAAGAATGATCCTGCATTCTATGCAATTCCATGTGTCTCAACGCATGGCTATGCAACTGCGGCTGGGCTTGCACGGCTCTATGGCATTCTGGCTAATGGTGGTAGCCATGAAAATCAGACACTGCTGTCGCCATCTGCTGTGGAAAGACTGAATGAACCAGTAGTGAGCGGAATTGACTGTGTCCTCCTTCGTGACTCTACCATTGGTCGAGGAACCGTCATAACGAAGTCGAAAGATGTAGGTTTCCAATGGGATTTCAGTGAAATCACTCTTCCAATATTGGTTAAATTTTTACAAATTTGGAAGCAATATATGCTACCACAATAATTGCATTTTAGGCCCAATCTAGTAGAGAGTGGAGATGGAGGCAGGGAAATAAGAGCAAGACTGGGGATGGCGCGAACAGCCAAGGGGTCTTTGACTGCACTGTGGAAGGATAGAGCAATTGGAAGAGGGTTGAAGCTAAGGCTTATGGGGTCATTGGTGTGGCCAGTGGCGCTGTATGGCTGTGAAACTTGGACGCTAAGGGTGGAAGACAAAAGGAGAATATCAGCATTTGAGATGACAACATATAGAAAGATGCTGAGAGTCAGCTGGAGGGAATTTAGAACAAATGAATCTATACTGGAAGAGATACAACCGGAACGGCGCCTGCTGGAGGTGGTGAGAGCAAGGAAGCTGAACTACTTCGGACATATGATCCGAGCAGACAAGCTGCCGGCATTCATATGTCAGGGCTATGTGGATGGAAAAAGGGCCCGAGGAAGGCCGAGAAGAAGATGGATGGATGACGTGGAGGAGTGGACGGGGATGGCGATGGTGGACTGCGTGAGGACCGCGAGGAACAGAGAGCAATGGAGGAGAATGACGTCGTCGACTCTGATCCCCGATCCGCAGCAATGAGGATGGGCACGACGACGACGAGTAGACAAGCGTGACATACAATATAGTTATGGCTCACCATGCCTCGCAGGTACCACAATGTCATGATATTAGCTACCATGCAGCACAGTAGGCCTACAGCGTGTCAACCAATGGGCCACCTTGCCATGCACTTGCCAACCTTGCTACACAATGTAAGCTACTGGGCCACACAATAGAGTGAATGAATAGACTACCATGTCACAGGTGTTGTTTCAATACTGTAATTACCCATTTTATAATGTTTTCAAGCATTTCAAAGAAGGGGCGGCGGGGGGGGGGGGGCGTGAAAACTCGTAATTTCCCATGCAATTTTGTGTACCACAACTAGTGTATAGATACACTGTGATCTCTGAGAGATAGAACTTTCGATCATTTGTTTAAGCGTGGCTGCACCTTGATTGCTCTATGGGACTCTTCTGTCTGTCTATGCCTGTCCTGTGCCTGCTGCCTGCTTGTCAGCATCTGCCTGCCTCTGTTTCAATCTGCTTAAATCTCAGAGTTTTTCAGCCTGTACTGTCATTCATTTAATTTGGAAGTTTTTCTTTTTCTCATATATATGTTATTGAAAATATGTAAACTTGCACCATTACAATCTTAACCATTATTCTGTTAGAATTTTTTATTCGGTTTTTTCTTATAGGGCCATGACATCTTCGGTTACGCAGGTTTCTGTGAACAAGCTGGGTTTGCTGACCCAAAGCACAGGCTCGGCTGGGCTTGCACCAGCAACTCTCCATGGCCAAAGGTAAAATGCTGATTGCTGATTTGCTGACTGGCCTGGGGTAAAATGCTGATTAGCCAGTGCTGATCGGTCAGCATTTTACCTACCAGCTAAATCAGTATATTATTGTGTAAAATGCTGATTGAAGAATACGGACAAGGATGTAAGTAAGTAAGTTTGTAAGTACATAGCATTTATTCATTTGCAAATGCACAATGGGTAAGTAAGTAAATATATAGCATTTATTCATTTGCAAATACACAATGGGACATCAAACGACAAATGATACAACATAACACATCCATCCACACCTATTCAACTCTAAGCATTTAAGCATGCAAACTACGATACTTTTGCACATCCACAAGTGAGAAAACAAGATTTCATTACCCAGTGTGAGCTTGAACTATAGTTCATTTCAAAGGTCTAATTCAAATGCATGAGGGAGACCGCCTTAGCAAGACGTAGGCCTTTTCAATCAGTGAGAGCCAACAGAATTTTTAGCTGACTAAACAATTATAGCCTTATGTAACACAAACTTGAATGTTAGACCTACTGCAATGAAACCGATGGGCGAACAATATAAAAGTTCATATCTGGAGAGAAAAAAAAATTATCATAGGAAAGCATGATCAGGTTACTTTGTACTTTGCCTTTCGAAAATTAAATAGCCCAGAAATTACGCATTAAAATGCTGATCAAATACTCGTCTTCGAAAAAAAATTATTTTTTATGTGCCTTTGCTTCTTTGTTTTATTTTGTTTACATTACTTTTCATGTATTTATATCATCGTGATTTGTTTTTACTTCGATGTCTCATTGTTTGGAATAATAAAGGCTATACTTACTTACTTGTTACAATCAGCATTTTGCTAATCAGCATTTTACTTCTGAACAATCAGCATATCAGCATTTTACCCGTGCCCACTCTTCATTTTAGGGTCGTACTGCTGCTGATTGGAAATATCAGGAACTGGTGAAAGCCATCTATGAAACTGTCAGAGAAATGGAGCAACACGAGCATATTGACTGATTGATTGAATGGCTGATCAATCTGATTGATTGACTACATGGACTACACTGACTGAACCACTGATTCCATGATCTGACATACTGATTGATTGATTCACTGACTGTCTGCAGATTGAATTAATTTTCTTCTTGACTCTTCAATTGCACTACTTCGTTACTGATATTTCAGTATTACATGTTTAACTTGTTTGAAGTGTTTAAGACTTGTTGTATTCATTTGATTGCAGTCCTAAATCTAAAATAACTTTTTCTTGTTTATTATTAGTTACAATGGTTCAGTATTGGAATTTTAAAAACTTTTCATTCACCTCAAATTAATATAATAGTAGATTGATGGTCTTCAGTTTGTAAGTGAAGCAAGTATGGTACGGTCGGCATCAATGACCTTGCAGGTCATAATATCTCGCTAAACATCGAATACGGGGCCGTCCATAAAGTATGTCATGCTATTTTTGACCCCCCTCCTCCCTGTCACAAACTGTCACAAGTCTCTGACCCTCCCCTAAAGTACGTCACACTTTCTCGGACCCCCCCCTAAAGTACATTGCACTTTCGAATTTTTTTAAATTAACACATTCAAATTTAATCTAAAACACACTTCACTATTCAACTGTAAAGTTTCCACTTAAAAGAACTATCACATTATTAAAATGACTTTAATAGTAGAATAGTTAATTGTCAACAGTTGTCACAGTTATTAATTGAAGCAGTAACTCAATGTAGATTGAATTTGAAAACAAAAATTGCAAAAATTAGACTAGACAATCATATAATACACATCATTTATTTTTAAAAATGTGTGACGTCACACATGGCTTGACCCCCCTTCCCCCTGTCACAAACTGTCACACTTTCTTACACCCCCTCCCTCCCCTCGAGCGTGACATACTTTATGGACGGCCCCTACTTGGCTTGCTCTTGGTAAGGATCGTAAGTGTTAGTATTATGTGACCAGGCCTAGTAACACCAATCTGTGCCACCCAAGCGGAAACTGGAAGCCCGAGCAGGCCTCACCTCAGTTTGGGAAACTGTTACAAGTGTCGTTTTTTCAAACCACTTTTACATCTACTACATGCAATCAGTTATCTACATTAAACCTACATGTACTTAGCCAGTAACACAATGATGTACCAAGCGTTGGGCCGGGATGGAAGAAGGCGGGCTGAGAAAGGCGTAGGGGGTTGGGATGGAAGAAGGCGAAGTGAGAAGGATGGAGTGGAATCGGGGGGGGGGGGGGTGAGGCGTTGAGGATTTTTATGTGGGGTAGTGTTATTTATGGGGTACTTTCCCCTGCTTTTAGATGCCTAGATTAAACACTCAGCCTCTTACCAATGTAACTAACTGGGCTATAGATAGAACACGTGAACAATTATTGTAGACCGTATTTAAATATTTTGTCTTCAAATTAGGCCTACATGTTGCCATGGCGCTATAGACGGAAGACGCGTATTACGTTTATTATTAATAGCCTATATTCAGCAGACATATTCAAAGAATTTAACAATCGATAATTTAACATTGAAGAATCGAAGTGTTTAGGCTAGTTGAGTTGGAGGATGTATGAGATTCTATGCTGTGACCTTGATGTTAGTCGGCGTTCTCTTGTGCAGCGAAGTCCTACCACTTAAGATACTATTAGCAAATTTAGCTGAATGGAGTGGGAAGATATCGCGTTTGGATTGGCATGTGTAATCTTAGCGGTCTTTTGCGCTGTATCGGCAGCCATACTGCTGAGGTTCGTGTTCAAAATCCGAAGACGGGTGTCACTTCCTCTGAAGTGCGAAGGGTTCGTGGCCCCGGGATGGCATCCAGTTGCTGAAGTGTTTAGGTGAGTATTCCGTAAACATTCGTTGGTGAATTAGGCTAAGATATTCATGCTGTAGGGTAAATCGCACAGAGTGAACCAGCATGTTGGGCAGAATTAATATGACTCCTCCCCAACATCTTACTTCTGGTGCAGGTCTACACATCGGGTAACGAATCTCCCTCAATAGGCGATGTCCATCGCCATCTGTGGCTTCTACCTCGGCTTCTCTCACAGACCCTATAATTAAGCTTATATGACAGATTATATTGAATATACATGTAGGAACCAATTGCTTCTTCCAACATCACAAGCCTCTGAGCCCCTAATCTGTCTGATTTCTCTCATAACATTCGCCTCCCAAACACATTCAGGTTCTCATGCTTAACAGACCTCACATATATAATAGGCCTAGGCCTAAAAGCCAAATCAAGCATGCAGTGTTATATCAAAGATTGTAGGCCTATGTGATGCTATAATGATATTACTTTACAGTGCATGCATAATGTAGAGTATGGGTCATCTATGATGCATGGGCATTTAATTTGGGCGAAGAATTGCAATTCTCTGTAGGCCTATACTTCAGTCATTTTGATGGAAAATGCGGCTAATTACACATAACGAGCGCCTCTGAGTAGATATCATGAAGGAGCGCTATATAAATTTATGTGATTGATTGATTGATTGCCTATATAGCCTAGTGTGGTCCTTATTTTTAAAAGTCTGATTTTATAACGGGGCACCCTCAAAGTTGGTTTCTATTGATGAGAAAAAATTTGAGAAAATTTTTGGAGATAATCCAAGGACATCTAGGGGTCGCTACCAGAGGTTAAAGTTCAAGCTTAGAATTAATTTAGGCTTTGTGGTACAATATGCTTAATTTTTATTAATATGCTTTCCAACCATGTAAATGGCTATGATAGAATTTGATAGACAACTGCTTGCATATTTTATTAACATCCCCCAACATCATAATTGTCACTTACTTACTTATTTTATTTTAAAAAATTCTGTAACGCATTACGTTCCATTAACAGCCATTGCATGTTTTGGCGGCAATTTCGCTTCATTTTGATTTGTCATGTATATCAGTATATTGCATAATCTCTCTATTTGAAAAGGTAACACAAAGTTGGCAATAGGTCTAAGTCTTGACAATGCCATGGGGAAAGTGAGTAATAGAAAATCAACACTTGTATGCGTACTCTCTTTCACACTGCAATGTCTTGGCAATAATCCAATAGAGTTCAATCTCAGTTGCTTTTCAATTCGTAAGCAGCGTATAAAGAGTCGGCAGAAAATTGCTGAAAACTTGAAAGCTGAATCTCAACCAGGACTCGTCCAGAAGTTCATCTAACAGTTCACTGGGATGGGATATCTGCAGTAAAGAAATAGTATGCCGTCTTCCTGCCCTCATGTCTGGAGTGGGTGTCGAGTCTGTCGACCCAGGGTGAAAATTGCCGGGAGGTTTGGGGGGTTTCAACCCTCCAGTCGTTATTAGAGCCCCATAGTATAAAGTCTGTTTTTCACACACCAATTCCAAGTGGATAATATGGTCCAACTCCTCCCCAAAGTTATTTTTTCACAATTCTTACACTGTGCAGTCGACCAGCTTTGATTATGGTGAAACAGGATTGGCCACTTCATGAGGAGTGACACCAAAGTAAGAGACATCATCGAAGGAAGAATGGAGGGGAAAAGTCAAGAGGAAGACCAAGAACAATGCTGCTGGACTGGATGATGACAATGGATGGTTACAGAGAGCTAAAGAGAGATGCACAGAACAGATGTGCATGGCGTCATTGGACATATGAACCTGTCTGACGGCAGAGAACTAAAGAAGAAGATTATGGGGCTTCCATTTATACCAAATGCCAAAAGGTTACTACTCTGGACAAAACTTGGCTTGAACACAGCGGCGCCGCCAGGATTTTTTTTCTGTACGCACAACTTGCACAAAATAATATGAAGCGAACAGCGATCGATACGAGCTTATATATATATATATATATATATATATATATATATATATAATATGTATGTATATACCGTATATGCCTACTGGCGATTATGAGGTATTACCAGCATAAGCTTTTTGTTCCCTTTTGGGTATACGCATACAGTGGCGGCGCCAGGATTTCAGGTTTGGGGGGCTGAAGCCCCAAGCCCAAGTGGAACATTTTTATGTCGCGCCGAAGGCGCGAAGCTGCGAGTGCCGAAGGCACGAAGTCCATACCGACTAGGGGGTCTGGGGGAGCGTCGTAAGCTCCCCCAGCGGGGTCTGGGGCGGAGCCCCAGCCGCCAAAGCATTTTTAGCTCTGTTGACCTCAACTTGAACCCTTTTTAGGCTCTTTTTTGCCAGCTATTTATGAACGATAAAATCATGAAAACTTAAATAAGATGTTGTTTGTAGGGGGTTTTACGGGTACAATCAGTGGCGGCGCCCGGATTTCAGGTTTGGGGGCTGAAATCCCAAGCCCTTCCTCCCAGGAACGCACGTAGAATATTTTTCTTAAGGGCAGTAATTTTGCATGCGCTGGAGACGCGAAGCTGCAAGTGCCGAATGCACGAATGTCATACCGACTGGGGGGTCTGGGGAGCGTTGTAAGCTCCCCCAGCGGGGTCTGGGGCGGAGCCCCAGAAACCAGCGCGTTTTTCGCTGTTGACATCGACAGGAGCGCGTTTCAGGCTCATGTTTGCTAACTGTTTATGAACGATAAAGTCATGAAATTTTTTGGGAATTTCCACATAGCAATAATAGCATTTTGGGCTGTCATCTTTTTACTAATTAGCTCATCATTTCATTGCTGAAGGTTGTGGATTATGACTTCAAAAATGTCCCCTTGTAGGCCATTGTTTAAATTTTGGATATCAGCACTTTAATGGTAACATTTTAAGCTGTCATCTCAACAAATTTCTCATAATTATTTTATTGCTGACAGAAATGGTTTATGAGTTCAATAATGGTCCTCCACGTTGTATAAATTATTGAATGCCACACTGCAAGGGTATACCAGTTTTGCTGTCGTCCTAGCAAAATTGTTCATGATGGATAAACAGTAGATAACACTCTAGAAATTGATACTGACATTTTTTAGATATTTTTTAAATATTGAAATACCACAAACTTCGGGGTCTTGTGGACCGTCCTCTGGCTCCCAAGTCTCCGCCCATGACTGCTGGTGCTAAATTAACACCCATTTCCCAATGAATAGTTGTGTAGGACTACCGGCGTAGCCCCTCAGAAGGCCGGCCGGACATGGTGCACATAACCTCATCACGGTCTGCGGCGCATTCTATTCGCATGAGCATCGACGCGCTATTGTAGCGAAATTCAAAATTGCTGTCCTTGTGAATCTCAGTCCCTTCCTCTGCCAACCCGGACTCAACACCCTTCTCCCGCCAGCCCGGACTCACACCGGGCCAAACCTCAGTCCCCTTCCTCCGCCAGCCAGGACTCACACCGGCCGAACCTCAGCCCCTTCCTCCACCAGCCAGGACTCACACCGGGCCAAACCTCAGCCCCCTTCCTCCGCCAGCCAGGACTCACACCGGGCCAAACCTCAGCCCCCTTCCTCCGCCATCGCGGATCTCTGCTTCTCCCCCCCCCCCCGCCAGACCGGTTCTCAGACCAGCCCGGACCTCAGCCCTCTGTCCCCTGCAGCTCCATTAGGGTATAAATAAGAGGACTGTGTGCATGCTAAATTGCTAATATTGAGTCGCAGAGAGAATCAATTTCCGGGAGTCGAGCCCAGTCGCAATTGATGTCTCACATGTGAGTCGATGTATGACCGTCCGCTGCAGTTGAGGTCCGAAAACAAGTTAATAATAACTTTTAAGCCGATACATGGAGATACATTGCTTTTTGCTTTGGGATGAGGCTGAGTCACATTTAGGGGCTTAGCCCCTAACCCCCTCATCTGGTGCCGCCAATGGCATAAGCATCTACACTACCGGGTATGATAATATAGTTGATTTCGTTGCCGTTGGTCATTGTCTAGTTTCCTTATTACGAAGTAAGCCGTTTTAGACATTTTCAGTTTTTTTATTTTGGGGGCTGAGCCACGTTTAGGGGGCTTAGCCCCCCTTAACCCCCTGGCGCCGCCACTGTACGCATACAGGTAATTTTTCACAGTTTAAACAGGCCTAACTACCAACAAAGCGTTTCAAAATTCATCCGCAAGCCAGTTACATTTTACCTATTTATAAAGTATAGAGCCTAACCGGTGTAGGTCTAAACTCTAAAGGCTTAAAATTATAACCCCCTCCTATACACTACCCCCCTGCAAACTAATTTGCATCAATCATCGCATTTATTGGACTAAAAATATAATATTTCACGCTTTAATTCTTTAATTTACAGTTTGTATAAAAAAAATTTTTTAGCCTTTCCGCGCTGTACGCACTTGCGTACGTGCGTACGCCTAACGGCGCCCCTGCTTGAACATCCACTAGAAAAAAGCTCAATGCAACTGAAAGATTTTGTCACGGGAAAACACAAGATTTTTCAGCATTACAGCAGGTTATCTCCAACAACACGTTGATACATGGTCAAACGATGACAACTTCAAGTTAGGTTAGGCCACTGCGAGCTCAGTGAAAGTTGTGAATGACATAACAGAGTGTGGACTGGCACTCATGAACAAGTACAGCCTAACAAGCTTCAAACAAATAATGAGAATCAGAAGCAGAGTCTGCTATTGGTTGTGAAGAAATAAACCTATCGTCGGAAAAAGGCTCTGATGCAATAATGGAAATATTAACTGGAAAAACATTTTTATGCCCGTTTGTATGTGTTTTGACCCAAATAGCAAACCAGTCCACAGCCCACTAGTCCCCCTCCAACAGGGTCCACTGCCCACCAGAATTTATTTTAATTTGTGCATTCAACCACACACTGGTAATAGTATACAATATACGATATTCCATGCTTCGCCTACAGTGTCTTTACATTGATATATGTTAAGTCCGGTAGCAACCCCTAAAACTCAAAAAAGTCCTTCAAAATTTTCAGTGTTAATATTTTTTAAATAAATGGAATAAGTTAGGAGGGTGCCTCGTTTAAAATTCCCAAAAAAATATTTTTACATGGAGCTAAGGACCACACTAATATAGCCTATATGTAGGCTTAGAACTGTAGATGGATAGCCTACTGACCCTTGTGAAGTGTTAGCTCATAATAAATTCATCAGTCTAAACATTATCATGGGGGAAGTTTATCAGGGGCTAGGGGGGGGCTAAACCCCTCCAAGAAGGCCTAGATTCAACTTTTTTACCATGAAAATGGTATCCTTTTTCGGGGTTAGCCCTCCCAATAAGGCCCAAACTCGGGGTTACCGCCCTACCCCCCAGAAACGGAAACCAAACTCCGCCCATGAACATTATATAGGCCTATTTTATTGTGCATTCAAAACTATAGTGAACTCCGATTAAAATTATTTCATCTGTTTGGTTTAGGCCAGTAGATGTAATATTTGCCCTCTGGATGTCTTTTATTATTTCCTGAGGGGGGTGCTCGGTAGTACAGTGGTTAGCGCGCTGGACTGTCAACCAAGAGGTCTTTTATTATTTCCCTGATAATAACCTCCTTTGGGGGTCTTTTATTATTTCCTGATGTAAAGTTAACAACTTGACTTTTTTTAAAGAAGCCTGATATTGAAGATAAATTAAGTTAAAATGGTGCTAAAGGATAATCTGGGGGGTGTTTTCCATTGAAGAAAATATCAGCTAATAAACCAGTTAAACTTTGTCGTTGCATTCCATGCATTCCACACATTCCATGGTGGCGTTGATGTCCACGGACTGTGTAGGCTAGTTGCACGTGTTACCATACATAAGCCTACTGTATAATCGATATGCAGCGACTACGTGTTTGTCCGTGTATTTGTCCGTGTTAGTCGATGCATTCCACACATTCCATGGTGGCGTTGATGTCCACGGACTGTGTAGGCTAGTTGCACGTGTTACCATACATAAGCCTACTGTATAATCGATATGCAGCGACTACGTGTTTGTCCGTGTATTTGCCCGTGTTAGTCGATGCATTCCACACATTCCATAGTGGCGCTGATGTCCACGGACTGTGTAGGCTAGTTGCACGTGTTACAATAATTATATACCGTTAGATAATCGATATGCAGCGACTACGTGTTTGTCCGTGTATTTGTCCGTGTTAGTCGATGCATTCCACACATTCCATAGTGGCGCTGATGTCCACGGACTGTGTAGGCTAGTTGCACGTGTTACAATAATTATATACTGTTCGATATGCAGCGACTACGTGTTTGTCTGTGTATTTGCCCGTGTTAGTCGATGCATTCCACACATTCCATAGTGGCGTTGATGTCCACGGACTGTGTAGGCTGGTTGCACGTGTTACCATACATAAGCCTACTGTTTATCCTCAGATAAACGATATGCAGCGACTTCGTGTTTGTCGATGCATTCCACACATTCCATGGTGGCGTTGATGTCCACGGACCAAAAAGTTGATGACCAAAAAGTCCCCAGAAAAATTCTATATATATATATATATTATATATTATTTTTCTAACTTTTTTTTCTAACTTTTTTTTCTAACTTTTTTTTCTAACTTTTTTTTCTAACTTTTTTTTCTAACTTTTTTTCTAACTTTTTTTCCTAACTTTTTTTCTAACTTTTTTTTCTAACTTTTGTTCTAACTTTTTTTCTAAGTTTTTTTTCTAACTTTTTTCTACCTTTTTTTTCTAAGTTTTTTTTCTAACTTTTTTCTAAGTTTTTTTTTCTACCTTTTTTCTAAGTTTTTTTTCTAACTTTTTTTCTAACTTTTTTTCGAACTTTTTTTCGAACTTTTTTTCTAACTTTTTTCTAACTTTTTTTTTTTTTCGAACTTTTTTTTTAACTTTTTTTAAATTTTTTTTATAACTTTTTTAAACTTTTTTTTATTTTTTTTTATAAACTTGTTTTTAGTCTTTAAATTGATCCAAATCTTCAGAAATGTCCTAAAGCACAAAAAAACCCAAGTTTTCACAAGTTCGCAGAAAGAACTCAAGAAAAACCCAAGTTCTAGCAGACTAGGGAAAGGCTTCTAAAATTAAATCAGTTAAAATCAGTTAAATTCACAATGATATCAAGTCTTTATTGTCAACCCATGAATTGAAAGAATCATCATACCCCAACCATTTCACCAAAGACCGATTTCCTCTTTTTCTTATAATCTTTTCTATTTTAAATGTATCTTGCGTTGTCGATTGTAGCTCAGGCTCATAAAATGTCCCTTTTATTTCTTCTCCATGATAGTCAGATATTTTATACGTTATTGGATCTGTGTATTGTATTTGTGTTATTGTAAAAACTTCCTGTGTCCATTTTTGAGTGAAACCTTTCTCGAATGTCTTTTTCTTCTTAGAAATTCTAACTTTATCTCCGACTGAAAATTTAGGTTTTTCTGTTTCAGGTACAGCATCACCGTATAAATTCATCCACACAACCCATTCGTTTGCTTTGATACTCGCTTTAACAGGAGTCATTTTAATGGAAGAATGTCTTGTGTTGTTGTATAAATTAACCATATTATCTAAAACATCGATATATCTCTGAGTTGAATTTGCTGTAAAATACTTAAACATTTTTTCTTTCACTGTTCTATTAAATCTTTCTACGACACAAGATTTCTCTTCATTCTCAGTTGAGTACAACTGCATACCTAGTGATTTTACTTGTTTATTATAGAATTCTGTTCCCTTATCGACCCAAAGTTTTTCACCCCTTCTTTTGCTCGTATTAAATATTTTAACGAAAGCATCTGCCACAGATTCTCCGCGCTTATCTTTTAACGGCTGAATAAATGCATACTTGGAGAATATATCAATGACGCTTAACAAATATTTCACACCAGAATTAAATTTAGCATAAGCCTGCATGTCAATCAAGTCAGCCGCCCAAATTCTGTCAACTCCCTGAACATAAACAACTCGCTTCCTAAACTTCCTGACTATAGGTTTATGTAATTCGTCAGCAAGCTGGTCTGTCCATCTCAGAGCTTTTTTTTCAACCCCATTCCAAAATGGGTTTTCGTTGATAAAATTGGTTTAACTATAGATCTTTCAATTCGTTCGCGGAACGAAGGATTAGGTATATTATTTAATTCATCTATCATAGCTCTGTCAGCGACGTTTCTCCCTGCTGTGTCAGCATGTTTAGCATAAGCCATGTCGTGGCGATAGGCTGCTGCATCAACCCTATCTACTGGTTTACTCCAGTCTTTTGGCGTCCCATCACTATTCAATCTCAAATCCAATCGAGTTCCTGGACCTGTGAAAGAATGTCCTGGAAGATGCATTTCACCCGGGTACTTTGCCCATGGAAGTTTAATATTAGAAGTAGCAGAATTGAGAGCTGATACCAAATCACCACCTGTAGTAGACATTTTAGTAAACTGAGTTTTTCTAGCGCCACATTCAACGCATATACCTCTAATCATAGGTCTACCATTCTTACTAACGACTCGTTGAATATCTCTACACTCAGTTTTTCGTTTACATTTTACGCAATACGAGCTGTGCTCCATTTTAATATAATATAATTAAAATGGAAGTCCATGACCTGTCATGGAATGAAGATACATCTAAACGCTTAAACAGTCCTCTCCTACCAAGAAGCATCAGAGGTTTGATCGTAGGTAAGTCTCAATGTGGTAAAACGATTTTACTACTTAATTTATTACTGAGACCTGGTTGGTTAGATTACGATAACCTACAAATCTTCGGCAAAAGTCTTTTTCAAGCAGAATACAAGATCCTTAAGAAAGCATTCGAAGAGAAATTACCAAAGGAAGCAATTATAAGACTTTTTGATAATCGCGATGAAATCATGAAATTAAATGTATCACCGACCGCCGTAGTCGAGGAGATGTCTAAAAACATGGCCAAAAAATCGGATATAGAATGCAAGTTCTTTGAAACCTCTGAAGATGTTCCAGATCCACGAGACTTAAGTCGAGATAAGAAGAATCTCATGATTTTTGATGATTTACAGTTAGAGCGGCAAAGTAAGTGTGAATCGTATTATATAAGAGGTAGGCATAGTAATGTAGACTGCTTTTACCTAGCACAAAATTATTTCAAACTACCTAGACAAACTATAAGAGAGAATACCAACTTTATATGTCTATTCCCTCAAGACCTCAAAAATATTAATCATATATACAGCGATCATATAGGCGTAGATGATATGACTATTGAAGAATTTCGAAAACTATGCAAAACTGCGTGGGATGAAACGCATGGTTTTGTGGTTATAGACCTTACTAGTAAAACAAATAAGGGCAGGTACAGATCTGGATTAGATACATTTTACATTAAATAAAAGCAATAATAAAATGATAACAAAATTTAAGATTTTATATTCTAGGTTTAAAAATAGCTATCTAAAATGGAAACCCTTCTTGACGAAATTTTATCTAATACTCAAACGATTGCACGCAACACAGAGGCTAAAGAATCCTTTTGCATTTTGTTGAGCGAAAGGAGCACACGAATTCGAACGAAATTTAATCCACTAATTGAACTGGATAAAAGTAAAAAATATGAAATGGCCCTTGTTAATCTTGAAACTTACTACAGTTTTCCTAATATAGACGAAACAAATAATAAATTCGTATATTCGTCAGATAACGGTGTAACGTGGAAAGATTTAGACATTCCAACCGGTTGCTATGAAATCGATGACTTAAACGAATACATACAGAGAATTTTAAAGGAAGAAGGTCATGGTCAATGTATAAAGTTGCGACCAAATAACAATACTTTGAAGGCTGTTTTGGAAATTGATGAGAACTATAAAATTGATTTTAGAGTACCAAATTCAATTAGCACCGTTCTAGGATTTCAGAGTCGTGTATACTCCGAAGGATATAACGAATCCGAGCACATAGTCGAAGTAAACAGCGTGAATAGTTTACGAGTTACGAGTGATATAATAGGATCATCGTATGCTAACGGAACTACGGAGAACATAATTTATTCTTTCTTTCCATCGGTCGGGCCTGGTTACAAGATAATCGAATCTCCTCACAATCTCGTATATCTTCCAATAACGCTATACTCTATTTCATCGATGGAAACAAAACTAATAGACCAAAATGGAAAACTAATTAATTTAAGAGGTGAGGAATTGTCGATACGATTTCACATAAGAGAGGTTTAATTTAAAGTTTATATTTAATATAAGATGAGCGCTTACGCTAAGGTCAAAGTTAATATTTCTGAAGGGCAAAAAGAGAAGATTAAACGAGCTGCTCAAGTAGGAACTGGAGTGAGTATAAGACTTTCTCATGGAGACATAACTGGTGAGCATGTATTAGCTCTAAACCAGAGGCAAATCAACAAGTTAACTAAAGCGTATCAGAATGGAACTGGAGTGACAATTAAAATGGGTAAAAAGCAATTAGAAGACAATGCGAGAGTCGAAGGCGGATTTATTGGCGCTATTCTACCGTTCTTAGCAACAGCCGGAAAGTTTCTACTGTCTAGTGTTCTTCCGAGTTTAGCCACAGGAGCCTTAACAGGATTGGGTTCTGCAGCTGGTTCCAAAATTGTCGATAAAATAAGTGGATCTTCGATCTCACATCCGATAAGTGGATCTGGCGTGCTCTACGTTAAGAAAGAAGGAATATGCTGTAAGATAGTGCCTGCTGGGGAAGGTCTTTTTCTATCTCCGTGGAAAAAGGGTATTTCGATATCGGGTTCTGGTCTGTTTATGAAAAGAGGGACAGGATATATCAGCGGTGAAGGTCTTATACTTGGTCCCAATTCACCATTTAAAAATATTCCTATTCTTGGAATGTTACTTTAAACAATCTCTTATATAAATGTCTGGATACGGTCACCCAATACACAAATTTATCACCAAACGGAAGCCTCGTGTGAGTACAATAATTTGGTTGCCTAAAGTGGTCACTCACGCTCCTGCAAGACAACGAGCAGGCGACAGATATGAGATTTTTGCTCAGCAAGCGATAACGATTGAACCAAAGACAAATATTACAGTAGAAGTAGGCCTTGGAGTCCGAATGACCAGTGGAATGTGTCTAGTCTCTCTTAGACAGAAGTTGAAACAACTCAGACTGAGTCTTCAAGATGGTACTGTCCTAGAGGACGCAGAGGATATAATAATTACAATACAAAACAACTCCGATTCACCAGTTACTATAAACGAAAAAGACTCCATATGTTATGTTAATTACTACGATGCATAAATTGTATGTTTTATGTTTACGTTTTACGTTACGTTTTATGTTTACGTTTTACGTTACGTTTTAAACATTATACTTATAATAAGAAATGTCACTACTGAAAATTAGCGATCCTGCAAAAAGAGATTTTATTATCGAAGAGTTTTTAAAAACGAAAAAAAATATTAAACAAAACTTTCTTTCAGAGAGAATAGACGATCTTGGACTTCAACGAGAATTAACGAAAATCTACAAACCAATAGTCGACTCTCAATCAGCAATTTCAAAAGAACAAAACGCTTTGCTGTCGACAATAAAAGATAACTCTGCAGCAACATCACTCGCTCTAAAATCACTTCCAGATTCGTTGAAAACTATTCAATTTCCCCAGTATCCGTCTATAGAGGCGTACGATGACGATGACCCAGTAGAAGACATTAGAAGGTTAGAATTAGGAAATATTGCAGTTGAATACCTTAAAAAATATGCTTCTGATAAAAGACTTGTGGATACAACATTCGGATTAAGATCAAGAGATGGAAAATTCTACATCGGTGACAGCGAAGCCTCAATCCAAGGAAATGATATTACAGTTGGAACCACAACTTATCAAGGAACTCCAGGATTATGGGAATTGTTAACGTTAGCTAGTCCAAACAGTTCAATTTATGATAATCGTGATCTCGAAGAATACGCCGAGATTCTAATTAAAACGAATGCCATGAGTCAGCCAAATAAACCAAACAAACCTAAATCGTCTAGAAGTGTAAAATATGCAAAGATAATAAAACCCATATGGGACGATTACATGAAGTTAAGAGGTAAAACAGGAAGCGGAATAATTACCATTCCTTCAGATCCTAACGAATTAGTAAAACAATTAGAGTTGCGAATATATAGCTACAAAGCGGGAAATACGGGTGTAAGAAATGAAATTGTAGGTATGACGGATGAGTTACTAAGACAAAGAGTGATAACCAAAGATGAATATAAAAAATTGACGATCTAATTTAAAAATTGATGATCTAATTAAAAATTGATGATATAGAAATGCTGGTCCTTGCGAGAAGAAGTTATAAAAAAGTACACGTTGTCGGTGGAGCAGGAATATTCGATTCCATTGCAGGATTTCTCAAGAGACTACTAACTTCGAATGCAGCCAAACAAATTGCGAGCACAGCTGTCAAAGAGATTGGGGGTGTTGCTAAGGATAAGGCGATCGACGTTGGAAAACGATTACTCAATAAGATACTTCCACCAACCACCGTTCAGCAGCCGATAACTCAAGAAACTAAAGTAATTCTAGCTAGATTACTCGGGTCGAATCCGCAAATGACGGGAGGAGCTATTAGAATTCAGGATCTCGTAAAACGCTTAAACGGAGGTGGTTTGAAAATGGCAGTTTAAATTTATTTTGCTTAAGTTTATTTTCTTATTTAGGTCTAAAAATTTATTTTCTTATTTAAAAATATAGGCCCTATGTATAATAAAATGCAATCCAATATTCTAAGATTCACAGAGCAACCATTGATCGATGAAGGTATAGAGCGATACGAATGGCACGAGTACGAACCTGTAGCGAGAACTAACCTTAACAGTTCTGGTGAAATAAGAATAAATATTGAATTACAAGACTTATACAGTCACCCAGCAGAATCGTATCTGCAATTCGAAGGAAGACTAATTAAAGCTGACGACACCGCATACGTTAATGCCGATTTAGTCGCTCTTACAAATAATGGGCTTATGTATCTATTCAGTCAAATATCCTATCAGTTATCTAATCAAGAAATCGAAACGCTATTTCATCCGGGTCAAGCTACAACGATGCTCGGTTTACTTACGTATCCAAACGATTTTCAGCTGACTCAAGGCTTAAATCAGCTGTGGGATAAAGACACTGGAGCGACTGCTGTTATTGCGGACAACCCCGGATTTGCCACTAGACAAAGCTTTCTCATTCGCAAACCAAACACTAAAGGAATGTTCAGCTTTATTGTTCCGTTGAAGCATATTTTCGGGTTTTGCGATGATTACGACAAGATTATTTACGGCTTCAAACAGACGCTGACTTTAGTCCGTAAAGCCGACGATGATGCCATATTCCGAGATAACGCTGCAGCTGCTGGAAAAGTTGCGATAAACAAAATTTCATGGTTTATTCCGCACGTTATTCCTTCCGATATGGAACGAATGCAGTTGTATAAGACGATTGAATCGAAATTAACGTTGCCAGTTGCGTATAGAGCTCGTCAATGCGACACGATAACAGTTCCTCAGTCGACAAGTTTCAGTTGGCGTCTGAGCGTAAAAACATCACCGGAGAAACCTAGATATATCATCGTAGGATTTCAGACGGACCGTAGCGGTAATCAGGAAAGTAATCCGTCGCTATTTAATCACTGCGATCTCAAGAACATTTATGTGATGATGAATCAAGAAAGATATCCAGCTGTCGATCATAACCTGTCGTTTCCTAATCAACAATTCTCCAGAGCGTACAAAGACGCGTCCTCCTTTAGTCAAAAATTCTATGGTATGGATCGGTTGATTACCCAAAGCAATATAACACCTGTAGATTATAAAGAATTATATCCGCTGTTCGTGTTCGATGTAAGCAAACAATCCGAGCGTTTGAAATCGTCAGTCGTTGATATTCAGATTAAGGCTCTTTTCAATGCAGCAGTGCCAGCCGACACCGAAGCGTATGCTGTCGTAATTTCAGATAGGTTGCTGCAGTTCCAATCGGATGGACAGAAAATGAGTGTAGTGTATGGAAAATTGATTTAAAGAATACTTATATATTATGAAGCTACCAGAGCTTAGAATGTTAGCCAAGCATCACGATGTTACAGGCACTTCGCATCTCAACAAACCTCAAATGATAGCTGTATTGATTGAAAAGAATATTCTTCCGACGGACTACAAGTCTGTGTCATATCGACATGACACGTTGAGCAGTATCAGGAAACAACCGAGAAGAGTAGATATTATAGATCGAGAGACTGGCGTTGTTACCTCGTATCCATCGATGTATAAAGCTGCTAAGGCGTATGGTCAGAGTGCTGGCATAATAGCTTATCATAACGGAAATGTCTGGAGAGATAGATACGAAATTAAAGTGTATGAGAGATAGATACATGTATGAAATTGAAGTGTTCGAATATGGATATTAATATTTTTGCGTGGTAAAAATAAAATGGATTTAAAGAAAAGTAGTTTAAGAAACATGAACCATGTTGAACACTTGCTCGACTCGCCAGTTCCTGACATTAAGATTCCTACGCTTACACCCACACCTGGTAAATACAAACCAGTAGCGCCTAAGAGAAAATACAAAAATAGGGTTAGAGCTAAAATAAATGATTTTGCGGATTGGCTACTTAGTTATGTGCCCGAACAAGCAGAGGTTAATGAAAAACTAGAATCGTTGAAGTCAACTGTTTCTAGGATATTTGATAAAATTAAAATTAGAGAAACGGCGTCGGCTATTAAAGGATTCACCAAGCAATATAGAATAGATGGAACTAATGGAATGGATGCCTCGTCGTTTCTTAATTTCGTCAGACCGCAGGTAGTAAATCTGTTGTCGAGTAATCGCCAGACAAAGACTAATTTGGTTCTTACTTGTACTATGGAACGAGTAGATATGAAATCTGGAATAGTGACTTCTGAGGATATACCATTCGTTTCCAGGGCAGAAGTTATTTTAGAAGCAACCGACTTGAATGAAATATACAGCAGAAAAAAGGATAAAATCATGGAGTCTATTGCTAGTTTTCAGATGCAAGGAAGTAATTGGAGATTTAAAGCTGTTGTAAAATTAGATATAAATACAGTAAAATATACCCCCTTAAGAGGTAGTTCTTACATTCCACTTCCCAGCTTCTTAGCTAATAAAAAGGCTATTATAAATATGAAAAACGACGACGAAGAATGTTTCAAATGGTGTATCACTAGAGCTTTGAATCCGGTTGTAAAAAATCCGGAAAAAATAACGAAAGCTTTGAAAGAACAATCGAAAAAACTTAATTGGAGTGGTATTGAGTTTCCGGTAGCGACTGATGCTAATGTGATAGGTAAATTTGAGAGAAATAATAATATTAGTGTTAATATATTTGGTTACGAAAAACATGTCTATCCGCTTTATCTGTCTAACTGTGAAAGCGATATTTGTGTAGATCTATTGCTTATTTCCAACGGAGAACGGAAACATTATTGCTGGATAAAGAATTTTAACCGATTGATGACGTTCCGAACAGCAAATTCGCATTATTCAGCGCACTATTGTAAAAGGTGTATGAATGGTTTCACAACGACAGAAGCGCTTAACAACCATAATGAGTACTGCAAACACCATAACGCACAAAAAATAGAAATGCCAGAAAAAGGAACTATGTTAAGTTTTAAAAATTATAACAATTCTATGAGGGTTCCGTTTATAGTCTACGCAGATTTTGAGTCTTTTGTAAAACCGATCGATACATGCCAACCAAATCCAGAGTTGTCGTACACTAATAAATATCAAAAGCATATTCCTAGCTCCTTTTGTTACCACATAAAATGTTTCGACGATAGTGTATATTCTCAAGATCCTGTGACGTTTACGGCTGAAAGCGAAGATGATGATGTTGGTCAAATATTTGTAGATAAACTAGAAGAGAATATAAAACAAATATATAATCAATTTAAATTCCCTAAGAAGATGATATTTACAGAAGAGGACAAGAAGTGTTTTGATGGAGCTACTATATGTCATATCTGTGAAAAAACGTTGGGCGAAGACCGAGTGAGAGATCACTGTCATCTTAGCGGTAAATTTAGAGGGGCTGCTCATAACATTTGTAATGTAAACTATAAAGTCCCCAAGTTTTTCCCTGTAGTGTTTCATAATCTTTCCGGGTACGATTGTCATCTGTTCATTAAGAAACTGAGAGGTAATAATGGAGAGAAAATTAATTGCATACCTAATAACGAGGAAAAGTATATATCTTTTAGCAGAGAGGTCGTTGTTGATAAGTTTGTAAATAAAGAGGGAAAAGAGATTACCGTCAAGCGACAACTGCGTTTTATCGACAGTTTTAAATTTATGGCTTCTAGTCTTGATGCTTTATCGAGGAACCTAAGCAAAGACCAGTGTAAAAATATTGGGAAACGATATACTGGAAAGAAGCTCGATCTTTTGCTGAGAAAAGGCATATATCCTTATGACTACGTCGATTCATTTACTACCTTTAATGAAACCGAACTACCACCAAAATCCGCTTTCTATTCTAAGCTAAATGATTCGAATATTAGCGATGAAGACTACGAGCATGCAAAAACGGTATGGAAGGAATTTGGATGCAAAACATTCAGAGAATATCACGATTTATACAACGATTCGGATGTTCTGTTACTTGCCGATGTTTTCGAAAACTTTAGAGATGTGTGTATGAAGAACTATACGCTTGACCCTGCATGGTATTTTACATCTCCTGGTTTAGCCTGGGATGCCGCTTTAAAATTGACAGGCGTGAAATTGGAGTTATTGAATGATTACGATATGATTCTGATGCTTAGGCAAGGGATGAGAGGAGGAGTGAGCACAATATCAAATCGTTACGGGAAAGCGAATAATAAATATATGAGCGATTTCAATAGCAACGAAAATTCTACATTTATCACTTACCTTGATGCGAATAATCTATATGGATGGGCTATGATCAAAAATTTACCTACTCACGGGTTCAAATGGATGAACGAAGATGAATTAAAAAATTGGAGAAGTATTCCATGCATATTGGAAGTTGATTTGGAATATCCTAAAGAGTTACACGACCTGCATAACGATTTTCCGTTAGCCCCCGAAAGCATTGAGATTAACAAAGTCAAAAAGTTAATTCCAAACTTAAACGATAAAAAGAAGTATGTGCTACACTACGAAAATCTGAAGCTGTATGAGAGCCTAGGCATGAAAATAACAAAAGTGCATAGAGGTGTACTATTCGAAGAAAGTGATTGGTTGAAAAAGTATATCGATTTAAATACAGCTCTTAGAACGAAAGCTACTAATGACTTTGAGAAAGACTTTTTCAAGTTAATGAATAACAGTGTCTTTGGAAAAACTTGTGAGAACATTGAAAATCGTGTTGATGTAGAGTTAGTGTGTCAAGAGGAGAGGGCTGTTGAACTAGCCGCTAAACCTAATTACGAGAGATGTACTATTTTCGATGAAAATCTAATAGCCGTTCACATGAAAAAAACTAAATTGTACTATAATAAACCTATATATCTTGGCATGTGTATATTAGACTTGAGCAAAACGTTGATGTATGAATTTCATTACAATTACATCAAGGATAAATACGGAAATAGAGCTAAATTATTATTTACCGATACAGATTCTTTGACATACGAAATTAAAACTGAAGACTTTTACTCAGATATCGCAGGCGATATTAAGGCTCGATTCGATACGAGTGAATACCCGAGAGATCATCCATCTGGTATTGAGGTTGGAGTAAATAAAAAAGTTATTGGAATGTTCAAGGATGAAACTAGTGGGAAACAGATAAAAGAATTTATCGGGTTGCGAGCAAAGTTGTATTCTTATAAGATGGCTGCTGGAGATGAGCACAAGAAATGTAAAGGTATTAAGAAGAATGTTGTCCAGAAAACTATTACTCACGAAGATTATAAAGACTGCTTATTTACTAAAAAAGAACAACAACGAACGATGAATGTTATTAGATCTTATCATCACGATATTTATACAGAAGAAATTAATAAAGTTGCATTATCTGCAGATGACGATAAACGGGTAATAATGGTAGATGGTATAAGCACGTTATCTTATGGTCACTACTCGTTGAAAATTTTTAATTAATGTTTATATTTAATAAATGAGCGTGAAACAAATCGATGTCTGTGGAGTTGTGCTACCTAATATTGCTTTATCGAATGTGGATCTAATCGAAGCGGCTAAGAAACTAAACATCAATAATTTCAGAGGAGTATTTCTCAGAGACGAGCTGCCGAAGAAACCTAGATGGAATGAGTGTGGGATATTGAATCTAGATGATTCTAATGGGGTGGGCTCGCACTGGTGCTCTTTCTTAAAGAGCGGTAATGAGAAAATATATTTCGATAGTTACGGCCTTCCTCCCCCTCTAGAACTGATAAAGTATTTACGCCGTCCAGTGTTATATAACAGCGAGCGAATACAACCCGATAACGAAGTATTTTGTGGTCATTTGTGTCTGTATGTGACGAAGATGGTGGGTGATGGAATGAATTTCCAAGAAGTTATAAACGGCTTGCATTAAAAATTATTATATATAAATATATATATATAATGCCTGTCGATAAATTCGGTCACACCGCTGCTGGAGGAACATCACGAAGAGTAATCGCTGGAGGTGTAACTCTTAGTCAAATAAATGCTAATTTTCTTCGATGTGATGGAGCAAATCTGCCGACTGGAAATTTAAAAATGAATGGACATGTGATAAAAGGTCTCCCAGTAACGAATACTTCGACAGCAGGAATGGATGAAGCTTTAAGTAGGGGACAAGCTATTGATTTGATAACGAATCACGATGACTCTCCGTCCAACGATAATCATTTGACGAATAAGAAATACGTTGATGAACAAGTTACAAAGTACGTCGATAAATCTCTGAAAAAGTGCCATGTTGGATATATTCCTCCCTTGGAAGCTGATGTAAGTGTGACAGGATTCGTTGCTAGTGCCAGTGAGTGTTTATCCGGAAGCAAAGCCTACCATGCTTTCACTAATCTCAAGGACGATGTTAACACAGCTTGGAATTCAGGTCAAGTAATGGCTTGGTTACAAATTAAATGTCCTGAGCCAGTTAAAATTTGGAGAATTGCGATGAAAACCGTATCTGTATCTTATTTCGATTTTGACGCTAGCAATGATGGAGTAGTGTTTGAAAAATTACCCATATTCCCTTCTTCAACGAATTCACCGGCTGTTCCGAGATTTTGTAATATTACTAGACCTATGGGTGCGTATCAATATTACAGAGTTACATCAACGCAAGTGGATGATTTTTCTCCACGAGGGATTCAGGTAATGCAATTATATGTATACGATGACTAATCTGCATTAAAAATTATTATTATATATAAAATGCCTGTCGATAAATTCGGTCACACCGATGTTGGTTCATCACAAAGAGTAATCGCTGGAGGTGTTACTCTTAGTCAAGTAAATGCTAGTTTTCTTCGATTGGATGGAGCAAACATCGCGACTGGAAATTTAAAAATGGGTGGTCACAAAATTAAAGGACTACCAACAACGAAACCTTTGACAGCAGCAATGGATGAGGCTTTAAGTTGGGGTCAAGCCATTGATTTGATAACAAATCACGACGATTCTCCGTCCAACGATAATCATTTGACGAATAAGAAATACGTTGATGAACAAGTTACATTGAAGGTGTCTAAAACTGGTGATACCATGACTGGTGATCTAATCTTAAACGTTGGCTCCGATCGTCTGCGTTCAATGGGTTGTAAGGACTTGAGAGGAGAAAATAAAGAATTCACTATTTTCTTAGGTAGTATACGAAATAAACTACAATGTTCGTTAAACAATCCTATTACATTACAATCGATGGATGGATTTCGTTTTAGAATAAACAATGAAATCATGTTAGAGATGGTTAAGTCACTCGATGGCACTCCTCCGTCTAAAATAAATGTGTATATAAGTCCATCTTTATGCATGATGCTTACATTACAGGACTACACGAACCCAACAACGCCAGCGATGCAGCTACGAAGCAGTATGTAGATTCTATCTCAATCGGTCCCGCGCTTAGCATTCATTCTTTAACTTGGCAATTCTTAATCGCTAAAACTCACACAAGAGTTACTTTCGATAGTGTAAGATTCAAAACCGATGGTGTCATAAGTGCGGGACTGACCCGTTTCATTCCCGGTAAAGCCGGATACTATTTCGTTTCGACGTACATAGAATTTGGTAACAGTAGTACCGCTCCTGGTAACGTCTACCTGTATAGAAATGGGGCGAATTACATGCAAATTGCGGGCGGAGGGGGAACGGGAGCTGCGTTTAACAATTCAACCGGTAGTTGCATAATTTTCGTAGCCAATACCGATTTTCTCGAGATATTCGCTTATTCACACATCGCACTAAATATATTAGCTAGAGACTTTTCGACAGTATTCTTACGACCTTAATTTCCTTGCTGATCGAAATAATAAAAGGAGATGGATGAGAGATGTGAGGAGGAATCAGTAAAAAAATAAAAGGCGCTAGATGAGAAGAGGAGGAATCAGGAAAATAATAAAAGACCTCTTGGTTGACAGTCCAGCGCGCTAACCACTGTACTACCGAGCACCCCCCCCCTCAGGAAATAATAAAAGACATCCAGAGGGCAAATATTACATCTACTTAGGCCTGTTTACATGTTCTTTTAAGTGACTTTGCCCTCGTTCTTCCATATCTGCTAAATCTGTTTATCGTTAGTTAAGTTGTAATCTGTTGTCTGACTGCCATCGCACAATGTTTGCTTCAATTTGCTATTACAGTGTTCCTAAGTAGCAGGATCTTCAATCCTTTCGGGGCGCTTCTTTTTCATTCACAGAAACTTTGTTGTCATTAGGCTACTTCTTCTTTTAGCCTACCCAGTGGCGGCGCCAGACACTTTTTGTAGCCAGGGCATAGCCAGGGCAGTCACACAAGTAACCAGGGCAGAGGTCGAGTCGCGTGCTTAGTAGTACGGGCTTACATAAGCTTAGAATTTTGGCGCTACCGTCAGGGCCGGGTTACGGCATGTTCAACATTTTCGGCCGAACAGGGGCCCCACACTTTAGGGGCCCACACCTTAGGGGGCACACACATGCAATTTGTTTTAAAGGAAGCAATTGGTATAGGCCTATTTTGCCGAAATTTCGAACAAACGACTGAAAAAATGTCATAAAAACCTTTGGCCGAAGATCCCCCAACAAATTTCCAAACAGGGCCCCACATTTTAAAATCTAGCCTTAGCTACCGTGCTCGCTATAAAGTGATGCCACAGCTGTGTTTTTCAACTAGATCTGGATTGTTTGGCTTTCGTCTGGGTTACTTTTTTGGGGGGAGAAAAAATTTTGAGTTTATTTTAGTTACTGGACCATTGCATTTACAACGCATGAATATTCTGCATGTGCACTGAGCATTGCAATACAGGGGCGCCGTTAGGCGTACGCACTTACGCAAGTGCGTACAGCGCGGAAAGGCTAAAAAAGCGTCACCACTTTTAAAATCCAAAATTACCTCTAGGCTATGCGTATAGGCCTACTCAAAATGGAGCAAAAAGCTTATGCTGGTGATACCTCATAATCGCCAGTAGGCATATACGGTATATACATACATGTACATAAATACAAGGCTTAAAGTGTGCCAGGACGGTCATGGACGGCGTCCAGGCACTTATTTTCGAGGCTGGACGCCGTCCTGCCACTTATTTGGCCAGCACTGCCTGGACGGTCGTCCATGCAGTTACGGACGACCCATGACTGCCAAAAACCTGCTCCATTTGAGGTCGACACAGCCAAAAATGCGCTGGTCGCTGGGGCTCCGCCCCGACCCCGCTGCGGGAGCTTACGGTCAAGAGAAAAACCTTTCTCTTTTACAATAACATTTTTATTTTTATTCTTATCCTGGTAACTTGCGACACTAAAAAAACACTTATTTTTTAAGTTTTCGCGACTTTATCGTTCACAAATAGCTGGCAAAAAAGAGCCTAAAAATGGCTCCATTTGAGGTCGACACAGCCAAAAATGTGCTGGTCGCTGGGGCTCCGCCCCAGACCCCGCTGGGGAGCTTATGACGCTCCCTCAGACCCCCTAGTCGGGACGGGTTTCGTGCCTTTCGCACTCGCAACTTCGTGCCTTCGGCGCCGCCACTGACGACCAATTACAATACAGCGTCCTGGTACTTCTTTTTTACACTTTCAGCACTGCATATATATATATATATATATATATATATAAATATATATATAAAAGCTCGTTGGAATCGCTGTTCGCTTCATATTATTTTGTGCAAGTTGTATTGTGCGTACAGAAAAAAAATCCTGGCGGCGCCGCTGTTGCAATATAGGTCTACATTGTATTTATAGTGAAATTCAATGTGAAATGGTTCTGCTACATGCCTTTTATTACACTAATTTTAATTTGAAACTTCACAATCAAGATCTTACGTTGTCAATTCAAGAATAATTTAGGCCTATATAATCTACATGGTGACGCAGAGAAATAGCTCTTCGCAGAAATAAACCGTTTCGACATTTCAATATAGGCAAATCTCTGCCAGAACTTTTGCAATGCCAGAATTTTTCCTTGCCAGAATTTTTTGCCTTTCAGAACTTTTGTCTGCCAGAATTTTGCCCTATTAGAATGTTTGCCCTGTATGAAATTTTCCCTGTCATAACTTTTTCTCTGCAAGAAGTTTCCCTATCGGAAATTTTGCTCTGTCAGAATTTTTGCTCTGACAGAATGTTTCTCTGCTAGAACTATTGCCCTGCCAGATTTTTCTCTCCAAGAACTATTGCCCTCCAGAATGATTTTTTCATTACAGAGAGCGAACGGACGTGAACAGTAGCCTAATAAACAATTTGCCTGAACAAATTCTGCCAGGGCAAAATTTCTGGCAGGGCAACGACTAGGGCAACAGGTATAGGGCAAAGGCTTTTTTGGTAGGGCATTTGCCCTGCCATGCCCTGGCGTAGCGCCGCCACTGAGCCTACCAACGGTTGGCTACAATAAAAAACGATTATTTGATATTTTGCTGTTTGTGTCTCATAGTTAGTGTTACAAAAACTGGTCTTTTGCTAACTGTTGTACTTCCAACAGGAAACATATCGAACTTGGGCTTTACAGGGGATGTGGGTTTGCAGTGTACCATAAAGGCCACCTGGTTGTGGAGTATGTCGGAGGATATGCTGATTATGAAGCCGAAGTGCCTTGGAGCAAAACCACACTGTCCTGTCTCTATGGGGCGACCAAAGGCATCGGAGCTATTGTAATTGCAGCTCTGGTTGAGCAGTAAGTTGTTTATCATTTGGTGTTACAATACAGTAATTAATTGTAATCAAAGCTTGTATAAAGCATCACTCAGAAAGGTTATTGACACTGTTCACACTGGCTAATGTTGTCACTGATATACCCTCTCATCAATAATTATTGTGCCTATGAAGTTGGTCGAGACCAACGACCTGGTCGAGACTCGGCCTAGTCAAGTTGACTGAGAAATCAGAAAAAGCATTGCATGACAAGTTTTGATGGGGATAGAAGCCCTAATAGTTTTTAAGTATAGACCGAAAAATATTGTCGGATTGCAGGATCGCTTCACTCCACAGCCCGAAGTAGACCGTTTTGTGTTTGTTTTTGAATGCACAATTGTAATGCAATGTTGTGCCTTCTCTAAAGCTCACAATTTAATGTTGATTCTATCATCTAGAATTCTAGATTTACGGATCACCTCATCACTTTGTACTGTAGAATATGAATACTTGTATGAATACTTGATATCATGTTATAACACAATGCATTGTATATAACAATGTTGTATATTGTATATTATATATTGTATATTATATTTTGTATATTATATATTGTATATTATATATTGTATATATATATATATATCAAGTGCTGATAATATTATTATCAGCACTTGACATTGTAGGCCTATGATCATCTGACAATGTAATTTACATTACAGTCTAACATTAGCATCAGTTAAAGAGTGCTTTCTGCTAGCCTACATGTATATAAAAAGCTGTATAGCCTAAAATGTTTAGCTATGGTAAGTAGCCTACATTAATAATGGTACATTGAGTTGTCCTGTATTAATCTTGCCTTCTCTGTGTAGAGGTCTACTGGATTATTCAGCTCCAGTTGCAAAGTACTGGCCAGAGTTTGCAGCAAATGGAAAAGAGTCCATAACTGTTGAACAACTTCTTAGCCATCAGGTGCGAAATTGTATTAACAAACTCGAAAGTGACTTTGGTATACTTCTTCATTAAAGTGATAATTAGTGCGTGCTTGATGCATGCACTACATTTCAGAGTTTTGCAATAGGCGTAGGAGACGGGGGTCCAGGGGGGCAAATGCCCCCCCAAATTTCGGGCAAGTCTGATTTTTCGGGCAAGCAGACCCGGAAAAATAAAAAAGTTTTTAAAATAATTTACTTTCTTTTTATTTTTCCAGGTCTTTTTGCCCGAAAAATCAGACTTGCCCGAACAAAAAAGGTCGTCAGACATTTCGGGCAAAAAGTAACGGGAAATTTCAGAAGATTTCGGCCGGATTACTAAAAAAAGGTCGTCAGAATTTTCGGGCAAACGTAACGGGAATTTTTCTTAAGATTTCGGTTGGATGACAAAAAAAATTTCGGGAAAAAGTCTCATTTTTGCCCCCCCAACGCTGAAATGTCCCCTACGCCTACAGTCTTAAGCCTTACAGTCTTAAGCTTACAACATTAACAAAAGTTGAGTTGTAACAAATTGTTATTGTGTAATCGGAATGAAATGGAGCAACTGAAAGTATGCACAAAGTCATCACACACAATCAGACTATAGTGTTTAACATTGTCTGTCTTTGAATGCTCAGGTCCAAATTGTCCGCTCTGAAGTATCCGTCTCCGAGTGTCTGTTTTCCGAATTGTCCGCTCTGATTTGTCCATGTCCGAACTGCACGTATCTGAATTGTTCCCCGAATTGTAGGCCTTCGCTTCGAATTTTCCTAGGCGGCTAGGCCTATGAACGCTGTCGTTCTCTAATAAATTTAAACCTATTTCTATATTTCAAAAAGTACACTGTAAATCATTAAACTCTTATTTGACTGGATAAAAAATTGCAGTTCTGGATAGCCTATCATTTCGTAGTTCTGTAAACAACAACTTAAGAGATAACAACGGTGCATAAAAATGATTGTAGGCGGGTCTCATTATTTTGGATGAGAAATACTCCCTCTTTGAAATGACCACGAACCCACACAAGATGTCGCATCTTTTGGCAAATGCCCGACCTATGTGGGAGCCTGGTGAGTAAATGTTGCGAATTAATCATTGATGGGAATTTCAATCTTGTTTGTAGTTTGCTGTCGATTTATGAATGAATGAGTGAGTGAATGAATGAATGAATGAATGAATGAATGAATGAATGAATGAATGAATGAATGAATGAATGAATGAATCAGCCTTTTATTGACATAACAGCAACAGAAATCTCAGATTTTAAGAATTTAGACCTAGTATAATTTGTTCCGTTAAGACGATAGATTACCATTTTGCCTTAGCATGCCTTAGTCTATAGTCAGCTTTAATCCCGAATTTTAGATAATTCCAGCAGGCCCTATAATAAGGTTAAAATAAGGATGTTGCTTGCATAAGGATGCCGACGATGCTCTTTTACATTGCCTAAAAATGTTGTTGTAGGCCTATGCATCTTGTAGTGATTTTTTCAAGGTTTTTGTTTTGCTTGGTTTTAAGGTTCAGATCATGGTTTTCATGTCATCACGATGGGTCTGTATATGGACCAGTTAGTCACAAGAGTTGATCCTAAACATCGCAGATTGGATCAGTTTTTTGCAGAAGAAGTTTCCCAGAAGTTCGGTAGGCATAACTTTCATTTCTTTTCCATGAAATCTCAACTTTCACTCACTACTTACACGTTTAATTTAAAACATAAAAAGCAGTCTATTTCTTACACGTTTAATTCAAAACATAAAAAGCAGTCTATTTCAAAATACCGATTATGGGTCTAAGCCTACATGCAGACAGAATGATGGCATTTTCACTGCCCGGCCATAAGGAAACTGAGCTGGACTATATGCCTAGTGAATAATTTAATATGCATAGAAAATTGTACATGCTACCAGGTCATCTGGTCACCTGGTGCCGTCAGCTTCTGGAGCTCTGGCGAAAGCCCTGGTGTATTCTAGTAGGTAGGCTACTTATAAACTAATTCCATTGTGCTCCTTGCATTCAGGCAATAAGTGAAGTATAGTCCTAACATTGAAAATAAACTAAAATTATGACCACTGTCATAAGTCGTTGATTTGACCAAGTGTTGACATCTTTCTGTGGTAGAGTGCTTACAACAATTGGCAGCTTCAGTGCAAACATCGAAAACCTGCTCAAATTATATAGGCCTAGATATGGAATTTGAATCTTTTACCTTTTTCGTTATGATATAATTCGTGATGATTGCTCTGTGCTATAGGAATTGACTGCTTCATCGGATTGCCAAAGTACGAATATCATCGATGTGCTCATCTTCAGTTGTTTTCTCTGAAAGCTTTTGCTGATAATATGTTCAGAAATACAAGGGCTTGGATGTGTGAGAGAGAGGTTGAACCGATCTTGAAGTCGAGGAAATCATTGGATTCGAAAAACTTTATAGAAACCAACAAAGTATGCTGAAGTTGTTCTACTTATGAAAAATATACCTTTGCAGCGTAGGTATATGACTATTTTTAAAACCCTTTCCCCATGTCATTTGTTGTGGAGTTTTTATGCAAAGATCAAGAAAACACCAGTGGCAAGTGTCAACTCTTAAAAAATGTCACCCACCAAATAGAAAAACAATTTACATTGTATAATGTACAGGGTGGTCCAAAATAAACTGCACAATGATAAATTGATAGTACTATATTCAGACCAATTCAAATATAACCGTGAAAATTCACCAAAAACACAGCAATTATTTTTACTGTAACATTATATGGATGGATTTCATTACATAACATGCTCAATTTGTCCTCCTTGCTGCTCAACCACGCATTGAAGCCGACGACGCCATTGATCAATTGCGCGGTCATAGAAACGCTGTGACAGCTTGGTCCACTCTGTGACGATTGTTTCTTTCAGCTGATCCACTGTGGGGAAACTTTTACGACGGTATACCATCTGTTGAAGCCTTGAAGGGCGCCCCAAACAGCGCAGTCAACTGGATTAAAGTCCGGGCTGTTTGGGGGCCACATGTTAGGCTCAATGAAAGAAATGTTGTCACGTCGCAGATACTCCATAGTGTTCTTGGCGGTGTGTGATGGAGCGCCGTCCTGCTGTAGGGTCCAAGTGTGGTGTTGGCATAATATATTGCACGGATGTCAGGTAAAAGACCCTCACCAAGAGAAAATATATAAATAAGTAAGAAAAATGGCATTAAACATTGAATTGTTATACATTATATCAAGAAAACTGTCACTGTGCAGTTTTTTTTTGACCACCCTGTATATAAACACTGGCACAGCTGTGCCGCACATCGGAAAATAGTATTAAACGTTTTAAAGTACAGATTTTTTAGTGTTCGTTTGACAAAAGAAATTTAATACTCAGTTTGTCAATGCTTTTACACAGTGGAAGTAAGTCCTGCATAACTTTAATTGCTCTTTCAGCACATATATTTGACCGTTGTGTTGGAATCGGTGTTGGCTCCACAGACCAAAAGTTCCTCAATGACTTTAATGCCTTTGAATGATTTTGACACACTTCTGCTAGATTATCAAAGTTGTCAGGATTATAGTACTGGCCAGAAAACCAGATGTCACTCCAAGTACCACAAATAAAGTCACATGCTGACTGACCTTCAGGTGACTGCTGGAATTGCGGAATTAAAATGTAAGCTAGCAAGGCAAAAATTGCTCTGCTATTCCATCTTGCATTGCTTATATTTGGCAGTGTTTTGAATTCTACCATAGGAAAGCTTCCTGTACTCTTAAAATCCTTGTAACAAGCAATCAAATGGTGAAGGAAAGCCATGTCATCTCGCCAGTCAATTTGTTCTACTTTCTTCAGAGCATTTCCAGAATTGTCAAACGATGCTTTCAATTGCTCGTACTCTTCTGTTACTTTCGTAATGAACCAATAACTGAGGTTTGGTGAGGTGGTTGCTCCATCAAAACAATCATCCATAACATGTTTCAGTATTGTGTCGAGAACATGATGTTGGCATCCAATATAAAGAGGTTTCTGTAATCCAAGCCGAACAAAATGATTCTGTAGCCGTGTGACTGCACCAATAGATTTTCCTGTATTTGCAGAGGTTGTATCAGAAATAATTATCTTAATTGCAGGCCATAGCTCATATTCATCAAGCACAGTCTTTATTCCATTAAATATAGTCTCACCTTTTCCATTGATTAGTTCAAGAACCGATAGTTTAACTTCTCTATTTTCATTTTTCAGAACTACAACTTGATACTCTCTCTTCTTTATGCGCTTCCCATCAAAGTGCAAGCTCCAATTCTCGTTCCTTAAAGTTTCCTTATAGTGTTGCTTTAATTGTTCTCCTGCTTTCATTGTCGCTTTGTAAACACCACTTTGACTTGGAGTTGGAAGAGAAATTCCACTCTTTGCAAGAGTTTTGCAGACTGTGTGCGCCTTTCTTGTACTAAGTTTTGCTGATGTCACTAACTTTACTGCTGAATCAGTTCTTTGTCTTTTAGATGTTGTTGGAGCATCCAAATCTTCATAGGCACTGCTGGAATCCTGTTTTTCTTCTTCAGTACCACAAATTTCTTCTTCTTCTTCACTGCTTAATTCAACATTGGTGTCTTGACTAACTTTTAACTTAATCAACTGTAGCTTTCTAGGGTGAAGTCCTTTTGTATCTGTCTTTAAGGTACAATAACCAACTTTTCCTTTAGTCGACGTCTGAAGGTCATAGAATTCTCTGTCTTCTCGGCAAAACCATTCTCCCTTCTCATCTGTCACATTGAACAAACTGGTAAAGACTTGATTACCAGGTCTTCGACAATGTTTTTCGTATTTCTTAATTACATTTTCGATTTTTCTTTCAACTGAAGATTTGCCTTGCTGGATTGGAAAGTTAAGCTTTCTCCATAAGTTTTTGACCTCTTCAGCAATTATCAGAACTCTTTCTTTTTTGCCTTTCAGTGTTGAAGCCAAAGTCTTGAATCTATTCAAGATATGCAGTTCCATAGGCATTTTTGACATCGTGTCAAGACTGCTAACAGTGTTATGGGTGTCACGACAACTCGTTCACCGACAACTCGTTCAACGACAACTCGTCCACGGACAACTGGTTCACCGACAACTGGTTCACGGAAATAGAAGCCGGATTATTGAGAAAACGCTTGGGAAATAGAAGCTGGATGAAAGTTCTTTATATACGAAATAGGAGCTGGATTTATGAGAAAAAAGTATAATGGTTTTCTTTCTTAAATGGAAGCTGAATTGATGATTTTCATCATGTGTCTCAACATGCATCCAGCTTCTATTTCAGATAGAAAAAAAACTTGATCCATCTTCCATTTCTTAAGCGGTTTTTCATAAATCCAGCTTCTATTTCACCTGTAAAAACCTTCATCCAGCTTCCATTTTCCAAGCGTTTTCTCAATAATCCGGCTTCTATTTCAGTGGACGAGTTGTCGGTGGACGAGTTGTCCGTGAACCAGTTGTCGTTGAACCAGTTGTCTGTGAACCAGTTGTCGTGGAACCAGTGTTATGTTTCCTTGAATTCTTAGCTTTTTGAAACTGTACCAAATTTGAAGACCAAACTTTCTTGTTTCTTTCTGTAGCAGAAGGTGCCTTTTTAGACATCTTGAAAGTGTCTGTAAAGTTCAGTTGATTTTTTTATTCCAACTGCAATTGCAAGAAATCTGGTGTAAGACCTTTAAATAGTTTTCAACTTCCAATCTATATACAATTATACATCAAGAAAAGATTCAAGAAGCAAGATAGCAATAAAACAATTTTTTGGCGGGTGGGTGACATTTTTTAAGAGTTGACACTAACCACTATTCTTTTTCTTTTAGAAAAGCAAAAGCTCCACTCATGATACTATGGGGAATTTGAAATTCTGAAATTTTTTTTTTGTCATATCCCTATAATGCAGCGTCTTTATAACTAGTTTGAAGAGGTTGAAAGCGCTATAGACTATTGTATCCACTGGCGCGAACCTTAACTGTAAATGCCGAATATTGAGCGCAAAGCATTCGTATCACTCTTTGAAGATGTTTCTTTTATGAAAAGATATTATTATGCGTCTTTAAGCAGTACATTTCAAGATTTACAGAGGGTTGAATGACACAAGTGTGGCCACATAAAGTATGTGATTAATGTGAAAAATGTGAAAGTTGTTTACCATCAGCTTCACTTTATCATGCATGAAATCAAATGGCAATGAATGAACTACTGTTTATTTCACAGTCTTGAAGAAATTTTTATACCCTGCTTTTTTAGACAGAATGAATGAATGATATTGCTTCAAAGTTGTGCTTTGGCAAACTGATTTCAACCACTGATTTCCGATTTAAAGACGTAGGCCTATAGATTGATTGCTGTTCAACTAATAGGCCTATTACTTTAAGGATTTCAGTTTAACTTATTTCAGTTTGACGTATTTCAGTCGCTTAAGATAATTCCATTTGATTATTAATTTTAAAGTAAATTCTGCAAAAATAGCCATTTTAGTGATGCTGTGGAAGCTCTAAATAATTTAAATTTGATTCTTAGGTGTCTACTGGCAGTGCGCAAATGAAAATATTGAAAGTCATGACTGAATACAGACATCTCATACTGGTCCTACTCCGTTGATGTAAACTTCCATATATCTGCTGGTGTATGAGCCAGCCGATTCTAAGCGGGTCTTTTAGACCTTTGTCGGCTCACTCATTGACCTGCACTAATATTAAGTTTATAACAATTTCTTGTTGAATTTTTTTATTGATGTTAATGTTTGTTACCATTATGTGAATGTTGATGTGAGCTGCAAGTCAATAAATAAACAAACTGAACTGAAAATAACATCATACGAATCTCCTATTTCATTACACCAGCTGCTAGTTTTAAATGTTTTTCTATGCTCTATGAAAGTTACGTAAATAAAACAATAAAACAACAGACGGGGATTGAGGGTGCATACAGTTGCGTTATACTGACGTTTTTCATACTTGTTGGCTTAGGCTTTGGATGATTTTCCTGCATTCTGCGAAATTCCATGTCCCTCAACGCATGGTTTTGCAACTGTGACGGCTGTGGCCAAGCTTTATGGCATTCTAGCTAATGGTGGTCGCCATGAAAAGCAGACACTGCTGTCATCACCTGTTGTGAAAAAGCTGAACGAACCACTAGTGAGTGGAATCGACAACGTATACTGTCTGGATTCTACATTTGGCAGAGGAACCGTCATAATGAGGTCGAAAGATGTAAGTTTCCACCGTGATGGCTGTGAAATTTCCCTTTCAAAATTGGTTAAAGATTAGAAAACAGGTTACTTTTGAAACAGTTTGTCTCTTGCAGTTATTAATTTTGATTTTAATTCTGGCAATTACCAATTTATGATCGGATGCAATGTCTGGTTTAGATAATTGACTGATAAGAAATTAAAGATATATCTTTTAACGATCCTGGAATGCCCTTGGCCTTGTCCATTTCCTGTTCACTTTCCTCTGATGCAGTGTCCATCACCATGATGTAGTTTGCAGACAGAAGTCTAGCAGTCTGTCCTCTATTTTTATTTTGACGAATTTTCCCTTGGCTTCTCTATAATATCCTCCAGTGCCTTCACAATGCCACGCAGTAGAGCGCACTCACACACGAAATGTTCCACTGTGTGGCATGGTGGTCTACAATGCCACACATTGAACCAACATACCACACAGAAGTAGACCAACAAGCAGATTGTTTAAAGGTGGCCATACACTGATTCCTCCATCTGACTCCAAAATTTAATGTCCTTCAAACCAAATGTCTTTCAACCATCCATCTGTCTGTCTAACTGTCCTGTTTTTCAGTCTGCTCAAGTCCAAGAAAGCGCCTTTGGTGCAATTAATTGTACTTTGCAGACTTTCCATAGAACATAATATGTTACTGGGGACATGTAGACAGCATTTGACATTGCTATTTCATCTATTCTTCTGTTATAATTGTTGTGTTTTTTGTTTGTTAGGGTCACAACATCTTTGGTCACCCAGGTTTTGGTGGACAAGCTGGATTCGCCGACCCAAAGCATAGACTTGGTTGGGCCTACATCAGCAACTATCCGTCCTTCTTTTTTTATGCTGATGACTGGAGGTATAACCAGCTAATAAGAACAATGTATGAAACAGTAAGGAAACTGGAATGACAAGAGTAACTGATTGATTGATTGAATGAACTGACTGACTGGCTGCCTGCCCAACTGACTGACTGACTGACTGACTGGCTGGCTGGCTGACTGACTGACTGACTGACTGACTGACTGGCTGACTGACTGACTGACTGGCTGGCTGGCTGACTGACTGACTGAAACATTGAGTTCATGTCCTGACTATAATAGCTGACTTATTGAATTAATTTTGTTGTCGACAGTAAAATTGCAATCTCAGTTTATCATGTTTCGATTTTACATGTTGTTTTAAATGTATTTTAAGTGTATGAAACTCGTGATCCAAATTGCGTGTCATATTCTTTTGATTGGAGTCATGCTAAATTACAATTATTTAGGATATTAGACGTTTAGACCCTTTTTAAAGCTTCCATTGGCTCAAATCGATTGCTGATAATTAATATGTACACCATTTTTTATTCTATTGTTTTTATACAACAAGTGAGGAGAAACAATGGAGACGGGACATTTTTTGAAGTCTTAAACCGTGTCTCTGAGCACTAAAATCACGAGTAGCCTAATTTTGGTAAGTTGGCAGCTTACAATGCTACAGATACAGTGTGCAAATAATTTTTTTAGACACTAGGGAGGCAACACTCTGAAGTCTTAGACCATGACTTTCGGCGTTCTTAAAGTTTTCGCGACTTTACCGTTCACAAATAGCTGGCAAACAAGAGCCTAAAAATGGCTCCATTTGAGGTCGACACAGCCAAAAATGGGCTGGTCGCAGGGGCTCTTCCCCAGACCCCCGCTGGGGGAGCTTACGACGCTCCCCCAGACCCCATAGTCGGGACGGGCTTCGTGTGACTTCGGCACTCGCAACTTCGCGACTTCGGCGCCGCCACTCACGACCAATTACTATACAGCGTTCTGGCACTTCTTTTTTTACACTTTAAGCACTGGTCATACTTAAGGCTTAAGCCCCCCAAACGAAAAATTCTAGTTACGTCCCTGACGGTGGTTCAGAAGACTCGTGATCTGTATGAGAACCACTACTTATACAATGTTTTAAAATCCCATCTGCCCTAATTTCTTCTTGAATTTTATGAGTGTAGGCCTATCCACCGACACTGCTTCTTCACTCAGCTCGTTCCAGGTCTTCACTGTTCTGCTGCTGAAAAATCTTTGCTTGATGGCACCCTCAGACTGTCTGAATAACTTATATTGGTGACTTTTTGATGTCCTCTTAATATGCTGATGATATTGTCCTTATGACCACTACATCGGAGAATACAGAACAACCTGCCGCCCCCTCCATACCAAAGTTCGTTGTGTGGATTGATCTTGGGCACATACTAGCTGTGACTATAGATATAACACGTGAACAATAGTTATTATAGACAGCATTTAAATATTTTGTCTTCGAGATACCCGTTGCCATGGCGCTATTATAGACGGAAGACACTATTACGTTTATTAATAACAATCAGCAGGCACATTCAAAGAATACGGAGGAGATGCGGCGCTTAATTTAACATTGAAGAATCGAAGTGTTTAGGCTAGGTGAGTTGAAAGATCTACGCTGTGGCCTAAGGCTTACAGGTTAATTGTTGTTGATGTTAGGCGGCGTTCTCTTAAGATACTTAGATTAGCTGAATGGAGTGGGAATTAATCGTCGTATGCCTATTTGGATTGGCATGGATAATCTTTATCCCAGACAGCCTGCCTCATCGCACCTATGGGGGCCCACTGATGAAAAGCATCTTTATTCTGTAGGGGTCGGTTAAGTATGGGCCTTCCCCAATGTGCCACCATCTCAGTGATTATCGAAGAATAAGTCTTTCCCATGGAGGCCCTTCGAGGGCCAACGTAAATAGACCAACGAGATGTAGGCGAGATGTGGGTCCAACGTCTGCCATTGTGTATCACAGACTTGGCCAAACTGGGTCCTGCGGCCAGTCAAAGTCTGGGTGGAGGGCTTGGAGGGGTAGGGTGCTATCGTGAATACATTAGGGAGACAAGAGGCGAGGGGAGAGGAGAGGAGGCCGCAGCGCATCCCATGTTTCAAATTCATTGGCTTCAACTCGCAAACAATGGGTCATCGGTATACGCCCAGACAGCCTGCCTCATCCGGTGGTGGGCCACTAGTGGTATACTCGTCTTATATACGTTGGCTAACTAGATTCTTTCTCTACTTTGCCATGGTCTGAGCGACTGTCGGGCCAACAGTAACTTGCCATCGAGGCCCGTCAGTCACAGACTGGGTGGGAGGTGTGGAGAGGATAAGGCGCTGCCGTGAATTCGATAGGAAAACAATACGGGAGGCGAGGGGAGTGGAGCTCACAGTTTCAAATTCATTGGCTTCAAACAATGGGACCAAAGTAGTTATCAACGGCGTTCCTTCTACGTGTGCAGCAAGGGTCATTTTGGCGCCAATTATCTCTTTATTATTATTATTGGTGCTTTATAATTATGGTAGTTAGCGAGCAAGCATATGATGCATATTATGTGCATGCGCACTTGGCCGATGCTAATACAGACCACTTCATTTGTAGTCCTAATATGCTCCTGCTATAAGCTTATAATATAGTGTAAGAGAAGATCAAACCTACACAAGAGATATATTGGCCTACATTATGGGGAGTAGGGGGTATTTTACATTACGGGTATTTTCGGTGCATTTGAGCCGGAAAGTTTCGGGTTCGAATTCATCTAAAGCTACCGCGTACGGACCGTGAACAAGTCCTTCACTCGTAATTGCTCATGGTCTTGGGAGTGAAAGTATCCACGCTGTATAGGCGCGCCTTTGGATAGAAATCTTGAAGAGGCGCTATAACAAGTGCACAGACATAAATGCATGCATACATACATACATAAATGCATGCATACATACATACATACATACATACATACATACATACATACATACATACATACATACATACATACATACATACATACATACATACATACATACATACATACATACATACATACATACATACATACATACATACATACATACATACATACATACATACATACATACATAGGCCTACGCATTCATGACTAAATAATATCATCATAATCGCAATGGGATAACTCATCTCCCTGCATTACAACTCGATTAGAAAGGTTCACAATGTAGGTGTCATGAATCCTATCATTTGATGTGAATATACCGCGTTTTCTGTCGGAACAGTTTGGAAAGACAAGAATTAAAGAATTGCGATTTCAGGATTCAACACGTGTCCGATATTATTACCTCGAGCCTTGCGAGTAAGAAACCACATGCGGCATGCTGTTGTCCTTCCCACATAATTCTTTTTACCATCTGCTATAATTCTCAGAGCTGCATTAAATGTGTGCAATATTATCTGACACTGTTCTGAAAGTTCGAGAGTCAAAATATTCAGGTATTTAAATATTTTTACTTTTGGGGGGTTCGGCGCACAAAAACCTCTAGTAAATAAAATTCATCTAGGCCTATATTTTATGCAAGAGCGGAATCATAGTGGGAAGCATCACTTAGGGAAGGGCAGTTTGTAATGTTCTGACAATTTATGCCGTCCTTTACCAGAATTATAGGTATTAAAAAATCGGCGAGTAAAGTGCTGAGTGCTTCAATAAAGCACATACTTGCTTACTTGATCGCTTGCGTTTAATAATACACCCTTACTTACTTAAATTATTGATCGAAATGCGATTGCCTTTAGACGAGTGCGCATGCGTAGGTATAGTTCGCGGGAACAAAAGAATCATTGTGTTATTTTGTCAATATATTTATAATTTCATGGTTTTGTGTGCTTTAGCAATTTCAAGACGGTGAGTTTATAATATTATTTTGATTGCTTTTCTTTTTTCGTGAAGAAATCATTTCTGAGACGGATATGATGACGACGCAATAGATCCCACCCTCACCACGCCGCTTTCGGCCAGAATACTAGAAACCAGAATCCCCGTATATAGTAGCGAATTTCGGCTGAATCCCCGAAATCGATTTTCACAGGGCCTAATGATTTGGTAAACGTCAAGACTGGCTGCCCGTACTGCCAACGAATGCAATAAAATTAGAGCGCGACCATCGACGACATTGTTCATCAATTCAGCTTCAATTTCAGCAGAATGACTGCACTAACCCTAAAACTAACCCTAACCGACCCTCGCGACGCCTAACATGAGCCCTACAGACCCTCACGTTGCGATGTCGTCTATATGTTGCGCTCTAATTTTATTGCATTCGTTAACGGCCATATTGTTTGGAGTACGGGCAGCCAGTCTTGACGTTTACCCTTTCTGAAATCGGGTGCTTGTGTTTTTTAATTAGCGTTTTGAATATTCTGGTTCTGAAATTCAGGATGACCCCAAAAGCCAAACATGGCCCTTATATTAGGCTTGCGAGTGAAGGACTTGCCCAAGGTCCGCACGAGGCGGCATGAGGTGGATTCGAGGTAAACACGTGTGTATTTTAGCGTCGTAAATTATTCGCTCGTTGCAGCAGTATTATTATTTTTATTCAGTCCGACTTCTAGTTTGGTAGGAATCATTAACATTGATCCAGCTTCTGTTTAGGTAAGAAGCTCATGTGATGTGTATATATGTGCACTTGTTATAGAGCCTCTTCAAGATTATTACTCAGAGGTGCTCCCGAATACAACGCTGACACTGAATCGGAGTTTCACGCCTAAGCGCTGAGCAATTGCGAGTGAAGGACTTGCCCAAGGTTCGCACGAGGTGGATTCGAGGTAAACGTGTATTTTAGCGTTGTAAATTATTTGCTTGTTGCAGTATTATTATTTTTATTCAGTCCAACTTCTAGTTTGGTAGGAATCATTAACATTGATCCAGCTTCTGTTTAGGTAAGAAGCTCATGTGATGTGTATATATGTGCACTTGTTATAGAGCCTCTTCAAGATTATTACTCAGAGGTGCTCCCGAATACAACGCTGACACTGAATCGGAGTTTCACGCCTAAGCGCTGAGCAATTGCGAGTGAAGGACTTGCCCAAGGTTCGCACGAGGTGGATTCGAGGTAAACGTGTATTTTAGCGTTGTAAATTATTTGCTTGTTGCAGTATTATTATTTTTATTCAGTCCAACTTCTAGTTTGGTAAGAATCATTATCATTGATCCAGCTTCTGTTTATGTAAGAATTCGTGTCATCATTCCCGCTTCTATTTCGGCAGCAATTACTTTTCATCAATACAACTATTTAATTAATAATTATTGTTTATAAATGCAGCTTCAATTTCAGCGAGATATTTTTATAAATCCCACTTCTATTTAATTAAAATTTATTTTGGTAAACGTGTATTTTAGTATCATAAATTATTCGCTTGCTGCAGCATTGTTATTTTTAATCAATCCAACTTCTAGTTTGGCGAGAATCCTTTTCATCGATCCAGCTTTTGTTTAGGCAAGAATTAGAAGGGCTGAATTGATTAAAATGTCGCTGCCTAAATTATAAGCTGGGTTTCATGATGAAACGAATTCTTGCCTAAGCAGAAGCTGGATGGACAGGAAGGGTCCTTGCCAGACTTGGATTGATTGAGATAAGGAGGAGAGCAGGAGTAACCTTCCTTTGATGCTGCAACGAGCGAATAATTTACGCTGCTAAAATATACGTTTACCAATCCCACTCCTATTTAAGCAAAACCTATTTTTATAGATTGTATTGTATTGTATCTGTAGGTTTATATAGTACCTCCTGCAGAATGACTATTCAGAGGCATTCTGAGCTAAAACAACCTCTGGAGTTGCATCATTGTTGCCTCAATTGTAGACTTATAATTCTGATTGTGGCGACTGTTATTACGATGACTTGTGTTTGTTTTCTGTTTGCATTTGGATCATTGTTGGGCCAAGTTAAGACGGTTATAAAATAGGCCTACAGTGAATTACCGGTACTGTTAATTAAAGGCATACTTTGCCATATAAAAGGTAAACAAATCAAATGGGGCTTGTAATTGACAGGTCGCCTGAATGCACGTCCAATCTTGCCAGAAGACCTTGACCTACCAATGGACAGTATGAGATTTTCTCACCACATGGCTGCCTGACTCGTGGGTGAAGCTGGTCTGAAGAAAATCTGGTAAATTGTTACTTGTTCAAATCAATATCAGTAGCCTAACATCAATATTTGGTGCATGTTCAGTGACCAATATATATGTTTTTATGGTTCATTTCTGAGTCCTGAGCCTTTCCCACCTCTAGCAAAAACCACCTATAACTTACGCCCCAGACTGCATCCTTTTATTCTACCATTTGAAAGGACGATAGAAATTTTATTCCGATCAGTGATATTTTACTTCAGCAAATAATTTTCGTTTCACTTCTATTTCAGTTCGGACGTCCTCAATTTCAGTTCTAGTTCAATTACAGTTCTTAAAAAAATTTCAGTTATACTTCTAATTCAGTTTTTAGAATAATTTCAGTTCTCAATTAAGTTCTTGCATAGAAATAATTTCAGTTTTACTTCTTTACAGGCCTAGAACGTGCCTCAAATTAAACCAAGTTGAAGCATTTTCAATATCGATGCGCCTCTTAATTCTAAAAGAACTTCTTATTTTCAGCGACATTAGCAGATCACCAAAAATTTCGCCAACCCTCCTTCGAAATTTCTGCATCCGCCCCTGCGCCAATTATAATATTCCATTGAATTGGTCGAACACGTTACATTTCTTTCTTTACACATTATGCAACGCTAGCCTAAATGCTTTCTCTGTGGTGAAGTCGCTGACTCGAATCAGCCACATGAAAGTTTCACGCCAAACCTGAATATAGTTCTTAGCATTCTGTGTGCGCTTATTCACTGAAGAAGACAAAATTAAATTGTTGACAAGTTTACCAGAAACTCCACCTTACTGCACGTTAAAAAGCTCTGACTTATAGGAAAGGCCCAAATGCAATAGGCCATAATAAATTGCACACGGAAGCACGTACTAAGCTAAAAAGTCAGAAAGTATGTGCGCCTTTTAAATTTATGTAAACTCAACTGCACGTAGGAAAGGTTATGAACTAAAAAAATTAAAAATTTCATTAATTTCCGTTCTGAAATTAATTTTGGTTTTTATTCTAATTTCAGTTTGCTGGGCTTAATTTCAGTTCTAATTCAGTTTTCGTTCTCAAAATAATTTCAGTTAAAGTTACACTGAACGGAAATCAATATTTTCAGTTCTAATTTTACTTATCGTTAATGAAAATATCACTCCATGCAACACAAAGAGTACAGTTTCAATCTTCATCCAAAACCATTGCTAGATGCCCTGCATTATGGTCCTTTGTGCACTCCTGGACTTTGGAAGAAGGGCAATTTAACTGTCTATTCTGACTAGAACTATGTTGGTATAGCTATATTTGTGTGCAGGAAGTTGCCTTTTTACGGACATTGCTGTCTAAACAGAAACTTGCTCTTAATGAACTTTAATATTAATCACTTATCCTGCTTTCTTACAAGTATAGGGCTTTAAAGTGGTCTTTCATTCATAAATGCTGTTACAAACATAAATGGTATATGCAAGCACTGGCTCTTGTCTGTTATATGCTGCAGGTGAGTTTTTGGCATCATCGAGTGGACTGTTTGAGCATGACCGTTTGTCGTGAAAGCACTGATGATGCATCCTCTGGCCCTCAGATTTTATCTGGAAAGGAAGTCATGACGACCAGAGTTTCTCTGATTTGAAACTGTTATTTGTTTGCGGTAAGCATCTTTCTGTAATTATATTGTCCAATCTAGTCTGCTATGTTGAATGTAAGTTGTGGCAATGGCTTCTTGCTAAACAAAGAATGTGTATCAAATTATGTCTTGAATTAGGTTCATTGTGTAGAGAAACGGAATTCTATCCACTTAAAATATTCACCAAATTTAGTGCTTTTATCTTGGTTAAATATCACTTTTCATCAAGGTCCTGTGTACTTGCCTATTTTATTAGTCTCAAACAGGTTAAGCATTTTGTTAGCATTTGCAAGGTTGCCAGTTTGTTAAAGTTTTTGCATAAAAGTTATTTTTTCAAATTGTTTACCTACCTTAGTCTGTCTGTCTTAGCAGACTTGCCTTCTGAACATTGGTCTGGTTTCAGGGGTTGGGCCACGAGTGCTTCTGAATAGCCTACCTTGAAAAGGCGCTGAATAAAATTTCTGAAATAAATATTTGGTTATTGATGTCCAGTGTTACTGAGAGAAAAAATAAAAATGCAATGATGGAAAGTATAAATTGCGGCTGAGGTATGGCTATGAAGAGAGAAGATGGCTGCCAGAAAACTGATTTTAAATCAAATCAAATTTTAATATAAAGAAAATGATTAAGACGTACTCTTGAAATGTTAGAAATTGCCTCTAGAAACTTGGGAATTTTTAAGTCATATTGCTGTGGCCACCCTGTATATATATTTAGTAGGCCTACCAGCATATATTTGGTTAACACATTGGCGCGGAAATCAGCAGAGCTGAGTTTGATTCTTGAAGCCCTCCCTATTGGATCGATGTGCTTTGTAGAATGCTATTAGTGTCATTGCAGGCTGTTTGTGCTGTTAGTGTTTAAGCGCCTTCGTGAGGTTATTGTAAGGCGCTATATAAATGTTCATATACATACATACAAGAATGATGTTAATTAAGATTGTTTCATGTAATCATAGTGTGTTTGCCAGTATGAATTCAAAAAAGAATTTTTATATTTTTGGTCATTATGTATGTGCATGTATGTATCTAAAAGCTTACTATGGCAACCTTTGAGCACCTCACTAAATTTGTGATGGTTAAGCAGCATAGGTACAGGAGATCTTTTTGTGGAATAATAATTAAATTACTCATTTTTACCCAAGGAAAAGCTAACTTCTTTTAACTTACTTGCTTTTGTCATTTGCTGCTGTAGATGCTGTTCCCATGAATGATCCCGTTGCCACTGCAAATTGCTTGGCAGTGGAAGAAAAGATCAAATCATGGTTTCGAAGGACAAGACATAGAGCGGTTGGAAGGAAAAGACGCTATGAACTGTCGGTGTTACTGTGGTCATTGGTTGGTGATGGCTCACACTTCCAATGAGCATGACAGTGATCTTGAAGAGGAACAACAAAGCCCATTGAGCAACGAGGGCCTCTACTTCTAAGGAACAATTCCTATCATCCACATGGAGTGGCATTATCATATCTTCCAACCTCGAACCAAACCCACCCACTGTCCACTCAATTCCCATGCCCTTGACAGCATAAACGACTGATGCACAAGGCAGTTATTGCTCTAATGCTCTCTTTCCTCGGTATTCCTAGAACATGTTAAATCTGGGAGTGCTACAGCATAGAACTTTATTCTTTGTACAGACTGTTTAGTCAAGTTATAATTATATCTAGCTGCATTCCAATAATCTATTATATTGTAGAATATTATAGTCTTGTTTATTTAATTTTCAAATTATTTTTATTTTATTGTTTATAGATATATGTATTTTGTCAGTTTCTCTATGTGTGTGTATATTATATATTTGTTTTATATAATGGGGAAGGGTTTAGGGTAGGCCCTAATGGTAGCACTCTGTCATGAAGAGCACATGGATGCGGGATTACTCCCTTCTACCCTCCCAAAGGTCCATGCAACCTTCCATTCGGCAGATGGCATAATTAAACTGAGCAATAAAACATGATAGAGCCTTGCAATGGCTGTTAGTTAAAACACGACTCCTGTAGTAGCTTTTTTGTTATTCGTTCATATTATGGATTGTAATCACAATGCAGTTTGAAATTAAACGAAGATATTAGATATTTTATTACTTCAAACTTACTCCGCAGTATGATTGAAGTTCATAGTGTGAATTGAAATAATGATCACAAGTTGGGGAGTCAAATTTAACGCAGTCATGCACTGCTCTATTTTGTCCTGCTCATTTTACCAATGCATCTGCCCAATGTTAGGCTGAGCCGAACCTTGGGTGGGTAGTGGGAAGCTATCCTGTTTTTGTGCACTCTTTATGCCAGAGTGTTACCATAAGATATTCTGAAACCCCTCAACTGGTTTTATTTATATGGTTTAATATCTCGTTAAAGAACCAGGTTTTTCATTGTTTATAAAATTGGTGCGAAAGTTTCTCAACGTATAATGATTACGTTCTGCAATAGTATAAAATTATTTACGTTTTCACAGGATTAATATTGTTAAGGTTGCTACTTCTCATTTTTATCCATTTACTGTTATGTTTCTGTGGTTGCTCGTTTCATTTAAGATTGTATGCGTATTTATTATGTTAGTGTTACTGCCTATGTTTGTGTTTTATATCAGACTAGATAAGCCATCTTCTTAGAGTGCAATGGTTCTCAGGATTTGCTGAAAATATATTTCAGTGGAAAATTGTATTTTTCTTGCAATAAGTAAGATGTTGCTTTAATCGGAATTATTATTCGTTATATGCTATTGTGTTTAAGTCAGGATATTGCGATAATTAGAAATAATAATCATTTTAATATTTTGTTAGGGACAAAATGCGTATTTGAGAATGGTCCGCTAAGACATTTTTTTCTTCTTACAGGTATTAGTACTCAAGAAGGTTCAATCCACGCGGCCACATTACATATAACAGTAATAGATATAGAGTTAAAATATAACCCTAATTTAACTAATTGTAAGGATTCTATTTTGGACTGCATTGTGTAATTTGTGTGGTTATAAAGAGAAAGCAAGTGAGCTTTTTGTGTAGCACCATTGTTCCGTGTGTAGTCATTTCTCGAAAACATTTGAAATTTAATATTTAACGTTCTCAGTTTTCAGTAGATTGATTCATTAAGTTTTTTCAAGTCAAAACATGGATATAAATTCAATGTTCACACATCATTTTTTCATTCAATGTTTGATAATAATTATAAAGATGATTGTTTCCTGCATTTTAACAAATTGGATATTTGTTCTATGACTATGTTTTGATTGCTTTTTATTGCTTCTAAGTTGAATATATTTCCCTAATTTAGCTGAACCTCAGTCTCTAGTATAAGCTTTTGCTTTACGAGAATCTGTGCAATTTTTTCTGAATGCAATGTCGATTTCAAGGTCTTCTGTATAAATAAATGATTGATTGATATTTTGACATTTCATAAGTCTTAGTGTTTAAATGATTGAACATGTAGTTATAAATTTAGCTGCAGAATGTTCCTTTTGCCATTTGTATGAATTTAGTTATTTTGATAATTTATTGTATTATGCATTACTGTCATAAATATTGTTTTTATTTCTAATAATACAATGAATGGTGTGAACTTTGTTAAAACTATTTTCGTGGAAACTTGTGTTTTATATTTGATGTAAGAAGTATATTTGATGCTCCTGAATACAATCTCAGAAGTGTGTATTTCTTTGGGATTAATTTTAAGATAAAAATGTGGCTGTAACGGATTCTCATATGAATTTCTGCATATTTAATATACAGAAATTCATATGAGAATCCGTTATAGCCACATTTTTAGGTCTACAACTGGACCTCGTATTTGCCATTAGAGGCGTTGTGAGGGCAGACTGTACGCAGAATGGTTGGTTACACGTAGGCCCAAGTACATCCAACCTCGTAGCGCCCACAGTGGCTGACCATTTGCCAATAGCGGCCCTATAGAGGAAGTGTCAGATTAGACATGAGGAACAATAGGCGGTCCCTTACAATTGCGAACGCCTAGCCCATAGCTAGCGATGAATAGCCAACAGCAGTCATACAAAAGCCATTAGAGGCATAGTAGGGGTAGACTGTGAACAACAGGCGGCCCCCTACATATACGAACGCCGAGCCGACGGCTATCGATGAATTGCCAACCATTGGGCCTGTAGAGGCCGACGCTGTTAACAATGAATGGTAGCCCGCACTCATACACCGTAGGTCCGGCAGATTACCCCGTAGGCGCAGCCTGTGAAGCGCGCTGTGCTTAATGAGGCGATGAATATAACGTTGGCCCTGTATCGGCAAGATCATCCGCGCCATCATGGCGCGGATGATCTTGTCTTTACAGGCCAATTTAGCATTCGCCATATCTTCAAGATGAAGTTAGCACACATCTCTAAGATGTGGGCTAACTATATCGGCATGGCACGGGCCCCGCGATTTCTGGCTGTCTGGGATGGTCATTTGCGCTGTATCGGTGGTCCTACTACTGGAGTCGTTGTGCAACATTCCAAGTGAGGAGTCACTTCCTGCGAAGTGCGAAGGGTTCGCGGCCTCAGGATGGCATCGAGTTGCTGAAGTGTTCAAGTGAGTATTCCGTAAACATTCGATGGTCAATTAAGATAAGATATCATCTACTAAGTTTGTTTTATATGCCCTATTGCCCTATAACCAGTGGCGGATCCAGAACTGTTGGAAGAGGAGGCCCAAAATCTTTGGTCTTGGGACAGGGGACCAAAAAGTGTCGTCATTGGTTGCCAAAAAGTTGATGACCTTTTTTAGTTAGCCTATTGATCTTTGGGGCCGAGGGCTCAGGAAAACTACCTTTTCATCCGCCAAAAACGTTGATGACCTTTTTTTATTCCGGCCGAAAACCGAATGGGGGCCACGCCCCATGCAATTTCGTTAATGGCAGGGGCAATATGCCATGACACCCCTATTCATAATTGCTAATTTCAAAACGAATGGGGGCCACATGCCATGGCATTTTTTTTGGCCCCCCTGGATCTGGCCCTAACCTTCAAATCACCCTGATTTGTCTCATTTTAAGATAAAGGAATATACATTATTAGGCCTCTAATAATTATTCTTGTTGCATTTAACTCTAGACAGCAGTCAGATTAGCGACACAACACAGACAGCCAGACTGAACCACCCGTATAATTATGATCTCCATCTCCCCCCCCGAACATCTTGCTTCCGGTGCAGAGGTCTACGCATCGGGTAACGCATTTCCTCCAATCGTCTAGACCTATACACATCGACAGCTGTTCCACCTCCTCCCTCGTCTTCACCCACGGACCCCTATGAAAGAAAAAACTTATATTGAATATAGGTGCCCTTGCTTCTCCCAACATCACCAGCCCCTTAATCTCGAATTTCTGGATGAAATCTCTCATGAGACTCCCCTCCAAAGAGTCCAAACACATGCATGATACCAGGGTTTGCAGTGCATCTTATTTCCAGCAGCTGCACAATAGGCCTACGCCCACAGACCAAATAAGCCAAATCTAGCATAGCCTAGTAGGCCTGGTGTTATGTCAAAGAGCTTGAATCTTGATGTTATAATAATGATAATAATAATGGGCAATATGCGGCTAAGGAATAATCCCGTTAACTTAGCCTATAACACGTAGCCTATGTCACCCTGGAGAAGGATACTGACCCTTGTGAAGTGTAGGTCATAATTCATTGGTCTTTCATTAGGCCTGTATATTTTATTTTGTACTCAAAGTATTATGCACATAAAATTTAAAGTTACCGTATATTTCTTACCAACCTGCGTCTTGCAAAAAATAAGACCCTATGAAATACATTATTCTCAGCGGACCTGCATGGTCTCCTGGACATCTTCCTTAAATAAAATGAAAATTCAGATCTACAGAGTTTAGACACCAGTCATCAGCAATGGACATTTGTTAAAAGCTGCACAGTCAGGTTTGAAATAAATGGTTAAAGCCTTCTGCTTCCGTGAGGAATTGAAATTGAACACTTTCTAACTTTCCAGATATCGCATTCTGAATGAATGAAGCTTCCCACGTTGACGTTGCCAATGATTAGCCTAATTGACATGACAGTAGTTTCAAATTTTTTAAATAACTACAGTTTTACTGCTGCTTCAGTTCTATTTGATACTGGGATATCGGAGAATGAATGAATGAATGAATATTTGCTTTGTGGGTCTCAAAGTTAACATTACAAAACTGGTCTTTTGATAACTGTTGTACTTCCAACAGAAAAAATGTCGAGCTTGGGCTTTACAGGGGATGTGCGTTTGCTGTGTACCATAAAGGTGAATTGGTTTTGGAGTATATGGGAGGATATGCTGATAATGAGGACAAAGTGCCTTGGGACAAAACCACCCTGTCCTGCCTCTATGGGTCGACCAAAGGCATTGGAGCAATTGTAATTGCCATTCTGGTTGAGCGGTAAGTTGTCTATCATTTTATTGTTACAGTACAGTAATTATAATAATAAAGCACAATCAGAAAGTTCAGTGACACTGCTGACCCTGGCTCATGGGCGCCCGCACATAGAGGCAAGGGGGGCACTTGCCCCCCCCCTGAAAAAGTGACATTTATTTTTCTAACTACCACTTTTGAGTTTTTAACAAATTTCTTCACATTAAAACACTAATGATACCAATGATACACACAGTGAAAGTCATAAATTTATGTTTAGAAATATCTATAGAAATAAATATATATAGTGCCCTTCACGGCCCACTTTTTAACATTTACTTTTGGATTTTTAACAAATTTTTGCACTTAGGAAACTATTCATATTAAAAATAAAACACAAAATGAAACTGAGGAATTTGCATTAAGAAACCTCTTTGAAAAAATACCCGTGTTTTTAATTACCAGCGCTGTATTTTCATGCTCTTGTCACTGAAAAATTCAACCGTGACCATCGCAAAATTTTTGCTCCCTCCTGCAAAATTTTCTGCGGGCGCCCATGCCCTGGCTAATGTCGTCACTAATATACCCTCTGATCTGTGTTTAATCTAGCACCCCTCCTTTGGGGAGAAGGGGAAACCAGGTTTCTAGGTGGGAGACAAATTCAGACAATCAAGCATCCGGAGGACGATCGCCGAGGCACGTAGCGCCGAGAGGGGGAGTGCATGATATACCGTATAGGGAGGATGATGTGCCCTTCCCCATTAGAAACTTTTGAATTTCCACATTGCAATGGTAGCATTTTAAAGCTGTCATCTTATCAAAATAGCTGTACTTTTCAGTGATGATAAGAGTGGTCTAAGACTTCAATAAATTATAATATAGGCCATCCTTACAATAACAAATTTGTGGAGTTTCCACATTGTAGTGGGAAACTTTTAAGATAAACTTAAAATTTTAGCAAAAATTACTCAATTATTTCAGTATTCATAACAAATGGTACATAAACTATATGTTACAATATAATTTAGATTGCAGTCTTCTAAAAGGAGCATCAGTGAAGAGTGCTTTCTTTTAGGACATAGGCCTGTATAAAGTGGTACAAATGTTTAGCTAGGGTACATTGTATATTGGCTGTACTGTATTTTAAGCTTGTCATAATTTATTATGTGTTTAGAGGTCTACTGGATTATTCTTCTCCAGTTGCAAAGTACTGGCCAGAATTTGCAGCAAATGGAAAAGAGTCAATAACTGTTGAACAACTTCTTAGCCATCAGGTAGATCATTTTATTAACAGATTAGATTCTATTATAAAGTGACCTTGGTATTATACTCTTTGGTAATATGCTTTTGTGCGTGCTTGATGTATGCCGTCAACTAAATTTCAGAACTTTACTTTCAGTTGCTCAATTTCATTTACATTACACAATAACTCAACATTTTTGTTTCAGTTTAAAACTGTATTTTGTGTTTAACGTTTAACGGTTTAGGCCCTAATGTACCGGACATTTCGAAGACGGGCTATTCGGAGCAGACTTTGGAGCCGACAATTCATCGCACACAATCAGATAGTATTTAACATTTTGTCTCTTAACGTTCAGTTCCAAATTGTCCGCTCTGAGTTGTCCGTCTCCGAATTGTGTGTCTTCGATTTGTAACCCTCTGAAATTTTCGACTCTGAATTGTCTGCCTCGGACATTTTACATTAGCCAACATTATGAACGCTGTCGTGCTCGAGTATTTATATATTTCAAAACGCACAATATAAATCATTAACCCTTTATTTGAATAAAATTTAAAAAAATGCTGCTCTGGATTTCTTTCCGTAGTCCTATAAACAACAATTAAAGAGATAACAATGGTGCAACAAAATGATTGTAGGCGGGTCTCATTATCTTGGATGAGAACTACTCCCTATTTGAAATAATCACGAAGCCCGACAAGATATCGCATCTATTGGCAACTGCCCGACCTCGGTGGGAGCCTGGTAAGTTAATGTTGCGAATTATTCATTGATATGAATTTCAATCTTATTCGCAGTTTTCTGTCGCTTTATGAATCAATCAATCAATCAATCAATCAATCAATCAATCAATTAATCACAATCAACCTTTTATTGGCTTGGCAACAGCAAAAAGCTAAGGTAAACTTAGAAATGAATCACAAAGAAAAGTCCCAGGTTCATCACTGATCTACCTGGGGGAAACCAGTAGATGGCATCACTAAAAGTGATATAACTTTTGTTCTGTTTGAAATATTTTGGGAGAAATTTAGCCATTATACGTAGATATTAATTACCTTTAAATCTATAAAACTTGATTTTAACAGCCTTATTTTCAGCCAAATAAACCATAAGGGTTACTTTTTTGGCCCACCCTGTAGGTCTGCACAACTTTATTAGAATATCAACCTACAACAGGCCTTGAATCTGCATCCACCCATACATTCACTGCAAATTATTTTGTCTGAAACCTAGGTGTTTTTTGCAGAACCTTCTCTGATCACATGAGTGACATCACACATTTTCCCGCTCTTGCTTCGTGCAACAAGTTATCTTCACAGAATTGGTCTATAAGCTGTAAGTAATCGCCATATCTATAGTTCACGCCAAATTTCAATACTCTCTGTTCCTGCACAAAGATATCACCCAAATAAGCCGCCTCAAAGCTATTCACTCTGAGTGACTATTATGTTTGTGTTTTTTTTAAACGTAAGTTCACGTTGCCGGGGGTTTGGGGGTTTCAACCCCCCAGTCTTTCTTAGAGCTCCATGTTAAAGTCTGTTTTTCACACCCCGATTCCAAGTGGATAATGGTCCAACCCCCCAGTTATTTTTCCACAATTCTTACACTGCGATTAGGTCTAATATGTCCATGATGTCTACAAAAAGTAACTACACAAAATCTCAGTTTCAACTGCACAAATTTCTTACCCAACTACACTGTGTCCAGCTGCACGTTAGAATAAGCCCTGCATGATAGCCTAACAGTAAGCTTATGCTAGGGGTACCGTAAGGATTCTGCATGCTTAAGGATGCAGTCGATGGACTTTTACATTGCCTAAAAACAAGGCCGGATTAAGGCATGTTCAACATGTTCGGCCGAACAGTTAGGGGGCCCCACAGACGAGAAAAGATTTTTAGGGAAAAAGGGGTTTATTTTGACGAAATTTCGACCAAACGACTAAAAAAGTAAAAAGTCATAAGATTTTTCGATCCAAGATCCCACAAAAGTTTCCGAACAGGGCCCCCACATTTTTTAATCCGGCCCTGCCTAAAAATGTTGTATGCGTCTTTGGACTTTTCCAGTGATTTTTCAATGTTTTTGTTTTACTTGGTTTTAAGGTTCAGATCATGGTTTTCATGTCATCACGATGGGTCTGTATATGGACCAGTTAGTCAGAAGAGTTGATCCTCAACATCGCAGATTGGATCAGTTCTTTGCAGAAGAAGTTTCCCAGAAGTTCGGTAACTGCCATGACCAACTAAGTCTTATCTTTCTCTCACTGCTTGCACGTTTAATTTAAATCATGAAAAGCAATCTATTTTAAATTACTGATCAAGGTTCTGCATGCTGGACGACGGCATTTTCACTATCAGGTCATGATGAACCTGAACTGTAGCCTATAGGCTACCAGTGAATACTTTATAATAGGGTGACCATAAATTATGTTCCGGGACATGTAGGCCCTATCGGTTTTTGTGCAGTGTCCCAGTGTCCCGACAGCTTGGGAAAAGGACAAAATTATCCCGGTTTCCGACAAGAAGGAAACGAAATTGTCAGTTTGGGTCTCACAAACGCAGGTCTTTGTCAATGACAGAACAAATTACATGCAGTTGGCAACCCAAAAACAAGTCATAACTAAAGTGATGCTATCAATTTAGGCCTATATGAAATACTATGTCATAAACACTCTTTCCTTAATCTGCATATTTTCATTCTGTTTTAATTTGCGCTGTGAGGTTGGCAGTGATTCCTGGTGGTTCCTGTTGAAGAGGTTGCACTGTGTAAATTTGCATCAACGATTCACCTTATAATCTTAGGCTATACCAGCCGTTATGTGTTTCTTTTCATGCATTGGAAACTTTTTAATAACAGTGATTATATAGTTGTAATAATAATAAAAATAAGTATTGATTTGTCTTATTTGTAATGAAAATGCCTATATTAATTGGCAGTTTCAGTATGAACATCCAAAGCATGCTAAATTTCATATGGAATATGGATTTGAGTAGGTCCTACCTTTTGTCTTTTTCGTTATGATAATTCGTGATGATTGCTCTGTGCTAGGAATTGACTGCTACATTGGATTGCCGAAGGAGGAATATCGTCGATGTGCTCGTCTTCAGTGGTTTTCTCCGAGTGCTTTTTTTCTTAACATGCTCAAACCGTCGAGGGCATGGGTGTGCGAGAGAGAGATTGACACTGACGGGAAGTTGGATAAATCGTTGGGCAACATTGTTGAAACCGACAATTTCGACAAAGTATGCTGAAGGTGTTCTACTTATGAGAAATATAATTTTGCAGCACCTTTAGCTTTAGGACTAGTTTGAAGAGGTTCAAAGTGCTAGACTGCTGTTGTATCCACTATAGAGTGAACCTTATCTGTAAATGACGAAGCATTGTTAGGCTATAATGCTTCAAACAGGATGAGGGCAAACAGCAGCTGCTGCTGATAGCCTGATAGGCCTACATATCAGTTATTGGCAATGAACATTCAGGTAATGCCCAATGAACAGAGAGTGAACCTTATTATAATTATTAATAATTTATTAATAATATTTAGCCTATAATAATAATTTCCTTAATTATGTAAATCTCCAATTTCATTATGTACAGGAGTTGCTTTATAGGCCTAGTTTTAAAGTTTTCCTTCGCTGTTGGACAGTTACATAAAAAAGAACAGATGAGGGATTGAGGGTGCATACAGTTGCATTACACTGACGTTTTTTGTACATGTTGGTTTAGATTTGTGAGGATGTTCCTGCATACTGTGGGATTCCATGTGCCTCAACACATGGTTTTGCAACTGTGACGGCTGTGGCCAAGCTTTACGGCATTCTAGCTAATGGTGGTCGCCATGAAAAGCAGACACTGCTGTCATCACCTGTTGTGAAAAAGCTGAACGAACCACTTGTGAGTGGAGTTGATGCCGTATGCTGTCTGGATTGTACTTTTGGCAGAGGAACCGTCATAATGAGGTCGAAAGATGTAAGTTTCCACTGCGATTGCTGTGAAATAATTGCCTTTTCAAAATTGGTTAAAGATTAGAAAATAGATGACTTTTGAAGATTTCCAACATACATGTACAAAGGCCTCATGGAAATGAAGTTCAACTACAACTAGTGTTCAAAACACCCTCCTTGTTCAAGGACACACCACGGTCACCACCGTATGTATGTATGTATGTATGTATGTATGTATGTATGTATGTATGTATGTATGTATGTATGTATGTATGTATGTATGTATGCATGTATGTATTTATGTATGTATGTATGTATGTATGTATGTATATGATCATTTATATAGCGCCTTAACAATAACGTAGATGTGGACGTCACTGTTTGGTGGTCCGGTCGATGATCACATGGTCAAACACAGTTGTCACTCTTCAATGATCAGACGATTGATGTTCAATTTGGTGATTGATGTCATGAATATTGGAACAACAAACGCGCTCCACCAGTACACTCCAGATTTTTCCCATGGCTTCTCTAAAATATCCCAGTGCCTTCACAATGCCACGCACGCAGTAGAGCGCCCTCAGGCCCCTCACACAAAATGGTCTACTGTGTGACATGGTGGTCTACCATGCCAAAAAGTGGACCATCGTGCCACACAGAAATAAGACCAACAAGCTACACAGTAGACCACCATCTATAGCTGTGAGCCTATAGACACGGGTGTTAATTCAGTCGATGCATTATTCATTTTAAAGTTAAAGGGAAAACTTTTGGCCACGTATTTAAAGATGGCCGTGCATTGATTCCTCCATCAGACTATAAATGCCCTTCAGTCATTCTTCTGTCTGTCGAACTGTTAGCCTACGTGTCTACCTTCCTCGGTCTTTCAGTCTTCTTAAGTCCCAGAAAGAGCTCCTCAGCCTGTAATGCAATTAATTGTACTTGGCAGACTATAGCACATAATATGTTACTGGGAACATGTATACACTGTACAGCAACATTGCAATCTCGACTGTTATCCTGTTAAAATTGTTGTTTGTGATAGGGCCACAACATCTTTGGTCACCCAGGTTTTGGTGGACAGGCTGGATTCGCCGACCCAAAGCATAGACTTGGTTGGGCTTACATCACCAACTCTCCGTCCTTCTTTTTCTATGCTGATGACTGGAGGTATAACCAGCTAATAAGAACAATGTATGAAACAGTAAAGAAACTGGAATGACGAAAGTAACTGATTGATTGATTGAATGAACTGACTGGCTGGATGCTTGCCCAACTGACTGACTGACTGACTGGCTGGCTGGCTGGCTGGCTGGCTGGCTGGCTGACTGACTGACTGACTGACTGACTGACTGACTGACTGACTGACTGACTGACTGACTGACTGACTGACTGACTGACTGACTGACTGACTGACTGAAACATTGACTTCATGTCCTGACTATAATAGCTGACTTATTGAATTAATTTTGTTGTCGACAGTAAAATTGCAATCTCAGTTTCTCATGTTTCGATTTTACATGTTGTTTTAAATGTATTTCACGTGTATGAGACTCGTGATCCAAATTATGTGTCGTTTTCTTTTGATTGGAGTCATGCTAAATTACAATTATTTAGGATATTAGAACTTTTTTGAAGCTTCCATTGGCTCAAATCGATTGCTGATAATGTCCACCCAGGGCTTAAAGTGTGGCTGGACGGTCATGGACGACGTCCATGCATTTATTTTAAAATCTGAACGCTGTCCTGCAACTTATTGGCCAGCACAGACTAGAAAGGTAAGGGGCGACCTGGCACTTATTTTTCCGCACTTTAAGCACTGTGTTCACCATAATTGATTCTATTGTTTCTATACAACAAGTGAGGAGAAACAATGGGGACTGGACATTTGTTGAACTCTTAAACTGTGTCTCTGAGCACTGAAATCACGAGTAATTTTGGTAATATGACAGCTTAAAATGATACAGATACAATGTGCAACTAATTTTTTTAAACACTATAGTGATAATCCAAAAAGAGTATAAAGAGTGCATAAAGAGTCCTTGGTAATAATCGTTGAATGACGGGCTTGTAAATGTTCTAAAGAAACAATTTATAGCAATTATATATAGGCCTATTGTCACAGTATTGTGTTGAATATAGGCTAACCATTTATAAAGCGCTTCTGTAAGCATATCTTTCAGAAGCGCTCCCAGTGATAACTGGGAGAAAGTCAGATTTTGAGGGCTTAAGACAAGAGACTCCATTTTGGTACATAGACATTATAATTGTGGATATTAATGCACAGCCATAGGCCTATCAATATTAGGGTGACTCCGCCTATTTTCCGTACTCACCTGGGATCGGAGAAAATGCATACAATCCATACGCACAGGGATGCCACTCATAGCTTTTTCCACCTATATCTAGGTGTTTTCGGTCTTGTCTAGGTTTCTAGGTTTTTTCTGTCAGGATCTAGCCTTTTTTCTCACGGCGGATTTTCCGACTTTTTACACATAAAAATAGAAATTTTTAAAAAACGTGAAAAAGTTGAAAATTTTGTGAATTTGGACCAAAAATTGCAAATTTTGGAGCGAAAGACTTTTAAAAAGGTCATCAGAAATTTAATCGGGAAGGAAAAGACAGCAAATTTTAATCATCGGATGACTAGAAAAAAGGTCGTCAGAAATTTCAAGCCGGAAAAATGAAAAAATCCGTGCATTTTCCAGAGAAATTGACACTCTAGCCTTTTCTAGCCTTTTTTCGACCGGATCTGACCTCTTGTCAAAATTCAGAATGGCATCCCTGCACAGGCATATTCAAAGGGTACCGACGAGACGCATGATCACTCATCGTTCATTTAAAACCTGTGCGTTGGTGTTCGCAGGGTTTTAATTTTCTTGTAATCTGGAATTACTCAAAGAAATACAATTTGAATGGGGAGGAAATTAATCGCCTCTGCATGTGCAATGGTGATCGTTGTGGCTGTAGTGGTACAGCAGAGATTTTTAATGAAAGGTCTGCCTCCAAAGGGCGAAGGTTTTGCGGCCCCTGGATGGAATCGAGTCGCTGAAGTGTTCAAGTGAGTAATATTGAATAGCAATGAAGCAGAATAACTTTTAAAAAAGGATAAATCTTCTGCGGCGGAACCTTCCGCCAGATAATGCCTTCCGAACTGCTTATACGGCGGAAGGATGTGCAAATGCGCCAAATGTATACCGGAGAGACGTGTAGAATCGACCCGAACAGCAGGTTAGGCATCGTGAGGGTCGGTTAGGGTTAGTGTTAGGGTTAGTTTAGCCATTAGAAACTCTTGTTCGGGTCGATTCCCGAACTTCCGCCGTATAAGCAGTTTCGGAAGGCATTATCTGGCGGAAGGTTCCGCCGCAGAAGCTTCACGCTTTAAAAAAACCTGCACGATGATGGGAATGCGTGAAGTCGTAGCTGTTAACTGAGTTAGATATGAATATTCGGAAGTAGGTGAGTGCATCTCGGTTGCCGATGCTTTGATATATGCGGTGTGTAAACAAATATGGCCACCGGAGATTACAGCAGAATAGAGCGCTCTAGATAAGACTTGGTTTGACATGACATTGAATTACAAACCACTTTTGGTAAACACGCACACTGAGTGCCCGTACTCCAAACAATATGGCTGCCAACGAATGCCGTAAAATTAGAACGCGACCGATCGACGACATCGCAACATGCATCTCAACATGCAAAGCGTGAGGGTCGGTTAGGGCTCAGGTTAGGCGCCGTGAGGGTCGGTTAGGGTTAGTTTTAGGGTTAGTGCAGTCATTCTGCTGAAATTGAAGCTGAATTGATGAACAATGTCGTCTATAGGTCGCGCTCTAATTTTATCGCATTCCTTGGCAGCCATATTGTTTGGCGTACGGGCACTCAGTGTGCGTGTTTACCCCACTTTTTTGTTATTTTGGGATTCTATAAGCCAATGACTGGAAGTATCTTAGGACTTGGGGTATTAGGTGAATTGGTTAGTCATGTCTTTTGAGGAACTGGGGCCGCGTGTATGAGTGGTCGTACGACAGGTCGGAAATGGTAGTCAGGCCTACATTTGTCTCAAAGTCCGACTAGAAAGTTACACCCGTGTGCATGAAGAGCCTTTTCTGCCCGTAGGCCAGACGAAAACTAGTCCACCGAGCAAGCAGTCGTAACTTTGCAAGTCCGGTCTAAAGGCCCTAGAAACATGAAGTAAAATGGCGCCTGTCATTCGTCGGTTCGAAGGAGTTTTAAACGCAAGAGTCGTTAAAAATCAGCGAAATTCACTCGATTCATCCTCGGACTATGAAATGCAGAATGCTTTTTGTTCTCGCCGTCACCATTTGCAGATAATTTGCGATGAATTTGTTGAATACGCGGAATTCCACGCGTCACGTTAAGGGGACACTCCCTTCGGTAATGAAGGTAAGATTATATTGCACCACGTATTTTGTTTCTTACGGTAACGGTGATAGTCTTAAGTGATGTGCTATTTAACCTATGTTATGCGTATCTTTAGAATTTCATAGAAACAAAATAATCGGTAATCTATCACTTTAGGGTAATAAATCAGTCGTCATTGCATGGAAGTTAGCGCTGATAGCATACAAGTTGAATTGACGAAAAGAATTATTGCTAAATAGAAGTCGGATTTATGGAAATAATTTATGCTTAAATAGAAGTGGGATTTATTAAAGCATTATTGCTAAGATTCGAGCTGGATTGATTAAAAATAATTGTTATTTAAATGGAAGCTGGATTGATAAAAACAGTTAATAGAGGTTGGATTGATTAAATGAATTCTAGCCTTAATGGAAACATGATTTACTAGAATGTGTCATGTAAAAGTAGAAGCTGGCATCATAAAAAATAATTATGCTGCGCCAATTCAAAAATTAAGTATGATTTATTCTGTAAAACGACAGATTACCAAATAATCAATGTATTCATCTTAATTAGATTGATTTCATTGCGTAGGTCAGTGTTCAGCCATAGTGTTATTTTAGATGTTCATGTATTTTCCACTTGTATAGCTCTGCTGTGCAATATTGCCATATTTGATTAAATAAACTGTACTGGAAATTATACTGGAAGGAATGAGCTGAATATTTAGTGTATGTGAGAATTTTGAGGAATTATTTTGCAAGCTTTGCTAATTGATTGACTACTTGTCTCAAGTGTTAATGAATGAATGATTTTCAATGTATTGTATTAGAGAAATATTATTGTACGAATGTTGATTAATTTTAATTTAGCAGCTGATACTGAACACATTTTGTTAGCGGATACTGAATACATTTTGGTTATATACTAATGTTAGTAACCTGTGATTGTTGGCAATTATCTAATAATATATGTTTATTAATAATTAAATATGGTCTGTCATTGCAGGTTATGCTATCTTTTTGCTTCTATGCAACTGGAACGTCATTGGTGAGCAATTTGGGGTTGATCGCTCAATGGGAAGTCGTTACTGAGACGCAGTGACAGCCGAAGTCTTCCGAAGCAACAGGTTCATGTAACAACGGCTTGTAATATCAGACAAATTTTATTCTGTGATGTTCTTACTTCTAAGCTCTTCAATGAATAGACACAACGCTGTTGCATTTGCATTTTTCGCTTGTATGAAGGCATATAGCACAATGGCATGCTTTTGTTTATTAATTAAGGGGCTTTAGCATGCTCAAGTTTATGATTACCATTACAAGTACTTGAAGTACACTTAGCAAGTGAAGGCCACTCTATGCAAAGAACAGAAACTGCACTAGACTCTTAAGGCAGGTTTAACGTATAATTATGTTTTCTAAGGCGTACTTTTGACTGATTGTGTTTCTGTTTGTACAGGCACCTTTGTAACGGCATGTGCTGTGTTACGGCGCCATAGAAACTGTCGTCATTATTATATTATTATTAAACAGAACAGTTACTTTAAACTGGAGCTGTTTTGAGCTACAGGATAGTGTTAACAATCGACTTCATGTAACAGATTGCATGGCTTTAAACTTGCAATGGCAGAATTAAATTTTCTCAGCTGCATGTTAAATGAACAATTAATTGTGTTTTGTGAAATACAGCCTGCCAGATAATCTGTGAATGTGTGGTCTTGCACAACAGTGCCATCCACTTCAACAACACCATCGACCATTTGACTTTGGACGATGAAAACAATGGGAAGATGACAACAGCGTTGCAGCAATTGGAATCCAGACAGGAACAGAATAGGCACGATCGGCCTTGGGGAAGGCAACAAGAGACAGACTGATTAATAACCTTTTCTATGGTCAGATTTGTTGGCATGAAAACTGATTGAAGCTGCTTAATGACTTAGTAAACTATTTACAATTTTACATCCAATCTGCAGCTGAATAAAGATTTTTATTTTAAACAGAGGCAGCTAAGAACTTGCTAATCTGTGAATCCAGTTCAATGTTTTCAATATTAAATTGCACATTTTAAGTTACACAGAAATTAAAATGGCAATGTGGACCAGTTCTCTCTCAGCATGGTGTCTCGTTCTTTGAGGGGTAATCTCCAGACAGTTTGGTGTTAATTAAGTATTTGCTAATTTGGAAATTGTATTTCTTGACTGCAGCTTAAGTACTATACATGTGGTACAATGCATAATTATCTTCGATGCAGAGCTTCCAGTATTAAATGCTATGCACACATTTGATAATGATGATTTAGGTTGTCTGCACATTATTTACTGTTTGATGGTCTCTCTTTTGTTTTGCGGCTTTCAGTTCAATAAAATTCATAAGAATTCTAGCGAGTGTGTAATGAGGCTCTGGCAGCTCTGTTATACGTTGTTTAGTTAAAATATTGCTTGTGTTCCTTGTTATTCTGTTGTTATTATGCGACTTCGATGTAAACAGTGAACTGTTATGCACTTTGCCAATATTATTATTATTAAATAAATTTGTAAAACATTTACCAAGTCCTGTGTCATAAAAAGTAAAAACATTGTTTAGCAACTGCTTTTTTATGTTGTATTGTATTTTATCTGACCATTTATATAGCGGTTCTCATGGCAAGAGCCATTCAGAAGTGCTCCCAGTGCGTTCAACCCCAATAGAAAAGGCAGGTTTCGAGAGAAGATAAAGATGAGTGAAGACTACCAGAGACAGGAAATGGTCGCTAACAACTCATGTTTATAGCTTAGGACTATTGTCCGACTTTGCTTCCAGATTCTGTATTTCAAGGAATGTTTTCCTCTTCAGAAGTTCAATCAGTTCTTTCTTTGCAGTGTTCCTCTCAATTTCTGAATCTAGCCATGAGTTAAACAGTTTGTTCTTGGGTGACTTTGCTTTTTGCTTGACTTTTCTTTGTGAGCTGTACTTTTTTCCAAGTACCGGTACTTGTACTTGACAGCCTAGATGCAGGTGTGGCATAGTTGGCACTGATGGTGCTCATGTTCGCCATCATTGTCAAGTAAGCAATTATTTATCCAATACCATGACAAATTTAAATCTATTACAAATGAGTGTGATTCACATTATTAATCAGATTATTTTCTTTCAGTGGCAATCTCCACCACACCTATTTCACTACTATCGGAACAACTCTTACTGCCAAAAATCTTAAATATATAGACTAGCTGAATGAATAATTATATAATATGTCAACAGATAACACTAATACTTTCGTTGTTTGATGATCTCTCTTTTGAGCGTTGCTTTGAGTTCAAGCAAATTGATAAGAGTGTGATAACCCCTAGAGACAAAAATAGGACTTAAGAAAAAAGAGAGATATGTACATAGTGATCCTGAAAGTAGAGTCCCACGCAGAGTTTAGGGAAGAGAATTCCATAAGGAGGGTAAAGGATCGAGTTTCAGCAACAGTGTTTCTAGCTCGTGGGACAAGCAAGTCAGCCCTGTCCAGAAATGGAGTGGTCGATGAGAAGATGCAGAAAGAGGAGAACGAATGAGATCAATTGATAGTAGATTAATGGAAGATACTATCTACTTAAAACTCGTTTTACTTGTTGTCCATAAGGACTATTGACTTAATTTTATTCATGGATGAGGTCTTGATGCTGACTATAATTTCTATAGCGCCATACCTATGTGCTCAAGTTGCTACAAGGACATGACTCAGCTACCACTTTCAAAGTCAAAGACCATAACTTAATTAACCTATTTGACAAAAGCATTTCTTAAATCCTGTATAACGGCCGAATTCAAATCCTTCCACTACTTTTTTTTATCTCGTGGCTTCTAAATGTTCCATTGCTGTATTTACTCTAAAATCCACCCTGGACCAAGCCGAGCGGTCAGTACCAATACAGTGCGCTTTGCAGCGTGCACTGTAGGCCTATATATAGGTTGCTTCTCTTGACTTATGCTTTCAAGCATGCTTCTAATCTCTTGATCAGAAAAGTTGGCTTCCGTATTTTTTTCGGATCGCTCACCATTATATTTAAAAATCGTGTGGAAATGTCTAATTTGCGCTTTTGTTATTCGTTCGTCCAAAACTGCTTATTTACAAGGTAGACGACCACCATAAATAGTTTGGCGCATGCGCGATTAGCCTTAATCGTGTGTGCTAGTGACACTGGGTTTTACCGCGCCAAGTTTAGTTTGACTACGTCCACTTTGGTCACGGCCTAAGTAGGCCATGGTCTAGGCCTTCTTCGTGCACACCGTTTTTTGACGGCTTGTAGGCCCTGACTTCGTAGGCCCGACTTTGGCGGTAGTCAGGACCAGATGTACGACCGTCCATACACGCGGCCCCTGGAGAACATGAACGCTGACGAGTATGCATGGGTATTGAATGCATAAGGCATCGGCCATTAATGGCCAATGGTGCACAAGGGCAAATTCTTTGTCGTGTCAATATCCAGAGAGATCTGTCAAAAGGCTAAGTACTAGCTGGATAGGATAGGATAAACTCTATTGTCATATACTTATTTCTTTAACATAAGTGTCAGGTTAGTGCAAGTTTTTATGTATAAGGGCAAAATATTAGGAAAAGGTGAATGGGAAATGGCCTGAAATTGGCTGATAAAACAATTATTGCACTCTTTCAAATCTGGACTCACATTAAAATTGTTTCATTTAAGCCTCATCACATAACAATTTTATTTGATGCTTGCTCTGTCGATCTCGAAGGTAGCATTATGAGATTGGTCTGTTGCAAATTTGTCCATTTCCAACAGGAGACATGTTGAGAGTGGTCATCATAGAGGAGGTGGATTTACAGTGTACCACAAGGGCCAAATGGTCATGGAATTTGTCGGAGGGTATGCAGACTATGAAGCTGAATGGCCTTGGGAAAAAACCACCCTGTCTTGTCTCTACTCATCAACCAAAGGCGTCGGAGCGATTGTAATTGCGATTTTGGTTGACCGGTAAGTTAACTGCTGACCTGTGGCAATGGGTTAACTTGTCATCTTCAGTGAAAGCTTGAATCTTGTTAGCTATATCATGAAATTCTTTTCTAATATTGACTATCGGTCGGTCTGTAACTATGAATAAACTTGGCAGATTTGATGTTGACCTCTTGTAACCTTGAGCAAACGTTAAGTTGTTAATTCATTCAGTTACAACGTCTTATAAAACACTTTTCAAAATATATCTACTCAGAGGCACTCCAAGCTCAGCCTTGATGAAAGAGAACAGTTTAAGTGTAGCTGAACGATGCAAGTTTGTGCCTACTATATTATAGTAGGTACAAACTTGCATTGTGGACATGCATTCAAAAGAAACCTGGTGCAGCATATCTATTCAGGTTATGAAGCAAAGCAATGCAACACACACTGTTCAGCTACACTTAAACTTAAAAGTTATGGTTGGTAATTCAGTGTTGATTATAATATGGATCTTGCCCTGACTATGCCAGGTAGGAGACTTTTATTAACATTTAGTACCATGCGATTATGGTATTTATATCTTTTATCAATGCTTGAAATTATTTGATTATATATTATAACAATTTGTATTTGCATTACAGTTTCCAGAGGCTCTATACTGGTAAGGATTGCTTTCAAGAGGTGTATGTGTATGGAAAACTGTTTAAAATATGTGCCTACTGTTGATTTTGCTTGTTTGCTAAACCAACATTGTATTTTGCTGTATTTGTTGTCTGTTTTTAGAGGTCTACTGGATTATTCTGCACCAGTTGCAAAGTACTGGCCAGAATTTGCATCACATGGAAAAGAGTCAATAACCGTTGAACAGCTTCTTAGCCATCAGGTGTGATATTTTAGGAACAGAATATAGAGTGAGTTTGGTGGTCATTCTGCATTCTGCAATCCAGATACACTCACTGGAGTTTTATAAGTCTCGGTGTGATTTGGACTTGGATATGGAATTTAAAAGCTTTTCTAATTCGTTACCTGCTTCTGTGCGTATTTGACATCTGTGATCTATGTCACTGAGGTCTATTCTTATTAAGAGTTATGTTTTTCTACTTGATTAAGACCGAATCGTCCCAAAGACTTAATGATGAAACATATTTAACAGGAATGCAATATAATGCTTATTTTTTTGTGTAAACTAAGTGTAGTTATGCGTTTGGCTTAATAACGAATGTACTTAAGTTTAGTTTTCATTGTAGTGAACTGCTGCAATCTTGTAATAATGTGCGTAAAGTACTGAGTTCAAATTGAGTTCTTGCTCTTGTAGATTTTTTCATGTTTGCACTTATAGGTAAATGCATTGTGCAATGTTACTGCCCATATGGGCAACTTGAAGATAATGGAACTATGAACGTGATTGTAGGTAGGCCTTATTGTTTTGGATGAGAACTACTCCCTCTTTGACATAACCATGAAACCAGACAAGATGTCACATCTGTTGGCAACTGCCCAACCTCAGTGGAAGCCTGGTGAGTAACTATTGTGAATTAGTCATCGATAGGAATTTATTTATGATTCTTAAACTGTTGATGTGTGTGTGCGCACGCATGTGTGTGTGTGTCTGAATGTTGTTTATGTACAGCAGATTTGAAATACCTTGCAAACATTTGCACTCAAAGTTCATCATTAAGACGAAATAATGATGAACTTTAACACATTCAGCGCCTACACGCCATGTTAAATGACTGGATTTGGGACGTATATATACGTCCCTGGCGCTGAATGTGTTAAATGATAATTTGACTATATGTTTCTGGTAGTCATTTTGATTAAATTTAAAACTGCTGAACCACACTTCTGTGAACTTCCTTTTGAGGCATATAACCATTTATGTGACACATGGCTCAAATCACATGTCACTTTCTGACCTTTTTACTCAGTCATATTCTACACTTGCTCTGCTTTAAAATACTTTTTGCAGAATGTAAACATCTCTTCTGTAACTGGATTTGTGCTCGTTTGGTTCTTTCAATAGTATAGAGAGGGAAATAGCATTAAGTTTCAGAATATTCATGTCATTAAAGTCTTCAGAAACCATTACCTGATTAACCCGTTTACCGTGTAATAAAAAATTTTTTAGTAAAAATTGGACGAGTTAACTCGGGGATCACGGTAAAGGGGTTAATCTGCAATTTGTTTTGGCAAAATTTTAAGGGAATATATTCTTTGTCAAATAAAGTAAACGGCATCAAAAAGGTTACTACTTTGCATCTTATAGCGAATTCGTAACTGCTGAATTGGCGAATATTATTCTAAATTTTTTACCCTCTCATCTATTTCGTCTTCTACCTCAATATCTAGGAATCAACAGGCGACGGGTTTGAACTTTGGTGTCACAAATGTGTATATTTTTGTATCTATCAGCTCAAAATAATGGCAATATTGAATTTTTACAATGATTTATGGTACCAATAATTTTCTGCATGCTTGTGGCACCCATTCAAACAGCAGTGGCGACAGAAGATCTTGCCTGGGAAATTCAGTGAAAAATGAGCATAGTCGGAGCCAGACAGAAACTAAATTTACTAGTCATTTAATTGGAAATGTTTTTTAATTTGCAGATACGGTACACAAGGAATCAGTCTCTCACCTGATACAAATTCAGATTTTCTTTGGAAGTCTTTAGACCTTGCCTACTGTGATTTTTTTCAATTTTTCTGTTTTCTTTGCTTTTAAGGTTCAAGGCATGGTGTTCACAGCATAACGATTGGTCTGTACATGGACCAGTTAGTCAGAAGAGTCGATCTTTACCATCGCGGCTTAGATCAGTTCTTTGCGGAAGAAGTTTCTCAGAAATTTGGTAACTGTCGCACATTGTGAATTCTGCGAAATCTTATTTTTATCTCAATGTCTGTGCACTTTATTCAAAATATGAAAGGCAACCTACTTCAAAATACTGATGAATCAGTATACACAATTACCGCAATTACTAGCTCCCAAGCAGGATTGACTTGTGCTCAACTAAATAATGAATCAGTATACATGAGAAATTCTCAATTCTACTTCTGACTGAGAGCAGTCAGCGTATTTCACTAGAAGGTTGCTAATTCAGCCTAGGTATAGGTGCTAGTTTGTGACTGTATTATGTATGTGTGCATACTGGCCTTGATTCCCATTTCACTAGAATCAGCGTTTGCATTATGTCATCCTTCATCAGTCAGTCAATGAGTCAGCCATTGGATAGCTATGGCTATGTGTGTGGTATAAATGAACACTGGCAGTTTGTCTGATCAGACTTTCTGAACTGCAGGTTTTAGTTCAGCTTATGATCAACTGAACAACTGTGCCAGAGATTCACATTTCAGTGGTTGCACATGTTAAGAACTTTTTTGATTATAGTAATAATAATAATAATTATGGCTGTCTGTATGTTTATAACTGAAATTTCTTATATCAGCTTGTAATATTTGTTTCATGATAAATTTTATTTGCTAATGTGTTGTTTTTGTAGGAATTGACTGTTTCATCGGTTTGCCGAAAGAAGAAAATTATCGCTGTGCTCGATTTCACGGGTTTTCTCTGAGCACAGTTTTTGACTTGTTGATGACGCCAAGGTACTGGAAAATGGCATACGCCGCAGTTTTTGATGCAGACAGCAATTTGATGAAAATTTTGACCAACTATGCTGAAGGGAAAAAGGTATGTTGATGTTGGTTCTGCTTATTAAAGAAGTTGAAAGGGTTAAGCTGATCATTAACTACCTGTAGCTACTATTTCCTCTTCAAAACTTTTCCATGGATGTTATTTTTGTCCCAGTGTCCTTCAGGAGCTTGCATTGCTGGATTTGACCTGACTGATATCGATTAAACAACTTCGGTTAACTTTGTAGCAGCCATCAGTTTAGTGTTTGTATACAACTGCAGTGTCTCCTCTAGACACTGCAGCAAACAGCAACTTGGAGGAAATTGAGCTACTTCGGCCATGTGATGAGATCTAACGGTTTGGAAAAGGAGCTGATGACGGCATGCGGTGAGGGAAGGAGAAGATGCGGAAGACCAAGGAAGAAATGGTTGGATGAGGTACAGGAAAAGTCTGGCATGAGACTGGAGGAACTAAGAGAGGCGACTAGGGAGAGGATCAACTGGAGAGGATGCACCAGGGCTTTCGCCAGAGCTCCAGTAGCTGACGGCACCAGGTGACCAGGTGATACAACTGCAGCACTTAGTGCTGTGACAGTTCTAAATTTAGATTAGGTGATTATCGACATAGTAGGGTGAGTGACCCTTGAAATTTTCTCATCTTCCCAGCAGTCAGTGTGCTTTTGCTGAGAGTGCTAGGAACACAGGTATAACAGATATCTTGCGTAATTTATGTCCTGGAGAGAATTTGACCCCTCCCCATAGTGTGGTTGACAGTACTTACAATACACTGACACTAGACTATCACAACTTTATTTATAGGAATGGCTGCATGTTAAAGGTTGTTAAATTTAAATATGAGATTATATACATGTGTTGACCGCTGTCACTCCTTCATACCACCTTGCCACATAGTAGACCACCATACCATGCACCATGTCATTGTTTTACAATGTTGTTTTAGAATTTGCACAATAATCCTACATTTCGTGAGATTCCATGTGCTTCAACGCATGGATATGCAACTGTGTCTGGGTTAGCACAGCTCTACGGCATTCTTGCTAATGGTGGTCAGCATGAGAATCAGACACTGCTGTCACCATCTGCTGTGCAGAGGCTGAACGAACCGCTTGCGAGTGGAATGGACGCCGTTTACTTCCTCAACACTTCCGTTGGTCGAGGAACGATCATAAAGAAGTCGGAAGATGTAAGTTTCCACTCTCAGATTGCATTGAAAGCAGTCTGTCAAAATTCGTTAGAGAGTTTATAGGTATATTATTTTATTTCGAGAGAGTTGAAAAATTTCTGGATGCAAAAATAAAACTATCAACCGATACGTTTATTTATAGGAATGGCTGCTTGTTAAAGGTTGTTAAATTTAAATATAAGATTACATACATGTGTTGACCGCTGTCACTCCTTTATACCACCTTGCCACATAGTAGACCGCCATACCATGCACCATGTCACATGATTGGCTGCAATGTACTGGTATCACTGTGCCACATTCAGTTCTTGGTACGCACTTGATCGCCATACAAAAATGCAAAATAACTGAACTTCTGTAACACTTGTTTAAAGGTGGCTGTATGTTGATTCCTCCTTATGGCTTTAATTTTCTGCAATCTTTCATCTATCTGTCTATTCGTCCTGTATCTGCATGTTTCGTCTTCCCTCCTGTATCTGCTCCCAGTCTGCTTTTGTCCCAGAAAGAGTTCTATAGCCTGTAATGTCATTCCATTATAGAAGTCTTTTTTCCATAAAACATTCCTTACAGGATATATTCATCTGCACAGTTTCATTTTCACCAGTTATTGTGTTATAATTTGTTTTGTTTTAATTTTAAGGGCCACAACATCTTTGGTCACCCAGGTTTCGGTGGACAGGCTGGATTCGCTGATCCAAAGTACAAGCTTGGTTGGGCTTACATCACCAACTACCCAAGCATCTTTATAGATGCTGATGACTGGAGATATCGTCAGCTCATTGAAACAGTTTACGAAACAGTAAAGGAACTGGAACGACGGGAAAAGACAAAACCTTTGCAATGAGAGAAGAAGAAGGAGAATGGACTGAATAATGCATGGAACATTCCATCATACAGAGATCTCCTCCTTACATTAGTGTAATGTAAGGTATTAAAGCTAATCATTCCATTGTTCCATGCCTTGATCAAGATTGGTCCTCAGAGGCGCATTCCTGAATCATGATAACTGAAAACTGAAAAGGAGTTACAGTTCCTTAAGTCCCTTGAGGTAGGCATGATGGAAAGAGTTAGAAACTTTAGTTCTCTTAATACCAGCATTTGAAGCTGAGTTGCCAGACATTTTTTGTGCAGAATCATAACCGTGAACTTCAAATTTCTTAAGCGATATACAGTGCATCAGCTTATTCACGAGTGCTGTATTGTGTCAGAGATTGATGTCCATTTTGGCAACCATGCCTCTTCTCTGTGGCTGAACCGAAGTGCTGAACAGTATTCCACCTTGTACACCTTTGACAACTACCTTGGAGTCATTTAAGCCTAGACTCAGGTCATACTACTTTGAGAAATCGTATTCTTGACTTAGTGTTGTTGTGTTGTCGAAGTGCCCTTCTAATTGCATGTGCCATGTTAATACGGCTCTTTAGAAATCATCGTCTTCATCATGATCATCCAATTCAAGTTGCTGGAGAAACAAGAAAAAGGATCATTTGCTGAATCGTGTTTTGTTGAGGATAAATAGCTTGCAAGGCAGAAGATTAGACGGGCAAGCTTTCATTATTTGTGAGGTGTCTTTACAGTGATTTTGACTTGTCCATATCACTTGATGCACTAGACATTTGTCCAAGTGCATCAAGTGTGTCCAGACTCACAGGTGAAAATCAAAATGCATTCGAAGTCTGTTTCAAGACACTTAATTATATTCACCACACAAAGACGCTGAAAGTCAAACATTGCTGTTTATGTTGCGTCAGTGCTATTGATCAAGATTTTAAACTTTTTTGGTAACTGGTTGATCCAGGTACCTAAAACTGTGTTCTATGTGCATATAAATGATCTGATATCAAATCATGTAAGTCATTAATATGTCAGGATAATTAACCCATTCCATGGTCAATTTTGAGTTGTAAGTAATGTACTTGGTTTTTTTACATGTATCAGTTTTAATGATTGATTGATTGATTGCTTGATTTAGACTAACTGAATGAATGACTGATTAATTCGCTCACAAAGTCCTTGGTGACTGCATGACTGAATTTTGTGGTTGTCCATTTGATTGTGTTGACTGATAATATTTCAATGCTACATCTACTGATATATTTAGCAATCTCAAATCGTGATCCTGATAGTTTGCTTAGCACCTACGACTGATGTTTGTCAGTGAAGCTCTTACATAAATCCAGTAAATAATGTGTTTCGTTTATAAGCAATTTTTTATCTGCTAGAATGCTCTTCACACTGCATGTTCATTGTTTATTATAGGAGATGTCTGTACACACCGGAATGCTTATTAGTGGCAGCAGTTGCAATAGCAAAATAAACTTGCACGTGCTTCCTGCTGGGCACATATCCATCTGACTGATGGTATTGAATATGTAGTGCTTGAGAAAGGTACTTGAAACACACTGAATGAATGAATGTCCTGATGATGTATATTGATGTATTGAGAGAGGCTTCTTGGTGGCAACGGCACTACATAAATGCTTGATTACGATCAACGTGATGGCGATTGAGGCTTCTTGATCTTTTAAAAAACAGACTAAGTTTATTTAGACGTACCTTTGTATACAATATCGATCAGACCAGGTTGTTTTTTCTGAATAAATTTATGTTGAGCTACATATAGGCTTACATGTGGTCTTAATTCGAATTTTGGGTACTAAATACATAATAGGCCAATATTAAAGCCCTGTGTAACCTATTGAATTGGTAGCTTTTATTGTGTGCCACATTGGCATGGTGTAATTTATTAATCTCATTCGTTATTGCAATATAGCAGATATCAATGCTAAGCTATCTAGAAATTTTATCAATCAGAACTGTATTATTGAAAAGGGTATACAGTGTATATATGTGCACTGGGAGTGCTTCTGATTAGTTTGTACTGTGAGGCACTTTACAAATCGGATTTTGAAAGTGAGATAACGTAGGCCTACAGGGTGGGCCATAAAAAAGTAACCCCCTAAGGTTTTTTGCCCATATCTTGGCCAGAAGTAAGAATTTCGAACTGAAATTTTACAGTCTTATTGACAATTCATATTTACACAGTATGACCAGATTTCATAAAAATATCTCAAACGGAACAAAAGTTATGCCACATTTAGGGAGGCCACCCACCGTTTTTGGACGATTCAAAAACGAAACGCAACAAAAACTAGGTTTTTTGCCTATATCTTGGCCAGAAGTAAGATTATCAAAATGAAATTTTGCAGGGTTGAAGACAATTCATATTTACACATGATGGCTAGGTTTCATCAAAATATTTCAAACAGAACAAAAAGTTATTCCACTTTTAGGGAGACCACCCACCGTTTTTTTACGATTCAAAAACGAAACGCAGCAAAAAGTAACAAAACACGATTTTATTAAGTCTCATTTCAAATAACTGTTGTCAAATTAACTTGGTAGTGCTTCACAACTTGTGTTCAATGTGCCCATCACCAGTGCCAAAACTTCCTTTGAGTCTCTTTGCAAAGTTCTTGATGGACCTGTTGATTAATCTGACAGATTCCCTATTTAACAATTTGATTGTCATCTTGCGAAGTGACTTCTCAGTGACGTGCGGCTATGCTGGTACCCTGTTTCTTTTTTAAATAGTAATAATAATGGTCATCTGACAATATAAAGGCTATTTGATAGCAAATATTTGAGATGATACTTAATAAAATTGTGTTTTGCTACTTTTTTATTGCGTTACCCTTCTGAATCGTCAAAAAACGGTGGGGGCTTCGCTGAATGTGGTATAACTTTTGTTCTGTTTGAAATATTTTGATGAAATTTGGCCATCATGTGTAGATATGAATTGTCTTGAAGCCTGTAAAATTTCATTTCGATATTATTACTTCTGACCAAGATATTGGCCAGAATAATTAAAATGGGTTTTTCAACTTTTTGTTGCGTCCCGTTTTTGAATCGTCAAAAAACCGTGGGTGGCCTCACTAAAAGTGATATAACTTTTGTTGTGTTTGAAATATTTTGATGAAATCTGGCCATCATGTGTAAATATGAATTGTTTTTAAGCCTGTAAAATTTCATTTCGAAATTCTTACTTCTGGGCAAAATATGGGCAAAAAACCGTAGGGGGTTACTTTTTTATGGCTCACCCTGTATATAGGCCTAGGCCTAATGGTAAACGGACATTAGGCCTATCTCCCGGGTAGGAAAAATCCCCTGTCTATGATATCATTACCTAAAAATGATGCAAAAAATAGAAGGAATGAGCCTATGTTAAGGTGAATATCTCTATGCATTAGACATTAGTAATGATTAGTTGAATATTATAAGCATAATTATGTTGGGGTTTAGGCCTATATTTGTATATTATACATCCACAGTACCCGTCTCTATAAGATGTGTTAAATGTAGCCTATATTAGTACGCTAGACATTAAGACTAAATGTCCAAAAACATCTCTAAGAATATATTATTAATGTTTTACACTAGTCACACAAAGTTACTGACAATTGACTGTCTTTTATGGTAAGTAAAATTCTAGACGTTAGCCTAACGACATTTACAAGTTTCTAACTTAAGTCGCAAACAACATTAAAAGTCTTATTTATTGTGGACCTAAGTGACACTACCAACTTCTTGCATTACAAATGAATAGCTAAATGACGCTAACAAGTCCTTAATTAGTCTGCATCTGAATGGCAGTAGCAAGTCTTGTCGGTGACGGCATTCGGCCTACAAGTTTACAGAGTGCAAAACCAGAACGGTTCAGCTTTATTAATTGAACGAAGAAACATAATAATTATTGCACAGAGGGGGGATTTTGTCCAGAGGGAAAATGTCCTACAACCGGTCTAATAGCCCACGCTGCATGGTACTACCGAGGAACGGACATTTCCCCATAGACATATCCCCCCATTTTGACTAGGACATTTAATTACCCCCGGACAATTCCCCCTCTGTTAATATGTATATATACATATTATATGTATATATACATATTATATGTAGGCCCTATGTGTATATTAATATATATTATATAATATGGGTCTCAACGGTAGCATTACGAGATTGATCTGTTGCAAATTTGTCTGCTTCCATTTGTATTGTGTTGTATTGTATTGTGTTATTGATTTCGATTGGGGCTAGCCTAATATTGGTGAAAAATTAAATAAGAACAAATTTGAATCGGGGCAGCATCTAATCGTGTAGACGCGTGTTAACTGCCTAGAATTATATCAAGGTCAAGGTCGTAAAACGATTGTGACTTCACGTCAGCCTTAATTGTAGACAGCCTACGTCATAACCACAGAATTAATGACAAAATAATATGATTATCTCAGTGGTTAACATTAATAAACATCAGTGAAAATGCAGTCTGTGTTGAAAGCTAGTAGGCCAAGGACGGTCCTTGAAAGTAGGCTGCATATAATTATAACGCTGCTGTGGCTTTAGGCTGTTGTTGATCTGTACACGTAGGCCTAACGTACCGTTTGCTGACCCTTAAGAATTGTAGCCAACTAGAAGTTCAATGGAGTGGGATTCAGACGCGTATGAATTTTATGATGTGATCTTTTTCGTCGTTGCGGCTGCAGCGGGAGTCACTGCAGGCATACTACTCGTACGCATATTCCAAAAGCTAATAGAACGGCCTCCGACGTGCAAAGGATTCGCAGCCCCGGGATGGCATCTAGTAGCTGAAGAGTTCAAGTGAGCATTCATCATTAGAATGTTTATTCAAGATATTCTATAACGTGAAGCAAAACAATTCTCTACGAGTCTACGTTATAGAGAAGCGCGTGAAGCCTCTGTCAAGTTAGGCCTATAGGCCTAGGCTATATAGTTTGATTGTCGCATTAATAATATTGGGTTTTCAGTAGGCCCTATAGCCTATGGAATGCCGCTGATCAACTAGGCCTAACTATTTTTAAAATTCCGTGTAAGATTCTTCCTCAACAGTCTTTAGCAAAATCTATATAGTTAACAACAGCATCGTCCATTAGGCATCTGTGGTAGGCCGCCTATCGCAGATGAATTTGGCAAAGTTGTCTCTGACTATATAGAATTTCCGATTGTCATTTACTAAATCTAAATTGCTATAATAGGCTACATGCTTATCAATATAAACATTCCTAATTGCAGGAAGCCAATCGTACGTGTGGCTTCATGTACAGTTCTCTTCACAATATCGTAATCATAATATCCAAATTTCTAGAGCGCCACTCGAAAGCCACTTATAGGTCTTCTTTGATGCTATCCATCCAAGTCTTCCGCAGCTGTCTCCCTGAGACTCCCTCTGCTTCTTCCTCCTTCCACATGCCACATGTGACATGTCCATGCAGTGCAGCGTTTGGTAGTTTGGCCCAGATGACAAAGCTATGAGACTGCTGATCTGTTGCAAATTTGTGTGCGTTCAACAGGAAACATGTTGAAGAGGGGCATCTCAACGGAGGCGGGTTTGCGGTGTACCACAAGGGTCAGCTCGTTGTAGAATTCTTCGGAGGATATTCTGATTATGGAGCTCGAGTGCCTTGGGACGAAACCACCCTGTCCTGTCTCTATGGGTGCACCAAAGGCATCGGAGCTATTGTTATTGCAATTCTGGTTGACCGGTAAGTTGATTGTTAACCTTTTTGTTGTAACCATAATATTATTGCTACCAACATGTAGGCTATAAAGTGGCATTCAAAGGGATCAGTGGCACCTCTGCCCGGTACACTGTACTGAGACACAAGAAATTCTTCAGTTGCATGTGGAGCTGAAAGTGGAAAAGAAACCAAGGAGCTATGGCCACAGGTGCTGTGCAGGACGAATCCAAATGGAACAGTTGGTCTGTTCCGTACGTAGCAGCTCATTCCATAGGGAGGGACCAATGCAGGCAAATCGGTTGGAATTCTGACGACTTATGATTGAACATGACCGATTTGCTGTTGATTTCTTGTGACCTTTTAATTACGGTAGTTCATTGATTCAGTTATATCAGCTATAGGGCTTCTGTATTGCGTATTTTCGCGATGTCGCCCCATAAGCATTGCAAGGCAAGTTTTGATGAAAGAGAGCAGCTTTTAAGTAAGTGTAGCTCCCTTCACTGTACATTGTAACTATATAAGCCGTAAGCCGAAGTAAACCGGTTGTTTCTGTAAACGCACAACAACAATGCACAGTTGAGACTTCTCAACAGCTGCTGCTAATTTATCGCTGAATATTAATGTTACAGGGACTTCATCTAGATTCACATAATATCTTCTCACCACTCTGCACTACAGGAACTTTTTGTATGATTAAGCTTACTCGATATCACGCGATTAGGCCTATATCTGGGTGCCCTTTTGTCGGCGCACTATTGTCGGCGCCCTTTTGTCGGCGCCATTTTGTCGGCGCTCTTTTGTCGGGCGCCCTTTTGACGGGGTGCCATCTTTTAGCAACACTTGACCTCGTACGATTATGACAATATACAATATACATGTAATCAATTCACATTACAGTCTAACAAGAGCCTAGCGAGGAGTGCTTTTTACAGGCATGTATTTTAAAACCGGATAAAAGGTTTTTCTGCATTTAATTGTTCCTGTTCGCTCTTATGCAGCATTACGTGCGTTGTGCTGTATTATTTTAATCCTGCTGTTTGTGTGTAGAGGTCTGCTGGATTATTTTGTCCCAGTTGTAAAGTACTGGCCAGAATTTAGATCAAGTGGAAAAGACTCAATAACCGTTGAACAACTTCTCAGCCATCAGGTGCGAAATTGTTTTAAAGAATAAACTGTCGAGGTGTTTTTTTGTGGTCATTCAGTAAAGTGATGCATTAGCTCAATGTCAAAGCTTTTTGAAAAAGTCCCAATTTGGCCAGATTGATATACAAGCAGTTGACAATTGAGCAATTCATTAACTTTGTAAAGCACCGTAATAGAATGTCACAATACAATAACTTATTTGACACATTTCTCAAACTGCTGGAAGTGCTTTATTTTTTAAAAATCCATTTCTATAGCGCTCCTTCGAGTCTCTCTACTCAGAGGCGCTCTCGACTACAGCGCGGACACTGGATCGGAGTTTCACGCCGAAGCGCCCAAACAATTATTGCGAGTGAAGGACTTGCTCAAGATCCCTACGCGGCGGCTTGAGGTTGAATTGAACCTGGAACCCTTCGGCTCAATGGCACACCACCGTGCCCTACGCTTATTGCCACGCTTTCTGTGGCAATAAGCTCTTGAGATCTATGGTCATAATGTTTTTAGGCTGTTTGGTTCAAATTTGCATCATGCCTGTTTTAGTAGGTTTTTACTGGCGCTTACCAGGATCATGCATGATACAATGTTACTGACCAAATTGGCAACTTAAAGATAACGGTGGTACAAAAATTATTGTAGGCGGGTCTTACTGTTTTGGAAGAGAAATGCTCCCTCTTTGACTTATTCATGAGACCAGACAGGATGTCATATCTGTTGGCAAATGCCCAACCTCAGTGGGAGCCTGGTAAGTAATTCACAATTAGTCACGAATATAAATTTCTAATTCATTTTATGCTGTCACTGAATAAATTCATGTAATTATGCTTTAATTGTGGGAGTATGTAGGCCCTAGACCTATCTAAACACTTCATTGGTAGTTACGTATAATACTAACAGAATATAGGCTATAGGCCTATTATTACTTCAAACCCGAATTCCTTGCATCTGTTGAATACTATCAAAATCAGTATCAATGTAATAAATCAGCGATACCCTTTTTAAATAGATGCATCAAGACAAAATAATAATTATAGTACATGTTTTTAATTACCACTCGAAAGCAATGCATGCCTAACTTATCATCTACGGTAATCAACAAGTCTTAATCTTATCACACCATGCTTTCCCTACTTGGCCTTAAAACACATTGACCGCGTAGCCTACACGTCATGTTAAATGACTGGTTGTACTACGAGTTGACTCGTAGCTGGCGGTCAACGTGTTAACTTACTATAAAATAGTTTGCTTTCTCTCGAAATTGATGATGATGATGATGAGGATGATGATGATGATGAGGATGATGATGATGATGATGATGATGATGATGATGATGATGATGATGATGATGATGATGATGATGGTTCTCTGCCCGTAGGCAGGTTCATTGGCTTTACGCTCCTAGGGATGAGATGAGTGAGGTGGTTTCCCGTTGCCTTCTCCACAGATAATGATGCGTAAGCAACTTGCCCAAGGTCGCTTCGCAGCAGCTTGGGCCCCTGCGTCCCACACGTGCCAGCCCGAGATATCTAAATCTCCGAATGTCAACTCCCAGCCCGGGGCTTGAACCGCAGTCCATTGCAACCAACAGACGAATGCCGCTCTCGCTTACCGGTGTAGCTAACTAGGCCTATACAATTCCAGTTTCGCATAAGGATGATGGTCTTTCCACTTGTCTAAATTAAATCTTTGCACAAGACTTTTGGTTTGGCCAATTATTGTTCAATGTTTTTGCTTGATTTTAAGGTTCAGATCACGGTTTTCATACGATGACGATGGGTTTGTATATGGACGAGCTCGTCAGAAGAGTTGATCCCAAACATCGCAGATTGGATGAATTTTTCGCGGAAGAAGTCGCTCAGAAATTCGGTAATAATTATTGTCATGCATATGATTGTTGTTCTGAATGCCAACAAATTGTGTCTTTAACTACTGGAATACTTTCTTTGAATTATTAAATGCAATCTATTGGAAAATACATCCGAGTCCAAATGCACGATGCTGGCATAACTACCAGTTACTGTCTTACTTTGACCTCTGCCCGACTAATGAATGCGACTTCTAGAGTCTAGACTAATGTGGGGCGCGGTGGTGTAGCGGGTATGTTCACTGCCTTGCAGCCGGAAGGTTGCAGGTTCGAATCCACCTCAAGTCGCTGCATAGGGACCTTGGGCAAGTCCTTCACTCGCAATTGCTCAGCGCTTCGGCGTGAAACTCTGAAGCAGTGTCCGCGCTGCAATCGGGAGCGCTTCTGAGTAGATTGCTTGAAGGGAGTTCTAATGCTAGGACTAGCTCCACTTAAGTTTGACAAAGAGATACTCTATATTTGTTTGCATGTGCACTTGTTATAGAGCCCCTTCAAGCTATCGACTCAGATTTGCTCATATGCGTTTTATCATAACCTTAAGCCATCCTTTTCAGTCCAGGTTGGTGTGGAAGCGCTCCTGAGTAGTAACCTTGAAGATGCGCTATATAAATTTTCATAATGAATGAATTTAAACTGCAATTCATCTCGAGATATTGCCCACTCTTGAAGTTCTCATTTGTGTGCAACTTTTCATATGTGTTAAAAGCTTTTTGATTACAGTGATAAAACTAATGATATAGGTCGAATGATAATGACAATGTTAAAAATATATCATCTTCATTTTAAATCTAAGCTAATGCTCATTTTGATGCACTTGTCCATGAATTCACATTCAACAAATGAATTAACTAATAATCATGCATTCTAATAACGATACAATCAGGGCTGTAGGCCTACTGGTAGCCTACAAGTAAATTTTGAGGTGAGCAGGCCTACTCGCCTGCCGGAAAAAAACGAAATTTTTCGCCCAAAAAGTTTTGCTGACGACCTTTTTTAGTCATCCGTTCGAAACCTGGTGAAAACACGACATTTCGCTCCGAAAAACTGATTACTTTTTTAGTCATCCGATCAAAATCTCATGAAAATAGACCACTTTCCCTCTATTTCTCACACTTTTCCCATTTAGCCTAGTTTTTCGGCAGGTGAGTGTATACGCAGTATACCCGCGTATACCCTTGTTTTCGGAAGTGATTAGTCTACACGATGCACTTTTCCCGGAGGTGGGTGCACGCTGTATACCCTCGTGTACAGCTCTGGATACAATCCAATATCTTGTCATTACAACAATTTTAAAAATAAACTTACATGCTAATATTCATCAGTCACAACAAGAATCAATGGACTGCTGCTGTTTAGCTGGACTTGTACCTTCTGGTTTACAAGCATATTGTTCCCATTGTAATACTCTTTTGTTTCAATGTGTTTTTGTCTATTATTAGCTGATTAGGTTGATTATCATTGTTTGACATTTTGTTTTACTGGGATCAATAAAATGATTTAATTTAATTTTGTTATGATTTATATTATCATATGAAACCTATTGATGCTCGTTTTTGCGTTAATATATTATCTGTCTATATTGAATTTGAGTACTTTTTGCATGCTACTTTATGACCACTCATCTGTTGTGTTGATTAATCCGTGCAAGAAATCGACTGTTTCATCGGATTGCCAAGGATGGAGAATTATCGATGTGCTAAACTTGAATATATGACAATGGACGCTTTTATGGATTTCTTCGCAACACACAGAAACTATGTATGTGAGAGAGAGGACTTGGCCAAGACTAGGAAGCGTGAGAGAACTATGATGGACGATCTTCGTGAAACCATAGAGGTAACTATGTTCAGGTTGCTTAGAACTAGGCCTATAGGTGGTTACTTGTGAAAAAGATATTTCGTCAGCATCTTTGGTGCACTTTAAAAAGATTTAAAGGTGTAGGCTGTTGTAGTCACTAGAGCCTAGAGGAACCACAGGTTTTGTGCGTGCAACACGTAGCCTACAATCCCTACAGTCGCGTAGGCGGCGTAGCAACCTAGCCAGATATCCCTGCAGCGGAGACCAGGGGCGGAAACCTAGGGGGGGACAGGGGGGACGGTCCCCCCCAATGAAAACGTTGGGGGGGACGGCCCATGCATTTGTCCCCCCCAATGTTCAAGCGTTAGGACATGTACACAATCTTCAGTAGAGAACTAGAGAAAAAAAGTTTAGCAGATGAAGTAAATATTTATAATGATATGAATTCCAGGGCAATCCAGGTTCTAACCAAAAGTTATTAAGTCCCACGTTGGGTAGTTTGCGAACATTATACTGTATAGATAAGACACCTCTTTTAACTTGTTGCCAATTATTACAAAAGCTACCTGTTTAAAAATAACTAATTTCGATAACAACAGAACTGTCTCGGGTCTCTGGACCGGATTTAGGATATATGCATACTGAGAGTTGGCGGGCTTTTATTAAACGTGCAATTCTACAAAGATGTGTAGATCTAAAAAATGTCAGTTATAATGGACTTAGACAGTTATAAAATCACATCCTCACGGCTAAAAATTGTTTTTAAGCCATTGTCATTTGATTGGCAGTTATTTACCAGGGAGGATCAAACGGTTGAGAAAGAGTCATGCAGTTCTAAAACTTCCTTTGAAATTCTCCTAGCATGCAGGTATAATAATTACAGACATGAGTAGGTTTTCATTTCTATCAGTGTTTCCTTACCCGTCTTTCTATTAAACATAATTTGCATATAACAAATTAAAGAATTTGGTCATGAATTTGAACAAAATTCAGTACTTAGCATGTTTTTATAGTATAAGGTCGTTGATTGAATACATTACAGAGGTGTCTATGTTAAATGCTTCGAAACTTATTTGCAAAACAATTGTGTGAAATTTGGCACATTCCATCATTATATACATTCATGATGATTATAAGCTTTAAAAGGGGTGTCTAATTATCTAATACAATCTGCACTCCGATCGTGTTCAGTAACAAATTACAGTTTGAACTGCTTCTATCAGTACTGAGAAAATGGATCATTTTTTTTTTTTGATGACAACTAAAATGATAGGCCTACAATTAGATGTCGACATTAAAAAACAGCCTTCCTTCACCCCCCCCCCCAACTTGGCGTTTCGCGCCTCAGCGATCGTCCTTTAGCCGCTCGTCCGTCCCCCCCAAAGTTCGGACCAGGTTTCCGCCCCTGGCGGAGACTAAGCTTGGAGCCTTAGCCGCCTTACTCGTTAACAAGACTAACAAATGAACATAGCTTAATAGGAGTTAGGCCTACATAAGACTATTTTAGGCAAAAAAGAGCATGAACATATTTGAACTCTTTGTTTGAGTTTGAGGAAAGTTTCGCTGGAAACTCCCGTGACATTGCTTTCATTTTCCTCCGTGTCGCACACTGGGTTGGTTCTTTGGTCACATTGTTACCTTTCACAGTCATTCATTCATTCATTCATTCATTCACTCACTCACTCACTCATTCATTCATTCATTCATTCATTCATTCATTCATTCATTCATTCATTCATTCATTCATTCACTCACTCACTCATTCATTCATTCATTCATTCATTCATTCATTCATTCATTCATTCATTCATTCATTCATTCATTCATTCATTCATAAGACCACAAGACCACAACTCAACTAGGCCTACATGATTTTATTCGCATTCATTTCTGGATCATCTGGTGCGTAATTATAAATTGCATATTAATTCATGGCAGCAGCTGCTAGTTCGTAATCGTAATCTCTAAGCTTCTAAAGCGCCACTCGAAAGCCAAGCGCGAGGTACCAGCTTATTCACGAGCACTAAAGGGCTGTCTGTAAGAGTAGTCCAAAAGCGGTCCGGGTCGGTTCCCATACGATCAGAGTTGGCGGGACAGATAGGGCCTACTAAGGCGGGTGTCGTAGTTTAATTTAGTTTAGAGGTCTGCTTATGCTGTATGTAAAAAAAACTGATTGGGTATACGTTGACTTCAGAATCTCTTAAACGTTCTGGTTTAGAATTTGAAAAATGATATCTCATTCCGTGAGATTCCATGTGCCTCAACGCATGGCTTTGCGACGGTGACCGCTGTTGCCAAGCTGTACGGCATTCTTGCGAATGGTGGTAAAGATGAAAATAATAAGAAGCTGATGTCGGAATCTGTCGTGAGGAAGCTGAACGAACCGCTTGTGAGTGGAATGGACGCCGTCTTCTGTGTCGACTCCACCTTCAGCAGAGGAACCGTGATAATGAGGTCGAAAGATGTAAGTTTCCACTGCAGTGATTGCAATTAAATGACTCTTTCGAAATTTAATTATAACGATTTGCAGTTTAGAAAGTCTTAAAAAAATTAGGTTTGAAGAAGAGGAATTAATAATTATCTGGTGGTGGTTTTCTAAACTTCATTTTTAAAGTCTTAAATTTCTCAAGAACATCTAGCTGATTAATTTTGACTCATTAATTCATTCGTTCGTTAATTCATTCGTTTCGGGATTTTGCCTTGCTGAGCACTAAGTCAAACATTACCATAACAATTGATTTTAATACTATAATAAGAAGTTTGTTAAAAGCCCGAAAAATTGTAGCCTTCAAACTTCTAAAGTGCCACTCTAAAGCGAGCTCAGGTCATCAGTTTATCGTGGTGCGCGGTGGTATAATAGTGGGTATAGTCTACGTTCCTTGCCTTGAAGCCGTAGTGGGGGGGGGGGGGCTACAGGCTCGAATCCACCTCAAGTCGCCACGGAGGGACCTTGGGCAAGTCCTTCACTCGCAATTGCTCAGCCCTTCGGCGTGAAACTCCGATTCAGTGTCCGCGCTATAATAGTCGGGAGCGCTTAATTATGAGTAATAAACTCTTTAAGGGGCGCTATAACAAGTGCACATACATACATATTCACGAGTGCTCACTAAAAAAAGCTTCTCTTGAAGTAAGTAATTAAAAGCCTATTAAGGCATTTTAATTCCAACAAATAAATCAAATTCACTCTTTGAAATCAACTGAACGCCATATTGTCCCTTCAGCTATACCTAGGGGAAATCCCTGACCAAGGACTTAACTCTAGGCTTTACTGGGACACAGACCCATATCCATAATACGTCATTCATGTGCAGTTGAGAAAGCCCTGCCACGATGATCCAACCCGTGCCCTGAAATGCTCACCCGACCGGTACCCGACCCGCGGTTACTGGTAATACCCGCAAGCCCTTAGTATGGTAGCTAGGCATATGCTGGAAACGTAAACTTGCATTAGTTGCAATTTCGGCAATTCTGTTCTAATAACTATTGATGTGTTTATTATGGTAGGGCCACGACATCTTTGGCCACCCTGGTTTGTGTGGACAGGCCGCTTTCGCCGACCCAAAGCACAAGCTCAGTTGGGCTTACATCACCAACTATCCCACCATGTTTTGGTATGCTGATGATCGGATGTATCGCCAGCTCGTAGGAAAGGTGTATCAGACCGTGACGGAGCTGGAACGAAGATGCCCTGGAACTGGAGTCACTGGACTAATTGACCGACTGACTAAAACTTAACTTGACTGATTGAGCTTTATTGGTGACTACCGAATTGCGATCTCCGTTGCTGTGTCGGTATTATAATTATAGGCTACGTGTTTAAGTTTTTTTAAGTGTTTACAGGTCATAGGCCTATTGCAAAAGATATAGTCTATAGGCCTATCATATTATTTTGAACGAAGTCCTAAATGCGTGTGCAAGTAAATATGATTATTTAAAAATTGTAATTAATAGATTTATATTTGATAAATATCCCAGCGTAACTAATTTGGAAAACTGTCAAGAATGTGAAATGTGAAGTTACTGTGTTTGTTATGGTCCATTTTAATGGTTGATGAGCAGCCTAGTCGGGCTCACTTTTCAAGTCTTTCCTTGCAAAAGTTGCAAGCGATCCTACGATTTTAGGCTCCTTTTCTAAGGTGGTAGGCCTACATGTCTACTACTCGCAATGCCGTCTATAAGCTTACTCTGGACAATGTTGGACGTTCATGGACCGTATTGGTGTCAAGGGACTTCTGCAGTTGGATTTGAGGTCAACACTCAACAGGTCGTGATATCGATTAGCTTTGTGGCGATTTGATTTAGAGTTAGTCCATTATTTTAACTGACGATGGTTCAAATCTCCACGAGGACAAAATCCATGTTTCAGATGTTGCGCCAATGGGCGCCCGCACATAGGGGCAAGGGGAGCACTTGCCCCCCCTGGAAAGGTGAAACTTATTTTTCTAACTACTACTTTTGAATTTTTAACAAATTTCTTCGCATTAAAACACTAATGATACGAATGATATACACAGTGAAAGTCATAAATTTACGTTTAGAAATCTCTATAGGCTAGAAATAAATATATATAGTGCCCTTCATGGACCTACATTTTGACATCTACTTTTGGATTTTTAACAAATTTTTCGCACTTAGGAAACTATTTATATTAAAAATAATACACAAAATGAAACTGAGAAATTTGCATTAATTTGAAAAAATACCCGTGTTTTTAATTTCCAACGCTGTATTTGTCATGCTCTTGTCACTGAAAAATTTAACCGTGACCATCGTAAAATTTTTTGCCCCCTCCTGCAAAATTTTCTGCGGGCGCCCATGGTTGCGCCTCACTTGCGCTCCAAGCGAATTCGTCTGTGATGAGTATACTCTGTTGATCAGAAGATCTATACTATAGTCTCTGTAGCTGTATGTATATGTGTGCATATTATACACATGTATGCACAATTTTGCACATATATTATTTATATAAGACTTATATAATATAAATATATATATGTAGCCTCATAAGCCTGCTGAATTATAGTTTTATTGTTCTGCTTCTTCTGACAATTTCTGACAAGCTGTAATTTATTGGTCTCATTTTGTTGCTGCAGTAAAGCAGACGTCGACTCAACACCTTAAGCTTAAGTCCTAAGCTATCTGCAAATATTATGACCAGTTATTGTAAATTAACGAAAATGTGTAGGTTCAATATAATATTATAACCATCGCATGTGCTAAGACATCGTTTAGCCATCTGAAATATTTCATGAGAAGGGAGCACAAGCAATTGGGCATTATAAGCGGAAACTTGGTCCTGGCTTGGGGGAACGAAAGAACGGCCAAAGAACGATTGCTCAGTTGGATCGCCGTTCTTTGCTGTTGTTGTGTTTGCATGTCAGCCGCCGAAAGAAGATCCTTTCATCTCAGAAAGACGATGCTTCTTCTGTTGTAGCAGATTATCTAGAAGCACTTCCGATTAAAAGTCGTTTAGCACACCAACAGAGAACTGAACAACGTGGGACGAGACGAAACACACCGCACTACACGGCTGTTTTTATATATATATATATATAGGAAAGAAAGAAGGAAAAGAAAGAGTTGTGCAGTTCTAAAAATTCCTTAAAAACAGCCGTGTAGTGCGGTATATATATATATATATATATATATATATATATATATATATATGAGCCCAGAGCTATTGTCAGAAAAGTCGTATGGCCTATCCTGAAAATTATACGGAAGTTTTTCAGGCGATCGACTTATTATTCATCCATTGCCAGATATTTGCAGCGTAAGCTATTACAGCGTGTGTGTGTGTGTATGTGTGTGTGCGTGCGCGCGCGCGTGTGTGTGTGTGTGCGTGCGTGTGTGTGTGTGGTGTGTTCTTATGTAGGACTGTAGGTGTACTTCCAGGTGTGGACCTAAGTAGTTTTTTCAGTCTATAGGCTATGTCTGTCTGTCTGTCTGTCTGTCTCTCTGGTCTGTACGTCTCCGTTTGTCCGTTTCTTCCTTTATCTAAAAAGGTAGAACAATAAGCAAAGCTTCGGGCGCCCTGAGCGCTTCATCCATCCATCCATCCATCCATCCATCGGCGTTTGACTGAGCAGCTTCCGCGGATCCCAGATAGCGCAGCCTATAGTATGAACGAACCTAGATCGAAGTGTTCTGATGACGACACACACGCACGCACACACGCACACACACACACACGCACACACACACATGCTGCGCGTTAGCAACCTGTGCTTCTTGCACACTGCAGAGGCCGCGCGAATGGACGAACGGTGGAAAGAATGAATCCAGAAATCGCAGCAGAGTGCAGCAGCATTGCAGGCCAACAGAAGAACAACCTATTATTATTGTTATTCCCGCTCTAGGACTTCTTCGTTTTGCCTCTGTGTATACACTGTATACTGTATACTGTATAGCGTATACACACCGGCGAGTGCGGTCTACGTCACGCGCATGCACCGACTTTCACCGTGCTGCGTCTGCTGTGGCGGCTTTTGTCGGCTTAGTCATAAAACATATCGTAAAGCGCGTTTTTCTGGCGCCGCGAAACGAACTTTGAAGGCACACTTGCAGAAGAAGACGTCCTTCTGATTTTTGCAGGTCTTTATAATACAGTTCGGTTCACTCACCTATACGGTATACAGGTCTGTGTGATTATTATTATGTTTTGCTTATTAGCCTATGATATATATCTTGTGCTGCACTTATTGCATATTATATTCTGTTTGTGGATTAGTGTTATATAGCCGTATATTAGTTGTCCATCCTGTTTATTGGATAATTGAATGCACAGAAATCTTTGGATTGCGTGTGAGTGATTATTATAGATGTCCATAAAACTGAATCCTATGTTTATGTGTGCGAGGTATCGGACTACTTGCATGTAAGAGAAGTAACGACGGAGAAAACGCCGTCTCAGGTCTCTATCCATTTAATTGTGCGCATATGCTTATAATATAATGTACAATGTACATTGTACATACATGTAAAAATTGTATATGCATATATGTATGCATATATATTATATTCGCGTGTATGTAGGTCTATAACAGTACTGTCAGTTTCTATAGAAAATGAACCGAGATGACCAGTCGCAAGATATACAGGCATACATGTATATGAGGGTGCACGGGGGATGTCGCACCATCCCACCAGTTAACATGGACGGCTAGGCCAGTGGTTCCCAGTGTTCAGCCTGCTGTTCGCTGATCACTTGGTCGCCCGATCCGATGTCACAAGATGCTCTTTAGTTCAACATTTGAATGGTGCAAGATCATGACACGTGAAGCCATAAGAGAAATGAAGAAGCGCATAGCCTTATAATTATTTCACCTCAACGCCAAGTTTGATCACTTTCCCGATATTTTTTGTCAACGGCCATCTGTCGCCCGACCAACTAACTGTCCGTCCGGCCGGCCGTACAATAGTTTCAGTGTTCTATACTGTCGCAGTTCTAATGTCGTCCGTTCCTTTGTCGTCCGTTCAAATGTCAGTGAACCACATAATAATATGTCCATTTTTTTTTCACCGCATACATTACATGTATTTGCCTGCTCTGCGGTCTGCAGCAGTAATTATCGTTGAGTTCTTAAGCGATTTTCTTGAGTCCATCTGAGAATAACTCGAACGTCAAATCTAATTACGGAACCTGAGGTCGAGTCGAGGGTTACGAAATGTATAGACTACCTCCCGGGTCACAGATCCTTGAGTCACGAAAATGACCCCGCTCGGCCCATGAGTCTGGCTTTTCGCATCCTCAATATATATATATATATATATTATATATATATATGCCTTATAATATAGCAGAGGTGGACGACATAGACCCTGCGGCCCATGCACTGGCCTTTGCCGGCCCCTGAGAATCTTTGAAGAGGCTCTTTTTTAATTGCAGTTTACCTGTTTCTTGTTTTATATCTATTTTTAGTACATAAAAGATATGTCGTCACAATGATATTAACAAGATATGTCGTCACAATGATATTAACAAGATATGTCGTCACAATGATATTAACAAGATATGTCGTCACAATGATATTAACAAGATATGTCGTCACAATGATATTAACAAGATATGTCGTCACAATGATATTAACAAGACGACTATGTATGTACCGAAGGCTATAATTATCATCCTTGTAACAGTAACAGCCACATGAGCATGCATGAACATAACTAATGACGTAACAATCGTCTTTATAAAAACAATGAGATGTCGTCACAATAGCTAGTGACGTCACTAAGGTGTTGCAGACATCGTAGATGTCATTATAATTAGGAATTAGGTCAGTGCTTCGAAGCGGTTACCATAGCAACTCACAAACAACGGTATACAGTGACGCAACAAAAAGTCTAACAAAGAGCATTCGTCACAATACGAAGTTCACAGAACAAATTAGTAAGCTATAGCGTCATCATGTCCAACTTTCGTCACAGAAAATTAGTAATGTGTTAGCATTATAGACCATACGTTTAGAACAAAGAGACATCGTCATTCGTCACAATTAAAATCCCACAACACAAGGTTAATGTCGTAATTGCACTATTGCCTATTATGATATCAATAGAACGATTATTATGCATACATAAAAGTATTATAATAATGTAATAATTAATATATTCATAGGCTACATGTATGTTTTGAATACATAAAATATATGAATGCATTACATATATTTATATACGAATTTATTCCGTATATATATATATATATATATTATATATCGCCTACTCGTCATGCTTGTACCGTAGACCTGTATAAGCTATAAAGGTCTGCACTCGATGACCAACGTTGGCACTGCTCTCGTTTGATGCGTTGATCGACCACCGACAATATATATATATATGACATATATATATATATACTTTGTATATATATATATATATATACTTTCTATATACATATATCTGACATCAGACGAAGACTGACTTCAGTGACATAAACACAAATCAGATAGCGCTATATAAAACACTTAAACGACCGTTAACCATACGCGCATGCGTTGGTCTTTGACGTAAAATCTTCACCTGTGTTTATTGTGTAAAGGAATTAAGGACTAACTGCCTGCGGCGTGGCTCCGCTGCATGGTACCGTTAAGAAGAACGTCGACTGCATGCAGGTTTACAGTATATTGGAAGACATCTAATTCCAGTGTATAATATTATGCCTTACTCAAGCACTCTGTATATACATGACTGGTTTCTTCTTTTTTAATCGCCTTGTACAAATTTCTGGGCGATAATCGGAGTTCATGAAAATTCCCCAACTTGTTTACAAAATAAAAGCATTCAATTAGTTACATCTATGAAGGCAGATTGACGAATATTATGTTTGCAAAAAATGTCTTTGGAGATTCAAAACATGATCCTTAGCGCTAGAAACGGAATTTTGAGTGGGGGCGACATCTATGGCTGAGAGTGAAATGAATGACCACAAAATGTTCACAAGTAAACAGTCCTATCTAGAGTCCTTGGACCATATACTGTATAGGATAGTTTGGCCGAGGTATTGAATCCAATATACCAAGAGGACTTACTTATTAATAAATCGATAGATAGGATCCCACTGACGTCATCACATGCGCTCTACTTTTACAAATGTCTTTGGTATCGTGTACATGGATCAACGTCTGACCATGATACTTGTAAGCCTACACCCATGCATGGCAGTTATAGTTTCTGCAATTCTCACTCTGCAGGAAAATGCAACAGCCTTACAATCATCATGCATCATTATCATCATTGCAGTTATCATCATCTTCATCTAGGGTATCATAATCATTAGCGTTATGCCGTTGTCCCGCAGTTATCATTCTCATCATCATCATCGCCGGTGGTATTGTCGTTGTTAATCCGCATGTAACAGTGATCTGGCTTCAGGCCTCCCACGTTATGTTTTGATCGCATATCAAACCACGTATAGGCCTGTAATAGAGCGACTGCTATAGCATGTGCTCACACACACACACACACACACACACACACACACACACACACACACACACACACACACACACACACACACACACACACACACACATATAAATATGCAGCAAGCATGAAAATAGATATGATGAATGTACATTTTATATGTTATAATAGACATACAGTGCGTGTATAAAAATATGTAATCATATATTATGTAGGACTTTTATAAATATGCTGCACCTAGACAATGTTTGTAAACATTGGCATTTGCGTATATTTACACACAGGCCATGTGCGTTACCAGCTCGTGTTTATAAATAATATATTATATAAGGCTTATAAGCATATATATGCATAGGCCATATTATAGATATTGAAAATCATCGGTAAAACAGAATTGCAACAGGGAAATGTCAATATCTCTGTCTGTCTTTCTGTCTGTCTGTCTGTCTATCTGTCTATCTATGATCTATCTGTCTGTCTGTCTGTCTGTATATGTATACAGACCGATGTACAAGCAGACAAATAGATAGATATTAGACAGATATATAGAGCGATAGATCCATATATATATATATATATATATATATATATATATATATATACGAGGGTTGATCAATAAGTAATGAGAAAAACATATTAGACAGCTGTTTTTTGCAGAATTTTTATTTTTATTTACTAGCTTACTCATTTATCAGAGTTTTGATTGTTAAATGGTCACGTGGGCCATTACTGTGGTTGCTAGGCAACCGCCGGAAGCCGTCTACCCAGCGGCTGTTGTAAATAATGGATAAAAACGAGAAACGTGCGGTTATTAAATATTCGCATTTAAAAGGATTGACTCAAAATAAGATTGCAAGGACATGAAGAAGGTTTTAAGGGACAATGCCCCTTCACAGGCTACAGTCTATAGGTGGGTAGCTGAATTTAATCGAGATAGGCAATCAACTGAAGACGAGCACCGTTCTGGCCGCCCTATTGAGACCTGTACCAACGAAAACGTCCAATTCGTCCAGGATCTGATACAGAAAAATCGGCTGGTTAATATTAGAAATGTAGCAGATTGTTTCAAGTTGTCGTACGGCACAACCCATCATATTATTAAATACATTTTGAGGCACAACAAGGTCTGTGCGCGATGGGTTCCACGAATGTTAACGCATGAAAACAAGCAAGTCCGACTAACAACTTCTCGTGAAAATCTCGACCTTTTTAGAGAAGACCAGGCAAAGTTTCTACGCAGATATGTCACTATGGATGAGACTTGGGCTCACCACTTTGATCCCGAGACAAAACTGCAGAGTATGGAGTGGAAGCACGTCGATTCCCCGACACCGGTCAAATTCCGCAAAATTGCATCAGTGGGTAAAGTTATGGCATCCGTATTTTGGGACAGTGAAGGTATTTTGATGATTGACTACTTGGAGCGTGGAAAGACTATCACGGGTGTCTACTATGCCCAGTTAATCCGAAAACTTCGCGTGGCTATTATGGAAAAATGTCGATGGAAGTTGCGTCAAGGTATCGTGTTTTATCAGGACAATGCTCCAGCTCACACCTCGTCTGTTGCAATGACTGCAATTCGCGATTGCGGCTTCGAACTGCTACAACACCCACCCTATTCTTCAGACCTGGCACCGTCTGACTTCCATATGTTTCGTTATCTGAAAGATTCGCTTCGCGAACAGAAATTTGACACTGATGAAAGTGTTATCCATGCCATAAATGACTGGTTTAAGGGGCTGGCTGAAACTTTCTTCCTGGAGGGTGTAAAAAAACTTGAACATCGCTGGGAAAAATGTGTTGAACTTCAAAGAGATTATGTTGAAAAACTATGAAAAAAATTTGGTCCAGAATTGCTGTCTAATATATTTTTCTCATTACTTATTGATCAACCCTCGTATATTGTATACACATGACATTGTGTCTAAACATAGAGATTTAGACAGACAGGCAGACATTCAATCATGCAGATATATGGCATCGATATGTAGGCAGATTCATATAGACATAGACCTATCGATAGGCAATAGGCATAGACAAAAGACAGACAAATAAATAGACAGGCAGATGTATATATGCAGACGGACACAGACACACATATACAGACAGATAAAACAGACATAGAAAAGCACTGCAGGTGTATAATTGTTGGTGCATGTGTTTGCTGCTACGCTCCCATGGCAGAAGAGTCTACGACCGACTCTGATGATTGATGATATCATATCATTCGTCTGCAATCATCAATGTCTCTACACGTCCACTTCACTCGATCATCATCTTCTTCCGCTCAATGGCTACTCAACCCAACACTCAACCTATTCTCAACCTATTAGTCAACCTATTAGTCAACCTATTAGTCAACCTATTAATCAACCTATTACTGACCATCATATCAGACGGTCGTCCAGTCAATTTCCATAGATACATATATGTAGATGTAGATACTCCACGTCATAAGCTGCATACGTCATTGTTGCGAAGGCATCATCATCGTACTTATATAATTGCCGACGTTTGACTGATTGATACATGCAAAGCGTGTTTATTTCGTTTCGTTTGTTGATAAACGACGGTCAACAGCTTATTGGCGAAGACACCGCAGAGAGTCCTATGGATGATGATTATTGTTATATTATTAATGAGCACTTCTATAGCGCCTGAACATAATATATAATAATGCACGAGACGTGAAACGATGGCCGTTGAAGAACTATTCATTTCGCATGAGTTTCATGTATAGACCTACATAAATATACGATGTATAATTGTATATATATAATGTTTAGTACACTACTATAACACATTATTCATTAGCACATCCATAAATATATATTTGCACTGTCTCTAATTCTTAAAACGTATATTGCACTGGTGTGATATTTGTACTTTTGTTGTTATGTACGTGGTAACTGCAGGACAACGATAACGACGGCGAAAAAGATCATGTTGTTGTTGTTGCTGCTATTGTTGTTGTTGGCACTTATTTATGTTATTGATGATGATAATAATGATGATGATGATGATGATGACGACGACGATGATGATGATGATGACGACGATGATGATGATGACGATGAGGATGACGATGATGACGACGACGATCGACGATGATGATTATGATGATTATGTTGCCTATGCATATGATGGTAACGATAATAATAATAATAATGATGGTGGTGGTGGTGGTGGTGGTGGTATCGAGACAACTGAGGCCTTTACATAATATTATCTTATTTCGTTGTGTGCGCTTTACACAGTAACTGTTATACGCGTGCACGGTGTGTATTCCGACGTGAGGTGTAAACACAGACAACGTTGCCATTGTATCAAGGGAGTATATATATATATAATATTATGTATATACATAACTAATGTTCATCATAAATAATTGTGCATTATAGACAGATGTTTGTTAATCCAGCATAAAAGAAAACAGTGGAAAAATGGAGAATGTATATTATAGCCTAGTACGATATACGCAGTACCATTGGAGCCATGCACTACGAAAACTCTATGGAATTCCCATGTCATGATTTAACAATGAAAATGTCTGTCCATCGGTAGATGGCGTTGTTTTTTGTGCCATGCGCAGTTCTATAATACTAATCGCATGGCATGTACATGTACGTATAAATGACTACATTGACCTGCTTTGAAGATGTTCAAGCATGGCGTCCTTCATGCCCTGTAGCAGAGGAATCACTGAATCACTGCAGACGTACGTGTAGATATAGAGAAAAAAAGATTGGAAGAAGAGCGGAAGACAGAAAGGTGAAAGAGGTCTAAAGAAAGAATAAAGCGTGGCTAAAAGTTTGAGATAGAGAGACAGACAGACAGACATGAAGACAGACAGACAGACACGCACACAGACAGACACGCACACAGACACATAGATGCACACAATCAAGCATGCTCAAAACCGTTCCTTTCTGTCTACACATGTATAGGCCTATGTCTGTGTTTCTATGTGTCTGTGTGCGTGTCTCTACTGGCCAAGTTAGCTACACCGGTAAGTGAGAGGGGCATTCGTCTGTTGGTTGCAACGGACTGCGGTTCAAGCCCCGGGCTGGGAGTTGACATTCAGAGATTTAGATATCTCGGGCTAGCACGCATGGAACGCGGTGGCGCAAGCTGCTGCGGAGCGACCTTAGGCAAGTTGCTTACCCATCATTGTATGTGGGGAAGGCAGCGGGAAACCACCTCACTCATCTCATCCCCATGCAGCGGCTTAAAAGCCAATGAACCTGCCTTCAACAGAGAACAGATAACAACATCATGTATAGGTAAACAACTAGGCAGATAGGCACAATGCATGGATGCATAAAAAGAGAGACGATAGGAAAACATATAAAAAAAGTAATACAGGCGAATAAATGAGTTTACAGGTAGACAGACATACTGGAGATACCAGAGAGCAAGATGTATAGCCTAGCGAAAGAAAGTCTTGCAAAGATATATACCAGACAGCACATACCCACATGTGAGGCATTTAGGCAGACATTAACATAAAGTGTCAGGCAAACGTCATTTTCTTAAAGTCTGAGCTGCATGGCCGCGGTGCAGGAGAATAAAAACATCTAAACAAAAGTCAAGCCTATAGTAATTAATTCATGTATGGGTGTGTGTATGTGTTCGCGCGTGTGCATTTAATATATAAGCTACTATGCAAGCGTGTATACCTGTCTGTACATTGTGTTAACATCTAATGTAGGCATATAATTTATTGTATACATTATGCTTTCATAGCGCCGTAAAACTGCATATATATATATACTGTATAGCTCTATATAAATGGTTATCGCAATTTTCCTGTCAAGAGCGAATTACTATGGCGTGCATGCTATTGTCCTTTAATAGCAACACACCTTTTAATCTTCCATCTTCACCATTGCAACCGGTCAGATGGATATGAGATAATGAGATACAGTGATACATTGTCTGCATGCTGTAGGCTATACAACAGGCCAGATAGCTTTGGAAAACACTTCACGTATACGCCTATAATAATATTATCCAGTGGAGAAATGTGATTATTAAGGAGTCTAAGCTACATGTATATTATAGCTTAGACTTAGGGTTGCCAGGCGTCCGGTAATGAACCGGACAGTCCGGTATTTGCACAAACTGTCCGGTCAGAAATTCCAGACATTACCGGACATGGCTGTGTCCGGTAACTAGCAACAAGTGTAGGCCTATTTGGAGTGCATAGTTTCTTGGGGTCTCGAAAATATCTGCTTACGATTTTCCCTCGTAGAACGGATTGCCTTGTGAAACGAAGCCAAATTTATAGCCTACACACCGATCATCGTCGAAATGAGGGCATCGTTAAATAAACTAACATAGCAGCTAGAGCCAAATGTATGATGCACGTACATATACCTTGTGCACAGTTGGAGGCTTGATACATCGTTCAAATAATGGTTGAACGAATCTCCGTATTTAGCTATGTCTCTGTCTGTCTGTTTGTTCGTCTGTCTGTCTCTCTCTGCCCAAACGAACTCTCCCTCTCTGTCTGTCTATATCTCCCTCCTTTCCATTAAGGCTTAAACACGGGCGCTTGTAATCTGTCTGTGCTTATCTGCCTCTCTATCTCTGTCTGTCTATGTCTGACGGTGTCAATCTGCCACTCTAGCTCGATCTGGTGGTCTCTCTAGCCCGTCTCTTAAACCCCACACTGATTAATTATATTTGTCTCGACTACAAAGACTCGTTCCCAACGATGGGTTCGCATTTTGCTTGCATGTCTATAGGTCAACTGAGGTTATCTACAGAATGGAACTGAGTGATAAAATCGTTAAATGTGCTTTTAATATTGTTTAATATCCGAATTCAGTCATTCGTCAGGGCGCCAAATTTTCAAATTAGCCCCTGCATATACAAATGCATATGTATAATTTTATCCACCATATATAGGCCTAGGTATATTATATGCTTACACTTGGCTGAGTTTCTAAACGGCAGTCTATATGATTTTAAAGCCAGTTTATCTAGGCGTCCGTGATTTGGCTCACACGTTGCAACTTTCAAACAGTCCCCGGCACAGATATACTGCCTTATATATTATATATGTATATAATATGTATGTATGTGCACCCACCCACACATAAGGCCTATGGGCTGTATATATATATATAAATAAATATATATTAAAATATGAATTACCCAACGTTGCCCGGGAAATTTTGGTTTTTCGCCCCCTCCCGCCAAGCATCACCCCACCACACACACACATATATATGTAGCCTACATATAATATATACATACATATATATATATACATGAATTACCCAACGTTGTATATATATATAAATATATGTGTGTGTGTGTGTGTGTGTGTGTGGCCAAGCAACCTGATACTTGTTGTCCGGTAATTTCATGAAGGTAATCTGGCAACCCTACAAGTTAGACTCCTTAATAATCACAATTCTCCACTGGACTATACTATTATGTATATGCATATGAATATGTATTATACTGCATATATATGTTATAACGTGTGTGTATATATAAATGGATTGTTACACATGAGCTTGGGTGCGTCGCGTCTGCGTGCATTAAATTGGATGGAAAATTTCAGGAAGTCGTCTAATACGCAAACGATTTTCGCGTTGCATTCAGTTTACATTCAGAACTGCAATTAAAATCGATTGTTTGATGGCTTGTGCGTAATTGCAACAGAGATGCATAAATTGCTAGATTATTCCATTAAAATGTAACCATACTTGCCACTGTCAAATTATCGGAACATTATGCAATTTTCTAATAGCAATTTTCGTTACACTTGTCATGCGCGTATATTGATATAGTGTTCCTATACCTACCATGGTAGTTTCGTCTTTGTCAATTTCGTCCAATCAAAACAATAATTATTGCAGCAAGCAGGCTTCACGGCGTTTTATACGTCAGGCAGACAATTACACCTGAATGTAGATCTGATGCTCTTCCTATACGAAGCCTCCTCATTGCATTCTTCCTCTTCGCCAACTCATTATTTTCTGATCTTATTCATCCCGTCATTCCTCCTTCTTCATTGATTTTACCATCACGCCCATGCAGTGGTCAAATTGCTCATCTGTGCTGAGATGGCAGAACATCAGATCTCCAATTAAAGCCTCGTCATTTCATCTGAATTTCCTCCTCTGATTCATCCAGTCTTTTATCCTCGTTTATTACGGCTTCAGCTTAAGCCGTATATAACGTGAGCGGGACGAATCCTAAATTTCCCGGGCAAGGCCGGGTAGCCTTATTCAGCTACTATAATTATATAGCCTATCTTTGTTGCGGTTTGAAGTGCCAATAATGTTGGGCTCTTTGAGTGGCGCAATATAAACACTCAATCATAATTAAAATTGGTTTCTATCTCCTCTCCCGTCAGCTGTCATCTACGACCCACTCTCTGAAATGCTAAGACAATAATTATTAGCATCACCATGCATTCAATGATGACGGCTATAAATTGCAACAGCGTGAGTTGCACTGGCAACGGGCAACAGTCCTTGAAACGTAAACACACTGTTACACAGTGAGAAAGTCAACCTTTGACATTAATCAACGGAGCACTCCACTCTGCCATCCCTCTGCAGCTCTTGTCTGCTATATATCCTCTGCTGTCCTCTGCTTGTCTCCTTCGGGTGTTGTGATATGCTGTGCGTGGGAATGGACGGTCACCAACTATTTGTATATATATATATATATATATGTATTGTATACAGAGCAATGACCGTCGATGAGAGAAGCTATTAACCACACGACCACATGCACTCCCCTTGCACTTCGAATGGAGAATATATGCTGTGCTATATATATATATATATATATATATATATATATTGTGTGTGTGCGTGTGGGGGTGTGTTGGTGTGGGTGTGAGTTAAACACATTCATATGAATAACTGAATATGAATTGGGTGGATTATTACAAGACACGTTCATTCAAATCATTGTTTTTATAATCCTCATGGTTAATTTCACGAGTTATAAGAAACAAGGCAGAACACAATGAGCTTATCAACCTATATAGGCCTATGGCAGTCCAATCTCATCTTAGAGCTTCTACACTAAGCACAAGCAGATAGCATTAGAAAAGGGAATGGTAAATGGCAATCCGGTCAATTACCATGGTCGCTGGTCAGTCCCATGGATGAGATAGAAAGACAGCATAAGAAGGAGAAGCAATCGAGAGAGAAAGAGAGAAAAGCATCAAGAGCAGTGCAAACAGATTGCGGATGAGTATTGCAGAACAATGGGCCAACAGCAGCAGCAACTGCAGCAGCAGCAGCAGCAGTAGCAGCAGCAGCAGTAAAAGCCACGCGGACAAGAGCAGCATTCAGCCGAGGAGTGCGAAGAGATAAAGAAACCGAGGAATAATGGAAAGACTGTAAGTTCTTATGTAAGGAACATATTTCGAAGTTATACAGCAGTTTTGGTTGGCAGTGAAAGGCTATTGTGTTTTTCAATCTAATTATAATAGTCTGTTCAAGATTAGCTAAATATATGAATCGGATTCTTACCTGCAATTAAAGACTCGTTTAATATTTAGTCACGGTAAAAAAGTATTTTATGAGATGGTAGTCGTGCTGAATGTCAATTTCTTTTCGATTGTAAGAAGCTAGAAATCAGACTGAATTTTTTGCTATCAGTAACAACATTCACGCATTAATGTTATCGACGTGCTAGTCTCTGACTCACAGCCCTCGTGCTGCAATCCAGGATATGCTGTAGCCTGGAGAGCATGCAGAGGCGGCACAGCACAGAGAGTATACAATGAAAAAGTTATAAAAACCGATCCGAATGTTGGAATTGAGGAAGTCTTTGCAGCAATAACAGACCTGGCTACAATCCACTCAGAGATTGCATGACTTCGTATCCTAAGCAAGTCCTTGGAAGCTCTGATAAAACATAGTTCTGTCATGGGTCGCATAAACTTAGGGGTGGGCTATGCGCCATTATCTAATCAACCTGCTTAGTGTGCTGAACTGTCAAACGAGAAGGGTCGGGTCTCAACCCCCACCAGGTGGGGGCAGAAATTGAAATCTTACTGCAATTTGTAAATGGCCAGAGCTACAGCTGTTCAGAATGAAACCAATATAGGCCTATAGGTCTACTGTGCATCGTTGCAATATTTAATACATCTTTTAGGCTTAATCATTTTTAATCAATTCCTGACTTTCCAGTTTCGACTGTAAAGTTTCGAGTTTGAAACCATGTACGAAAGCACTCTCCAGCTAAGTTATATCGCTAGATAGGCTACTAGTTGCACAAATTGCAGAGCACTGAAAGCAGTAGAGTGCAACAATATAAGAAGAACAGAACCTTTGTGTTATATACAAGTTGTTCCATCTGTTTATTCTTAATTTCAAAGGTCGTCATTTCTAGGAACTTTCGCTTGTACATAATTATTCGTTCCAACGAACACTGTCCCTCACAGTTTCGTTGATATTAAGTTTTGTCAACCTGAATACAGTTGTTTGCCTATTGCATGAACATAGAATCAATTGATTTATTCCTGGTTATAGGTGAAGAAAAGATAAGCGCCTCCTCCGATTCACGTACACAGATTCTCTGCTGACCCTAGTCACTCATTCGTCATGGAATCCCTCGTAATGGTTGCCTGCACCGTAACTCTAACGGTTGTTTATCCCATGACAGAGATGACGGCCTTAGCTTTTGCCACGACAGTTTCAGATGCCATCAACGTTGCAAGAAACCGCAACAACACAAGGAAGCTCGATGATCATGCTGCAGACTATAATAGCATGGAGACAGTTGAAGCTGCTGACGTTGTCATTCATTCAACGTTTCTCAATGGTAAGACATTAAAAATTGGAGAAAAAACTGATCTCCCCCAACAGATGGAAATGACAACACTACACCCGATCAACAAATTGAACGATTCTGTCGAGTCACGTGGACTAAAACGAGGTCGCAGTTCAAGGCCAGAGTTGAATCTGGGACAGGTCAACCCAACTGACGTCACACACCAAGATTTAGTTCGTACGCGATTTAACGAGGCGTACGTCAGTGGTCTAAATTTAGAGACAGACACGAGACAGGACACTGAGATTATTAGCTTACCATCTATTAATAGCGACGAAGACGATTTAGACGTTTCAAATGGTCCACCTGCGACCGTCGGACACACCACAGCTGCTGTTCTAAATTTAGAATCGGTTCAGAGTCTAAATATGGAGCAGCAGAATGAGACTGAGGAGGAACCAAGTGGTCAGGCAGAGGCTACTTCCGGAGTGGACCTTGAAGATCTGATTAACTCTGCTGCCATCTTTCCCGATTACCCCTCCGCAGAGGGAGATGGGTCCCTTGATGCGATGACTAACTCTTGGCAAGCTGAGGGAAATGGTGATGACTTGAAACTGCCCGACAAGGAATTTGATGTCGTGTACTGGCACCCAAGCACAGAAGGAATGACTGATGATGACCTTGAAATCAATCAAACTCAACCGGAAGTCAATTATACTGAAGCGGAAATCAATGATACTGAAGCGGATGTAGAAAACTTTACGTTTAACAATACAGAGACGATGTTTTCATTTGAAACGACACCACGACTGGAGATCGACCAATGGACAAACTCGCAGGAGCATTCCAACATCGACTCCTCCATCCAAAGCGGAAGCGAGAATTCCTCCTCCTCCTCCTCCTCGTCTTCCTCCTCCTCAGTCATCTCGACCTTCAAGTTTCCTGTATCGAATGAGACTATCTATGAGAGGTTGAAGTCGCTCGTGTCGGCGCTGGAGCAGCTCGGTGTCCTTGATCCAGTCGGTCAGTGCTACATGGTCGAGCGAATCACAAAGTCTGTGGCAGGTTCCGCGGCTCTCCTCAGGATCGAGCTCTTCCTGGAGACTCGCAGTCAGTCATCCACGTCGTCGATCCAACCTCACGATGACGTCGATAACAATGAGGCGCCAGAAACCGGAAATGAGACGGATCTCCTTTCCGAGGAGGATGATTCGGGAGAGGAAGTGGAAGTGGAGGAGGAGGACTGCTTCGTCAATGGAACGAGCATCCGTGGAAGCAAATGCATTCCACTGATGGAAACGGATCCGGGAAACTGGACGGACGACGACGATGGGACTCTGAATGGAACGGACGAATGGAATCCGGTGAATGGAACGAGACTAAGCCGGAAATCGGCCACAAATCTCAACACGGAATCTCTCTTGGATAACGGTACGTGCAAAATAGGCGCTAAATAAATTTACTCTCTCTCTCGACTTCATCAAAGCGCGCTTTGTTCAGGAACAAAAAATGCGCTATATTAAGTGTCATATTTTGTGTGCTGACTCACATACTGTCGTCCTCTTCTCCTCTCCCCTTCTCCTCTCATCCTATTCTCCTTCTCTTCTCCTTCTCTTCTCCTCTCCTCTTATCCTCCTCCTCTCCTCTTCTCCTCCACTCCTCCTCTCCTCTTCTCCTCCTCGGTCTTCGTTTGTCCTGAGAACTTCAAAATTGGTCCGATTTCCATTCGCAAACACGAATCAGTTTTCACGATCCACTTGACTGTAGATCTATAAATATTATATGAACCACTTCGCAAGTATTACAATTAATAAACATTCGTCCTTAATCTGTCACTATTAAACCTGACTCTGCCTCGTCTTTTCTCGTAGCCCGTGCATTGCGTCAACACGCCAAATCACGTACCCACGCAAGCACACACCCATGCACACACCACACACACACACACACACACACACACATATATATATATATAAGTATATATATATATATATATATAGAGAGAGAGAGAGAGAGAGAGAGAGAGAGAGAGAGAGAGAGAGAGAGAGAGAGAGAGAGAGAGAGAGAGAGAGAGAGAGAGAGAGAGAGAGAGAGAGAGAGAGAGAGAGAGAGAGAGAGATTTATAATAATACCTGTATCGTTTTCGTTGGTGGTGTTATTGGTGAGCGCTAAACGAAAACCTACAGTATATAGGCCTAAAGAACAGCTAAAACAAAACGTCCTTATAATAATCTGTGTCCCGATTCCGGGCTAATGCCCACAGTTGTGTAATAGACCCTATACTTACATGTATATGCATGCATATAATTATATATAATACACTATAATTATCGATAATAATGAATCATTGATAATTATAATTCGTGCAGGGGCGTTGAAGCCGAGTCGAACTCAGATTCTCGTCATCTCAACTTGTTCCACTGTTATTGGTCTCTTCTTCATCGTCGCACTCATCATGAGGATCAGGTGAGAGCCATTATAGGGGTTCTAATCATCCTCAATCATCATCGGTTATCTCAAAGCCAAGAACAAATCTCCGCCTATACGTCGCTTTTTCCTTTTTAACGATATTGTATCATACTAAAGACGATTAGTTGATTACTTTACTTTATTTTATATTTTATTTATTGCATTAGCTTATATAGCGCCTTTTAAAGCTCTCTCTACTCAAAGGCACTCCCGACTACAGCGCGGACACTGCATCGGAGTTTCACGCCGAAGCGCCTGAGCAATTATAAGTGAAGGACTTGCCCAAGGTCCCTACGCGACGGCTTGAGGTGGATTCGAACCTGGAACACCTCTGCTTCAAGGCACCGACGCCACCACTATGCACCACCGCGCGCCACATTAACGTCGCCATCCTCCTTTATCCAGGCTTGGGACTGGCACTGTAAGAGACGAACAGTGTCGGAGTTACCATTGTATGTATATGTCGTAGACACCTACGTGTAGGCTACGTGCTAGAGAGGTGTGAACATAATTATAGTTTCGTTGATGCTGATGATTGTTGCTGTGCTGTAGGAACTACCTGAAGCGAACACGATCGTTGAACAAACACCGCAACGGACTTAGACCACATTCACGACAGCACATCGCTTCCGCCCTCACCAACGACCCCACCGCACTCGCACTTCCGCCACGAACGCCACCTATCGACTGCGCGGCAAGAAAGGAAGTCGTCGTCAAACAGAAGGTGCGACCTCTTCACCTATCTGTAGTCTGTGTATACGATAGATTATGCAAAGAAGATGGACTTATGCATAGTTTTGCATACGAATGTATGTCTAGATATAGTATGTTTGCGCATATGCATGAGTTTGTGTATTTATCGATATATCTATTCATACATATAATTATGTATGACATTGTATGTAGCCTATAATGTAAAAGTAAAGTAAAGACATCCCCGGGCCGAAGGCCCGTTGGGGAGGCGCTCATCTCCTTTTCTAGGCCCTGAGCCGGCAATGGACGAATCCCAAGGTCCTGGACACGGGGCCAGTGATCTTCCAGGACTTGCCGTTTACTTCCCAGCTTACGCTGGTACCAAATTATAATGCTTGGTGACAGAGGCACGTGTGCGTAAACAACTTGCCCAAGGTCGTTACCCGGAGTCGAACCCGCAACCTCCCGCTCCGTGGGCCGACGCGTTACCGGTCCGCCACCAGGTCGCACAGCCTATAATGTAGGTCTATATATTTCCGTCTATTTTGAATATTGTATGTAGGCCTAGTCCTACATGTATTTGTATAGCCTATATTTATGTAGTTTTACTTGAGCGCATATGTAACTATGTATGTGTGCGCATTTTAATAATACTGATCTTCGTTTAATTTCAAACCGACAAAACGCAGAAGGATTGCAATAATTCATAGCATAACGGATCGATGAGATCACAAGTTATTACAAGTCACGAATTCAACTGTCGGCAGCTAGCAGGGCGCACATCACGTCCTGCTACTTATTTTTCCAACGCCATCTGCCGACTGGAAGGTTGAGTGGACCCTTTGCGAGGATATACCAGGAAGCGATCCCGCGTCCGTGCCACAGTGGTAAACCATTGCCTTGGACCTCTTCCTTTGTAGCCTACTCGCATGCATCTATGCCTATGCATGAATATGCAACACATTTTCTCAACCCCAATGCTGCTAACCATGACAACCCAAAAACGTCTAAATCGGTTTAACGTAGAGACTGGTTGAAGAAAATTGTTCTGCCGAAAATCTCTGATGCGCACATGTAGGGCTGTAGGCCTAGTACAACATATATAATCCAGCATAATGATGCAAAGAACGAGGCCACATGCACATTGCACAATGGTCTAATTCTTTGAACACGCGTTGTAGGTTACGACCTGGCTACGTGCACACGGGACCATCAAGTCCCCACGGGTAGAGCAATCAACAAACACGCAAGCACTCGTATACATGCATACATATTTTATGTTTTCGTATATACATAAATTATATATACAATATTATACATGTATGCATGTTTACACATAATGTATATATAAACACAGATGCATCACAATTATTATAATAAATGTATATATAAGTATGTATGATATACATGTATATAGATAAATATATGAGATAGAGACGAGGAAGTGTATCTCTGATATATTATGGACTGCATCGACTACCAAACCACTTCTCATGAGAATGATTAATTAGGTTATACGATTAAATCGTGCATGTGTATACACTAGAAGCCGGTATATATATAATTTATATATACACTGTGTCCGGATAAAAAGTAGACCCCACAACAAAGTGTCATAACTCGGTCAAAACGTTTGGGATTTGTCTGAAATTTCAAACACAGCAACAGCGGCGATATTTACACGAGATTCTAAAACCGATTAGAAATATACGTGAGTTTGTCAAATTTATAAGTGTTTGCGTTGGAGCACCGACAAATTGAACTTTCCAACATGGAAAACCTGAAAAGAAGTGAAATTCAGCTAAATATGCTGTTCAAAATGTCCATCTTGTTCACGGACACACGACCGTAGATTAGACGCTACTGTTTGATGGTCCTGTCGATGATCACCTGGTTAAACAACTGCCAATCTTCAAACAGACGCGCCCTACGCCCTACGGTTATCGATGTCATGAATACGCGTGAACAAAAAACGCGCTCCTCCAGCACATGTACTCCGGATCAAAGTCTGGACTGCTGGACGGCCACAGTTGCAGGATATGAAGCCGAGTGTCTCCCGGGATAGCTATTAACCTACTACGTCTACGATCGTGTGTCCGAGAACAAGAAACACATTTTTTGGCACCAGAATAGCTGAATTTCACTTCCTTTCAGGTTTTCCATGTTGGAAAGTTCCATTTGTCGGTGCTCCAACGCAAACGCTCATAAATTTGACAAACTTGCGAATATTTGCAAACGACTTTGAAATCGAGTGTAAATATGGACACTGTTGCTGTGTGTAAAATGTCAGATAAATCCTAAAAGTTTTGACCGAGTTATGACACTTTGTTGTGGGGTCTACTTTTTACCCGGACACAGTGTATATACACATATATATTTATACACACACACATATATATACACTATATAGTGTTCCTCTCGTGTACAGCTCGAAGCTTTCAACAACTTTTGGAGCTTAGCGATGATTCAGATGCATGGGCGATTAAGGACATCACAGGAAATCCGCTATATCATGGACTTCCTCTTGAGGAAGCGTCGGAACTCAATTGCAGCCAGGACAGCATTGATCCAGGACGAATAATAAGGATAATATAAACAAGAGCAGAAGCGGCATCGATTGATCGATTTCGACGATGATTCCTGTATCTGGCGGACCTGCTTAGTGCAGTACTAGCAAAGGGAAACAACGTGCTTCCGCATGAATTTGTCGTTATCCGGAAATATATACTCCAAGAATGAATCAACTGCAGACTGTAATGCCAACATCATTGCTTCAATATCAATCCTCACTCATGCGTGCATTATACCCATCCAAATGAATTATTCCTTGTTCTCCAGGTTAAGACCAATCAATTAGTCAAAATTTGTATAGCACCCTTCAATATCCTGTAAATAATATTCATAGACAATCTTATCAGGATGTCTGCATTCTGTAAGATGTATACAGTCCCGTGTATCACAGATTGGTGGTCCATTAAGTTCAGCGCCATTGATGCCAGCTTTAAGCCTACTGGGTTCCAAACAGAGCTAATCTTGATCAGATCGGAGGTAGGCCGACGTATGAGAAGCACTTGTCAACTTGATTGCTACGGAGCACTGTGTGTATAATAATTATGTATACACTATCGTTGATGTTCGCCATCATTCTAGTGATCTAGACAGCTCATCCACACAAAAATGGAACCACTGTGACTATACAATGACTCACCTACAACTATAATTATAATGATGCGCTTGCTATGATCCAAATATTATAATATAAATATGTATGTATATATGTACATGTATGTATGTACAATTGTACATGTAGGACTATGTAAGTACAATTGTACATGAATGTATGCGTGTATGTTTGTAAGCACGTAGGCCTACGTACGCATGTACGTATGCATGCATGCATTGCATGTTTGTGTATGTTTGCATGCAAGCATACATCATACATGTATGCATATACATGTATGTATATGTGTGTATGTTGAATTATGCATGTAAAGATGCTAAACACGTGAGTCATAGTAATGATATTATTACAAACAACTATAGTCCCCCGTTTGCTAATTGAAGTGCGTGTGGCGCCTCTAGTGACAGCAGAGGTCGTTGTACATCAACTGATTGGTTGTGTTTCAGTTTTAATAGAATTACCATCCCTACTCATGTCCCTCCATCTGTCCCTGCATCTGTCCGTGTGTCTGTCCCTGCATCTGTTCGTGTGTCTGTCTGTCCATCCGAACGGCTGCTCGTGTCTGCGTATTTGTATTTCTGACCGTTCCTCTATTTTTATTTCGCCATCGTCAATATTTACGCAACTCCAAGATGGCCGTCGAGTGCTTTTCGTTTCGATGAAAATAATGTGGAATATGGCGCCACCTATCCGTTGCCTGAAACTACGAGTGACGAATCGCGTTTTCCCATACGTCTGATAAAACACATTTCGTGGTTTCTGCTAATAGTTAATTATTTTTATACATAATAGTGCGTATGCTGTGTGTTATTATCGCTCTGTTTTTCAGTAATTTGAACTCCACAAATATTTAGGATAAAGAGGACCGTGTTGAGGAGGATCTAGAAGGTGCTTTACAATATTTAATGACACTATAACCACCACCACCACCATCACCACCAACACCAACACCACCAACACCAACACCACCAACACCACCACCACCACCACCACCACCACCATCAACAGTTCAACACCAACACCATCATGCCCCATGCGCCACCACCACCACCACCACCACCACCACCACCACCACCACCACCACCACCACCACCACCACCACCACCACTGATACTAATATTCTATAGAGTGAACTTTTCCTATAGAATATAGACGGTCTAGACACGGTATTACTATTACATGTATATTGTATAAGGCTTCTAAGTTACTGAAGGTCTACAGCACTCTTTGCTGTATCTCTATACCATGGCTGAACTCTGATTCTAGAGACGACTCAAACTTCAAATTTGAAATGGTTGAATGAACTGATGTGAACTGATTGTATGTTTTTAAGGGATTAATGGTTAAAACTATTACTGCCGAACATGCATTTATGCATGCATGCATCGCACGTGTTTAGTTATGGATGGCTGGATAGCTGGCTGGCTGGCTGGATGGATGATTAATGGATAACCATTCTAATGATAATGATGATGATTTCATTGTTGATGTAGAATGAGATTCCGTTCCATTGTCGAGCAGGCAGTCGACCTTTCTTCTTCGCCGCATCCCGCAGGAGCAGCAGCGGCAGCAGCAGCAAAGATCACAACAACAGCTGCAGCAGCAGCAGCAACGGTCGCCCTTCATCCACCGTTGTAGTTCCAACGAAGATGCCTCAGCTGCGAAGGCAGAGCGACCTCAGTCGACTCTTCATCTCTCAACGGTCTCAGAGGGAGACAGCGAAGGAATACATCCGACAACTGTCGCTCTCTCAAGCGACGCCATCCAACGCTGTCTTCATCGGAGGAGGAACGTCGTTCCTTGACGATGCACAGTCGCCACCACACGACGCGTCCAGGAAACTGGTAACTGCCAGCCACACCTCATGCAATTCGTCCTCTTTAAAATGATATACATTGATTTGATCTCTTCTTATATAATCGTCGAGTGACATCTTTAGGTAAAGACAGGTACCAGCACATGCAATGTCATGCATATAATTGAAATTATCTTATACATAAATGGGTTTGCAGTGGCACTATACAAATCATTGGGTTAGAGTGGACAAGATAATTTGAGATGAAATCACTCCATCATCACCATCATCATAACCATCATCATCACCGCTGCTGCTACCCCACCACCCTCACCACCACTTCCACTTCCACCACCGCCACCACCACCACCACCACCACCACCACCACCACCACCACCACCACCACCACCACCACCACCACCACCACCACCACTACAACCACAACCTCCACCACCACCACCACCACCACCACCACCACCACCACCACAACAACCACCACCACCACCACCACTACAACCACAACCTCCACCACCACCACCACCACCACCACCACCGCCACTACTACCACCACAAACACCACCACCTCCACTACCACCATCACCACCACAAACCATTGCCACCTTGAGAAATAAATGTATTGGACCGACTTTAGCTGCGTCTAAAAGACAAGCCCCTGCAGCTATTCATGCAACGGACGAATTGCAACCATTTACCAGGTTTTACCTGTATACGCATCTTGCATGTGCAGATCGAAAAGTCTTAATTCATTTCTTACCTGTCTCCCAATCATCTCCGTCCGTTGATTCCTTCGTTCCCTATCCCTCCTCTCCCTTACTTCGCCTTCTACTTTTTCATTCCATTTCTCCTCTTCCAATGAACGACAGTCTGCCACTGTATACATCGTACATGTATACGTAATCAAGAGAATCTCCAGGATTTGACCTTGAGATAAGACTTACTACCGTGTGGCACGCAACGATAAAACAAACCGTATACACAGTGCAAGTCCACCACGTATCCGGGATCGGTGATGTAATTAATTAATTCTCCCTACATACATTAATGCATAGGCGTAGGAGACGGGGGTCCAGAGGGGCAAATGCCCCCCAAATTTCGGGCAAGTCTGATTTTTCGGGCAAGCAGACCCGGAAAAATAAAAAAGTTTTATACAAAATTGACTTGTTTTATTTTTCTGGGTCTTTCAGAAGATTTCGGCAGGATGACTAAAAAAGGTCGTCAGAATTTTAGGGCAAGCGTAACTGGAATTTTTCTAAAGATTTCGGCCGGAGGACAAAAATATTTTCGGGCAAGAGTCTCATTTTGGCCTCCCCCCCCCCCAACGCTGAAATGTCCCCTACGCCTATGCATTAATGTATGAATGAATGTATTTATGTATGTATGTATGTGTGTGTGTACGTATGTATAATGTATGTATAATGTATGCATGTCCACGCATGCGGAAGTGTGTACTGAGCTCACATGTATAGTTACGTATACATGCATACGTATGCACGTATTGAGTAAGCTTATATAATTGCAGATTATTAATAGATGTGTATACATGTTTCTATGCAGTATAATTCATATATTTTACATATATATTTATATATAATATACAAACTGTTATTATTACGTTTGTATATAATATATATGTATTTTACATATATATATACACATACATATATACATATATGTATTATGTATATATATATAACGTGACAGAGGTCAAACCGTGTAATGCTATCGATGCCTGATCTTCCTCTTCAACATCTCATCAGCTTTCCATTTATATCCATCAATCGATCGACTCAAGTGCCATGACATATATACATGCAGGCTATATATATAATTATATATAATATATATGGACGTATGTACCCACATTATGTATTTTAATATAATATTTATATGCGTATATAATATAGCATCGAAGCAAGTGTGTGTGTGTATATATATATATTATATATATATATATAATTATATATATATATATATATATATGATTGATAATGATGAGGTGTCGAGGAGGAGTGGTATGAATGGATCGATTGCTAATGAAAGACATCACATCTCAGTTGATGAGCGAACGATTCTTCCTTCGGCTGTTTTCATCGAAAAGGTCATTGAGTGCAAACGATGCTTTGAATCCACACGAATAGTCTAAGCAGATAGACGCATATATATATCTATTCATCCATCCATCTATCCATCCTATCCATACATCCATCCATACATCCATCCATTCATCTATCCATCTATCTGTCCATCCATCCATCCATCTATCCATCCTATCCATACATCCATCCATTCATCTATCCATCCTATCCATACATCCATACATCCATCCATCCATCCATCTATCCATCCTATCCATACATCCATCCATTCATCTATCCATCCTATCCATACATCCATCCATCCATCCATCCATCCATCTATCCATCCTATCCATTCATCCTACCATCTATCCGTCTATCCATCCTATCCATACATCCATCCATTCATCTATCCATCCTATCCATACATCCATCCATCCATCTATCCATCCTATCCATACATCCATCCATCCATCCATCTATCTATCTATCCATTCATCCATCCATCTATCCATCCATCTATCCATTCATCCATCCACCTATCCTTCCATCCATCTATCCATCCATCCATTCATCTATCTATCCGTCCATCCATCTATCCATTCATCCATCCATCTATCCGTCCATCTATCTATCCATTCATCTATCCATCTATCCGTCCATCCATCTATCCATTCATTCATCCATCTATCCGTCCATTCATCTATCCATTCATCCATCCATCTATCCATCCATCTATCTATCCATTCATCCATCCATCTATCCATCCATCTATCTATCCATTCATCCATCCATCTATCTATCCATTCATCCATCCATCTATCCATCCATCTATCTATCCATTCATCCATCCATCTATCTATCCATTCATCTATCCATCTATCCATCCATCTATCTATCCATTCAACCGTGCATTCACAAACTTTTCGTTCTCAAAGTCAAAATGGCCGCATAGAAAGCGTTTGAACGATAGATCAACCTGGATGTCAAAATATAAACCATATGTGGCACTACAATTATTTGTCTTTACTTTCTCGTTTATCCCCAGTTAGATCTGGTTTTGGTGGCTTATGCCACTCCAGTGCCTCCAATGATTCACTACTGGAATTCCAGAAAACCAGTTGGCAAAAAACAAATGTCTTTGCTTTCGACAAGAGAATTGAAAATTGACAATTGCAAAATGAAATTTAAAATTGCAAAATGTTTGCGCTAATTTTTTAACAGTTTTTGCTGATTTTAAATCTTTACACAGAAAAATTGGTATGCCATTTATACAGATATCAGATATTTAGATAAGATATTAGATAAAATAAGTTTATTAACCAAAATATGCGTCATTCAAAAGAAAGACCTATAGCCTATATCTCAGATTGCATGCCCTCGATATGTTACCTGACCTTTTGTCACATTGTATCTTATCTATTCTGATTGTGACCTACCATATAGGCCTACGCTTATGTATAACGACAATGTAATAGCTCCTCTCATACCTCTTTATGTGGCGGTCTAATTTTTTTGATCATTTGCCGCATTTGACCAAATTGGTGTTGGTCTTATATTATCGTAGGCTACACCTTTCCTTGATATCTATTTTGAGCTGCCTAACTCAGCCTTCTATGAATACTTTCACTTATTTGCTTAATATAAGATAGTTCTCTTGTTTATTGTGATTCTTTCAGTTGCCTCTATCGTCGGAAACCTTTCATAGATTAGACATGGCATGATATGGCGCCCCATCTCTATTGCTAATGACACTCGGACATCTTCCAAGCTGCAAGTCAACGAGACAATTCGGTTCGTGTGAAAAGTAAAACGATGTCAACTTAACAACTTTGGTCATTGTTTGAACCGTCGGGCCTGCATTGTGAATCGATTAAAAATTGCTTTATTTATACTATTTTATGTATTATAATAATACTATTTTATGTATTATAATACTATTTTATGTATAATGATAGTATTTTATGTGTAATAAAAGCATTGTTGAATGTATTACAAACATTTTGATCAAATAATTAGTATAGTCAATAGTCTAAGAATATAAAATAATAGCTAAAAAATTATAACAGTTTCTGGCCCATGGTCAATGTCAACAAAATTAGCAGCAAGAACATTATTGTCGTCATCATCATAATCATTCACCATCTTACCTGCAATCGATATTCAATCCCAAAGCAGAAAACTTTCTTATTTTTGTACAAGCATAATTAAGGTGTGTGGTATTTATTGCAAGATTTGGTATAATGACCATGTTTTTCTAGTTTCATATAAAACATACTAATGAATTTTTGTGTGTTCATATCATGTTTTAATTATGTTTGAAAAGGCACTGCAACCATAAATCAACTACGTTTTGCAACCGACAAGTAAAAAAGCAATTGCGTATCTGCAACTTCGCCCAAGCTTCTAATACCGGAAACCAAGACATTCCTATCGAATTTATTATTTTTATTAGCATCCATCCATTCACGTTAGAAAATTAATAAAAATAAGGAAGTTAACAGACGATACTCTTTAACTCGTTGACCTCAAACCGGATAGAAACATGCTGCAATAAGCAGTGTCTCCATATATCAAGACTAGCACTGTCAGACAAGCATGTAGGGGCTAGGCTACAGAAGCTTTCCATTTACAAAAATCTAGAATATTAGCACATTGTCATATTAGAGTTCATTCTCTCATTTCAGCTGACGGTCTTCTGTTGACAGTTGACAGGGGTGGATCCGGGGACAATCCGGCCATGCCCTCCAACATTTCAAAAGTGCATGGAACGTGGACCCCCCTATTTGGTTTCAACAAACTTTAAAATCAATGCAGCGGAATAAGGCGAGAGAGAACAAGTAGCATACGGAAAAAGGTCATCAGTTATTTTTGCAGGGAATTTCTTTAATTTTCCAGACATTTCGGGCAAATGACTAAAAATGCTCATCAGATTTGTTCTGACAAGGACCACCGAAAATGTTGGTGCGAAAATGTCTGTATCCGCCCCTGTCTGCAGTTGAAGACTTTCATATTCGGTTGAATTTGATTCGTATGTCTTCAAGTTGCACCGAGCTTCTCGTCTGCAGTTGCTTCGTTGGGAGGATTTTTCTGAATGGTAACAACATTGTCAGCATTATTGGATGTTGTCAACTGTGCGTAAGTTGTTACTGCTTTCGAGTTTTCCGACGAGAGATCATTGAGAGGTTCGTAATGCTGTGGAGTAATAGAATGGTCTTTACTGGTACATGGACTCATTTGAGAATCATCTTCTTTTCCGTTCTTCCTTTTTTCATCTATCACAGAAAAGTTGCAGCTATATTAAAATTTGCTAAACAATCCTGAGTAAACATAGAAATAATGGGTTATGTCTTTTGCATAAGTTACGCCTCTGAATTTGTGTTCAAGCTTTCGCTCAGCAGTCAGCACTGAGTAATTTTATCCTGAAAATAGAGAAAGTTCTAAAGGAAATAAAGTAAACAGATTAATAAGCGGTTTGTTAAAGTGCCAAACAACACTTTTGTTAAATAAAATAGCATGAAGTAAGTAAAAATTTGTGCAACGCAACTTTCAGAAGAATTGTTATCAGCGCATCCCAGGAAGCAGGAAGTGCTCACGATCAAGCAATGCATAGATTTCTGTATTTACATGTATTTATCTATTTATTTATTGCAGCAATTTGATCTATCGGTAATTCAATGTTGCCTGATCAGGAGCGCTTGCAGTCCAATCCGGTCTTGAGTTCAGTGAAAAATAAGGCAGAGAGACCAATAGGTATTTTGACGAGGAGCAGGAACCCATTCGAGGTCGCACAAGACTGGTTAGCGACAGATCCAACTGTCAGCAAGGAACCAGGTCTGCAGTTTCAATAATATAAAGGAGGGTCAAGAATAGAGCCCTGAGGCATACCAATTGGAACAGGAACCCACGGGGACTAGTGGAACCGTAGGCCACCATGAGGGAAGTTGACATGAATCACTGTTAAATGTTAACTTATTTTGAAATAGGAGCAATCCAGTAAGTAAAAGACTATTAATTTGAATTACCTGTTTCATGTCTTTTGGTCCATTCGTATTGCCTGCCTAGGACAGCGAAGAGAATCCAGCCTAGAATCAACATGCCAACGACGCCAATGCTAACGCCGATCCCCATTGAAACTCCATCTGTGAAAACAGCAGTTATTCACTGTAGTACCGAAACGACATTTATTGCAACTACTTAAATGAGTTACGCCAATAATATATTGTTTACAGGGGTGTAGACAAGGGGGTTAGGGGCTAAACCCCCCAGTTGGCTTAGGAAAAGTTTTTAAAAAGGTTATTTATCCGCTTAAATAAGGAAGAAAACAAAACCAATTGTTTGTAGTAACAATTGTTTTCTTACTTTATTCCCTTTGTTACTTTATTCCCAGCCGCTCGAGGTGGATTCGAACCCGTAGGCCTAACCTTCCGGCTCCAAGGCACCGAACATACCCCTAGACCTACATCACAGCGCCCCACAGGAGTCAAGGCCAGGGCTGTAATCAAGAGTATACGCGGGTATACGGCTTATAGCCTATACTCACCTCCGGGGAAATGGCATCGTATACGGTACTCATCTCCCAAAAAGTCGGGTATACGCGGATAAAAAGCAGTAAATCAGGGTGCATGTGGCTGTTTAAGAACTATTTTTTAAGCGAATGACTAAAAAAGTCATCAACTTTTTCGGACGGCGAATTGATGAAATTTTTTCGAGATTTTGGCCGGATGACTAAAAAAAGGTCATCAACTTTTTCACTTTTTCGGGCGGCGTATTGATGAAAAGGTCGTCAGAAATGTCGGGCCCAAAAAAGGTCGATTTTCCTCCCGGCCAGCGTGTACTCACCTCAAAATTTACCAGTACAGCCCTGGTCAAGGCATGGTTGATTTTTAAAAGAAGACAAATAAATGTGCTCGTCCTATGAAATCGCAACTGATCTTGTAATCTACCTGGTTGAGGGTCAGAAGACACTTCAATCGTCGTACTGTGAGATGTCACTCTTCCTTTAACCATATTCGTTGCTGTGCATGTGTAGGCCCTACTTTACTCCAACGTCACCCGTAATCTCCAGAGCATCATCACTACTAACCACAATTCCACTATTCAGATGTGTCCACTTGAATGTTGGAAATGGACGTCCATCGGCTGTGCAACGGACTCTGTCTCCTGTGTAGTAAGGACCAGATGGAGAAACATCGATCATCCCAACGGGATCTGCTCCAGCAAAGCATAGAGAATGTCATATACAGAAAATAGATATAAGGGATATTATACATATAATTACGCACACATATACTTCTGATTCTTTGGTAACCGGACTGCGACCTCCTTCTGACTACTCTTCCTGACTTGACACAGCGATCCTCAATAAGCTGGTGCCCTGCGCTTGGCTTTTTAGGGACGCTCTAGAAATTTGGAGATTACTACTACGATTACCATACAGATATGCACGTGCATTCGTGCATTCATGCATTCATGTAGTATATGTCTTACAGGAAGTGAAAGTTCAAAGCCGCAGATCACCGTCACAGTCACAGCCATTCAAAAAAAATAATCAGCTAAATAATAAAATAATGTCATGGACATAATTATAACGGTGCTATAGAAATCATCCAACTAGATTAGCCATGTAGTAGGGCTAGAAGGCTTCAGCGACGCCGACTGGTAATTCAGATGCAGGATGGTCCACCATATTTTGTTGGTAGAAAGAGAGAGACGGACAGTCAGACAGACAGAGACAGAGAGACAGAGACAGAGAGGGGAGAGAGAAAGAGAGAGTTACTCAGGCCCGCATAGATAAATACACACACGCACGCATAATTATGACAATAATTATGTCTGAATCGAAAACAACTTATCACAAGACATTGAGTGAAGCGAACTCTGGAGGACTAAAGTTGAACCCTTAGGTCTAACTGTACAGTTAGGTCCTTACACAAAATCATTAACCTCTGATCATAGAGCTACAAAGTTTCCGCTTACAGGTCGGTCTATAGATCTAACTTCGGTTGATTTAGGCTGCTCTAACTCTGAGAGTCAGGCGCAATCAGCGTTGCCATAATAATTAATTTTGCATACAGGCCACTATGTTGATTAAGAATTTCCTGATATTTTCCTTTCTAGCGATTCGGTTTTATAAATTTCTTTGCTTTGTGCGTATCCACAAAACCGTAGCTTGGTAATTTAGCAAGACACAAAAGTGAATAGGCTGGTTTCAACCGATTGCTACTGCATGTATTTGCAAATCTATGTAGCAATGTTCCATATTGAAAGAAAAAATATCTAGATATTAACATTTATTTCAAGAATATGATCTCTGAAAATAACTTTGTGTTGGGGTGGTCATTAAAGTAGGCCGCCTTCTTTGCGTAGTCTTAAAATCTTGATTATTACGCTTATAACTATGAAATCAACTCACATGACACAACCAATTGCTGTATGGCGCAAACATCTAGTGTAGCAGTGGTCCCGTCAAAGTCGTCGGCTACAGCTGGAGAAACAGACGCCATGCACACACGTGTGATATTCTCCTTCTTCGCAATTCCAGTGAGCGTTGTTTTAACAGTTAGTGACTGACTGACGTCCTTTGTCTCTTTTTCCTCAACAGCTAGATTTTGAAAATACAGAGTCACATTCGATGGCTCCACGGATTTAGCTGGTACGTTGATGGCAGTCCAAAAGCTATAGCCATCGTCGAGAGCCAATGCGCCACTCGTCACATTCGACCGACATGATTCTGCAAGACCTGAATAACAAAGCGAAACGGATCAACTTCACTAAACGATATTATTCAATATTACAATAATTATCACTACTGTCACTGGTGGGATTGATGATCGAATGATTACAGCACTTGGCATGCAGCACGGAAAGTGATCCCGTTAATTATGCATAGGCTATACTCTGTAAGGACATTAAAGCAAAACTTTTTCACTCATCGTTGCGATGTTCTGTCTGTTTGGGTCACGTGTGTGTGCACTTCTGAACTTGGAAGGAGAGCAAAAATATTGATAGAATTGCATTTCTATTCGTTTTTTATTCAATCTTGGTGTTCAATGATCGAGTATATCCACTTGCATGTGTGAATGAGCACGGAAAAAGAGGTACATGTATTCTGACTGGTTAGACAGGTTGACTGGCTAGATTGGTTGACTGGTTAGATTGGTTGACTGGTTAGATTGGTTGACTGGTTAGATTGGTTGACTGGTTAGATTGATTGACTGGTTAGATTGGTTGACTGGTTAGATTGGATCTTGGATTTGTTGATATTTGTAATGGACTGACTGGCGTGAGGCTATGGCGTGAGGTTATGAGGTTGACTGGCAGGATATGTAACGAGGAGAGTAGAGCACACTGGCTCGATCCTCGTCCGTGGTGGCTACTGTGTAGGGACCTTCAAAAAGTCTTTCACTCACAAATTGCTATGCAATAAAATTGCAGTTACAGAGAAGTGGACACTTCTGAGCATTGTAAGCTGGACGATACCAAATTGCAGTTGTATCGTGTTGTTTTAAGTTGGGCAATGTAAGTATTATATTATATCAGATTAGATTGGATTAGATATCATTAGATGGCTTACTAATGACAACCAGAACGGAGCCTTTTGTCTCTTCATTGTCATTCGCTGTAAACGAACAACTGAATTTTCCAGAGTCGCTAATTTCCAGGTGTGTGATAGTCAGTTTGCAGCCACCAGTACTGTCAACGCTGTATCGTTGACTGGGAAAAGTATCAAGGTTGACCATCCCCATTCCATTCCGATAGACTTTTCTTGGGGACTGTGCTCCTTCCATCTTCGACCATTCGACCTGGCAGCAGTTTTTATTGGTCGTTACACAATCCAGTGAAACGCTATCACCGACTTTTCTCAGAGCATTCGCCGGACCTTTGAGTATTGAATATTGAGACTCCACAGCTACAAGAAAATTAAAATTAAAAGCTCAGAATGAGGCACACAGAAATCTTTCGCTTTTGTATTGCTATAATTATTAGGCCTACTATTGCTACCACTATTACGCACGGATGGTAGAAGACCATGAAGGCATGCTGGTCTTCATCTTGTATAGGCCTAATTAGAATCGACTTTGCGAGCAAAGTTTATTGAATAGGGGACAGAATACTAACCTCGATATGGACGACAAGGATGCGTATTGCCCAGGGAATTTAATTACTGTTTGCTTTTCAGCAATCAGCATGCATGCGATTAATTTTTGTCATGTGCGGTTTGAATAAACGACTTTCTATATAAAAATAGTTTCCTTTTGACCAACTTCTAGATTGAGATCATTGTCAAACCCAAAATGAAACTCTGTGGATTATGAACCACCCAATGCACTCTTTCGGTCGTTTGATCATTTAATTAGTCTTTGTTTGGTTTAGTTTGAGATTACAGAATTCAGCCCTTGTGACCCGAGGTCGAGTTCATCCGCCGCTGTGCGAATGTTTTACGAGGGCAGACCAGTAGATAGCTATTATAGCGTCTGCATATTTAAATGAGCCTATTAATCTATTAATAGGGCGAATCGTAAGCTCCGTCACTGCTCGTACCCTGGCAATGCCAGTCCCAAGAGAATAAAGAAAACAGAAGGGTAACAGTAAAGTGCATACTTGCTTACTTACTTGCCTAATGATCATCCTTCATAATTATTATAACATTGTCGTTAAACAGCAACAGGGATAAGACGTTTGCAGCTTCAATACTAATTATTGTTGCAATAAAGTTAACAGGTCCCAGACCCGAACCCTGGAGTAAGTAGATTATACATGCTGCCTACTAAGTCTTGTCAAAGAGAGCATCATAGGCCTATAAGCCTACATGCATTTGATATTAAATTGCCTGTGTTAAGGTTCCAAAAACAGATGTCCGAACCCGACTGTAGGGTTCAAAATCTGTAAAAAAGTGACCGATTAATAAACAAAAATTTTTAATCGTTAATCATAGCCTGCTTGTCTCAAACCTTCTGAAAATTGATCACAGCAGTAAAGAAACTAAGCAAAATCGCTTTTAAAATAATATATAATTATGTCGACATTTGCAATTGATATGTTTAAGCCTATTATTTTGCACTTTCTGCAATGTCTATCTTATGTAGTATACAATTATTTTATTGTTTTGTTTATTATTTGCATTTTTGCAATAGCCTATCGTATGTGGCCTATTCACAAAAAAGTGCATTTCTAAATGGATTTGTGCAGTTGTAGAAGCACTTCTGTACAGTTAAAACTAGTTGAAAAGTTTATTTCCCTCCGTTTGGAAATAATCTGTCATGAAGGATGGAAAGAGAAATGAGGGATTTGTGCAGTTCTAAACAGCCCTGCTATTGGCCAATCCACAAATCCTGTAACATCACACAATATTTGCTAAATCAAACAAATCAGTTATCACGAAAATTTAAGCCATTATCACAGTTTATTACTGCACGAACCTGTCGTTGAAAATAGCAGAACACAAACAATCAGCGTAAAACCTACGTCCATCGTATTTAGTTGACCGTGAGCCTGTAGGCCTACGTTGAAAGTCTGATAATTAATTAATAGTTAGGACTTTATGTCCGCTGGGGTACAGTCTCAAATTCCGTTAGTTCCTTGGCAATTACAACATTATCTGTACTATCTTAGGATTATCTTCGGATTTCATAAGATATATACACTAAAATCCTTCGAATATCTCGATTCACTTTCCTATAGAAAGCCAAGAGTGAGAACTGAACTATTAAGCCCCTAACTTTCTATTTTGAAATCCGGGACATCCGCATGGTCACTTTAAAATGATTAATTATTAGGCCTATGCCATTTAGCTTAGGCTACTCGGCTCTGTCCGCAACACTGTTGGCCTAGTATATAGGCCTATATTCAATGAATGCTGCGTCAGACTTGTGCCTTCTAAATATTCATAGTAGGCTATCTATATGCAACGGTCAGCCTAAATGTAGGATCTAGGCTACATTCGACTGAAATTAGTCGTTGAAACTACGTCGTCTGATCTGATCTCAGGGGCGCAACCAGAAAATTTTCCTGGGGGTGCTCAGAATTATTATTGTAAGCGCCGATGGTGCGAAGTAGCGAGTGCCAAAGGAACTTGCTTGATTGTCTAATCTTAAAGACCGAACGACCCCTACCCCCTCCCCCCCATGCACCAAAAAACTCATCGGTTTGGAAAAATTGCATGGGTCACCTTTTTAGCCTGGGGGGGGGTGCTCAAGCACCCCCCAGCACCCTCCCTAGTTGCGCCACTGTCTGATCTTCGCATAATATATACATTTTTGAGAATTTCGAGATAAACGAGGTAGAAGTTTTGGCATAGAATTTTACAGAAAAATCAGAACTTCGAGATCATGAACAGACGTGCTAGTAAGACATTTTCAGGTTCAGGAACCTATAGTAAACACTGCATTTAAAATATTAACTTTGCAATTTGGTTTGAGAAATTTGTGAAAATGGATTTGCAAAAATTGAAGACCATCATCCAGAAAACCGAGACAGGAACTGGCAAAAGAGAGGAATATTATATAGGTCGAGGCTACAATTATTAGCGAGTGTGTTCGTTAAAATGTTCGTAGATACATTATTATGCCAATTTTTAAGAAAGAAATTTTTATTCCCTGGACATGGAACTACGACACTGCAATAAAAAGAAGTAAGCGGTTTATTCATTGTTGTATTTCCTTATCCTCCAATCTATGACGAGCTTAATTTGGACACAGGGCGCTGCTAAACATAAATGCGGTACTGGAGATACGCAAAATCTTTGGAGATAGGCCTATACCGCAAAAATATTTATGGTAACAGCACATACGACATGTAGCTTTCGTTGAATAGGCCTACCTTTAAAACGACTCATCATATCTCCTAGCGATTGAAACTGAAGATATATAAACAGATGTCTGAGCTACAAATCAACTCGGAACTGAACTTCGGAAAAGAATGGAGATTCGACAACATAGCCTAATTCGAGAGCCACGATTAATCAAAGACAAGTGAACGTAATAGTAGAAGTAGGCTAGTAGTAGATAAAGAATTTGTGTCATAAGTTTTTTCATGGAGATTGTTGTGAGACTCAATTAAATTTTCAACGTCCATTCCTCTGTGTAAACTTATACAGTGAAACATTTGTAGATGGCTGTGGAAACTGACATGAAATCAACTGCGTTTTCTTAGACGAATTAGACCAGTTGTTTTTCTTCGAACATGTCTTTCTTTTTAACATCATACTGATGACGATAAAATAATGATGACGATAAACCGAGGTGACCTTACTCATAAGTATAAACATCCTCGACTAGAATTTTGCATCTCACCGCATCACAGAGAGTTAGTTTCCTTCAACGGTGCTTAATCGTCACGATCATCCAACGCTTCATAAATGTCTCTTTTTGTAAGCACACACACACACCACCGAAAACATCATACTACTGCGACTGCTTCTGCTACAACTACTCCTTCTTCTCCTCACTGTAATTGCAGTGTTAGACGCAGAAGAAGAAGAAGGAGTAGTAGTAGTAGCAGCAATAGTAGTAGCAGCAGCAGTAGTAGTAGTAGTAGTAGTAGTAGCAGCAGCAGCAGCATCAGTAGTAGTAGTAGTAGTAGCAGAGGAAATAGCAGCAGCAGAGGAAGAAGAAGAAGTAGCCTATAGTAGTGATGATAATGATATTAATAAAAATTACAATTGAAATTATAAGAAAAATAATCAACACACTTTTAATGCAGTGGACATAAAACGATGGTCAACATTAAACTAAGAAACATCGACAAACGAATGGCAAGAAAGCACACGACGGACATAGAATCCTATAAAATAGTAGCAAGGTAGCTGCCTATAACTCACATTATTGCCTAAAGCAGCGTGACCTACATGTATCTGCAAGTGAAATTCTGCTTTGTTTGTGACATCATTTAGACATGTTCTGATGCTTTTTTGTTTGCATTTCCATCAAAATCGTCGGTTTTCCTGTCTAATGCTCCATCTCAACTTCTCACGACATCCTTCGTGTCACCGGAATTCGTCGCTAGTGGCGCCATCTCGACCTAAAATCATTTTATAAATGGATGAATTATTCACAAATTAGTAAATAACGTGAATAATATTATTATGTCGTATATCTCAATTACGAATAGCGAAGTAGGAAGACAGTAGTTCCCATGACTACCCGTTTCTATGGCGATCTGAAGAGTAGCTTACCCCACTCAATATCCACGGATAAAGAAAGAGAGAGGCCAATGTAATTCTTGGCACTTGCAATTTTGCGTGTCTCTCAATGCATGCATGTATGTATGCATGCATGCATGCATGCATGCATGCATGCGTGCGTGCGTGCGTGCGTGCGTGCGTGCGTGCGTGCGGAGTTCTCTTGAAGTGGCGCTATATAAATGTTCAATTACAATTACAATTACAATTACGTACGTACGTACGTACGTATGTATGTATGTATGTATGTATGCATGTATGATTGTATGCATGTATGATTGTATGCATGTATGTATATATGTATATATGTATGTATTTATTTGATGTATGTATGTATCCATTTTTGTGGTCACCTGACTGACCGTATTTCCATCCGAAGGGGCGGATCGTATGCCCATCTTGCGGTAGATTTCGTCGTAGGTCATTCCCTTCGTTTCTGGAAGTTTCCACCAGAGGAAAATCCCGAATACGATCACCATAACGATGAAGACGATGAAAGAATACGCCTCCAGTGCACTCTGAAAAATGCAGAGGGCAATTTAATAATTACTAAATTATTAAAATAATAATTTGCGATACAAAATCGTCTGAGCAGTTGTTCATATTAGGATAGGCAAAACAATGCATTCCTATAGAAATTTAATTGGATACATGAAGATATAGATGCCTACATGCTTGCATCATTCGTGCATACATAATTTGCATCCACTCTAATTAGCAAAATGCTTACAAACATAAATGTATATAATTTATATACATGTATACACACACTATACATACACGCATAGGCCTATATATAATGCATGCATGCATGAATAAATAAACACATACACGCATAGTACTATGTAGGCTACATGTATGCATACTATATACAGGGACGCATACATATTGGCATAAAGTTTCCATGAATCTATCTATCAAATTCATTTTGTCATTAATTCATTACTCATTCTGCCAGTCAGTCAATATAATTATATAGTTCCGAATACACTAAATTAATTTGTTCAAGAGCTATTAATATAATAGCTATTAATATAATATTATGTTTGAGAAAATAAGTTGTCTAAGTTCTGAAAGGCCAATACGACTAATGATGATGCCACTGAATAGTCGTCGTCGTCATCATCATTATGGCGTTGAGACGCATGGCGGCATGGAGGCTACGGTATTCTTAGTGTTGCAGGTACAATGTAACTGTACCTGCATCGATGGGAATGTGATTCCGACGATGAAGTTGCACAGCCAGTTGAGCAGACCGGCGAACGACATGGCAGGTGGTCGAGGTCCTTGCTTGAACAGTTCCGCTCCGATGAACTGAGGAATCGAACCTGTAGCACCAAAACAGTTCTATCTAATAATTGCACGTATGTATGTATGTATGCATGCATTATGTATTTATGTATGCCTGAGTGTGAATTGAGTGCAAACGCTGCATGGTGCATAGATGATAGAACTGATGCATAGGGCCTATGGTCAGTGCGCTAACTTTTGGCACATTTTGAATAGAGCTTTATTAAATGGCTTTACTACGTAATTCATATTTACGCACATTAGCATTCACACATAAATAAATAAACAAACAAACAAACAAATAAAGGCATAAATACAATACACAATCGCACGCATAGGCCTACATGTACATCAAGCATAAAGGCTACTGATCGTAGTCTTGTTTCGCAATTATAACTCTAGTGTACATGTATATTACTCACTTATTAGGCGCCACTACAACAACAACTCACCAGCGTCGTTCCCAAGTCCAAAAGAGAACCAGTAAACTTGGTCAGCAACGTTTCTGGGAATTTCCCGTTAATATGCGCTACATGAATAATTAATTGATTAGAATAATAATAAATTGATTAGAATACTAATTAATTAATTAGAACAATAATTATGATGATAATTAATTAATTCGACTGACCGAGTCCAATGGCAAATCCGACGACAAATGTGATGAGACATAAGATGCTGACGTAGGCCATCCAAGGTACAGTGGACTGGAGGTTGAGGGCGACGGTCAATCCACCGGCAGACAACACCATGATTCCCATTCCGATCAAGAGAAGAGGACGCCTTCCGGATTTCTCCATTAAAGGCACCTGAAGAAACGATCCATATAAATTATCATTGTACAATTATACATGTATACACAGAACGCAAGATAGTGAATCTCAAACAATGTTGAGAGCACAGTGAACCACAAACAGCAGTTTGGAGAACCGGTTCACAGCACTATGGACGGGGTAGTGCACCTTAATGGACCGAAGCAAGGTATCCTGATGAATCAGTGAACAGCACCTTGGTGGACCGGTGCACAACACCTTTATGGATCGGTGCACAGCACCTTGGTGGACTGGCGCATAGCACCTTTTTGGATCGGTGCACAGCACCTTTTTGGATCGGTGCACAGCACCTTTGTGGATCGGTGCACAGCGCCTTGGTGAATCGCTGCACAGAACCTTGGTGGATCGGTGCACGGCACCTTTATGGCACCTTGTTGGCTCGGTGCACAGCATCTTGGTGGACCGGTGTACTGCTTAGCACCATGGAACGGCACGCAAAGCCTTGGTCGACCGGTACACAAGACCTTGGTGCAGTCTTCAAAAGACCAATATTGCCTACCGTCGTAGAATTTCACGTTCGTTTTCTAATCGAAATTTTAGATGATTTCTGCTCCAGGTATAGGTCACCATTTCTCGTCAAACTTTCGATAACTGATCGATGCGTGACTTCAAAATGACACAGTTCTTCACTTCTTCCAATTGAATTTAAGTTTTCTACGTCTTCTGATCGACGAAGTTCATAAATTTTCTTCTTGAAATGTCTCAGCATTACTGTAACTCTGATTTTCCAATAATATCGAATCTCGTTTCGTTTCGTTTCCAAGCAACGAAATAATTAGTTGAGATGACGTCATCGGAAAAATTGCAAGATGACGTCTTTAGTAAATCTTTATCAGTTTTATCGTTGATTCGCAAAGCAGGTTAGGCAGATAATTATTGGTGACCATCAATCTTTACTAACTGATAAATTACTGATGCAAATAGGGAACCCTGATTTGCGGAACCATAATGGTCCTTTGTTTTTACCTATTGACAACTTGCATAAGAATTCTGTAAACGATGTGCTTGTATTAATCTTAATTTTTGTGGTGGTCAATAAAGATTGATTGATTGAATTTAATTTTCCAGTGCAGCCTAATACATAAGCCTATTGTATTGAATTAAGCCTAGACTACGGTGGCCATTTTCTCCCCATCAAAAACATTAAAGATGTGATTCAATATTTACATTCTATAGGCTTTGCTTTAAAAGAGTCGAAATTCAGATGGGCGAAATCCAATTGGCGCTATCAAGAGGGCGAAAATGAATAAAGTCAATGTTCAGTAAGACGAAACAGAAGAGAATTCTACTGCTTTTGTCTTATTGCCTGCAACCGTTTGTCAGACATGACCCTAATTATTAGGCTAATTCTTTGCCGAAGTAGCTCAGTCAGAGGAAATTGAGTATTTTCGAGGCAAAGGAATTGGGGATGACAAATACTACAGCACGCGTTTTATTGACCACCCTACGTTCATTAATGATGACAGTTGTTATTATCTAATCTCATGATCCATGAAGGCCTATAATTATAGGCCTAAGCGTGAAATAAGTGATCTCAGAGCTATCATTCTTTATGTAATCGCCTAGATAATCTCAGGCAAGTATAGGCCTGCTCTTTTTCTTAAGCTGATTTGCTCAATTGCTTTCTGTAGGCTATATAGGCTAACGGTGTGTATGGAGGGTGGGGGGCTATATTATATTTTTCATCAGTAAACGAGTACGCCTATAAAGATAATAATGAGGAAGAAAGCTTTCATCGTCAGGATGATACATATCGGATTTAAGATTGTAGTTATATATGCACTATTGCCTTGATCAGCGTTGTTACAGTAGACGGAGGCCTAGCCAAGACTATGATATCGTGTTTATTATATAATAGGCCCTACCTGTAAGATTGGACCAAATCACAATGTGCATAGCAAATGGTCACTAAAGAAAACATTCGCATCTTAACATGATAGCCATAAATTTGGTTGATTCTTGTGACACAGTACAATTTTATTACGATCAAAAGCATGTCATTGGTTGATTCAGGGAATTAGAGCTGCACTGCCCTAGAGGAAACAACAGAAGAGCGACCCTTAGCCTAATAATTAAGGGTCGTCTCTTCGCATCACTTATATAAAGCTTTTGATCTCTCCGGATTTTTACCTGGCACGGGAACGAAAAGGGCAGCTCTGGCTATTGCGGACTTGATTTGACATAGCGCCGGTCAATAAGCTGGTCTCCCTGACGTAGTTTTTTGGGGCGCTGAGAAATTCTCGAAGATTTACATTACATTACATTGCATCTCTAGTGAAGCTGAGTTGACAAATATAACGGATAGTTTTTCGAGGTATTAATGACAAAAGACGACAAATTAATTCTGACCGAAATTCCTGTCATGATGACATTGACAGCTCCCGTTCCAATGTTGGCGTATTGCACCATATCAGCAGAAATCCCAGCCGACAGAAATATTTCAGTGGAATAGTAGAAGACCTGAATGCGAGAAAACAGACCAACAAACATAATTATTTGATTACATAATTGCCACAATTGCTGCAGCTGTTGTCATGCAACGTAATGTAAATGGGAGAAATTTTTCATCGCAGAACAATTATTGCCTTAAAACTGGCGCTACATTATTTGGATAGTAGATGTAGCAGCGGTTAGCCTTGTAATGAAAGTGATCAGACAGTAGTAGCCTAGCAGGATAGCAGCAACAAAAGCTGAGTAGAGATCACTACTATTGTTGCATTCATTATTGCTGCTATTACTACTACTCTTACTACTACTGCAGATAACAATGTTGATAATATTGCTAATATTAATAGGATAAAAAGTAGTTGCAGCAGTATTTGCAGTAGTAAAAGTAATAAAAGCAGCAGCAGTAGTAGTAGTAGTAACAACAGTTGTAGTAGCAGCATCAGCAGCAGTAGTAGTAGTAATAACAGCAGCAGCAATAGTAGTAATAATTATAATAGTTCTGAAAATAAACTTACTCAGATCACATTACACCACGGGTGATTGAAATTAGTAAAAGAGGAAATTGGACGAATTAAAATAAGATAGAACATAGATGTGCATAGGTGAGCGTTTTCACGACTGTTGTATATAAAATTAAAGCTTTGTCTCTCACTTACGACGTTGATTCCTGACAGCTGTTGACAGGTGGCCAGAGCGCAGACGATGATGAGAGGCAAGCGAAGACCAGTGGCTCTGAACAACTGACCAAACGTCCACTTCTTCTCCCTCTTCTGCATCTCACTCTCTGCTCGCATTTCATCCATGTCTTCCTTCACGTCGTTCTTACCACGGAACACTTGCAGAGCTGTCCAATCAATCAATCAATCAATCAATCGATCGACCGAATCAATCAATTGATCGATCAATCAATCAAGCGATCGTTCAATCAATCAATCGATCGATCGGTCAATCAATCAACCAATAAATCAATCAATCACTGAATCAATCAATCGATCACTGAATAGATTACTCAAACACTCAATCTATCAATAAGTCAATCAATCAAGCGATCGAGCGTTGGATCAAATAATTATTCTATACCAATGCCTAATTCCTCTGTAAATAATTATGATTCGTTGGTCAACGAAAATGTATCGTAGTCTATTGCGCAATTCAGAGTTTAAAAACGAATGAATCATAATTATTATTATCTATCAATATTAGTCTAATCTTATCTGAATTCAGACATTTCATATAAATGATAGAAATAATGTATGCAAACAGCTTTCCCAGGACCGTTGGAGTTTCTAAGGACCTAAAGTCCTAAACAGATGAGCACCAGGTTAAACCGATAGATCCCAGTGCGCTAACTGAAACGACCAACTTTTCTCGCACTGTGTTACGAAAACGATATGATTGTTGTGCGCGATGTAGACATTGATACATTGCTATGGTAGCGACAAATTGATATTAAAAACATTGAGAAGAAATCTGCCTTTTTCTGCTTTCTTGTCGAGTCCCTTATTGACGAGAAGATACCGAGGACTTTCTGGGAAGAATGGAAGAACGACGAGTGAGACAGTGCATGGAATGACGATGAGAGCCAAGAGGATTGGCCAAATGTCATCGCGCCCTAAAACAGGTTAAATAAGAAAATAATAATTATATCATGTGCAGCATAGGCCTATAATTTATATCTCACTGTATGAAACTCAATGTCTCAACAATGGCTTCCCATTAGCCTTGCGATTGATGCCTATAGGCTAGTCTCGTCTGAATTTTATTAGTCGCTCAAACCTTACTTTTAGCTGTGGCTGGTCTGCGAGCGCCTTTGAGTAGGCGTCCTGAAAAGGCACTATATGATTCTCGAATTGAATGAACTATTGAAAACAATGTCGACAAAGTGGCCCTTTGGCAGAATTGGTTTGATCGGTGATCGGTCGCTAACTCGAGACTCCATGCATGTCACTTTTCACATTCAACCGCCGTTCAGTCCTTTTCAGTTTCACGAGTATCAAGTGTTTACGACATTTTGTGGCAGTCACGTCTCATGAAGTCTCTAGAGTCTAGACATCGACCTCACCTTAAATTATATTTGTTATATAATTTATTATGCGCAATATAAACAACGAAATGTAAATAAACGTTAAAAGTGAACTGTGGGAATAATCTGTTGGTCGAACTCTGCACGTGTACTAGAGAATATATACGTTTTCTGCTACGCGAGCATTATTCGTGTAAATGAAAACTGATTCCTTTGAAAACCCAGCTAACATTAGACTAAGCTTAACGAGAAGCCCCTCTACAAGGTAACTGACAAGCGCCTTAAAATTCTCAAGACATGAGTGTGTTGGTGGAGTTACCACCTATAGGCCTACTCACCCATCAGTTGCCTTAGACCGATACATTGCGATAAAAGTATGCCGCACGCGAGCGCAAATTGATGTAGAACACCCATGGCACCTCGAATGTTGACTGGAGCAATTTCAGTCAGATACATCGGCACCAACCCACTTCCGGCACCTGCCAATTATAACAGCTACAACATGTAGGCTACACAATGCACTATGATTGCAACTATAAGCAACTTTCACTCGTCTATTGTAATTCAAATAGATTCATGGTTTCTTTAACTGCAGGATCTAATTATTTTTGAACAATTTTTAACACTTCGCGCCGCTAAAACTGTGCTTATATATACTAGTATACGATAATTATAATCTGAAAACGTTTTGAGATGTTTGTAGCGATTAGGTTCTGATACAAAGAGGCCCGATTATTGCTCAAGATCAGTCCAATACACGAGAAAGAGAACAATTAATTATTATTTTTCAGAATCGCTGCATACAAGAATGCAAAACCAACAGGTTCTCAACTTCTCATAGCCGGAGAAGGCAGGTGATCTATTTACATGGTAAAATAATCGTCCAGTTAACGTTATTTGACTTCGGGTTTGTCTGGACTCCTCCACTAAATGTGTTTAAGATATAATAACAGTATCTTATGTATAATATACATGCCTACTTCGCTGATTTTAATTTATGTTGAGATCCACTTTTCTGGACTTCCATAAGCAACAAAAATGTCTAACTTACCGCACCCGAACCCCGTGAAGAGTCGACCGAGAATGAGCATCTCAAAGGACTTTGCGATGTTACAGAAGCCGAACAAGATGGCGGCGATGTAGCTGAAGACGTGGCAGACCAACAAGCCTTTCTTTCTGTAGCAAAGTGAAATGCAGCAACATGCATTTATATAGCGCCTCTCAAGCTCATCGCCAAGTCCAATTGACTATTATAAGCACTACAGTAACTGTGGGACATTATAAAACAAAACGCGTCGCTAGCTGAATTGGAATAGTGTGTTTAAATTTAATGGAAGCGTGTTTCGAAAGAACGGTTCTTCACTGCAGCGAATGACTGATAAGTTCGTAATGATGCCATGATGGGGTTGGGGTGGGGTGCAAAGGATGACGTATACTGATCAGCGATATGCATGCACAGCTCTTCAATTTATGCAGGGAAAGTGACTTTTAAATCTACATCACTCTATTCCGGAACTGTCCACAATAACTGCTTCAATTACATATAATGTCCGAATGCATAATTATTGCATAACTTACTTCGAGGAGCAATAAAAAAATTATTAGCATGCATCGATAATCCCCGAGCCATAATGTTGTATTTTTTAAAACTTATGTGTGCAAGTATGCTATAGGTAAACTTATAATTAACTTTCTCTAGTCAACTATCTGTGCAGACTGGTCCCCACCCCCAACAGGAGCAGCACCTCTGATCGCCATGTCTTTTCGCGGACTATTTAATACCAGCGCATGGAACATGAGCGAAGGACCAAGTCGTCTCCCTCTGGATGCACAAAACGGTCTTCCTTATTATCACTCTTTCCCTTAATTAATTCATCTTCAGACTTCTAATATTTATCGCCCCTTGCAGACGTCTAAACAGAGGCGCTAAAAATACGAAGAATGTAATTCTAGAGGAGATTCTGCCTCGTCCACCTACCGGCCGAATCTGTTAGCAAACCACCCAACGCTGAACGCCCCTCCACATCCACCGATCAGGTAGACGGAAACAGAGGCAGACCAGAGAAGGTTCAGTGTCCAGTGCTCAGGTGGGTAACCGAACCTCTCCGTGTAAGACTCGTTCAGGAAGTTCTGGATCAGCTGGAATAATAATTAAATAAATTACACAATAATTATTATATGCATGTACAATTACACATAGGCTACATACATAATGCTTTCTTTCCTGTGACTACATGCAGACACACTTTGTTTCATGAATAGCTAAGATCGTTTTTCTTTTACCGTGGCTGGGCTGGGAGCGTGTATATATAATGACGTACGCGATCAGTTGGAAGGCAGCGGAGCAATGGCTGAGGACTTTGCTTTCAATAACCGAGGCTAAGAAATAAGAAGTCGCTAATATTTCTTACTAACCAGCCTACAGGCATAGAATAGCCTACCAATCCTACCAAACCGTCAATTCTATCTGAATATGGTAGGCTATATAGAAATGCAAACCACAGTTTGGGAGATTGAAAATGTGACCTATACTCTTGCATTGCTTTGGCAATCTTTACGCTTAAGCAAAAATTCCTTCAATTCTCGATAAGCCCTAGAGACTGAGAGTGACGCGGTTACAGGTTAAAAAAAGGTGTAACATTATTGCCTTGATAGCCTATAACCAACGTTTTCTTACGTGAGCCGGAGTGTTTAAGACGCCTGTGTTCCATCCGTGTGGAAATGAACTGCCGAAGATTGTAACTGCTGCTGTTATCGCTAGAGGAAGAGTCACTCGTCCCTATTCGAAACAAATATTATACAGAGAAGTAAGTAGGTAGTAAGCAGACTAGTAGAGAAATAAATAAATACTATGTATGCATTACTCTGCTTCATAATTAATAAAACACGTTTTCCTGCTTCTCTCCGTTTTTTATTCGTAATTAACATAATTATATGATACATACTGATAGGTCTGCACATTAGTATGATTACAATAATTTATATGAACGGATGATCACAAGCTACTCCAGAGGGCGAATTTGACTGTTGGCAGCCATGCAAGGCTCTCCCATACCGTCCTTTAGGCCTACTGCTCACTTTACCAGCAGCGCCATCCAATTAAGTCGACCTTTGAGTCGACAATTTTTTTGGAAATGATAATACATGTTTTATATTTTATTCATCATCTTCCAACTCTCTACTTTTGCTCTCACCTTGTAACTGCCTTTACCTTTACTTGTATATTTAGCCGTTTGCAGTTCTGGATGGCAACAGAGCCCTATTTTAATTGATTCGAGGGAACCACTTTATTCACAGGCGATCATCTGTATCTTCTATACAGCACTCTATTCGAATTCAATCCAATAATCAAATGCGATACATTCTATTACATTCCATTTCAGTCTGTTCTAGTCTGCATTACATTAATTCTAGTCTGTTCTAGTCTGCTTTACATTAATTCTAGTCTGTTCTAGTCTGCATTTCATTCCATTTCAGTCTGTTCTAGTCTGCATTACATTAATTCTAGTCTGTTCTAGTCTGCATTACATTAATTCTAGTCTGTTCTAGTCTATTCGATTCTAACCAACCTCTTATCTATCTGGCCCTTCTTTGCGGATTATTATAGGAAGTGAAACTTGTCCCATTCAATAAAAAAATATGCCGACAACCTTGGACCGTTTATCTGATAACCTTGGGCGGTTTATAAATCCGACTATCTGTTTGAAACAACCTCTAGAAGTCGGTTCCAACAATCAACAGCAAATTACTAATAAATTGATTTTTGTCTGTAACCAATACTCTTACAGGTTATAGTTAACAAGGTAGACCTCGATGAAACATGACCAAGCAATACTTCATTTGCTTAGCTTGCATATAGGCGGGTATAATTAGGGCTAGCAATTAAGAGTTTGACATCTTTTGACGGTACCGTATTAATCTAAAATGGTCTCAGAAACTCTGGAACCATTAGTTATTTAGGAAATTAAAATTCTGCCCGCACAGCATGACAAGGTCATTTAATTATTTCTGACATTCAATGCGTTTCTAACTATGGCAGTAGCCTATATAGATGGGTACTGGGTAGACGTGGTAAATTATGGCATAGTTTATAGGCCTAAGTGTCTAATAACTATTAGCTTAACGACCACTTAGTCATTTGTAATTCAGTCTCTCTTCTCCTTAAACAGAACCGGCGTCGTTAATTCTTTCATGTACTTGAGATAATCTATTTCCTGATTTATACAATTCATTTCAGTATATCATGTGTTTCAATGTGTAGATTTGTATTATTTTGTATGTATGTGTCTGCGAGTGCGTATAAGGTAGAGTATATTGATATGCCATAAGACGTCGTAACTTTCGATCTGTTAATGCACGATGTAGCTTATAGCATGCATGAATATTTGAATACATATTATATTATGCATATTAGTTAGTTGTATTAACCGTGCACACATTAATAGATAAATCATTTTTATGCACACAGTTATTTTAGTCAGTCTATGTACATGTATAGTCAGAGGATTAACAGTGCCCGACTCTGGCAGTGCCAGTCCCAAACCTGAGGAAATCAGGAGGGCGACGCTAGGCCTAATCATCCTTGATAATTATGACACAGTAGACCTATATATGATCGATGAACAGCAACAAGTAGTGGGCGTATAATTGTGTGAGAGTTCAATGAAAAAATAGGACGACGACGACGTTACTGATACTGACAGTTCTGTTGATCAACATCTGACAATGCAACAATTGTTCATGCGTTGAGAAATAACCTACATTCCAACGTCATCACGTGCCTGAACTCAACATGCATTGATTACGTATGCACTGTATACGATGTTCTGCCTTAAATGTTTCTGCAGCCTGCCTGTCTCTCTGACCGCTTGTCTGAGGAGAAATGGAATGAAATACCACATTTAATTGTTATTATAGTCTGGATGACACCAAACTCCGTCGTTATAGATTGCAGGTATAGATCTAAGTCGATGTTTCTTGGCTGTTCCGATAACTGGATTGCAGATCACGAAACTAGACACACGTCGGCTACTATAATATATAGAGAGCTAGTCAGATTCTAATACTTTTAACCCTCATTTTGGCGTCCCTTCCTTTGCTGCTCGTGGACACATGCCTCCCTGCACCCTAACAACGTCCCCGACACCAATCCATGGTGTTATAGAGTCGTCAAGGACAGCCATCTGTGAAACCTGTTATAAAAGATTAAAACCGGAGGAGACGGGGCCACGGGGGTCAACAACATGCTACACGATACCTGCATTCACCGAAGCAGCACAACGTTGTGGTCTAACATATCAAGAGCAGAGATCTACATCTAAGAGATCGAGTAGCGTCAAATGCGACTTGGTCGTATAGATTTCTTATTTGAAAAAGATAGGCTACATAATGTACTGCCATCGTATTATGAGGTAAATGGGCCAAGGTCAGGGCCAGAGTAAGGCCCCGATTAATTCGACTTGTTTATTTGTTTGCCGTTGTCGTATCAATACTATCAACTGGTAGATCTCGGGCTGGATAATTTCAACAAGATTTCAATGACTATTGACTTGCCCAGACTTGAATTGGACTTCTTCAGACCATCAAAACTAATTATAGACCCACTTGATATAGGCCTATGGAATGATCCTATTGACGCTATTGAACGTGGCCTATTATTTAGGAATCGATAAGCAGACTTACCATAAAAGTGCATTGCAATAATTATATCAAAGCACCTAGCAAATTGTATGGTGCAGTGAATGAAATTCATTAGGCCACATTTTGTTGTCTAGGCATGCTTTTATGGTCTGCGCAATGAGTGCGCATCACAGGTTTCTGATATATAATTCGATCAAGGTTAAGAAAGAATGCGATGTCGCATATATTAGCAGGATATTTGGTGATGTTACCTAAACATGAAAAGTTTTCTCTTTAGCCTTCTTCACGATGCATTGCATAATATTACCATACGAAGTATTCCGTATACATGTATTTGGCGCAGAAATCTTTGTTTAATGGTCTACAAAGCTGTATCTATTTTCTGCACGGCAAGTCCAGGACTATGGTAAAATCTTTTGTGATTATTATGTGAACAGCTGCTCGACAGTATAGCGTTAATCCAGGAAAACACCATTTTTTGGATTACATTGTCTGTATACAGACAAACATCAGTTGAAGAGCGAGACTTTGAAGTCTGAACCACATTCTTTTCGCTTTACTGCAACGTTGGCTAATAGTATACTTGAGCACAAAGTAAGTCCAAAGGGCAAAGGCTAATTCGATGAAGTCTTAAACACAGACTGTTAACTTCCACAATGTTGTTGTTGTCCTTAAGAACTTTGGTATCAGAAATCAGATGAAGAAAAGGGAGACAGGCAGGAAAGTATGTTTTTGCAACGAGAGATTATAATCGGACCAACAGATTATCTCTCAAATGACATCCACAGAGTTTGTGTGCGGGAGAGGAAGCAATGAGTATAGGGAAGATGGTGGGTAGGACAAGGGCAAAGTGCGTTGAGGAAAGAGGGCAATGATACATGTAGGTCTGAAGGAAAGAGGTTTTTGTGTAAACAAGTCGCAGAAGAAGTGGGTTTGATTAAAAAAAAGGCCAATAGAGCGAGAAAAGGTATTCAGATATGCAGCCAAGGAGGCATCATATCGTCTTCATCATTGCCATTATTGTCGCCTTCATCATCTCTGTAATCAACGTCGTCGTCGTCATCATCATCATCATCACCATCATCGCCACCATCATTATTATTATTATTTTCAACAACAGCATTATCATCATCGTAGTTGTCGTCGTCATCGTCATCATCAACTGGTTGCACTTTGCCAGTTCCAGTTCCAAGCGATGAGTACGACTCGAATGGTCTTTGTTGCTGTCGTTAAACTGAAACTGCTACGATGGCTGAATGACAACACCGTGGCGCAAAGACAAGAAAAATACGTTCGATTCCTGTTAGCAGCAGCAGTAGCAGCAATAGCAGCAGTAGCATAGTAGTAGTAGTAATAGTAATTGCAGCAGCAGCAGCAGCAGTAGTACTAGTGGCAGTAGCAGTAGTAGTAGTAGTAGTCTAGTAGTAGTAGCAGTAGTAGCAGCAGTAGTAGTAGTAGTAGCAGCAGCAGCAGCAGCAGTAGCAGTAGCAGTATCAGTTGCAGTAGCAGTACCAGTGACAGTAACAGCAGTTGCAGTGGTAGTATGAGCAAGCAGTATTTCGTTTAAAAATAGTCATTTGACCTTACAGAGCAGATTACAATAGAGTATAGTACCTTTGGCGAAGTGATGACATTTTCATCGATGACCGCTGGCTGTTCACTGGACCCGAACACCTGTCCAGCATGTGCTTGTCCTCCGCTCCAACTGAGATTGTTCGTCGATGCTGAAACGCTTTCACGCCTCACGACGCTTTCTTGTCTCCCAACAGACACCTTACGCTGTCTGTCATCGCCAGACAATAGCGACTCTGCCGTCTTGTCATCAACGCTTCCCATTGTTAATCAATGCCACGTGGGTATGTTATTGTAGCGTCGGGTAAATCAGATTAGGACCATGCTTCGTTTGAGACTTTTTCAGCTCGTCTGCGCAGATAATGCTCTTATACCTCTTCTTTATAACTTTTTATATACTGATATCGACTGTAGGATACAATTCCATTGAGCCGTGAGGGCCTACCCCTCATATAATCGACACTATAATAAGGCAATGGCTTTGGCACCGCAAATCGCACACGCTGAGCTGGACTATCGCCCTATTCTACGTCGATCAAACATAATTAATTATAATAATAATTATAGATATAGGCTTAATTAATTAAGGAGATACCGCTTGTAATAGTCATATGAAACCTTTGATGTGTGTGTTTATATCCAACGATCACATAGTGCTTGTGACTGAAATGTAAAACGATTCGCAACTTAGTTTATTTTAAATCTTAGTTGAGTATAGCACGCCTATACCGCACGCCCAACAGCATGGCAGGTCTAGTTGAGATCAAAGTGCTTTACAGTAACTGTCCACGTGTTGTGAGTCGAGCCGCATGCCTGGCTATAATCGTCTACACTTTGACTTACAACGCTAAGGCACTCAACAACAGCGAGCAAGTTACAAACGCATCTGATAAATTCTTAGTAACTAGATCGATAGGTCAATTTGAAGCTATAAATTTGTGTCATGTCAAAGGTCTCTATTTGGGTCAACTAAGCTTACATATATTTATAGGCTTGTTGAGCAGAGTAAATATGGTCCCTGTTGCTGTGTTTAAGATTTCAGACAAATCCCAAAAGTTTTGACCGAGTTATGACACTTTGTTTTGGGGGCTACTTTTTAACCGGACACAGTGTAGTTGAGATCAAAGTGCTTTACAGTAACTGTCCACGTGCTGTGAGTCAAGCCGCATGCCTGGCTATAATCGTCCACACTTTGACTTACAATGCTAAGGCACTCAACAACAGCGAGTAGGCTATGTTACACACGCATCTGATAAATTATTCTTAGTAACTAGATCGATAGGTCAATTTGAAGCTATAAATTTATGTCATGTCAAAGGTCTCTATATGGGTCAACTACATCTATTTATAGGCTTGCTGAGTCAAATAACGCACGTGATTGGTTTGTGGTAATCGTTGATTTCTCGGCCTTTGCGTGGTAAGAGCGTGACACTCAAATGTCCAACGGCAGATACGTCTCTATGTGTGTCCTTGTATGCCCGCGTGTCTATCTTCCCATATGTAATGAACTACATTGTATATTAGGCATCCCTTTTTTGCACTTGACAACAGTACTGACAGTAGAACCACAAAATCACATGCACATGTTTATAATTATTTTGTTCAACGCTGCTGTACACAAATAAGTAAACATCCTGTTCAAAATAGTGTGTATTTTTTCTACGTCACATGAATCGTAAATGCATGAGAGTTGAAGAGCACTAGCTGGCCTTACGCTTGGCACAGAAAGTCGCATATTAGGCCCTATATGAGAGATACACTCCACTGGCTTCCCGTGGAGGACAGAATTAGATCTAAATGCAAGATCATCCATCTTATCCGGGGTTCGATCGTTGGATCTGTCCCATCATAGCGAAGATATAACAGCTGCTCAATCAAGTGGCCGGTTCCTTCTTCAACCACCCGTAAAGATCTTCTGATTCGTTCGTTCAATCATTGCAATGATAATATTAATAATAAACGATAATGATATTGTTGTTGCTGTTGTTGTTGTCGTTGTTGTTTATGATTATGATGATGATGATAAATAATAAGAATGTTAATATCAACAATTATAATAATATGAATAATACATTGCTTTTAAATTTTATAAGTCTCTTAGGGAACAAAATACCTTAGGGCAATTTAAAAATAAATAAATAAATAATAATAATATTGGTAATAATAATAACAATAATAAATTAATATTAATAGCTATAATAATAATCAATAATGATAATAACAATGATGACAATAATAAGAATAAGAGTAGCAAGTAGAAGAAGAAAAACAGAAGAACAACAACAGCATTAAAACAACGAAAACAATAATGGAATTTTACGTGTAGTCCTATCCATTGTATTATTCTTTAGAAATGTAGTCTTCGAAACCCAGGCTTTGCTGGCTTTGTAACTTCACGTTTTATCGATTGATTGTCAATGGAACTTGGAGTGGATGGGCGAGACCCTCAAGTTAGATCCTCCCCTCTAAGTACAGAGACCCTTTCTCGTGTTATCACATCGTCTGCAATGCGTATAAACATTTCACCTAATCTGGCTGATATGCCTGCCTTCATATCTATCACAACTGTCCAATGTACAACTGCAAGATTATCGATGAAGTATTGATAGCCTGATAGCAAAACTGTTTATAGTGTTCATAATGCATTACTGTTAGCACCGGATAAATATTAGCATAATAGCCTACTATTGTTAGGCCTACTACTCCTACCCGACCGCTACTACTTCCGACTATACTGCTAATTCTATTCGCCCTATTATGTTCTATTACACCTAAAACTTATCATCTATTCTACAGTATCTACTCCTACGCCTCCTCATTGTATTTCTAAATCTTTCTCCTACACCTAATCTTACTACTGTTCCTAGTCTGACTCATAATCATTCTACCCCTACTCCGATTACGGTACTTACTAATCATACTACTTCTACGTTTATTCTTACTCCTTTTAGTTTTATAGTTAATCATTCACCTACTCCTAATCCTGCGCCTATTAGGCCTACTGTAACTAATATTTCTATTCATACATCTACTGCGAATTAATTCTGATCCTACTACTTCCATTTCTATACCTTCCTAACTTCTCTTCCTGCTCCAAATTAAACCTAATCCGATTACGTCTAGGCATATAACTTTCCAAATAAATTCAAATTCTACTACTTCTATTTTCATTATTTCAACTTCTACCCCATCTCCTATTTAGTCTAGGCCCACTCCTAATTCTACTACTTCTACTCTTATTGGATCAGAGAAGTCATGTTCATTCAGTCATATTGACCACAAAAGAAGAATCTCGTAATCTTAGCGTGACACATAATTTATTTCAAACGTCAACTTGCTGCAAAGAACCATTTTCAAATTAAGATTTCGATTACAAGTATTCTGTCGGCTCCTGACAGAGAGCTTCAGTTCATTAATTGCATTGTCTAGATCTAATCATAATGAAAAGCCAGACTTAACTAGCTGTTCTCTGCGGTTCTTTGACTTCAAACTTTGCATATTGCATCCAGAACAGATTGCTTCGGCTGAAATCTGACAACTAATTCACACGACCGTTGTAGGTATTAACAGGACTTGTTTGCTTGTAGGCCTATGTATGCATATGGGTTTTATGCGTTAAGTATGCAAGCATGTATTCTTGTGTATATAGACTTGTGTGTGTTTATGCATATATGAATGCTTAGACATAATATTATCAATAGTCTATAGAGTTCAACAATTATTAGTATATGAGAAGTTACGCGATTAGCACTCGGAAAAGCACAAGTCAATTTTACATAGATTTACCTTCGCAGTTATTCAGTTTACCTGATTGCAACATCGAATGTTTCTAAATTATTGAGTAAGTTGTTGGCAGGTTACATTCAATTTAATCCTGCTACAGTGTTTCTACACAGGGGCGCAACCAGAAAATTTTCCTGGGGGGTGCTCAGATGGTGCGAAGTAGCGAGTGCCAAAGGAACTTGCTTGATTGTGTAATCTTAAAGACCGAATGATCCCTACCCCCCCTCCCCACGCACCAAAAAACTCATCGGATTTGGAAAAATTGCGTGGGTCACCTTTTTGGCCTCGGGGGTGCTCAAGCACCCCCCAGCACCCCCCTAGTTGCGCCACTGTTTCTACAGGATCAATGAGACAATGCCAGATGGTAGACAGTTCGCGAGTTGTATCTCACCAAGGCAACCGGTTTGTGATAGCAACATAGTCTCTTCATTAAAGTCATGGATAGGAACGAGGAGAAATTGGATGGATATGATGAAGAATAGAAAGAACAAAACAAACTGAAAAGAGTGAAGCAGAGAACAACAAAGCACGTAAAAGACTGAGAATTTAAGGCAAGAGACAAAGAGGTAAAATAAAAGGATGTATGAAAAGGCACGAGTTAAGAGTTAGAATGTGTAGAAAACTTAATAGGAAAACGGTGACGAGAAATACTTAACACAAAAGAAGAAAACTTACAATAATGAGATGGGGAAGGAATGGAAAGAAGAGGAAAGTGGGGATTGGGCGAAATGAGAATAATATTATAATAAGGGGGGGGGCAGTGGTTCACCATGGAATCCGATCGCATAGGGGCGCCATCGTCGCATTGTTTACGATCGTCATTTCGCATTTGAATGCTTTGTGAAATTCCTTCGACAATGACAAACTTTGTCGGACCCTAAAGAATAAACATCAACAATCCAAAATGCATAAATAGAAAATAGACATGCAATGCAATGTTCCAAGGTTAAGCAGCATGCAATGAACTTTCGATGAGTGAATTAAACTCTAGCTAAACACGTACATGCAGACATACATACACACGTGTAGGCCTATATAAATACACAGATGCATAAACTGCATATACGCATAGAAGCCATAAATACATAATTATAAAGCCAGAGCAGATGCCGAAATAAAGAACCGAATCAAGCAATTATTGACAATAATTAATAATTATGTATAAAGTCAGTAATTACAGCAATGCAATAAATAAGGAAGCAATCAAGCGCATTGCATATAAATAGGATTAAATATCATTGTTTGAAGGGATCTAATTACCTTTGCATTAATTCATTCCAAAAAGAACAACCTTGCAATCTTAGGAGGACAAAAATTGATTGGCGTGCACTTATAGAGGCGCTTAATAAATTCATAGATAAAAAAACTGCCAGACTAATTATAAATCTAGGGCCTAGATTCTAGGTCCTATAAGAAACTTAGTTTAATTTAGGCCTACCTAGTGCCCACTTAAGTAAATTACTAATTCTCAAAAGACAATCAGCATCCAATTATCAGAGAAACATTTGTGACAATTATCAATTAAGTTGTATGTTTTGAAGCAAACGATAAGGTGTATTTAAATAGTATATTATCTTAATAATTAATTCTCTCGAAACGACTTGTTTTACCTGAATTCCTCTGCTGGAGATCTGTCCGTCATAATGAATCTCTTCCGTTTGTCGATTCGATTTCGTCTCACCTTGCACAGATTCTGCATGCAATTTAATTTATTCAATATTATTATTCAATTTTAAAATCATCATTGAACACAATGCGATTAATCATAAATACTACTTATAAATAAATTATTATAATTGATAGGCGTACTTATAAATTAACTATGGCTTTCTGTACCAAAACCAAAAGTGTGATTATATTATTGAACAAGCTTTGTGTTTATTTCCTCCTTATCACTATTTGCATTCACTATGCAAATTGTGTTCTTCAAAGACAGACGAACAATGCGGTCTCTTGATTTAACTTAATTTTCAATTAAATTCAAAACCAGCCACTTTAAAAGTAGCCTATAGTTGCAGGAAGGCAGGAATGCAAATTGTATTGTATAGTGTCTCGCCATTTATAAAGCGCTTCTCGCAGCAAGAGCCTTTCAGAAGCGCTCCCAATGCGGTCAATCCCGAGAGAAAAGGCAGGTTTTTAGGCGAGAGAAAGATGAGGAAAGACTACCAGAGAGGATGACAGAGCGAATTGATGGGGGAAGTCCATTCCATAGGGAGGGACTAATGCAGGCAAACGATCTGGATTGATCCAAATGGACAGTCTATAATAGTGAAGTACCTGAACGAATGCCACAAAGAATGCTTGATCATTGCTGAGGTTAAGACCAGGTAGTAGCGCCTCCTCTCCATTTGACGACTCCCATCGCTTATACGCCTGTAAATAGTTTCACAAGTGCATGACAGATAGCGTTAGGTAAAATGATGGTGATGGTGAGAAGTAGGGTGTGTCCAGCGGTTCTAATTTATGCATTTAAACAACAGCAGAGGTGTAAATATCTGACGAAGTGAAGCGATGTTTATTAAGTTACGACTTAATAAGAGAGTGGTCAGATAAGAATTTCGTCCAGAACTAGCAGTCAGTAAGTCAATCGTTTAAATGCTTACAACTAATACAATTGCAAAACATGATTGTGTTACCTGATAGGAATGAATCAATCCACCGACGTCTGAGAAATGTTCGCCGAATGTCAGTCTGCCAATGCCCTAGAAAACAAAACGAATTCTCTTCACATCGCTGTCTCAAAGGGGGGGCTGGGTGCTCAATAGTGCAGTGGGCGTCTCGAGAATAGATAAATAAATTGCTGCTCTTCTCCTCCTCCTCGTCTTCATCCTACTCCTCTTCCCCTTCCTCTTCCTCCGCCTCCTCTTCTTCTTCTTCTTCTTCTTCTTGTTCTTCTTCTTCTTTTTCTTCTTTCTCTTCTTTCTCTTCTTTATCCTACCCGCATTACGTCTTCTTCTTCTTCTTTTTCTGCTTCTGCTTCTTCTCATTATTCTTCTTTTTCTTCTTCATATTCTTCTTCTTCTTCTTCTTCTCCTTCTTCTTCTTCTTCTTCTTCTTCTTCTTCTTCTTCTTCTTCTTCTTCTTCTTCTTCTTCTTCTTCTTCTTCTTCTTCTTCTTCTTCTTCTTCTTCTTCTTCTTCTTCTTCTTCTTCTTCTTCTTCTTCTTCTTCTTCTTCTTCTTCTTCTTCTTCTTCTTCTTCTTCTTCTTCTTCTTCTTCTTCTTCTTCTTCTACTACTACTACTACTTCTTCTTCAGACATCAAAGATGCATATAACTATATACACAAACACACATACATGTGTAACATGATGTACATAGGCTACATAAAGATATTCACTACCTGAAAATTAGCATGACGTTGACTGTACTTCTCTCTGATGCATTGTGTACGATTGATGAAGTTTGTTGCACTGTCATACGTCCACCATCCGGGCACAAGAGCTCGATTCTCTATCAACAATACACCAACATTGTACGTTACGCATCTGAACATTTATATAGAGCCATCAAATAACTTTTTAATGACAACAAGTGCTTTAAAGCAGAATGAGTGGGCGAAAGTGTCAAGCGGTGACCACCTCCATTGGCCACCTTAGTATAGGCCAGTTTCGTATGTCACCTTCGTATGTCACATTCGAATGTCACTTTCGTATGTCACCTTTGTATGTCACCTTCGAATGTCACCTTAGTAGGTCACCTTCGTATGTCACCTTCGTATGTCACTTTCGTATGTCACCTTCGTATGTCACCTTCGTATACATGTCGCCTTCGTATGTCACCTTCGTATGTCACCTTCGTATGTCACATTCGAATGTCACTTTCGTATGTCACCTTTGTATGTCACCTTCGTATGTCACCTTAGTAGGTCACCTTAGTAGGTCACCTTTGTATGTCACCTTCGTATGTCACCTTAGTAGGTCACCTTTGTATGTCACCTTAGTAGGTCACCTTCGTATGTCACCTTCGTATGTCACCTTCGTATGTCACCTTAGTAGGTCACCTTCGTATGTCTCCTTAGTAGGTCACATTCGTATGTCACCTTAGTAGGTCACCTTCGTATGTCTCCTTAGTAGGTCACATTCGTATGTCACCTTCGTATGTCATCCGGTATAATAGACGATGAAATGTAATAAAGATTTACCCGTATCGAGTAGAACGGACATCATTTCATGAGCGATCATCGTCCCAAGTGAACCGTAGTTTACATATCTACAAACAACAGAATTGCGTAATATTATATGCCAGATTTTTTTAATCAACCCAACAATTAATTGAATTTGATGCAATTTAGGAAACTTCACAACCCCCCCCCCCCAAAAAAAATAACTCAAACGAGTTACAACCTAAAAAATGGCATGGGAGCAAAACGTACATCCAAATAACGGAATTTGGTAGGCCTACTCGCTTGGTTTTCTATCGGTAGGCCTACCCACAAACGCCATTTTGTCTTAGCTCTGATAAATATAGGGCCTATAACAAACGAAGAAGAAGATAGACTCACACGTAACGATTTAGATCGTAAAACGGTTTTTGTAGCAGACTGGCGGTAACTCCTGCAAAGTAACAACATCATCTGGTAAAGTAATTGGTAAAGAAAAGTAATCAATTTTATTTTATTTATTTAGCGCTTCCATGAAGTTGCACGATTCGAGGAATATAAAGTATAGCTCACACAACCTCTGATCCATCCGAAAATGAAGATGAAGAAGATGAAGACTAAGATGAAGAAGAAGAGGAAGAACAGGAGGAAAAAGAAGAAGAAAAGAATAGGAAGAAGAACAAGAACAAGAGGTAAAAGATGAAGAACAAGGGGAAGAAGAAGATAAAAAAAGAGGAAAAATAAGGTGAAGAAGAGGAAGAAGAATACGAACGGACATAAAAAGAAGAAGAAGGGAAGCTCTGCTGTAACGTCACAGACCCAATGATTTCTGCAATCTGCGTGCATGTATAATTGTATATGCCTATAAATATGAACTTCATCCGTGATGGTTTCATAGGTCTGGTTACTCTGGCAGGTTACTGAAGTTAATAAACGTTTTCTTATGTGCGTATAGTAGATTATATATTAATGGCATATAAAGTGAATGCAGTCGTCTCTAGAATGCGGTAATTACAGAACAATAGCATTGATAAGCCACCTTGGTAAAATACTGATGATGATACTAACAGAACGACTTAGAAGACAAACTGAGGAATACCTCGCAGATGGTCAGGCAGGGTTTAGAAGGGACAGAAGCACGGTGCAGCAGATTTTAGCTTTGCGGTTGATCGGAGAAAAGGCCAGAAGGAAGAATAAAAAGATCTACAACTGCTTCATAGACTTCAAGAAGGCGTTTGACAGCATTGAGCAGAGGGTAACGTGGGCAGTTTTGGAATCTTATGGAGTGGATTGCAAATTGACTCATCTCTTGAAGGAAATAAACAGCAATGCAAAGGCAGCAGTCCGAGTATGTGGAGAAACTGGACCCTGGTTTAACACTAGCAGAGGCACAAGACAAGGTGATCCTATATCACCGAACACCTTCATCACACACTTGGAAAGGATATTGGACAAGATCAGGGAAAACGATGGTGTATCGATTAGTGGTGAAAACATCAACAATCTATGCTTTGCTGATGACATCGACCTGATTGGAGAAGACGAACAACAAGTAGAACACACAGTGCAAACGTTGGATGAAGAAGGAAAGAGATATGGTCTCATGATGAATTTTGATAAGACAAAAACAATGGTTTTCGGCGATAGAGATTTAACAAAGCAGATGGTTGTAGACGGAATCCAATTAGAAAACGTGGACAGGTTCACATATCTCGGTTGCAATATGACGTACGATCTCGATTGTAGGCAGGAAGTAATGGTCAGAATTGCAAAGGCGACGGCAGCACTAAAAGCTTTAGATAATCTGGAAGAGCAAGGCCATAAAGCAGGAAACTAAACTGAGTGTGCTGAGAACTTGCGTTTTCAGCAGCATGCTATATGGATGCGAGGCTTGGGTAATAACAAAAGACATCGAGAAACGAATACTTGCTTTTGAAAGAAAATGCTATAGGAGGATTTTGGGAATAGTGTGGACACAGAAAGTGACTAACGTGGAACTGTACAAACGGATACACCTCAGGGAAAACATGACGCAGAGGATAATCCAGAGGAAACTGGGTCTGTTTGGTCACATATGCCGAATGAGTAACGACAGAAAAATAAAGACATTGGTGTTTGGATTGATGGACGGGCGAAACAAAAGAGGGCGACCACATAGAGAATGGGCGGATGATTTAATAGACTGGTGCGGAACATCATTGCAAGAGCTGAGCCACATCGCACTGGAAAGAGAACTGTGGAAGAATATGGTGAAAATGGCGTCGGACACCTACGGGCGATGAGCCCACGGTTTATGATGATGATGATGAGTCGTCTCTACATTGCAAATAAAAAGTTGGCAGCCCTCAAGAGTAGTTCCAGTTTTTTTATGCAACTCCTCGGTGATGTGTAGTCACTGTCTTGTATACCAATAGTGTTGCCATCTGGAGAGTAGAAGACTTTCGGCTGAAGTGGATTGACGTCCCACCTGCAAGACAGAAAGAGATAGGCCTACGGCTCTAATTAAAACGGTATTTCTACTTTTAATTATGACGACGATGATGGATGTAATGGTGATGGTCATCTGATGGTGATGAAGAAGTTTAAGATGATAATGATGACAATAATAATCTTTTTTTATAGCTAAGGTAGAAAAAATTCCCAACTAAAAATATATGAAGAGTAATAATAATAAAACTAACGATGAAAATCAATTCATTTATTCATTGAAAGGAATTTGTATAGATGCCCGTTTCTCTTTTCTTAAGTCCTGATGGGCGACTGATTATTATATTCAGGATGAGGAGTCATGCGGTGTACACCAATTTACTCCCACTAATTTACTCTTACTACACGCATAGACCTACTCTGATTCATGAATGAAACGGTGCAGAACTAGAATACTTGCTCTTCGTCATAGATGTCGCCAGGATAATCGAGACGGAGTCTCATCAATTCTGTTCTATGTCTCAATCCGTTCAGGATGTTGTCAAAGTAGGATTGGCTTTCGTTGATGACATACTGAAAAAGAACACGAACAATCTCAGTTTAAACAATTCTACCTGAATGAATTATATAGAAATAGCCTAATTGGTCCTGTTTAAATGCCTGGGTGGTAGGCCTAATGAAATGCCGAGTTTACTATTTTAGTCAATAGTACCATCAGTTTGAAATATAGGCTGGAGCGAAATCAAACAGCTACAAGATTAAACTCTCTATCTTACATGTAGTTTAATAGACAGATCTTTAAATCTAATTATAGCACCATATCAACAATGCAACAAATGTGTATGGGCGTGATGATGAATTGTTTAGTAGCCTAATTGCTTCAATCATCTGTGGCTGACGATAAGTAGACGAAGATTTCTAATCTAAGAGCTTCTCTAGATAACAATATCAAAACCTCCACCAGTCCTCTGGCAAAAGTCAAATAGACCCACCTGGCATAATTATTGTCACTGTGAAAGACAAAAATTCAATGAAATAAATGCGCTAGATAAGTACGTACGGAACTGTAATATCGATCGACTTCCGTTTCGTTGAGAACAAACTCCGGAAATGCAACTCCGATCTTCATATCGTCCAACTGAAAATGTACGATACAGTTAGACAATTAAAACTGAACGGCGCTATATAATATAAAGCAATAATTTACCCTGAATTGCTTTAAAGTAGGCCTACGTTACATCTTCGTAATATTGTTATGAAGCCACGAGGTCACCGGCTGCATAAAATTACATTGCATTATAAGTTGGATAGGCCTAGAGCCCTAGACCTACATCACAATGTTATTACATTGCAGCAGAACACATTGCACTACATTGATTAAATTAAATTTAAAACCATAACAATGATTACATTAATTGAATAACATGATATTGATAGCATCAAAGTATAGCTTCATATCATTACTTACATCAAGTGAATAACATGATATCGGTCACTTTAAATGAATAACATAACGCCGATCACATTAGCCTGAGTAAAACATTGCGTTTATCAGGCCTACATTAAGTGAACATCATTACAATGATTAAGCCTACGTTAACTGAAAAGCTGTGCATTGTGCAAATGTGCATTGTGCATACATGTAGTTATTAGATGAACAGCAATACATTGGATGCATTTAATTGCCTTCTCCTATTGAATCAATACATTTATTGGTTTAGTGGAATGATATTGGATTTAATTAATTTAATTAATACCAGTAGCCTGTTCTTCAGTTTGTCCAGCATAGGACGGGAGACTGGATCACTTAGATCACTTAAATCAGTGGTTCCAAACCCGTGGCCCGCGGGCCAAAAGTGGCCCGCCAGGCCTTAAAAAATGGTCCCTCATCTCTCAGTGAATTAAAAAAATGAGAAAATTGACGATTTGAACAGGATAGAACACAATTAATTTCTTTTGCAAGTTATTTTATTTTGACGTCTATAACAAAACATAAAAATATTCTATTTTGATTCACTTATAACAATTTTGTAGGCTTTTACTTCATTAAATTTTAGCAATGTGGCCCCCTAATGTCCTTCAACTAAGAAAAAGTGGCCCTCGTGTCCTTCAACTTAGAAAAAGTGGCCCTCAAGTCAAAAAAGTTGGGAACCACTGACTTAAATAATTGGGAAGGAGGTGCAGAGGAAGACCTAGACAAAAACTGCTGGATGGAGGAGGGTTACAGAGAACGTAAAGACATGGCACAACAGCGTGAAAGATGGAAACATTGGACGTTTGGACCTGCCAATTGGCAGAGAACCAAAAGAAGAAGAAATAATTGCGCTATATAAGTCTGACCTTCGCTTGTGCCTCAGCCGATGTTTCGTTATCCATCCAATCAGCATTTCGAATGCTATTCAACAACGCTTCTTTGATGTTGACCGCCATTTCTGTGACCTGTTCAAACAGAGGACGATGTCCACGACATTAATTTTGCTCATGTGTTGACGAGAAATATGGAAAGCTGGATCATCAAAATAGTCTCAATATTAATTTATTCATTCATTCATTCATTTATGTTTTCATTCTAACAATTTATATAGCGTCCATTCAAGAAACCTACCCAGAGGCGCTCCCTGACTGACCAAGCTTATACAAATAGGCTAAGTTATGAGGGTGATTACTGAGGGGCCTGTGTATTATTGTGTAACAGCGACGAATGAACCCTGTACACAGTGTACAGTGTACCTGTAGATAACAGCAAAATTTGTCTCATTGCAGGAAAAATATCTGCTTCTCATACAAATTATTTTTTTTATGAGAAGCAGATATTTTTGCTGCAATGTTGATTCCGTGAATAATCCAATTATTTTGTTCCCAATCAATGCTGATATTCATGTAGGTCTTTACATGCTCGAGACACATGTTGTACTAGTTGTGCGGTATGCCGACGTTTCGTCAAGAGACTGTCATTTATTTATCCCATTTTTCTATAGCGATTGCTCATGGTCTCTACACGGCGGCTTTAGGTGGAATCGAACCTGGTACGCTCCGGTTCCAAGGCACCGAACCCATCACTACACCACCGCCCCCCATTTGTATCGCCTTATCAACATCATCGTCGTTGTCGTCATTATCAACATCATCTACTGCATCACCATGCATCATCATCATCATCATCATCATCGGTATTATGATGGAAAAGAGTGTGAAAATGACTAACATTGCTGCGGATTTGGCGCATTTTGTTCTCTTGAAAAAGAACAGATGAGACAACAGCATGTGGAAATCCCTCCGTCACTATCTCCTGACAATATCTCTGTCGACTCAAACCGTTCATCTGCTTCACCGATTTACCTTTTAACGCAGACAATAATTCACGCAGTCAGCATCTTCGTTATTATAAAACACACTCTGATTATAAAAAAATATTTAAATATTATTAGACGAACTTATTTTATGTAATGCAGTGTGATGTAATGTAATTATTAATTTCTATAGCGCCGCTCACAGCCGATGCCATTCAATAGCGCTCCCAGTGCGATAGCCTCTAGAGCAAAAAATAGGTCTTAAGAAGAGTGAGAGATGTAGATAAGGATCCAGAAAGTAGAGTCCCACTTATATCCGTAGTTGTCGTTTTGCAGGACCTTGCATGGGAGAGAGGATCATATTATTAATGCTTAGACTTGATTGAAGCCGGATAATTAATTAGGTTTAAATTAACTCGTGGAGTAGGTTACGCGTCTTCGTTGTTCATCTATGCACTTACAATTCTATTATTTTGTCGCACCGTATTTGACAAGAGCGGAAACATTGTTGAGTGTGCAACAAAAAAACCATTACTGACCTTTGCGTGAGTTGATGAATGCCATCTGTTCGTTTTTCATTGACGTCGAAACGAATGGAATGAGATTGAAGACCAGACGCCATGTGAAATAATTATGCAGGTCACTAGAAAGTCAACAGAAACATCACCATATGGTAAGTATGAAGAACAAGAGAGAACCAGTATGAAGAACAACAGAGAACCAGTATGAAGAATAGCAGAGGACCAGTATGAAGAACAACAGAGGACCTGTATGAAGAACAACAGAGGACCAGT
>OX243817.1:12320764-12440764 GCA_945859605.1 Lumbricus rubellus | reverse complement strand
TTTGTCATGTCTGAAAAATTATGATGATAATGTAAGCAGTGGTTAAATTCAACCGGATCTCAGACACTCACCGTCTGATTACTCGGATTTCATGGGATCCGTCATCTAAAAGCGTTTGTGAACCAGTCGACTACTTGTTCAAGTGTGTCATTATTACAATAGTTGAACTTTACCACATGCACCTTGTCTCACACATTTACGCTTACCCGAATAGTAAATAACGCATATATTCGTCATCTAGGCATAAGTTACAGATTTGCTAAGATTTAGAGATCCGCCACCCCTGGAATTTAAACACTGAGTGTACAACTGCACATGCAACTACACCGTGGTTCAAAAAAACGTAAGCCAAATTGTTTTGCGCATATCTCTAATACCTGATGACATATCAAGCTACAATTTTCCAAATATTTAGAGAAGTGGACCAAGAATGTGATTCCAAAATATCATGATATAAAGTTTAGCGGACAAAAAGATATGAATATTTAAACTTCATATACCGAAATTGCAGTTTACAAGCAACTTTTCTGTCAGATTCAATAAAAAAGTAAGCCAAACTGTTTTTCTTACATCTCTGATGTCTGATGAGTAATCATAAAAACCTTTTGCCAATATTTAGGGAATTGAACCAAGAATAGGATTCCAAAATATCATGTCATAAATTTGAAGGGATAAAAAGATATGGATATTTCAACTTCATCACCCGAATTTCCAGTTTTCAGCAAGTCTGTTATGGCGTCCATTGCGGTTTCGACGCTTGGCCGTTCCCATTTAGTCTTCGTTGATCCTAGAATAAAACTTAATAGAGCCTATTATCGCGATGTTCTGCTGTCACAGCATCTTCTATCTGTATTCAGAAATCTAGTCCCAGAAGACAGCTTTGTTTTTCAACAGAACAGCGCCATCCCACAGAACCAAGGAAACCATCGAAATGCTGACAAGAGAGACGCCAGACTTCATTTCTCCCACATTATGGCCTCCGAACAGCCCAGATTTGGATCCTGTCGACTATAAAATGTGGAGCGTGTTGCAAGACCGAGCCTACCAGACAACAATCCATGATATAAAAGATCTGAAGCAAAGTTTGTTGGAAGTGCGGGATGGCCTGGACCAGATGATAATTTATCGACGTTGCTGTTGCCATTGCAATGGCGCCAGCGCCTCCAGGCTTGCGTGCAAGCAGGAGGGGGACATTTTGAGCATCTTATTTAAATAAATTATCAAACCATACTGCTGGGGTAATATTGGTAGTTCAATTCTCTACATATCTGGAAAATTTTAGAATAATTAATCATCAGGCATTGGAGATAATAAGGAGACAATTTATCGAATCTGACAGAAAATTGCTTGTAAACTGAAATTTCGGCATATAAAGTTTCAATATTCATATCTTTTTATCCGTTCAACATTATCTAATGAAATTTTGGAATCATATTCTTGGTCCACTTCTCTAAATATTTGGAAAATTTTAGCGTGATATGTTATCAGGCATTAGAGATATATGCAAAACAATTTGGCTTACTTTTTTTTGAACCACGGTGTATAAGTACAAAAATCATCTTTGCAAAATCAGTGGATGTTGCATTGTCGAAGACAGCACTTCTCTGCTGAGCTACAAGTGTTGGCTTAGAAATGGAGGCTTTATATTATGGCATTATGAACAAAGGAGACTATTTTAAAATGCAATCAGCTATAGTCAATTGAGAACATACATAAGTATGCACTGAGCTTACTCACATGCATGCTCACTTGCGTACCGTACATAATTTGTCAGAATACATACTCACAATTCATAGCCTAAAATGTCTACATGCATACAATTCATAAATGCATGCATGTATCATGTCTCTACCTGAGCAATTTGTCTTTCAACGTTGACAACTGATTTAGCAAACTGTTGAATCTCCGATTTCGATGTTTCCTCCTTCTCCCAGATCCGCTTCATCGTTTCGGATATGTACTTCCGGTATGCTGGGATCGAATGTTGGCTGTTACGGCTGAGGTAATGACTCCGATCCGGAAGTGCCAATCCACCAAGATCAATCTAGCAGATAATTATCAACTCAAATCACTTTACATTAAAATTTATGTTAACGAGAATAAAAAATTAAAACCCTGTACAACCATGGTTGGCAAATTCATACAATCATCGTTTTTCAATAATTAATTATAAACCTCTTCTTGAAAACTGTTTCCTTGTTTGGGTTTTGAACCCCCCAGCAGCAGAGGTGTTGAGTTGCTAGTTCCAAATTTCGTGGGCCTATATACATGTATTATAATACACGAGGGAAAGATGATAAGTGAGTAGTGCCATAAGTTATCTTGCCTTGCCCTGCTCTGCTCTGTCAGGCCATGCATCACTCTGCTCTGGTTTACCCCTACTTCCGTCTCACATTACCATACCTTACGCTTGATTTATAATTGATTGATCGCCCTCCTAATTACTCTTACTTATCATCGTTTATGGTCAACCAAATATCCTGGCTTCTTCTCCCTGCCAATTTTTCAATAATAATAGAGTCCCTGCTTTGGTCCTCAGGTTCAAACACTTACTGGGTCTTGTGCCGAAATATCTCTGAGATATCTAATCGACCTCTCCGTTCTCTGGACAGGTCTGCCATGTTCGTCCCACGAGCTATAATGATCGCTATTGTTAAAACTCAATCCTTTACCGTCATTGGTCCTTTCTTATGGAATTCCCTTCCCTCCACTCTGCGTGCATGGAACTCTTCTTTCTGGATCACTATATCTCTCTTTATACGACTATTTTTTTCTATAGGCCTATGAACTACTCAATGGCCATGGTTTGAGCGGCTCTGTAGAAATTACATTACATCAAGATGGCCTTGACGAAATTCACTACGATCACGCTAACAATAACAACGACAACAACGATCATGATGATAATAATCATGTCAGTACCTTGATGATGATGATGATGATGATGATGATGATGATGATGATGATGATGATGATGATTGGTGATAATAATCATGTCAGTACCTTGATGATGTTGATTTGTGACGATGTTTCATCATTTCTAACGACCGTCAGACGGACAAAAGCATCGATGGAATAAGTGAGAAGAAGATCTTCCAGGATCTCCTGTCTCTGAATCCGATTGCAGTCTGACACCAATGCAACAACAGCAACAACAGCGGCGGCAGAGAAAACGCTGTCGTTTCCTGCGCATCAAATAATAATCTACCACAATAAGTAAGCTTAAACAATGCAACACTAATTACTATTCATTCAATCAATCAATCAACATGGAGATTTATATAGCTCCACCTTCGATGTTGCTACTCAGGAATGCTCTCGACCCATTTCAACATCGGCTGGGAAGGACGATTTTAAGGCTGCAATAAAACACATCTAAACACACCCTATAGGCATAAGGCATATGAGCACAGTGGAAGCGCATTCCATACCATGGATGGTCAATAAGAGAGAATGCACGGTGTACTGTCTAAGAGCAGTTCGTGCTCGTGGAATGAGTGTACGCACAGTGGATAAGTAAATGAAAATCGGAATGGACCAAAATGTCAAATAAGTGACCGAATGACGTAACGAATGAACGAATGAACACAAGTCCATGGATGAAAAAAACAATAATATAATAATATTATTGTAGTAACGAATGAAGAATTGAACGAAAGAATAAAATATATACAAAGCAGTCAACGAATGAGAGAGCAAATGAATTGAATGAATCAATAAATGAATGGATCAATCAATAAATGAATGGATCAATCAATAAATGAATTGAATGAATCAATAAATGAATTGAATGAATGAATCAATGAATGAATCAATCAATCAATGAATCAATCAATAAATGAATTGAATCAATAAATAAATAAATGTATCAATAAATGAATTGAATCAATAAATAAATAAATGTATCAATAAATGAATTGAATCAATAAATGAATAAATGTATCAATAAATGAATTGAATCAATAAATGAATGAATCAATCAATGAATGAATGAATCAATAAATAAATTGAATGAATCAATAAATGAATGAATGAATCAATCAATCAATCAATGAATCAATAAATGAATTGAATGAATCGATAAATCAATCGGTAAATCATTCAATCAATCAATCAATCAATCGATCGATCGATCGATTTTTGTATTAATAGTAGCGATAACTAACCTCCTGCGTTGTGATGGGGAGTGACATTCAGACAGGTTGGCCATCCACTGAGAATTCTTCCAAGCGGATCATCATCATCATCATCACCATCACCATCATTACCATCACCATCAGCAGCAGCAGCAGTAGAAACCGCCGTCTGATCCTCCGACTGCGTTTCATACATGCAGATCTTAAAGAGGGCCTTGAACTTCCGTTCTGCCGTCGAAGTCTCGCTTCTCATATCTGGATTCTTGAGTTCAGCGATGATCCGTTGAACAAACAACCTCTCCGCCTCTGAATCCAAACCCCACGCGTCCCTCGACTCAGGTATCTCAGTCTGATCCAGCCAGTCGCCACAGGCGTATCTCCAGATGTCTTCGCAAGGTCGAACACCATCCTGGTCCATCTTATCCAGAAGGTCAACGGCGGCTCTGAGGCAGTGCGGCTTCGAGCAGATCAGCTTGTCGATGCGCGCGGCCAGTGCTTTGTTCCTCGCGTCGGAACCTCTGACGGTCGCTTCCGCTCGGTTGAGGTCGCTCCTCAGAGTTTTCTCCGTCGACTTCCGGTTCTCCAAGTCTCTGCTGCAGATCTCATCTCGATCAGACACCGTTCGGAGCTTCGTGATCGTCGTCAGCTGGATGACGACGAGGCTGACGACGAGGGCGAGCAGGAAGAAGACCCCGATGGCGAAGAGAACCTCGCGACCTAGAAGAACGATGACTGGTTCGTCAAGGACTGGACGCTTCGGTTTCGGATCAGCTGGAGTGCTCGTGACGGCGAGGAGGGACGCCTGGTCGTGTGACTGAGGTTCTTCGTCGATGACTACCTTCTTCTGGAGACGAGGCTGGCTAGGAGTGGCCGTCGTGGAGGACAATCCGGTCGACTGGCTGCACTCGCCCGCTTTCTCCTTCTCCAAATCCATCTTCTCCAAGCCACCTTCTACAGTTTTTAAATTGCGGTTCTTTCTCCTCCTCTTCCAACGTTCCTTATGTTATCTTCGCAAACTGTAATGTAACTGCACACGTTCAGATTTATGTAAAGTAACTTCCGTAGAGTTCATCAAATGTAGTCGTGATAAAATATTAATGATAATAATTATCGTTGCTGTAAAGTTTGTCAACGAAGATTAAGTTTATAAATGTCGAATGTTGTTATCATCGCTGCATCAGTTCTTTCATTCTGAATCGATGGATGTTAGATCCGATTGAACGAAGCCGCATTCAGCATCACACAACGATCACCGGCACCATCATCAGCATCATCTCTGCTTCTATGTCTCTGTCTCTGCCTCTGCCTCTGTATCTGCCTCTGCCTATGCCAATGTCTCTGCCTATGCTAATCCTATGTCCCTATTCTGTCTCTTTGTCTCTGCCTCTGTCTCTGTCTCTGTCTCTGTCTCTGTCTCTGTCTCTGTATCTACCTCTGTCATCTGCCTCTGCCTCTGCCTAACTGTCTCTGCCTCTCCTTGTCCTTCCGAAACGCCGATGGATGTCGCCAAACTGCAGATAGTTTCTGCACTATGCAGGAGAACATCCGTGAACAGAGTATATATATAGAAGACCATGTACAATGTACAATTGTACATCTACCGGGCTTTTAAAACTCTGACGCGAATGCATTTGCATGTTCATTACCATGAGTATGTATGCATGCTTATAAATATACATGCGATGTATGTTATGTATGCAAGCGCGTACATGTATGTATGTATGTATGTATGTATGTATGTATGTATGTATGTATGTATGTATGTATGTATGTAAGTATGTATGTATGTATGTATGTATGTATGTATGTATGTATGTATGTATGTATGTATGTATGTATGTATGTATGTATGTATGTATGTATGTATGTATGTATGTATGTATGTATGTATGTATGTATGTATGTATGTATGTATGTATGTATGTATGTATGTATGTATGTATGTATGTATGTATGTATGTATGTAATATGTATGTATGTATGTATGTATGTATGTATGTATGTATGTATGTATGTATGTATGTATGTATGTATGTATGTATGTATGTATGTATGTATGTATGTATGTATGTATGTATGTATGTATGTATGTATGTATGTATGTATGTATGTATGTATGTATGTATGTATGTATGTATGTATGTATGTATGTATGCATAATAATAATAATAATTACGACGATTTATATGGCGCAGTAACACAGCCATGCCGTTACAAGGGCGCCATGTATGTATGTATGTATGTATGTATGTATGTATGTATGTATGTATGTATGTATGCATACACATTGTATGTATGTATTGAATTTAGGCGGTTTGCGCAAGTGTACGCCGGCAGGGAGGGGTGGGGTCTCGACCAAATGCACGCACCTAGGGGAAAATAAATGTTTTGTAGATGACTTTAGTTAATTAACTTTTTGTAATGGGGAGGGTGAGGAGAAGCATATTTTATTTTATAAGTACGCATAGTGAGGGAAGTTCCGCAATATGCACGAGTTTCAACAGGGAAGGAGGTAGAAAATACGAATGTTTTGGGCACAAAAAAATTATGTGATATATGGACGTGCCCTTGTGCATTTTCTTGTATAGAGACCGGCCATGCAATGATGCGAACCGATATTGTAGCAGATGAGCAGACGACATGACGATGACGTGTCAATGTGATGATGTGGCGCCACAATAAAATATTCATCTCATAAGCTGTTTTCATATGATGTGTGTCCACTGGTTCCTCTGTATTTGCCGCGGGCGTCCTCATGTTGTCGCGCATAGTCTGCTGGTGGTGGCCCAGTGGTGGGACTTAACAATGAGGAAGGCCTTAATGCATCTGTCGATGGGTGGTTAGGTGTATGCGTCCAGATACCTGCTGTCTGTCTGTCTGTCAGGTTCGTTATATCTCTAGAGACGGATCCATCAAAATGCGTCCTTGGTGGTTTTTTAATTGGGATCATAGTTTATACATACAGCCTACCGGACGTTTTTCTGTGTCCAGCTGCGACTTGCTGGTTAAACACCGTGTGTCTACTTGTTCAAGTGATCAAACGCCAGTGTTTCATGCGACATCCATCCCATCTTTGTGCGTCCTTCCTAAGACTTTTACTGAAGTGGTTTTTCCCCCACTAAACTCAAAAAGCACTCTTTTGCTGTACCATGGCGTCGATAGCGCCTCTGAGACTCCTGGAAAAGACGCTGCGAAAATGCATGAACGAATGAATTTTTTAATTTTTATTATACATGTACGTTGTTGTCTCAGTCTCACGAGTTTTGTCTCTTGATATTTGATTTCAGAATTTGTCTAACGTGACCATTAGTAGTTGTACGGACGACTACATTTTACTTCGCACAGGCTTATACGCTGTGAGAGAGTACTGTTGCTCAAGAAGCAACAGAGTATGCAGAACTAGTTCCCTCTAGAACTTATCATAAATTATATCTCCGGTACTTCTTTATCTGCGCTTGCTACACCGTTAGCAAGGGAATCGCATTCAGGGTCGGACTGTCGGTATACTCATAAGAAATTGTTTACAAGGAATGATGCCACCACACTTACATCTTTCGTACCAGAGTCCTCAGCATTTTGAGCATCTTCCGTATCTTCATCATCTCTGGTATCTTCAGTAGATATTCAGAGTTAAATTCGCTAAGAGGAATGCAGGTAAGGATGTAGGTCGAAATGGAGCCAGAGAGATAGAGAGAAATAGAGATAGAGATAGAGATAGAGAGAGAGAGAGAGAGAGAGAGAGAGAGAGAGAGAGAGAGAGAGAGAGAGAGAGAGAGAGAGACAGACAGACAGACAGACAGACAGACAGACAGGCAGGCAGACAGACAGGCAGGCAGACAGGCAGACAGACAGACAGAGAAAGAGAGAGAGACCACTAGAGAGATAGAGCGACAGAGAGGAGGCGAAGAGCAACGAGGTTATTATTGGATCGAGCGATATTTGTCATCGGCTGACTCAGCAGTTGTCGATAAACGGTTCGCCTCATCCGCTGAGAGCCATGGCGTTTGACACGCCGACCATACACACACACAGAAGTCGCTAGAGAGAATTATATATCGAATGAAGCCGCACTGCCACCGATGCAATTCCATATCCTGTGATGACACGGTACAAGCCGCACAGCGACCAACGACAGCGAACAATGTAAACAATTACGATATGGCAATACACATAATATACATATACACATAATAAATATATGCATATATATAAATTATATATAAACCTGCCTATATGCATTGTATAGGCCCTACATGTAGAAATATACCTATATTTACATCGCCGGAGGCAAACAAATTGTGCCGAATTTTATCGCTTAGGGCCTACGTATGTACAAAACACTCATGTATGCAATTATATAATTGCTATTTTTATGGTTGTATATGAATACTTCAGCTCTCTATGCATGATATACATTAATGGACGAAAGAGACAAATGCATACAATGCTCTCTGCATAATCAGGAACAGGAACTTGTACCAAGGTTTAAAAAATTGTTTTTAAAAATCCTAAGTTTAAACTGAACTATGTATGCATGGTTATCATGGCGTTGATACTCTCGGAAACCCTATCTTTAATATCGTATGGCGAAAATGTGATAGCAACAAGATTTACAATATCATTGACATCGTGACGTCCGTGACAATTTAACCAGGTTTGATTTAGAATTAACGTAACTCAATTCACATTGTGACGTCATTGTCTGGCTGAGGTATATACTTCACAGAGCGTAATTCCTTGTGACGTCATTGACAATTTCATCGGTCAAGATAAAAAAAGTTTACCTACCATGCAGGTAGCGCAATTTCCATGGCAACGGCAATGACAATTTACCGACTGAGCTGGCTTATAATAATGGTCCACAGAGAACAGTTTTTCTATTGTAACGTCATTGACAATATTATTATTCAACCGCTACTGATCTATTTGCAATTTACATGATGACGTCATTGGATATTGAACCGATTATTACATGCGGAGGAATATAAACCAAATTACATTTGTTTGTATGTGCACTTGTTATAGCGCCCCTTCAAGCTCTCTCTACTCAGAGGCGCTCCCGATGCAGAGCGGACACTGCATTGGAGTTTCACGCCGAAGTGCTGAGCAATTGCGAGTGAAGGACTTGCCCAAGGTCCTTACGCGGCGAGGTGGATTCGAACCCACGACGCCACCACTAGACCACCGCGCCCCACATTGTAGCAAAACAGAAATTTAAACCAGCTGAAGACTTGAAGTTTGAATATGGCCGTTGATTTTTTTGCAATTGAACGGTCGGAATGTAATGATTTTGGAATGGCTTTAACTACATGTATGCAGACCTATTAGAAAGGCGTGGCGGTTGATATTTCAACCTTCGAGCAAAGTGCCGATCCCTGGCTGAATTTGTGAAAAACTTGCCTGATGTATAAAAGCTGTCGTTACAGTAGAATTTCTCGGTCGTAATCACATCGTTGTACCGTCGTATAGTCCCCAAATTTCTAAAGCGCCACTCGAAAGTCAAGCGCAGGGCACGAGCTTATTCACGAGCGGCCATGCTGCTGCACTCCTGAAGGCGTGAAGTTCAGAGTGCAGATCAGAGCTCAGTTTCGGTTGTGTACCGTAGCTATTTCGACCGCCGAGAATTGAGTTTCGACCAGTGTGTGACAGAGCATTTTTTGTTCGGAAATTCTGCCGCTTTCAATAAGCGACACTGCTATCATAAACACTTGTAAAGAAACTACATCAAATACTATTCGTCGTTTTTTAACTTTCGTAATCGTCGCAATTGTAAACACTAAATTTCTACAGCGCCCACAAAACCCAGGTCGCGGGGACCATCTTATTTACAGGCGCTCGATCAAAGCAAAATCTAATGGGATGGGGTCAAGATACTGAAAGTCAGGCGAGGAGTTAAGACAGACGGCCATGGAGGACTTTGTTGCTTTGTCGCCGGTTCTGGGTTTTATTGGTATCACCAGGTCCTGCATGGTACTTTGCGCGAATGACCTCAGCGTAGAGGCTCTACGAAGAAGGCGTGAAAGAAGCAGTTTGGTCACTCCACAAGAAAAGTGGACGCTTAGAGTGAAACTCAGGACCCGGGTGAAACCTCACATTACCACAACCACTCCATAGGAAACTTGTGACCAATAGATTTCATATCTCGTCCCTATTTTAGCTATAATTGTGTCTCCTTAATTATCGTTTTCCGAATAATTATTTTGTCTAATTAAAGTTTTTTCCTTCAATTTTAAACATTTAGTGTATGACTTCAGTCATTTAAGGGGGGGCACATTCCATGCAATTTTTAAATGGTGGGCCATTGCTAGATTGGCCCCCTAGATCCGCCCCTGCATGAGTCTAGAAGCAGCATTTGAGACTGAATGGAGAGGGAGAGTTCAATTTTGGGGAGATCCATGAGGAGCGAGTTACAGTAATCTATGCGAGAGCAGATAAACGAATGCACGATGATAATTGTTTGTATGTGCACTTGTTATAGCGCCCCTTCCAGCTCTCACTACTCAGAGGAGCTCCAGAATGCAGAGCGGACACTGCATCGGAGTTTCAGGCCGTAGCGCTGAGCAATTGTGAGTGAAGGACTTGCCCAGGGTCCTTACGCGGCGAGGTGGATTCGAACCTCGAACCTTCCGGCTCCAAGGCAACGACGCCACCACTACACCACCGCGCCCCACAAATTAAATTAGGCATATTGTGGTAAAGACTGCAGTGGGGCAACGAATCGTCTGATTGCTGTCAGTCGCCTTAAATGCAAAGATAGGAGCGAGTCAAATTCGAGACATGCTCTATTGCTCAGAAAAATTTAGTGCTGGTCAAGAATGACATCCAAATCTAGCTTATAGAACACTAGATAAGAAAGTAGATGTTACCGGCTATGTCAGACGCAGCAGAATATCCTTAAATAAATTGATATGGTGTTTTGGACACCTTTAAATCGCTCTTTGAAATATTATACAAACTTTTTCTTGTATCCGTAAGCACGTATTGTCTGAGTTTTTAATGCACAAGATGTTCACAAGGTTTGGTTTAACCCTCATGCTACCAAGATTTTCTGCTTCATGGACTACCAAGGGATGGTGGTTACCAACCCCCTTGGATTTTGGGCTTGGTTTGAGACATCATAACCTTTTATTTGGCGTCACGTTCCCCTCCCCGTTTTTTGTGATGCAACCTTATTTGTTTATTTAGGTCTATTATACTGTTTGTCATTTTGTTCTTTAATATTAATTTTAGCTTGTCTGATATATCCCTTACGTTAGGCCTATCTCCGTAATTTCAAGGATTCAGCTAATTTATGTCACTACTTAACCGTTTCAATGTCTTCAATTGAAGCCAGGGCTTAAAGTGTGGCTGGACGGTCATGGACGGCGTCCATGCACTTATTTTAAAATATGAACACCGTCCTGTCACTTATTCGCCAGCACAGCCTGGAAAGGTATTAGCCTATAAGAGGCGTCGATGCAGGCACTTTTTTTGGAAAGGTAAGGAGTAGGGTGGTCGTTAAGAATGAAAGTTGGAATCTACTATTCTCCAAGTTTTCATTTGGTGCCATTCTATCCAGAAACATCACACAAAAAGTTGTGAGAGAAAATATTAATATTTAGGACTTGCACAACACCATCAAAGTTTCACCATGTATCAAAGAAGCGAAAACTTGACTTGTAAGCATAATAAAGCATGGATTTTCAAATCCGAATTCAATACAATGCAACGATATTATTGTATGCATGATTGCCAATGATTATACTGTTTGGTGATTAAGATTGCAATTATTATTATTGTTGCTGGGGTACGTAATCAATGTCAATGTGACCTTGAAGGCTTTACGGCACTCTCCTTTGTTCGTGCCGAGAACGAGTTGCGATTGTCTTCTACAACTTCTGATAGAAATTGTTTTTGTTGTTCATTCCTTGTACTTGAGGCATTGAAATGCTGAATAAGGGTGATACCATGCTCAACTAGATCACTGATAACCTTTATGGAACTCCAGCTTGTCGAGCTCTTCATGATTTATCGGACCACTTGGATCGTGCTCCAGAAGTGCAACTATTAGCTTCTAGATGCAGAACAGGCCACGAGTTGAATTTATCCCGAAATGATGTCGGCCTAGTCTTTTTTGCGAATGGTTGGGAGAAGAGTTGTTGTTATACATTTGGGGATCTCAGAACCTTCTTTGTCCATTAGAACTGCTACGATCAACTTCTTCTCTTCCAATGACTCGTCATTGTGATTCGCAAAGAAACCCAAGTCTGCCAACAGCTTGAATAAATACCAGAGATTTAGACCAAAGGGTGTCAAAGCGGTATCAGCAATGACCTACTGCGTATATAAAGAGAGATTAGGCCTACACAGCAGTATTAGATCGTTCTTAGGAGCAGTGGTTGCTGATGGGGTTTGAAGCCAATGGCGGCCATGTAGATGCATGTCCCAAACAGACTAATAATTGTTTTCGGATGCTCCCACACATGTTCGCCATAAGATGATCGACTCTATGACTACAATCGTTGCTGTAGCCTAGACGGTAAACCTACTCGTCTTGAAATATTAGCAACATCTTCATGCAGTAAATTGCTCTCGTCATCCATTTAGGTAGGTTACTGCTATAGAGGGGTTTGCAACCGATGTTAGCTTCTTTAAGCCTTGCCGGTATGCAGCTTCCAAATATGCTCAGTCTCCTGAGTTGGAACTTTGTTAAAGGTTTGGCTTTGACCAAAATGAGAAGCTGCTTAGTAGTCTGAGTGATACTATCCCTGATGCCACGTTTTTCACGCTTATGATGATGGAACAGTACTTTGAGAAGTTATCTGCGAGAATGTCTACTCATGATGGGGGCATGGAACCTTTGAAGCTCTTCTCTGTCCCCTAACTTGCGATATTACCACTAGCGCTACTGTAATCGGCATCGCCTTCTCAATATTAGTTGCAGACATTCAAATAACGCCCCTATACTGCTGTATATGTTAATACTAATTATGCATGGCGTTGTTGGAAACAAGTTGACCAATGAACAAGCACAGCATGTTCAAGTGGTGAAGTTAAAAACATGATTCAGCAGGTTGAACAGGAAGGGACAGCAAGGATATCGTTGTTTGGAACACAAGCATTTACATGGAACCTTTGCATTGTAACACTGTAGATTTATACTACATAATAAATTGTTTAATGTATGAGATACTATACAGTATACAGTATAAGATATAATAATAGCCCAATGTATGTAAGACTATGTGTATTGTGTACGGAACTGCATTGATGACTTGGATTGTAATTAATAAAAGATCATAACATTGGATGGAATAGATCATTGTTCGCAGGAATTCCCTCACTCGTCAATTGCCCCTAAAATGCTCATAAAAAGAGATAATTAGCAATCACTGATGACAAGAACATTGTAGAATATGATTTTCATTAAGTATTTTTGTCAGAAAACCATAATTCTGAAAATTTGAAGTAAATAATACTTATGCTCGAAATTATGACAATTATTTGTAAAATACTAAACTTCAACGACGTTGTGCAAGTCCTAAATATTTTTCAATTCCGATAATTTTTGGGCTAGGCTACATAGGTTTTAGACCAAGTGGCGCGGAATGGCGGGTTGGAGAAATGTGACATCCTAAGTTGAAAATTTTCTATTAGAGATGCAACCACCCTAGTAAGGAGCGTCTTTTGGAAAGGTAAGGGGCGTCCAGGCACTTCTTTGGGAAAGGTAAGGGGCTTCCAGGCACTTATTTTTCTACACTTTAAGCACTGATTGAGGTGTTACGACCTAGCACAGTATGAGAAAGGAAATTTACTAATGTGTTTTATATGTGTTTTAGTCAAGTTCTTACACAAGTAAATGCTTTAGCAAATGTTTAGTTAAGTGGGCTACAGTAGGCTTATTTTTCCATACTTAAAAAGTTTAGTTTGTAATTTTTATTGTTTATTTTTATGTCAGCATGGACTATGTAGACTTAGGCTGTGTTTACAATTTTATTTGATTGACGTCGTTTGCTCTATTATTATAGTAGGGCGGCAAGATAAATATCTAGATAAGATCAGATTGGAATTATGGTTAAGATAGATAGGGATTAGATTTTTTATGATTAGGATTAGATTACTATAATGAAATGACAGAAAACAACAGTTGATTGATTTTAATCAGTGGTGGCGCCACCTATTCAATACAATGTAGTTAATTCGTGTCAGGTTCTCATGAAAGATATTTGTTTATTCAGCAGAAGATATTAAAGTTTCAGTTTCACACATCAATCAAGCAGCATAACCTCACAATAAGCAGCATAGATTGGATAATATTATAGAAATCGAAGAAAATTATTATTGAACGCTTACAGACCAGTTATTGTAGCATAAGCTTATTTAAAGTAAAAGCAATTCAGCATTAACTTTAGCCTACTTACTAATCTTATTGCAAGTACTGTTCAGCTACTAAGAACACCATGAACAGTACATTGTATGGTAGGCCTAATGATTACTGCATTTCTAGTGAATTCATAGGACAGGTAGAGGTACTGGACTAATGGTGTTTCCTCTTAAACTTTTAAAATAACAACCCGAGATATCTAAATCTCTGAATGTCAACTCCTAGCCCGGAGCTTGAACCGCAATCTGTTGTATCCAAGAGACGAATGCCGCTCTCGCTTACCGGTGTAGCTAACTAGGCCAAAGTATACTATAGCCCGCTCAAATAACTTAGGGTATACCTCTGGTGGCGCCGCCACTGATATTTAATTTAAGTAAATCCATATATAATATATATATAGTACAAGCCAAAGAGACAGCATACTGACCGCTCGAAAACGATAAATTAATTAAACCAGTCAATGTAGTATGCGAATGCCGATCAATTAAAAATAATAATCTAAGAACGCTTCGTAATTATGCAGATGAGAAATAATTATTCATAGAAGACCGAGAGTTGTTTCTGTTGGTCAATCGTCGGCTAAGTAGTATTATAGGCCGATGATTTGTTTTTTGTAGCTCCACAGTTCGCGGGATGTGGTGTTACCATACTTTGCATTTCATGTCTGGATTCATTGGTGACTGTGGTGAGCAGCGGAACGTGGTGCCGAAGTCTTCCGTTTGTGAGATTGTCCCTTTGACACTGCATGGGAACAATTATACAGTAAGTAAATAATAGCCTAAGTAGGCCTATATTAAGTAAATTATATTCATTTTTATAACCAGATGCCAAACAGCACTCTGGTGAACAAGACATCAAAATCTATCAATACTACACAAACTCAGGGTGAGAATAGCCCGGGTGTTCGAGGGTTTAAACCCCCAGTCTTTCTTACAGCCACATAGTAAATTTGGTTTTTCACACCCCAATTCCAAGTGGATCATAGTCCAGCCAGTTATTTTTCCACAATTCACACACTACACAAGCTAATTTTTAATAATATTCTAGTTATAAATGTTTCCTCATTTGATTGACTGTTCTTGGCAGAGCCTGGTCATAGCGTCTGGGCGCAAGTTATGGCCCGTTTGCTTCGCTGGGTAACAGCTTGTAGAGGACATAAGCGGGTTTTTAAAGAACCGCCGAACTCGATCAGCTTCAAGGCATAGGCTAGTTCTTCGAACTTTGGAATATCACCAGAAGATATCCCACTCCCATCTCCGGATATAGTTTTGAAAACCTGAGGGATCATAAATACCTCGTACAAAATATTAATAGGTCTAATAGCCTAATACATTACGATCAAAGTTACCGTATTTCTTCGATTGCATGAATGTTGCGACTCATGAACTTCTCCACGCTTTCTTTTCGTCTCGATTTGCACCAATTCTACACATGTTGTTATTATTTAACACAAGAACAATACCATATAAGGTGAAGCTAAGTGAACGTTTTTTGTAGGCACTTAAACTGCTCTATTTTGAACGACTATTGGTAGGCCTATACATACATTGACCTGGAATGGTCTTCTATATAGGTCAACTTCCTCTCCTGATGATAGATCACAAACGCCTCAGTCTCAATCTGAAGTTCTCTCTTGCGTCGATGATTGTCGGAGACCGTTTCACAGTCGATATAATTAGATTATTACTTTCAACAGCAATAATAATTATACGAATTTATCAATCAACGCATTGACAATTCAATTTACTAAGCGTAGGCTACCACGGAGAAGTATTGGTGCTTTCTGTATGCCTATACTACAATAAATTACAGCCCTAAAGAAGTTTCCAAATTAAGTTACGTTGATTTATATCCACTGTGTTTTCCGTATAATTATTATGTCTACAATAATTAATAATTTGATGTTTGTATAATTTACCTGCGCAAAGGCCACAAAGAACACCTCGTCGTTTGTGAGATTCAGTCCTGGTAACGTGATTTCGGAGGCATGGCTTGTCTCCCACGTCTTGTACGCCTAACATCACAGAAATTAGATTAGCACACGATACGTCGTGACGCCGATATTATACTGGAACACATATACAATGTATACATGTAGCACTATGAAATATATAGGACGAGACAGCGTAAGGGAATTAGTCTCTATATATCGCATCACGATAGAATTTAAATGCAACGTGTGTCGTGCTTTCAGTTCTACGGGCAGTTAGGCCCTACTGTCGATCTAATGTAATCTAATCTAATCTAATCTGCTTATATATCAGTCTTATGTAACCGAAATGAAGCAGGCCATATAACACTATTTTGTCCCTAACGGGCCTAACCAGGACGGAATTGGAATAGCTGAATGTAACAGAATCTAAATAGAATGTCTTCTGACAATAATCTAGAGGTTGACATGGTAGACATGGTAGACATGGTAGACATGGTTGACATGGTAGAGAGTGTTGTTGACTTACCTAAAGAGTAGGCTATAGTGTGTCACAGCATAGTCATAAAAGGCAACCTCATTTAAATATACCTCATTTAAATATAAGTAAACAACTTTTTGCTTTTTCCAAATAAAGACCATGATGCGTGTACCTTGTAGGCGTGTTTGAGACCACCGATGTCGGCAAGGTTTTCATTCAACGTCAGCTCTCCATTCACCTGAATGACATAACATTACTTTGAATAGATTTATCGAATTATAATTAATTATAATCTCTCCATTCAGGCATTCACCTGAATGACATAACATTACTTTGAATAGATTTATCGAATTATAATTAATTATAAGGGGGTGCTCGATAGTACAGCGGTTAGCGCGCTGGACTGTCGACCGAAAGGTCGGGGGTTCAAATCCCCGCCGGGGCAGAAATTTGCAACGAGATTTCTGTTCCACAAGCACCCCCTAGCCGACTCAGCTATGATGAGTACACTGACCTCACGGTCAGTGGATGATGAGACGGCGAGGGAGAGGATTGGCCACCGCCCTCATATGCCGAGGCCTTGAAAATGAAGGCGCTAACACTTCATCCCCATTGGCTAGCCCTCCGGGCTAGCTAGACGGGATATCATCATCATCATAATCTCTCCATTCACCTGAATGACATAACATTACTTTGAATAGATTTATTGAATTATTGACGATTCAGTAAACAGCCAAACAACTATGCAGTCACGCAAGTCACGGTATGCCAGATTAAAGTAGGAGATGACAGAATTGTATGGTTAGAAGTGGTAGGGCAGGGTGGGGTGAGTAAAGCTGTTATTGGCGGTTATGTGATTGTATGCATTTCATGTCTCTGCTCCCAGGGAATGGAATCGACTACCGCTCTCGCTTCGTAGCTCGTATTCATTTTCTTCCTTCAAAAGCGGCGCAAAACTCGCTATTTTTTCTTTTGGGCTTTCAGGCACAATGATAGATAGCCTAATTATTTCACTGAATCTTTTCCTGGCGGCTGACTATCTGCGACTCAGATTCAATTGTAACCTATTCTAGCGCGCACTACACATTTATCTGTCTATCTATTTTTAATAATAATAATAGTAATAACCCACGGTGAGGTGTAATTGTTCCAGAATAGGATACATTGCTTTGATAAATTATAAGTCTCTGAGGGAACGAAGCACCTCAGGGCAAAAAATAGTAATAATAATAATAATAATAATGATAATAATAATAATAATAATAATAGTAATAATAATAATAATAATAATAATAATAGTAATAATAGTAATAGTAATAGTAATAGTAATAATAATAATAATAATAATAATAATAATAATAATAATAATAATAATAATAATAATAATAATAATAATAATAATAGCAACACTTTCCCTTCTGCGAAGACTAGCCATTCCAGAACACTGCCCCTAATTTTTATAAATCCTGATGGATTAATGATACTTCGGTTTAAAAAAAATTATGGAACAGAATATGGAGGAACAAAAAGGGCATGCATGGCAGTCTAATGGTTTTATTAATGCGTGATAATTATTCTAATGTGATTAATCAATGTCTAAAACATGGCAACACGTCAAGCGAACATTCGATCAGTCAGTTAATCAATCAGTCAGTCAGTCAATCAGTCAGTCAGTCAGTCAATCAGTCAGTCAGTCTATCAGTCAGTCAGTCAGTCAATCAGTCAGTCAGTCTATCAGTCAGTCACTCAGTCACTCAGTCAGTCAGTAAGTCAGTCAGTCTTTCAGTCAGTCTTTCAGTCAGTTTTTCAGTCAGTCAGTCTTTCAGTCAGTTTTTCAGTCAGTCAGTCTCTCAGTCAGTCAGTCAATCAGCCAGTCTTTCAGTCAATCATTCATTCATTCACTCAGTCAGTCAGTCATTAATCTTACTTCTAGCACAATCTCAATTCATTAGTAGGCTACTAATACCAACAACATCAACTCATCCATCATTGCTTAATGGTCATTAACAGCAGCCACATAAAAACGTATTTATTCAGGCAGGTAACGGAGGCAGGTGGTGAGCGACCTTACATGTATTCCGTTGACCTTACCTATATTCTATTGACCTTACCTGTATTCCAATGATCTTACCTAGATTCTGTTGACCTCACCTACATTCCGTTGACCTTACCTGTATTCTATTGACCTTACCTGTATTCCAAATTTCCAATGACCTTACCTGTATTCCAATGACCTTACCTGTATTCTATTGACCTTACCTGTATTCTATTGACCTTACCTGTATTCCATTGACGGTGAGACCATCGTAATATTCTTCAACACATCTCGTACGCGTCGTGAACTGCGCCATTGTCTCATTAGTCCACCATTCCTTAAGGTTCCCCTCGCTGTCGTACAGTGCACCTGAGGTTACAAGGTAAAAATTCGGTTACACTAAACCAAGCTTTCGTAAAATAAAGAAAAGTCAACAGGACCACGTCCAGTAATGTATCAGATGCGAGTCCATTGTGTTGAGACTTGAGAGTTGTGTTGTCGTTGTTGTTGTAGTGCTTTACACAGTTATATCTTCCTATATTCTCTCACATTTTACTCTATAATAATTATTATATACCTTAACTCTTTTCTTCACCTCAGCCATTTCCGACCAACCACTACTGTCTTGTCTCGTCTAAAGATGACAATTTGCATGTCCTGCCTCTATCTGTCTGAAGATCTCCAATCCTGTCCTGTCTTATTCTGTCATGTCGTGTCCTGTCATGTCATGTCCTGTCCTGTCATGTCATGTCCTGTCCTGTCATGTCCTGTCCTGTCCTGTCCTGTCCTGTCATGTCATGTCATGTCATGTCCTGTCCTGTCCTGTCATGTCATGTCCTGTTCTGTCCTGTCATGTCATGTCCTGTCCTGTCATGTCATGTCATGTCATGTCCTGTCCTGTCCTGTCATGTCATGTCATGTCCTGTCCTGTCTTATTCTGCCATGTCATGTCAGATAGAGGCAGGACATGCAAATTGTCCTGTCCTGTCCTGCTTGTCAACACAAGTGATTCACTCATTTAGTCCAAGTCTGTCTCTCTTTTCTCATTTATAGCCAATCAACAATCAACATTCTAACGTATTTGTGGCCTTTCTTCCGTTTCCTCTGCATCTATAGCATGGAAAATCTTGTGAGTGATTCCACCAGAAACTGATATGCCAACCAAGATTCCCCCATTATGGAAAGATCCTAGATAATAACGAGAATCCTCAAAAACGATACAAAACGCAGTTTAAAATGCAATCCGACAACAAGCGGAGAAATTTATCATTCAATATTCGTCTAGTAGGCCTACTCGTCTAGTATAGTTCGTGCATCATTTGACCATTCAATCAGGACGAGAGATAGGGACAGATCGATAAAATTATTGTCCTTGGTGATCGTAGAAGGACTGAATATATTATATACATATATATATATAATATATATATATATATACATACATGTATATTATAATATATATATATAGGGCAGTTCATGCAGAAACAATCAGTGGAGCATAAAAGATAGAAGAGGGGAAAAACGCGTTACGGATGAACGATTGAAATTCGTTTACATACAGCGCAGCAATTCAGCCAGCCTTGCATCGTCGTTCATATAGCCTAATAATAGGCCTATATGAACAATTATTATTGCTCTGGCTGTTAGGCTATTTATATTTTATACACATTCCGCCAACAGAGAATGTCTATACTAATCCGGTTACCAGAACATTGCAAAATGTCCATGAAGTCTATTATGTTGTATGAAAGCAGGATGGTTCTCTGCCCGAAGGCAGGTTCATTGGCTTTACGCCCCTGGGATGAGATGAGTAAGGTGGTTTCCCGTTGCCTTCCTCACAGACAATTATGGGTAAGCAACTTGCCCAAGGTCGCTCCGCAGCAGCTAGCTTGCGCCCTGCGTCCCACACGTGCTAGCCCGAGATATCTAGATCTCCGAATGTCAACTCACAGCTTTCATCGAAAGCGTGGCTAATTTCATGAGCAGTCCGTTGTAACCAACAGACGTGTGCCGCTCTCGCTTACCGTTGTAGCTAAATAGGCCAGTAGCCTATATGCTGTATAGAAATTGTAAATGTTCATAAGCAGGAGTTGGACTCTTACCACTTTCATCGAAAGCGTGGCTGATTTCATGAGCAATCGTTGATCCAAGAGAGGCATAATTCACGAAGCTACAAGGCAAAAAAGCTCCATGGTTAAGTAATAAATAACTAAATGTTACTAAAAAATGCTATGATGCTTCGATTATAAAACTTGAGTTATTATACCCTGAATCACAAAACAGCCAAAAGACTCCTTTAAAAACTCTAATGAGGCATACATAAAGATACACTAGCCTATTGGTTGAAAGCATGTAAGTGCGCCCATGGTTAGGACTTAATAAAGGAGATAGGTCAACTCAAATCGCATCCTGAATTCCTTTGAAAGTTAGTGTAGGCCTGATCGATAGCCGAAATCTATCAATAAGGTCTACACTGATCTATCGACTTCCATAATATAAAAGTGGCAATAATTACCACTTTCGTAATCATAGGCGTAGGGGACATTTCAGCGTGGGGGGGGGGCAAAAATAAGACTTTTGCCCGCAAAATTTTTTTTCATCCGGCCGAAATCTTAAGAAAAATTTCCGTTACGTTTGCCCGAAAATTCTGACGACCTTTTTTTAGTCACCCGGCCGAAATCTTCTGAAATTTCCCGTTACTTTTTGCCCGAAAGATCTGACGACCTTTTTTGTTCGGGCAAGTCTGATTTTTCGGGCAAAAAGACCCGGAAAAATAAAAAAAACTAAATTTTAAAAAAGTTTTCTATTTTTCCGGGTCTGCTTGCCCGAAAAATCAGACTTGCCCGAAATTTGGGGGGCATTTGCCCCCCCCCCTGGACCTCCGTCTCCTACGCCTATGTTCGTAATGAAAAAGTGTTAATGTTACTCTGTTGAAAGCAGGAGAATGTTGCTGCATGCAAAGCTTATTTAAATCACTGGCATACTGACCAAAATCCGTTACTCTTACTTTGGTGCTTTCTTGTCATAGAACGGCTTTTGCAACAAACCAGCTGTGAAACCTGAAATACCGAAGATAATTTCTGCTATCAAACAACACATCGTAGAAGTAATGAAACCTCGCGTATATATCATCTTTAATTCAAAACTGTAGGCGTAATAGAAATGAAAATATAAACACCCTTCTTTGAAAGATATTAAGCTAATAATAAGTATATGCTGAAGTAACAAAACTCGAAACATCTGGAATTTGGTAGGCTATTAGGCTTTCAACACAGCTCCGCAATACATTTGCAATAAAATGAAATCAATTTACTTTGCTGTGAATGGCTCTTAGCCTAGATATAAATTACAAAGATTGGCAATACATTTCGGCAACAGCTGAAGTAACGGTAAATGTTCTAACAAATAATAAGGAAAATAAAACAAAATTATTTTGAAATAAACAATGATAGAATTAATCAATCATACCGACAATGTTTTCTGTCATCGAGTAGAAGGCGTTAACCTCAAGTGGATTCATTGACCAACTAAAATCACAAAATATAATTTTCAAGATTTGTTAAACTACTTCTTGATCACAGTATATTTATTCACTTAGACAATAGACATGCCAGGCTGCAGCGCTATAGGCCTATATCTGGTAAATGATTTGAGAAAATGGAGTAATATTGCGTTTATGGTCCGTAGCTAACAATAGAGTTGGGATGGCAGGACTGAGGGAGAGGAAGAGGAAAAGCAGCAACAAAGATTTTTTCCAGTAAAGTTATTCTGCTAGCGGTCTGTAGGTTGGCTCGCGGACTGCTATTGCGCATCATTAGGCCTACAAACTGCGGGCAGCAGCCTAAAGCTAGTTCATAGGTTCAGATCACATAGCAAATTAGTTCACAGAAGTTGATTCGTTTAGATCATTACTGAAGAAATTATGCAATCCTCTCAAATACGACACAACTATTATACAAAAGCCTTAATGAATATTCAAACCAGAGATAGTCCCAAAACTTGCACACATTCGGTTTCATCGCATAGAGTTGCACACCATTTTAAACTGCATAGGTCTTATATAAGAATATCCGCGCAACGAAGGGACGTTTAACTGCCCAGGGCCCCAGGTTAATGCGATATATAGGCTATGTATACGTGATTTTGCGTACAAACGCGTCCGGCAGGAGAGGGTCTAGGCAAAATGTAGCATAATTATGAAAAATAAATTTACAATTATGACGTCCTCACTAGCCATATTTATAACTTCGCATTTTACTATAATAGTTTTCCGATGGCATTTGATTACATTGTAATTAAATTCTGTTCAAGTCTAAACAGCACATGCACCAGAACAATTAACATTATCAGTGTGTAAATAATATGATGTAGGCCTATAAATTTTAAAAAATAGCCTATAGTAAAAAGAATGTTTTTAGATGACTTTCTATAGCTTGTTCACTTTTGTAAGGGAAGTAGGCCTAAAGAAGTTTAGTTTATGTAGGCTACGTATGGGGGTGGGTCACAAAATTTATGAGGTGCAGCAATGGACGGTTCCGAAAATAGAATTTTGCGTACTTAAGCAATGTATAGTCTATTCTCAAAGATAAGTAATCTTCAGAGGTCATAGACTGAAAAATACAGCGTGAACCCAATAAAAGCGAGAGCCTACTCTTCAGTCTGGTCGTTGAGTTCCAATGCGTCCGATCGCTTTCGCCTTTGATGAGTCAATCCACCGACGATGTTCGAAAAGAACGACTTACCAGCCTCAACATTGAACTGAAACATTAAACTGAAACATTAAACTGAAACATTCGAATTCATCCACTCTCATCCAACGCTATTCGATCGAATTAGATCATTATGATTCGTTTTAGCTTAATCTTATGTCAGATCCAAAACAATAATAACCTGATCAATTCTTAATCTAATCTCAAGCAATTAGGCTACAGCTGACCAAATCTGACTTGATCAGATCTAAGTTGATTCATCTGATCAATTTCTTCAGTTCAATCAATTTGTCTGATTGAATTAGAATTGAATATTTGGTTCTGTTTTATGTTGTGCATCTGTGTTTGTCGGCAGATCAAGAAGAAGTATTTGGTCAAGATCCTAAACATAAACTATAATGGCCCACGACAATCAGTAGAAACGCAATACAGCTGCTCACCTAAACATCGGTTATAAGAAATCTATCCGAGAGTTGCAAAAATACTTACAAGCTTATTCCTTAATCTGAGTGAAAGTATACATCATTGCTTATTATTTTCTATCGATGATTACTCTAATTTAATAATAAGATCACTCAAGTAAAATTTGCAGCAAACATAGCCTACTAGTCATTGCTGAAGAAAAGCACAACTACACTGGTCATCTGGCAACTAACCAGATCCCAAGCCCCGCTATAAACAGCACATACATTCCCAGGCTTTTACAAGCATGTATAATGTAGGCCTATATAAGCCTACAGGGTGTTACACAGAAACCACTCTGCAGCCTCGGACACACAATCGTTAGTTGACGAGAAGAGCGCATTACTGGACCCTTGCGTCACACATCCATAAGTATGTAAACACTTAGCCTCTGCCAAACTGTGGCTCTACGTGGTAATTACAAACCCATGTACCAGCCACGTTCTTTGTCTTATTTTATTATATGTGCGAATAGTCTATGTGTTATAACATAATTATCATAACATGACATAACATCACATACCAGGACATAACATAGCATTAAATAACAAGGGTTTTAAGAGGTTCAGATTTTAGAAAGCTTTGTGTGTTACGTGCATACAACTGTACATGTCTTTAAATATATCTTGGCCAGCAAAACTTACCCCATCGTAATAGTCATCCAGTTCTGCGTTGTTTAGTATAAAGTGAGGAAAGCCAACCCGCTCTTGCATTGAATCAAGCTGAAACAAACATTTATCATCATCATCATCATCATCCGCATCATCATCATCATCATCATCATCATCGTAGTCGTCGTCGTCGTCATCATCGTCATCATCACCATACTTATGGGCAAGTAGGCCTATACACTAAGACATAAGCTAATGATTGATCAATCACTGAATTGAAGAATCAGTCAATCAATGCGAAACATCAGGCAGTGAATGCAATGCGAAATTAGTTTGACTTCCTCAGCGGAGGAGGAGGTTGGGTTGAATACGTTTCTGCCTATAAACCTTGAAGGGGCGATGTTATAAGTCGTTGTAATGAATTAATTATGCAAATTAATTGAGCCGGATTAAACGAAGTCTAAAATACACAGTGAATTAATGCCAGCGAATGAACTGAATTGAGAACAAAGCAGCGGAACAGTGCTAAAGCATCCCACTGTCCAACTTCCATTGATCCGTTTGGGATTCAAGTTCCGGAACATCATATATGAATCTGACGACTCATTGTTAAGCAAAAACGCGGAAAGACTCGTGAAGTGAAATTGTTGGTCTCAACCACGATTCCTGGCTGAAAATTCGGCAACTACAATGCACGTTGTGACCTGGTTGTTCTCCCGACACAATAGATATAAAAAATTTAAAGGATTACCTGGATATCTTGTTTCTATCCCTACCTTTTACCACCACACCACGTTGCCCTATCTTTCTTTAGGGCCTACATTGCCTTACCCTACATGTACAATTGTACATCTATATGATAAGAGGAAGTTGGTAAGTGTTTCCGACCTTAGCAAGAGCATTTGCTCTCGTATCATCATCCATCCAATCGCTTTGCTGAATTGTATCCCGGAAAATCGCTTTGATATTTGCAATCATCTCAAGAATCTGCGATTGAGAAGAAAAAACAATTACAACAGGACTTTATCGTCTTATAATATACTGTGCAGGGTGCCGTGAAGAGAGGCTGACACTTTGTGTGCATGCTTACACATCAAATTGCAATCATTTCATGTGTTATAATTGAAGCCAAATAATGTGCTATTAATGTGATGTAATCTTACACGGCTACTTTCTCTTAAAGGCCAAGTTTCTTCTCTCCGAAGAATGTTAATTTATAGGCGTGGCTACGGAGATCTGCGGGCCAATGACCATGGGTTCGAAATCTGGCTGACACATAAGCCCTAGGACAGGTAAACTTGTATACCAGCTAATACAGCTGACCATCGAGCCCTTCAATATTCTGCTGGCAGGGGTGGGAGAATTGTTTTGTTCCTCCGAGCCTGCTCCTCAGCTATTCAGCTAGACAGCGTGGGGCTTCTCAATTGTTGGGCCTTCGAGTTCTGCCAAGGGCCAGCAATATCAATGCAAGGTGGTATTACATAACTTTAGACTCCTTCCCTTCTCAACTCCCATATAAAGCTCTAGCTGGTGCCGAGACTTACCGGCCCACAGCTGCACGATGTTTTCTGTGCCACCACTATAGCTAATCTGCATAAGACCAGGTCAGGTTACCAGGCTATACAGTGAGACTGGACAGATGACTGGACAGTTTACTGGCAAGGTGTGTGTGGACTGATCTTGGTTCACCAGCCTACATGTATATCAGGGTGGGAATTGCGGGGGGGGGGGGGGTTCAACCCCCATTTTTTCTTAGAGCCCCATAGTAAAGTCTGTTTTTCACACCCAAATTCCAAGTGGATAATGGTCCATCCCCCCAGTTATTTTTCCACAATTCTTACACTGCCTACAAACAAGGTTCTTTCAATACATCTTGACCTCCAAGTGTACCTTTGTTTATAAGTCTGGGCACCAGATATAGCTTTATACAGTTGAAATCTCAATTGACAAACTGAGAAGCCAGCCAGTGTAAAGTGATATAATACAACAAGGCCCAACAATTGAGAAACTGTCTATATCTGCAAGCCTGCAAGGTGTGTATGGATCTTGGTCTAGTTGAGGAGTATGCTTGGACAACAAACAATTCTACCTCCCCCACCAGGAGAGTATCCAAGCATTGGAAGGGCTCGATGGTCAGCTGTATTAGTCTAAATCAAACATGTATACATATAAGTTGGTGTACAGTCGACCTAGATTCTTTCCTCCCCCTCCCTTGAGACATGCCAACCGTACTGTCATCCCTGGGATCATTAGTGCAATGATATCGGAATATGTCAGTCAAACTTGAAGCAGACGGTCATTGCTTAAGCCACGCCTATGCCAACCTTGGGCTTTAAGTTATCGTCGTTTTATATATAATAAGTAGTAAGTATGCCATTACCGGACCTACACTTTCTTCTCTTAATTGTCTCTTTGTCTCTCTATTTATCTCTGTCCCTGTCTCTGTCTGTCTGTCTGTCTGTCTGTCTATATATCTATCTGTCTGTCTGTATGTCTGCTATCTGTTCCTTCCTTTATCTGCTCTCATCTCATTTTTTCTACCAAAGAACTGTCATATCTTTATCTCAGCTCATTTAGAATTGTCTCCTACATCTTTATCGGTGCCATCGAAGTCATTCATGCGCACATATTCGGCTGAGACACCGTGACCAAACCATTCGATGACGACCTTCTGACAGTAGGAATGTCGACTGACAACTCGTCCTACAACAACGACAACGACGATGACAGACAAGCATAGTAAAAACAACTGTCATATAATTTTCATGTAAGTTGCATGAAACACAGAACACGCAACTCATTTGATGGTCTGTGCGAGTGAATGAGGGAGTAAGTCAGTGAGCGAGTGAGTGAATCGAGTGATTAAGTGAGTGAATCGAGTGATTAAGTGATTAAGTGATTAAGAGAGTGAATCGAGTGACTAAGTGATTAAGTGATTAAGCGAGTGGATCGAGTGATTTAGTGATTAAGAGATTAAGTGATTAAGTGAGTGAATCGAGTGACTAAGTGATTAAGTGAGTGAATCGAGTGATTAAGTGATTAAATGATTACGCGAGTGAATCGAGTGATTTAGTGATTAAGCGAGTGAATCGAGTGATTAAGTGATATTAAGTAAGCGAACGAGATAATCAATGAGACAATGAGTTAGTAAATCAGTCAGGCAATAAGTCAGTCAGTGAGTAAATCAGTTATTGTCTGTTGTTATTGAGCAAGTTAATGAGTGATTACGTGATCGAACGAGTGATTGATTGACTGACTGATTGATTGACTGACTGACTGATTGATTGAATGATTGATTGATTAATTGATTGACTTCGTTTTTATATATTTATTGAAATCGTTTTTTAAAATCGTCTGAATTATTTTGTGGTCATTTATTCGCATATTTATTCAAACATGTAGATAGCCTATAGATATTTCTTCCAAAGGCAATAAACGTACTACGTATTATTATTATCACGGTGCTATATTATATCTAACTCTGCCGACAATAAAACGTTGTCTAGTAAAAGTAGAATAAGCAATCAACAATAATTGTGGTCCTGTACACTTAAAGGCCAAGTTTCTTCTCTCCGAAGAATGTTAATTTATAGGCGTGGCTACGGAGATCTGCGGGCCAATGACCATGGGTTCGAAATCTGGCTGACACATAAGCCCTAGGACAGGTAAACTTGTATACCAGCTAATACAGCTGACCATCGAGCCCTTCAATATTCTGCTGGCAGGGGTGGGAGAATTGTTTTGTTCCTCCGAGCCTGCTCCTCAGCTATTCAGCTAGACAGCGTGGGGCTTCTCAATTGTTGGGCCTTCGAGTTCTGCCAAGGGCCAGCAATATCAATGCAAGGTGGTATTACATAACTTTAGACTCCTTCCCTTCTCAACTCCCATATAAAGCTCTAGCTGGTGCCGAGACTTACCGGCCCACAGCTGCACGATGTTTTCTGTGCCACCACTATAGCTAATCTGCATAAGACCAGGTCAGGTTACCAGGCTATACAGTGAGACTGGACAGATGACTGGACAGTTTACTGGCAAGGTGTGTGTGGACTGATCTTGGTTCACCAGCCTACATGTATATCAGGGTGGGAATTGCGGGGGGGGGGGGGTTCAACCCCCATTTTTTCTTAGAGCCCCATAGTAAAGTCTGTTTTTCACACCCAAATTCCAAGTGGATAATGGTCCATCCCCCCAGTTATTTTTCCACAATTCTTACACTGCCTACAAACAAGGTTCTTTCAATACATCTTGACCTCCAAGTGTACCTTTGTTTATAAGTCTGGGCACCAGATATAGCTTTATACAGTTGAAATCTCAATTGACAAACTGAGAAGCCAGCCAGTGTAAAGTGATATAATACAACAAGGCCCAACAATTGAGAAACTGTCTATATCTGCAAGCCTGCAAGGTGTGTATGGATCTTGGTCTAGTTGAGGAGTATGCTTGGACAACAAACAATTCTACCTCCCCCACCAGGAGAGTATCCAAGCATTGGAAGGGCTCGATGGTCAGCTGTATTAGTCTAAATCAAACATGTATACATATAAGTTGGTGTACAGTCGACCTAGATTCTTTCCTCCCCCTCCCTTGAGACATGCCAACCGTACTGTCATCCCTGGGATCATTAGTGCAATGATATCGGAATATGTCAGTCAAACTTGAAGCAGACGGTCATTGCTTAAGCCACGCCTATGCCAACCTTGGGCTTTAATCATCTCCGACGGATATCAATGTGGCTTTTGCGACGGATTATTGTTTCTGACCAGGGCTTATAATAATAATTATTGTAATTAATGGATTGATTTGTGTGGATGGTATAACGACGCAACGGAACTCATTCATTTGATCAAATTGAATACTTTTTATATTATTATTATTATTATTATTATTATTATTATTATTATTATTATTATTATTATTATTATTATTATTATTATTATTATTATTATTATTATTATTATTACTGAGTTTTATATATAGTGTGCCTTCAAGAAGCGTGATATACCTGTTGGTCTTATTAGATAATTGATGCATCTGTTCTATAATGTAAAGACACTGTCCAGCGACGGCTATAATCACACTGTTGTTCTTAAGTTCGAAAGGAGCATAATGATGACTTCTGTGTGTGACTTTTAGGGACCAGAGGGAGCGCAGCAAGGAGGCAGCCCATTCCAGGTTCTATAATAATGGCCAGTCACCGAGAAAGGCGACGCTGCATTGATAATGTACATGTAATCCGCGCCGCTGGACACCAGAGATTGGAGAGCAGATCGCCGATGGACACCTGCAGCGTTGCTGCGTTGGCACAGCAGAGCTCCGGCAAGTCAATCCGGATTGAACTGGACCAATTTTGACTAGGCAGGACAGTACGGTTATAGGACAATGCCAACCTTATTCATGCCAGTCATATCTTGCATTGTCAATGCAAGATATGACTGGCATGGCTAGGATTGGATAAAGTGTGACACGATGTGAAATAATGAGGTCAGGTTAGAACAAATCAGATCAGTTAATACAAAATTAGGTCAGATGAGATGAGTTCAAATCAGATCAGATCAAGTATACGTATAATGTATAAGCTTAATCAGTAGGCTGCGTGTATCATCACCTGAGTCCGCCGGTGCTTCTCGTATGGCTCTTCGGAATTCATGGTGTGCATCTCGAAACGATTTGGACAACAAAGCAGACGCAAACTCCGTCATCAGTCGCCACAGCAGGTAGTTGCTGACGTCACTGCAAGCATAATTTGTATACGTCAGAGGTTAATTATAGCGATGATTAATTAAACAACCGCAGTGGGAGAAATTTTCACATTAGCAAACGAAGAACTGGCTAACACGACGCATCAATTAATTATCCGCTAAAACCAACAGCGGTCTCGTTACCTGTTCGTTTTATCAGATAATTGATGCGCCTGTTCTATAGTAAATTTGGAACAGACATTGTTCAATCAACTCAGTAGCCTAGCGGCGCTACGACAAGGCATGCCAGGCTTGTGCTTTGGTAAAAGCATTTGCAGTCGTCGTGTCTCGTTGCCATGCCTGCAGATATTTTGCCATGCCAAGCATTTATTTTTGGGTATAAATCACCCATGTGCCGGTTACTTCGATGACTCATCTGGCTATGTTTTGCCCTGGTTTAAAAAGTATCTGGCGCCGTCTCTGAATAGACTAAAAAAATATTGCAGACTTATGGAATGGGTTGGATGGAAGCACAGTGGGACATGCAGCGCATTAGCTAAAGTGTTCGCCCTGTAGAGCAGATGATACTGTAGGTTTGAGCATCCACTGAGGCGGTCAATTATATGTAGGGACCCTGGTGGTGGTGGTGATGGTGGTGGTGGTGGTGATGGTGGTGGTGGTGGTGATGGTGGTGGTGGTGGTGGTGATGGTGGTGGTGGTGGCGGTGGTGATGGTGGTGGTGGTGGTGGTGGTGGTGGTGGTGGTGGTGGTGGTGGTGGTGGTGGTGGTGGTGGTGGTGGTGGTGGTGGTGGTGGTGGTGGTGGTGGTGGTGGTGGTGGTGGTGGTGGTGGTGGTGGTGGTGGTGGTGGTGGTGGTGGTGGTGGTGGTGGTGGTGGTGGTGGTGGTGGTGGTGACAAAATACTGTCTCAATAGACCCCGAAAGGTTTTAGATTAAACTATTGTATGAAAATTGCTGGTAATGTTTACTAATGTTTATTAGTTCTTCCTATCTTTGTGTTCTCCTCACATGTCATCATCATCATCATCATCATCATCGTTATCCGTGGGTTAACAACCCGTAAGTGTCCGACGCCACTCTCTGTCTGAGTCTGTCTCGCGTCATGCTTCCCAGCTTCAACCGGTCCGGTCAGCCGGTCCGCTCCATATCATTAACATCTTGGAGCTGCTAAACCACCTTGTCCGATTGAAGAGAATATTGGGAGAGAGGTATGAAGGACAACGTGGGTCAATGCCCGTATGTGGCCCACGTATGCTCTCTCCTTCGACTCTCTCCACCGGTCTGTTCTGACTGGCCTGTGCATGTATGCTCCACATCATGACACCTTGAAGCATCTGGGTCGCTATGTCACTTGTGTCGTGGTTTTTGCGGATCTCTATGGTCTTGGTCTTTTTCTGCCAGTGTATCTCCACTCATCTGACAAACCTTCCTCCTTTGTCCGGGCTTAGGACCGGCACAGAGACGTTGTTGGTTCCCTGTGGCGGAGAATGGATGCAGTTTAACGTCATGCCCAGGACCACATGTCAGCCTAAGATAATTATAATCTCTAAAATAGTTACGAGAACTGCAGCACAAGTCAAAGACTATTCGTACCTTTCATTGGCGTTGGAGATGAGAGATGAGATGTTAGACATGTACTGTTCGCTTGTAACGAGAACCAATGTGCTGTCTGTTACACTTGGAAATGCATCGGTCAGGAACCTCCTCCAGTTAATCTAAACAGAACACAAGTAGCCTAACTGTAAAACAGCAACCCAAATCTGATCGTCATCATCCGAAGATCGTAATAGCTTGAGATTAGTTGGATAGAGATCAGAATGCTGAGCAATGTGATAGCATGCTGCAAAAACTGGCAGGAATTATTTTAAGACCAGAGGAAATTAGATTGTCAAAATCATGTCAAAATCAAAACTCGTTTATTAAAAGAGATCATTGCAAAAAAAAAACTCAAATAGATCAGACGAAATAATATAATAAAGCACATAAGAATTGAGTCGCTAAAATGTTAGTCTAAAGTGATAGAAAGGATCCCTAAGAATAGGTAGCCCAGAAAGGGTGTGAGCCCGCTAAGCATGGGCAACCACATCAGGCAGGGAGAAATCAGATGGTGGAGAGCAAAGTAAATTGAGTGTGTGGCGAAGCAATAGGAAAACGAGTTGAGCAGGGAATAATAGTAAAGGGAAGATGAGAATGGTCGTAGTAGAAAGTCAAGGCAAAACAGAAGTTAGAGGGTAAGTGTATACATTCACAAAAATAAATTAAGCTATAAACGAAGCGGATGAATGAGGTAATTCGATAGTAAATAATAGGTGCAAACAGCATGAAGGCATAATACGACAGCAGAATTAAGCAGTTTGAACAACAGTGCAATTGATAAATTAACAACAGCAAAAAACATTACAAATAGTCAGTAATATACAACTTTGTCCAGCTACAAGCCATGTGGATTGGCAAGTCATAATATTATAATAGACAGAGGGCAATAGCAATTGAAATAAAAGCTAGGAAATTATATCAGATTCAATAAGAAACTTTTTAAGTCGGTTTTTAAAGAGGGGGTGGACCGTAGGTCGGAGATGTAGATTGGGAGGGCATTCCATATCTTAGGTCCTAGGTATTTTATAGAAAACTGTTTGATTTTTAAGTGCACAAAATCACTACGATAGCAATTAGCATATCTAGTGGCATGGTGATGTAATTCAGAGCCAGTAATAAAGTATTTATTAAACGAACTTGGCAGGAGATTGTGACAATAGCGGTGCATAAAGAGACAAATTTGGAATCTGTTAATATTAAGAAGAGATAGCACCATGTGATTATAGTATAATGGGATAGAGCTAGACCACCATTGAACACCACAAATTAGTCTTAAGGCACGTTTTTGCAAGGTAACCAAGGATTTAAGACGTGATGGGTAATTAGAGCCCCAGGAGATATTACAATAAGATAAATATGGAAATATAAGTGGAAATATATATGGATATATAAATATGGAAATATTGCATGATGTTGTGAGGTCCACACTGTCTTGTGGCTCGTTTGTGGCTTGCTTTAGGCTTAGGTCTACAAGTCGTCTTCATGGTGGGATTTGTTGGTGCTGGTGGTCAAAGAAGGCTACAGGTCGTATTAAACCGACTTTGTTGGATGGGATAATGTCCCTTAGGCACCCCTCTATTGAGCAGCTATATGCAAAAGAGCAGACAAGGTACTTTTTGCTCGATTGTGACAATCATTGTGTCTGTTTGTACTCAACCCGAACGTGCAATGCAATAATTATGTTATCCGATGCAATGATTTACAGACAGGTTACTATGATACAAAACATAATCTAATTTACAGGGTGGGCCTATAATAATTTCTCACAGTCTGTTTGCTTGAGTCTCCTGTCTGTTCCCAAAAAACTAGCAAAAGTGATGGCCTACACTAGCGAAATGAACAGTTTACAAAACATTCTTATGCGAATTACTAGTTAACGCAACTATTCTCAGATGAAAAAAGTTCGTTTCGATTCTAAGAAATGGACTTAAATTTCGATATGGTGACAACAGCATAAAAATTGCATATCCTCATCTAATAATTATAGCTCTTGACGTTTTGCAAAGACTGGCCAAATTATATAGCATCAAGAGGATTACTTATCCAGATGAAGACCTGAGTAACAACGCCTTGCGAACTGGAAACTAACGATTTGAAATTTTAAGGTGACAAATTTTGACTTTAAACATTTAGGCTGCAGATGATGTAACTTGGCAAAGCTCCATCTCTACTCTCCCTAGGGAACGAATTACAAAAAGCCTACTTGCAATTAAGATTCCATTCTTTAATCAAGTCCAATACCTCCTTATTGACAATTAAGTCTTTTACACAGTCACTTTCGAACACAGCATCGTCAACTTCGATGTCGTTATCATCATTATTGTCATCATCATCATTAACATCATCATGATCATCATGATCATCATCATCATAATCATCATAATCATCATCATCATCATCATCATCATTATTATTATCGTCGTCGTCATCGTCATAATCATCATCACCACCACTACCATCATCATCATTACCCTCAGCATCATCGTCAACATTATCATCATGAATCAACACCATTGTGTCTACAATTATTATCCAGCTGCTATTGTTTGTCTCGATTCCTCTGTTGTTGCTGAATGTTATCGTTCCCACATTGCAATTATCTTCACGATTGCTGTCATTGGGTATTATTATTGTCTGCTAATACTGTTGCTATGGTTACTGACTTACTCGAGGTTGCTATGGTTACTGACTTACTCGAGGTTGCTATGGTTACTGACTTACTCGAGGTTGCTATGGTTACTGACTTACTCGAGGTTGCTATGGTTACTGACTTACTCGAGGTTGCTATGGTTACTGACTTACTCGAGGTGAAATCTGCTGTAGTCTGGTGACGTTGAGCGGATTATACATCGACTCTGAATCGCGTCGTTCTTCGGAATGCTCAGAAGTATGCAGCTGAAAAGCAATACCATAATTATACATGTATGCAATGCATACAAGTAAACTTATCTAGGCATATGCATATGAGACTGAACAGGTAAGTATATGCATTTACGATGACGATGATGATGATGATTGATGGTGGTGGTGGTGGTGGTGATGATGATGATGATGATGCTGCTGATGATGATGATGATGATGATGATGATGATGATGATGATGATGATGATGATGATGATGATGATGATGATGATGATGATGATGACGACGATGACGATGATTATGATGATGATGATGATGATGATGATGATGATGATGATGATGACGACGACGATGACGATGATTATGATGATGATCGCGTCTAAGTCAGATCGCATCCAGAAGTAACCTAGGTCCTATAGTTCAAGCTAGCGTTGATAGTGTCTGCGATTAGATTTATGGATTGAAAAGATGGACCGAAAAATCGAGTTATGGCCCTTATGGGAGTCCACGCATGAAGTGAAAGACAGGCCTATGCTATGTAAACAGAGGAAGGTGGGGAACTAAATAAAGCCTATAAACCGACATTAAGGAGAATAGCATACCATAGCTGATGCCTAATCGATATTACAGAGGATATACTTGCCATAACTCAGAGCCTTCTATTACCACTGCTCTGCCGAAACCTAACCAAAATTAAAGAAGATATTAGCTAAAATCTAGCTGAGCACGACGTTAAACTGCATCCATCCTCTGCCACAGGGAACCAACAACGTCCCTGTGCCGGTCCTAAGCCCGGACAACATGAGGAAGGTTTGCCAGATGGGTGGCGATACGCTGGCAGTGAAAAACCAAGACGATTGTAATCCGCCAAAACCACGACACAAGTGACATAGCTACCCAGATGCTTCAAGGTGTCATGATGTGAAGCAGACATGCACAGGTCGGTCAGGACAGACCGATGGAGAGGGTCGGGGGAGAGAGCGTGGGACACAACGGGCATTGACCCACGTTGTCCTTCATACCTCTTTTTCACGATTCTCTTCAATCAGACAAGGTGGTCTAGATGCTCCAAGATGTTAATGGTATGGAGCAGACCTGCTGACCCGACCGGTTGAAGCTGGGCAACATGGCACGAGACAGACTCAGACAGAGAGTGGCGTCGGACTCTTACGGGCATTGAGCCCTATGATAATGATGATGATGATGATAGCTGATATTAAAGAGGATACAGCCGAAGACTAACTAATAGAGAAGGTACTATTTAGCTGATACCAACCGACATTGGGAGGATATTAGCCAAAACCTCATTCACCAAACCCTCATATAGTGGATAGAAACTGGCAGATGACAGACCAGTATTATACGCTTAAGTAGATTACCTTGGCAAGCTCTTTCTCCATCTCAAAGGCTGATTCGACGAATGCGTTTGCCATCTCATCAGTGGCATGAAAGAGTCTGGCTATTGTGGCCATGTACTGCTTGTAAGCCACGACCAACGACGAATTGCCGCTGCTTTTGAAGTAGTCGTTTCTGTTCGGTAATCCGAGGCCACCCTGGTCAAACTGTACGACAAACATGGACAAAGCGTGATATGTATGTACAATTGTACATCATCGTCATCATCATCGTCATCATCATCATCATCATCATCATCATCATCATTATCATCATCATCATCATCATCATCATCATCATCATCATAGTCATCATCATCGTCGTCATCATCATCATCATCATCATCATCATTGCTTCATCAGTTTCTGCTTATCAAGCACCACTATCAGCTGAAGCCGATGCAAAATCAAACATCACCGATTCATCATGAATAATAATAATATGCTTGTAATGAATGTCTCTGTTTGGTGTCATTAGCCAACGCCATATTGTGGACGCCTCTTTGTTGACATAATTATTGCACAGGATGCATGTCGAAAGCGGATCATTGGATAAATCCTTAATCAAGCAGATTGTGTGTGCATGACTTAAGCATACACAGAGTGCATTGCATGCTTCTCTTCGCATCTTGAGTGGCACTGTACAGTCGCAGACTCATGCATGTATCTTGTCGTCATCAGCTCCTGACGTCAACCATTTGACAGCGATGGGTAGAAATAAATGTTGGTCCATATCTTCATGCAGTGCTCTCATCTGTTATAATTAGTTGTCTAGTGCAATCTTCGTCTTCATTTGTCGTTAGTTTTTTTCTTTATTGCCTCATCTTTCATTCTGTCTATTTGAGACGAGCACATGGTCGAATGGCTATCAGAAAGGCATAGGTTCGAGACCTCTCAGCCAGGGCGGAGTTTATCAGGGACTAGGGGGGCTAAGCTCCTCCAAGAAGGCCCCAGATTCAACTCTTTTATCATGAAAATGGTATCATTTTTCGGGTTAGCCCTCCAAATAAGGCCCAGACTTGGGGTTACCTCCCCCAAGAACGGAAGCCAAACTCCGCCCATGCCTCTCAGTCCCATGAAGTTGCCTCTGCCTTCATTTCACTCCCTGGGGCTGGGACCAGAAATACAGGTGGTCATCGTGCATGCTGCCATAAAGTAAATTTGACCTCTGACCTGTTAGACATCGTATCATCTGTCACTGCTACAGAATGTCGTTGCCATCTCATCGCGTGCTTGTCAAGTTGAGTTAATTAGCGATTATCGATTTTTGTTACATTGCCAAATCGTCGTTATCTGCATGCGCTGATAGGGTTTTTTGCAGACAGAGCCGTTTGATAATCTAATAGATATTTTACGTCCTTTCAACCTTTCTACTTAGAGGCACTCCTGACTACAGCGCGGACACTGCATCGGAGTTTGACGCCGAAGCGCCCGAACAATTGCGAGTGAAGGTTCCTACGCGGCGACTTTACGGAGGATTCTAATCTGGATCCCTCCGGCTCCAAGGCAGCGAACCTCTCCACTACTCCGCCTTTCCGCCTATATAGTGCCTTGTCTGCCCTTGAGCACAGCTGCTCAAAATATGGAGCATATTCAGAAATCCACATGATGCCGCCTTGTAGGCCTAGGGACCTTGAGCAAGTCCTTCACTCGCAATTGCTACGTCACTTCGACGTGAAACACCGACTACAGTGTCCACGCTGTAGTCGGGAGCACCTCTGAGTAGGAAGCCTGAAGGGGCGCTATAGAAATGGATAAAAAAATATAAAATATCCTAGAATGTCGGTCTAATATACAGTCTGCATCCATCTTCGACGACCAGCGCCAACAAATCCCACCATGAAGACGACGATTAAGCCTAAAGCAAGCCACACACTAGCCACAAGTGTGAACCTCACAACATCATGCAATCTAATTTCCACTATAGTCTTACAATTCCTGCCAGTTTTTGCAGCCGACTCATTTCTCTCTCTCATGATTTATTTCTCCTCGTCATGCTACCGCAATGTTCAGCAATCTTTCCAACTAATCATAGACTGAACTGAACTAGAAGGCTGCTCGGCGACACAAGTACAAATCATTGCTTAAGAAGCCGAAGGGGACATTAGGACAGAAATTCTTCACTGCTAAAGTTGTAGACCTGTGGAACAGTTTCTGGACACTGTCTCCGTGAACACAGTTACAGCGTTTAAGAGGAAGCTACAGGAGAATAATATTGGTCTATTATATTAAATGTCCAGGTTGACTTGCTGTGCTTCCAACACAGGCCCAGCGTCTTTTGAACCATGTTATGTTATGTTATTGTTATTGTTATGTTATGTTATTGTATTGTTATCCTTTTTTATGTTATTGTTATGTTATGTTATGTTATGTTTGTTGTGTTATGTTATGTTGTGTTATGTTATGCTATGTTATGTTATGCTATGTTATGTTATGTTATGCTATGTTGTTATGTTTGTTGTGTTGTGTTATGTTATGTTATGTTATGTCATGTTATGTTAATCTTTAGCCTACGATCTTCGACCACATATGATTTTCAACAAAATATGATCCTTAGCCATATGTCCTCCTGCATCGAAAGACTTCTCGCAAGAGTAGACCTAACCTAACTCTCAGTATAATAGTGAACAGCATATTGCTGCATGAATTATGCAACATGCGGCGTCGACGCCTGAGACGGTCTGGATCCCGTGCGAATTGGCGTCGCTATAATACTGGTCACACGTAAATTCGCACCAAATAGAGACAACTACAGCGCACGGCTAATCGTCGTCAAAATGTTGACATTTGCGACGACCCTCGCAATAGCAACGAATAACGTTAATATCTGTATGACGACCATGGACTGCTTGACAGTAGCAATTAAACGCGCGACCGACGCTCATTTTTTGCTCACATTATTTTGATATTGCTGCTCATTTCATCATTGTATGCTGCAGTCGAAACATTTGTAACATAATCACCTCTCTCTCATGTTCACGATTCTGTTATTGATTCAATTAATATTTAATATTGTGCTGTAAACGAATAGCTTACTTCTTTTAGAATGTTGACGGTTGACGGTCTATGCCGTGCCTGCAGCATTAATTAGCCACTTCTGATCATTGCAAAGGTATCGTCAAATTTCAGTCGTATTAAGCCCATATTGTTTTGTCTCGGCTCTATCTTTTTTTCTCTGTCTCTGTCACTGTCACGTACTGTGTCTGTATCTCTCTGTATCTCTCTATGTCTCTCTATGTCTCTCTGTCTGTGTCTGTCTGTCTGTCTGTCTGTCTGTCTGTCTGTCTGTCTGTCTGTCTGTCTGTCTGTCTGTCTGTCTGTCTGTCTGTCTGCATTCTCTCTCTGTCTTTCTCTCTCTCTCTGTATGTATGTCTGTCTGACTATATTTATCTGTCTGTCTATAACCACCGCTTTAGACGGATGAATAGATAATACAAGGTCTGCGCTTGCACATGACTACCTTACAAGAGTAAGACATATTCGAAGAATATGTATGTCCATCAATAGCGTCTACACCTAGCGTAAAATGCGCCATTTCCGTGACTGCCACCCCAGGCGAGTAGGCACAAAACAGGAGACTCACAGGAGGCTCATTAGGGAGATCATCTCGACCACATAAAATTGTTTGGAGAAGCCCGGCAGAAATCCGACGGGTGGCTTATTAACCTAGATACTTGGCAATACGTCACTGCGCAAGAAACTGCGTCTCTGCAATGGATAGCATGCACACATGCTACTAGACAGAAGTCCATGAGTCACCAATTGAGACCAGTAGGACATTATATTACGCTGGCATTGTCGGTGTCCACATTTGGCGAGGCAGGGGAGTGAGGGAGGGAGGGAGGGAGGTGAATGGTGATATATGGCAACCTATGCTGGGGAAACAGACGTACATTGTACATGTAGGGCAAGGGAGGGGAATGAGGGGGAGGGGCGGGATAACGTCCCGGATGAGTTTCATCCGAAGGAATATTGTTCATCGCCGTCTCTTCGTGAAAACGAATGAATCACAAAGTAGCCCTACCTCCCTTCTTCAAGATCTTTCCCTCCTGTTTTCCCTTCTTCTTTCCTTCCCTCTTTCTCTCCCACTTTCCATCCTTCTTTCCCTCCCTCTTTACCCCCTTCTTTCCATCCTTCTTTCCCTCCCTCTTTACCCCCTTCTTTCCCTTCTTCTTTCCCTCCCTTTTTCCCTCCCTCTTTCCTTCCATCTTTCCTTCCCTCTTTCCCTCCCTCTTTCCATCCCTTTTTTCACCCTCTTTCCCTCCCTCTTTCCGTCCCTCTTTCCATCCCTCTTTCCCTCCCTCTTTCCGTCCCTCTTTCCATCCCTCTTTCCCTCCCTCTGTCGCTACCTCTTTTCCTTTCTGCCTCCCTATCTCTCTCCCGCAACCTCTCTCTATCTGTTTGTTTTCGTCTCCGTCTCCATCTCCGTCTCTGTCTTTCTGTCTGTCTCTGTCTGTCTGTCTGTGATCTCTGTCTGTATCTGTGTCTTTGTCTGTCTGTCTGTCTGTCTGTCTGTCTGCCTTTCTGTCTGTCGCTGTCCGTCTGTCTGTGATCTCTGTCTGTGTATGTGTCTGTCTATCTCTGTCTTCCTGTCTGTCTCTGTGTCTATCGCTGTGTCTGTCTGTCTGTCTGTCTGTCTGTCTGTCTGTCTGTCTGTCTGTCTGTCTGTCTGTCTGTCTGTCTGTCTCTTATTGTCTCTTATTGATGTCTGCATTCAACTACGCGACAAACCATAGACTGCAGGTGTCTTTTGCATTAGCGCAAAGGCGCCACATCAGCATTAAGACTGGAGTAAACATTTATGAGGCGCCATATTCCGTTGTGTATAAAGAGTGAGACGGTGATTTGAAAAGCAATAATATTGTCCTGAGATGTTCTGCAGTTGAGATGATGGCATAGAATGTCCTTCCGTGGTTTGCGATGGCAGAGAATAATTATGTGTCATACGTTGCTATTGGATTCACTCTGTTTCTAAAACTGGGACAGTATACTATAGAAACAAAGACGAAGAGCAATGACCTTGACAATTATTAACGAAATGGCAATCATCATGAACTGATGCTGCTGACATGTATGTATGACATTGTATGTATGTATGCATGTATGTATGTATGTATGTATGTATGTATGTATGTATGTATGTATGTATGTATGTATGTATGTATGTATGTATGTATGTATGTATGTATGTATGTATGTATGTATGTATGTATGTATGTATGTATGTATGTATGTATGTATGTATGTATGTATGTATGTATGTATGTATGTATGTATGTATGTATGTATGTATGTATGTATGTATGTATGTATGTATGTATGTATGTATGTATGTATGTATGTATGTATGTATGTATGTATGTATGTATGTATGTATGTATGTATGTATGTATGTATGTATGTATGTATGTATGTATGTATGTATGTATGTATGTATGTATGTATGTATGTATGTATGTATGTATGTATGTATGTATGTATGTATGTATGTATGTATGTATGTATGTATGTATGTATGTATGTATGTATGTATGTATGTATGTATGTATGTATGTATGTATGTATGTATGTATGTATGTATGTATGTATGTATGTATGTATGTATGTATGTATGTATGTATGTATGTATGTATGTATGTATGTATGTATGTATGTATGTATGTATGTATGTATGTATGTATGTATGTATGTATGTATGTATGTATGTATGTATGTATGTATGTATGTATGTATGTATGTATGTATGTATGTATGTATGTATGTATGTATGTATGTATGTATGTATGTATGTATGTATGTATGTATGTATGTATGTATGTATGTATGTATGTATGTATGTATGTATGTATGTATGTACGATATATATGGGAAATCAGAAATGGTTAGAGACAGACCCAACTAAGATGCAGAATGAAATTAACATGACATAAAGAGCAGAATAGAAATGGACGACGGCAGAGTGACGTATACACATGTACGTCACTTCGATACTCTTGAAGAGCGAGTGTAGCGCCTTCTGCTATCGTTTCTCAGCCATCAGTGAGCTACATAATTTCGCCCTCCTCCTCCTCCCCTTCGCACCCCTCGCCCTCATGGGCGGAGTTTCGTTTCGATTCTTGGGGGGGCTAAAAAAAAATTTTCCTCGCCCCAAACGATGATGATTTTTTTAGTCATCGATTTGAAATTTCTTAAAAACCATACTATTTCTGCGAAAGGTGTTTTTTTAGTCAGCAAGTTTAATTGAAATCTCATAAAAAACTATTTTCGGTAAAAACCTTTTTACTCATCGAGTTTAAATAAAATCTCATAAAAATAAACACTACTTTCCGTAAACACCTTTCTTAGTCATCGAGTTGAGATCTCATAAAAATCACACTATTTTTGCGGAAAAAACTTTTTTAATCATAGAGTTCAATTGAAATCACATGCAAACCACACTATTTCAGCGGACAGACCTTTTTAGTCATCGAGTTTAACTGAGATCTCATATAATCCATAAAATATGTATGGATGCACCTTTTTTAGGTCGTCGAGTTAGTTGAAATCTCATATAAAAACACTTTGTTTCCGTAAACACCTTTTTTTAGTCATTCAGTTTAACTAAGATCTCATAAAACCATACAATTTCAGTGGATACACCTTTCTAATCGTCGATTTTAATTGAAAACCCATAAAAATATTTTTCACCGTAAACATATTTTTAGTGATCGTGTTTATCGTGTTTATCCTTAGACACCAAAAATCGTTGATAATACTGGAATCAAAAAGATGTCCTTAGACACCTAAAAATCGTTGAAAATACAGGAATCTTAATGATCTTCTTAGACACCCAAACATCGTGGATGACACTGGCATCAAAATGATAGCCTTAGACACCCGAAAATCGTTGATAATACTAGAATCAAAAAGATGTTCATGAACCACAATGATCTCCCTAGACACCCGAAAATTCTTGATAATATTAAAAACAAAATGATGAATTTAGACACCCGAAAATCTTTTAAAAATACTGAAATCAAATATTATCCTTACACACCCGAAAATCGTTGATAATAATAAAATCGAAAGGATGTCTTTAGACACCTGAAAATCGTTGATAATACTTCACAGATCACAAGTCATGGGCCAGGTCTAATGATCAGATGCACAACTTAGAACTTCCATAAAAAATGATTAGAACTTCACGTCCAGGTGACAATACGGTAGTAATTTGATATATTATTATAGCCTAACTGATATCTACTTATATCTGTTAGTTTGTCTCATTGTCCCAGGTTGCATTCTGCCAACCTGTTTTTCTTGCGCATTAAACGAATTATACTACGGTAGGCCTACTGCTAAACATTGCCAGTCTTCGTTTTCATAGTCTTGATGTGGGGGGGGGGGCTGGTGGCCAGCAGCTCACTGTCTATGCCTTTTGCTCTTTTGTTGTCTCCACAAATGTACCATTTTTTACCCTTAGAAGTCCTTATTATTGATGCATGGTAAAGTCGGTGGATTCTTGGGGGGGCTTAGCCCCCCCTAGCCCCTGATAAACTCCGCCCATGCTCGCCCTCCTCTTACGAGCTTTATCTGCGTTGAAATCACCTGGTTTCATTTCTACTGCGATTGGCTGAGCTGAGATTAGGTATGTCGCAAAACACATACACACGCACACACATAAGCTTACATACGCACACACACAAATATGCGACGCACACACACATGCACGCACACATACAAACACAAATATGCACACACAAACATACACACACGCATACATACAAACATACACACACGCATACATAGAAACATACACACACGCATACATACAAACATACACACACGCATACACGTGGGGCGCGGTTGTCTAGTGGTGGCGTCGTTGCCTTGGAGCCGGAAGGTTCGAGGTTCGAATCCACCTGGCCGCGTAAGGACCTTGGACAAGTCCTTCACTCACACTTGCTCAGCGCTTCGGCGTGAAACTCCGATGCAGTGTCCGCTCTGCATCGGGAGCGCCTCGGATTAGAGAGAGCTTGAAGAGGCGCTATAACAAGTGCACATACAAACAAACAAACAAAGCATACATACAAACATACACACACGCATACATACAAACATACACACACGCATACATACAAACATACACACACGCATACATACAAACATACACACACGCATACATACAAACATACACACACGCATACACACAAACATACACACACGCATACATACAAACATACACATACGCGTACAAACACATACACACGCTCTCACTGACACAAACACAAACACCCGGTTGTTTAAAGTCATTATCTTGTCCCTGATTACTTGGCTTGCCTTGCTTATAGATTCACACATAGGATATATACATGTACGTATACACCTGCAGAGCCATGCACAAATTACACATACATGTAGATATCTGCACACACACACACACACACACACACACACACACACACACACACACACACACACACACACACCACGTACATTGTCAGTCTTTACGAACGAACTGCATCGAAATAATTTCCCACTTCGACTCATTTATCATTCTACAGTGGCTGTATAGCAACTGTATTAGCCTATACCTATGAAAACGTTTTCCAGCCTGCTATAGATTTATAGCCAGCGTTTTTTTCCTAGGCTAATTAATTATGAACGAATGCTGACGGTCCTGATGGACGTCTTAAAAATGCTTTGGACCTTGGATTCAACGCCATAGTTATTTTTATATAGGCTAATAATTGTACATAATAATTATATAGGCCTATGTTTATATCCCTGCAGGCTAATATGTGTGTCTAAACGTGCCTGAACTGCATGTGTGTCTAAATGTGTGTTCGTGTGTGTATATCTGAATGTGTGTGCTAATGTGCGTGTGCATGTGTGTGTGTTTGTGTGTGTGTGTGTGTGCGCGCGTTTGTGTGTGTGTGTTTGTTTGTGTGTGTTTGTGTGTTTGTGTGTTTGTACCCTGGTTCACTTTTTACAAGCACATTAAACCTTGGTGCAATATATCAACAGGGCATGAATAGGACTGCAGGTCTTTGAAACCTCTAAGGAACTCTTTCATCTGTGTTCTGTGTATAATAATTATTATCCAAAGAACGAATGAAGAAACGAATAAATAAATGGACAAATAAATGGACGAAGTAAGCAATAAATGAAGCAATGGGTGAATAAATAATAAATAATAAATAGCCTAATAAATATGAGTTATATGACGAAATGAATAAATAATAAATATGAGTTATACGACGAAATCAACACAACAAGAATCTGCTGCATGTGCTTATAAAATTAATGATTGTCCAACATAAAGGTAGAACAGTATATACCAAGGAGAATGCAGCTTCAGGAGCAGGTAAAACAGTTACCTTCCATATAAGACCCAAATCATATATACATGCATCTATACAAGACCCAAATTATCTGTACATGTATCTATGCAAGGCCCAAATCATCTATACATGCATCTATCGTTTATAAAACGATTCAGAATATCTGGCAGGACCAGGATCATCCATATGCAAGACCCAAATCTTCTAAAGACATCTACATGTATGCAAGACCCAAATCGTTTATACAAAGGCAGATCATCTATACAAGACCCACATTATCTTTGCAAGACTTAGATCGCTTAGAGATTTACAATGACCAAGATCGTCTAGCATGGAAATCTACTCAGAGGCGCTCCAAACACGGCTATAAAATTATTAAAACAGTTTTAAGTAGTACGTAAAAGAACATAGTGGTGACCTGTGGGCACCAGGCGGGGCGCAACATGAAGTTCTTTCCAGGTCCTAGAGTCAGCCACCGATAAAGAGTGCCGCTGCCTACTATACAGAAGACGAGAGGGAGAGACTCCTACTTCATCAGACGATCGGAGAGTAGATCGCCGCTGAACACCAGATTTGGGACAGTAGAGCTCCCGCAGGTACATGCATGGGAGCCAAAGCCTCCATGCAGTGCCAGACTAATACAGAAACCATACATGTATATATACATGTATATATATATATATATAATATATATATATATATATATATATATAGGTGATCCAATGCGGAAATGGAAGCCAGTGGAGTATATTCCGCGTGTACTCCTTAACTTGTCAACATTCAGTCATATAAACAATAAGACTTGCCACTGTGCGCAGAACTCGATCAAGACACGCAATTTGGACTGCCGTTAACCCTACAATTACAGTCGAGATGAGACACCATGAAAATCTGGACGAGAGTGACAGCATCAGTCAGAGAACGAGATGCTATACTCTAAGCTGATACCGTTGACAGCAGCTATCACGACAAAGTACATTGATAGGGCATAGGCTCTATGCTTTAAACCAGCGGTTCCCAGCCCGTGGCCCGCGGGCCAAAAGTGGCCCGCACCCATCTCTCAAAGAATAAGTATTAACAAAAATATATGAAAAATTGACAATTTGGACAGGATAGAAAATATAATTATTTTCTATTGCAAATTATTTTCTTTTGAGGTCTACATGTATAAACATCAAACATTCTACTTTGAATTAATTATAACAATTTTTTATATGCGTTTAGTTAATTAAATTTTAGCATTGTGGCTCCCTAAATGTCCTTTAACTAAGAAAAAGTGGCCCTCGTGTCCTCCAACTTAGAAAAAGTGGTCCTGCAGTCAAAAAAGGTTGGTAACCACTGCTTTAAACTGTCTTAGGTCCACGGGAAAATGTTCCCAGCCGACGGGAGTATAATTGTAACTCGCTCTCATCGACATCGCTATAGGAATGACTCGCACAAACATTAAATGGCTCATGGCCTTCCATGGTATAACCATTGCAGGACCACAGAATATCAACATAATTATTACATCCATCTAACAGTCGGTGCACTGGTTATCAATTGAGATAAGTAGCCTATCTATAGTTTCAAGCCTGACGTGTTGACTGCAATGCATCATATGGGCTTGCTTACAGCTTACACCAGCCGAACTAATTGTATCTCAGCACCTTGCTCACCCGGTATAATTATACAAGAGAATATTGCAATAGATCATCTGATACTTGAGCTTTTGTAGTTTTGGGATCGTTGCGTTCTGTCGTTTTTTTAGTCCGTCAGGTCTAAAGCCTAATGGGTTTATCTTTCTTTTAGTTTCTTTTATCTGCCCTATGTATATATATATATATATATATATAATTATATATATATGTATTCTATAATTCTGTGGTTTCCAAACCCGTTGGATAGCAATAAAACTTCTCCAGATGACTGCAATAATAAATCTGGTTGGTCCTATAAAGAGTACATTTTGATAGCGGTACTAAAGAATCCATCAATTCAATTCAATTCAATTCAATTCAATTCAATTCAATTCAATTCAATTCAATTCAATTCAATTCAATTCAATGCCGAGGCTAAGAAGACGAAGTCGCTAACACTTCTCACTCGTGGATGCGACTCAACATACAAACTCCTCCTTTTCCTCTTCTTCTTTTTCTTCTTAATTCTTCCTCTTCCTATTCCTCAACCTCTTCCTCTTCTTCCTCTACCTCTTTCTCCTTCTCCTTCCCCTTCCTTTTCCATTTGCCCCGTCCCCTCCATCCTCTTCCCTACTCCTTCCATTCCCTTCCCTTTCCCTTTCCCTTTTCTTTTCCCTTTCCGCTTTCCCTTTTCTTTCCCTTTCCCTTTCCCCTTTCCCTTCTCCTTCCTCATCCTTCCCTCTCTCTCCCCTTCCCATTTTATTTGTCTTCCCCTCTTTCTCCCGTTTCTTCGTCATCTTCTTCTTCATCATCTTCTTCTTCATCATCATCATCATCTTCTTCTTCATCATCTTCTTCTTCATCATCATCATCTTCTTCTTCATCATCTTCTTCTTCATCATCATCGTCGTCTTCTTCTTCTTCTCGTCGCCTGTACACTGTAGCAAGTGTCACATCTTCATCTGTAATACACACTTCATTCATGCATAGCAAATCTCTGTACACTGTAGCAAGTGTCTGCAGACCTAATACACATTTCATTCATGCATAGCAAATCTCTCACCTGTAGACTATATTATGTGAACAATTATTATTATTCTCACCTGTAGTATGTTGATGCTGGAGTTTTTGTCGTCCTTTCCGACTGCCAGACTGAAGAAAGCTTCGACGTCGTATGTAAAGTGAACCTCGGACAAAACTTTCAGAATCGACCATCGACCAGATTTCTCGGCTAAGTTCCAATCGGCTGAAAAAACATTCAGGTGTAGCCTACTGTACGTGGTAGCTCGACATTTAATCCCGCGACATTTAATACCGCGACACTTAATCCCGGACACTTAGTCCCGGCGACATTTAATCCCGCGTCAGTTAATCCCGCGACATTTAATCCCGGCGACACTTAATCCCGCGACATTTACACCGCGACACTTACATTGTAATACCTGTACACACGTGAGAACGAATATTTGTACGACTATTGTTGTCAACATAACCAATTAGCTAGTGGTTCTACTAATGTTGTCCACACAGACAATTATGTAGGACAACCTCTCTGTTCAGGTTTCTGCTGTACATAATATTATGTATAAAAAATTATTCATGGAAATTACGAATACATTAAAAATCGCGAAAATGAGACGGAGCTCTTTTTGATCAAAACCAGTGAATCTTGCAGTGAATTTTGCTTTTATGGAATTTATCTTTTTTAAATGTTATTTTACTTCCCCGGTATTAAGTGTCGTGGGATAAAATTTCGCCGGGATTAAGTGTCGCGGGATTAATTGGTAGCGGGATTAAGTGTCGCCGGGATTAAATGTCGCCGGGTTTAACTGTCGCGGGATTAACTGGTCGCGGGTTTAAGTGTCGCGGGATTAACTGTCCGGTACTAACTGTCGCGGTAGTAAGTGTCGCGGGATTAAGTGTCATGGACCCACTGTACGTTATGAAATGGCAATGTTAAGCTTAATATTCAGACAGGCAAATAGCAATAACCATGACTAAACATTTTATGGCTTTCAGAATCTCCCAAATATAACGTGTGCAAATTAACAACTATACACGGCATACGCAGATTACACAACGTAGCATCAAAGGACGATAGCATTATTAAGTTCAACGGTGGTCGAATTCAACTGTATGGCAGCCTACAATGCTCTCGTCTGTCCTGCTGACAATTTTACCAACGCCACCTATCGAGTTGAAGGAAGGATGAGCAAACTTGTGCATGGGCAAAAGAGGAAGACCGATGATGATGTCATTGGACTGGATGATGAAGGAAGGCCAGAGCAAGTTGAAGAAGAGAGCCGGAAATCATGACGATTGGCAACATTGGATATACAAACCAGGAACCTGTATAGAAAGGTACGGTGGAGAACCAGAGAAGAAGAAGAAGAAGAAGAAGAAGAAGAAGAAGAAGAAGAAGAAGAAGAAGAAGAAGAAGAAGAAGAAGAAAAAGAAGAAGATGATGACGATGAAGAAGAAAAAGAAGAAGATGATGATGATGAAGAAGAAGAAGAAGAAGAAGAAGAAGAAGAAGAAGAAGAAGAAGAAGAAGAAGAAGAAGAAGAAGAAGAAGTAGAAGAAGAAGAAGAAGAAGAAGAAGAAGAAGAAGAAGAAGAAGAAGAAGAAGAAGAAGAAGAAGAAGAAGAAGAAGAAGAAGAAGAAGAAGAAGAAGAAGAAGAAGAAGAAGAAGAAGAAGAAGAAGAAGAAGAAGAAGAAGAAGAAGAAGAAGAAGAAGAAGAAGAAGAAGAAGAAGAAGAAGAAGAAGAAGAAGAAAGGACAAGTTGCAATGCTTTTTGATATTGGGAAATTAACTCGAACCATGGGGGATGGCGGCGATAGTCTACGATTCAGCCAAGTGGACTTACGCAGGAAAGCCCATCCTCCGAACTGGTCAACTATGTCGAGAATCGGTCTTGAACCGAGGTTCTCAATGGCGTCGACGTCCATGCAGGTCTTGTACAGGTCCTTGAACTTCCTCTCGGCAGACGTCGGACTGTTCCGCTTCACCTCACCCTCGAGGATCGTCCGGATGTCCCGTCGGATCCTCGCATCGAGGAAGCTGTCGACGCCGACCGACTCCACGCCCTGAGGTATCTCGACCCGATCCAACCATCCGCCACACGAGTACTCCCAGAAGTCTTCGCACGGATCGGCGCTGCGGTTCATGTTCTGGATCAGATTGGCCGCAGTCAGAACCCAGTCCGCCGAGAAGTCCCCGCCGTTGCACTGGCTCCCCGTCGCATTCGAACCGTCCTTTCTATCGTCGGTCTCCCCACTGCGATTGGTCTCCGCCGCGCCCTTCTGGGTCTCGCAGGTGAGGGCGGCGTCGGTGGCCCCTCCGTCGCGGTCCGTCGTGTTCGAGGTACCGTTTGCCGTCGACTTGGCGACTGTGTCTGTGTCTGTGTCGGCCGTTACCTTGTGCGATGCGAGAACGACGATTAATCCAACGACGATGGCGAACAGGAAGAAGACCCCGATGGCGAAGATGACCTCTCGACCTCGAAGTTCGATGATCGGTCCAGTCACGATCGGGGTCCGCGGCCGTGAATCGCCGTAGACGCCGTCAAGGTCATCCGCCTCGTTCGCCTTCTCGACGTCATCCTTGCGGGTCCCTCCCTTTTCCGCTGGAAGATCGGAGGTCATTGCGATGATCGATGGTCGGGCAGGGGGCTTCCCTCCTCCTCCTCCCGCCGTCGGGTCCTTCAGCTGCTGCGCCTCCTCCTCGTCGTTGATTCGCCCGTCGAAGGCAGAGACCATCGCCGCACAGCGATCAGACGCATACGATGGTGCTACACCCTCGTTGGTTATTATGGATCTTCAATGGGCGCTATAAAAATTCTGATCGATTGATCGATTAATCACAATTACCGTCTTATGAGCGGCAGATGATTATAATAATATCAGTGTCTGTGTTGAACGATGTTTTCTTCGTATACAAGGATCAGACACTGATGACGGAGGACAACATAGGTGAGCAGAACGTGTCTGGTAGTGAACAACGCATGTCAACTGTTGCGGATGTTTTAAAACTCTATTATATCGAAGAATATAATGTGTCTCTGTATTCCATGTTCAACTTTTGCACCGATTTATTCATTAGCCTTTCTATCTTACCGCGTTTCAGCTGCACTTCCCTTAAGACTTCAATCAAGTCCCTTCACTTCAATGCGATATAACGATCTATTATCGAAGCGACATCACACTGAGCGGATCCATTCAAAAGAAAATTATCCCTTTACTGATACGATAGACAGCTGCTGCAGCTGTGGTATAGTAAATATGAACACGTCACATATAGTAGAATTATAGTGTCTATGATAATAATAATAATATTATAGAACTTATGATCATCCAGTCCGTGCGTCCCATATCCTATCCAATCCGGTTAAACCCGTTCGTACTGCAGTAGATCTGGCCGGGTTTTCTTCCCATATGTATCACAACAAACGACCGACTGACCGACCGACCGACTGACCGACCGACTGACCGACTGAGTGACCGGTGACCATTTCGCTGGCAGCGGCGTCATTCTACGTCACTCGATGACTCTGACTTCATCATCGGCGTCAGTCCATGACTTCGCTGCTTCCAACAATGACATCAGTCACAGCAGTCAATGACGACGTGCAATAGTCACACACCGACCAGCGCCACCGTCATTGCCCGCTCCACCGCCAACTCACCCACCGACCGACCAACGCCTGCTGCTCCAGGCTCAACGGGTTGCTACTGCTGCTGCTGCTGCTGCTGCTGCTGCTACTGCTGCTACTGCTGCTGCTGCTGCTGCTACTGCTGCTGCTGCTGCTGCTGCTGCTGTTGCTGCTGCTGCTGCTGCTGCTGCTGCTACTGCTGCTACTGCTGCTGCTGCTGCTGCTGCTGCTGTTGCTGCTGCTGCTGCTGCTGCTGCTTCGGCCGTCGGTGGCTGGTGGTGGCTGCTGATGGTGGTGTTGATGATGGTGGTGATGCCGTCCGTCCGTCCTGCCGATCCATCCATCCATCTTCAGTTGTCATAGCAGTAAACGCAGATTCCTGCATAGGGAAATGTGCAAACAGCCGGCGCCTGCAGCAGCAACAGCAGCAGCAATAGCAACAGCAGCAACAGCAGCAGGCAGATGAATGGATGGAGGACGGGATGAATGGATGGAGGACGGAGAAGACCGCCGATGGAAGCGGAGAGAAAGCGAGAAGTCAGAAAGGCGGATGGAGACGGGAAGATAGAGAGGCAAGCAGCGACACAGAAGCAGAGGAGGCTGCCTCTATGTATGGGTCTGCCTCTTCTGATGTCTCTTTTGCTGTTTCTTTCTCTGTCTCTCTCTGTCTCTGTCTGTCTCTGTCTGTCTCTCTGTCTCTGTCTGTCTCTATCTTTCTGTGCCTCTGTCTCTGTCTCTGTCTGTCTCTGTCTGTCTCTGTCTGTCTCTGTCTCTGTCTCTGTCTCTGTTTGTCTGTCTCTGTCTCTCTGTCTCTCTGTCTCTGTCTCTCTCTCTCTGTTTCTGTCTCTGTATCTCTATATGTCTGTCTCTGTCTCTCTCTGTCTCTGTCTCTATCTCTCTGTATGTCTGTCTCTGTCTCTATCTCTCTGTGTGTCTGCCTGTTTGTCTCTCTCGTTCTGTGTGTGTAGCTGCCTCTATGGTTGTCACTTTCGCTGTCTCGGTTACAGGAGTGAGAAGCAGAGAGACAGAAACAATTTCCGATCTAGAGTCATCGACATAGTCACACGAGTATTTATAAATTATAGAGCTGCTGCTGGACAGCAACAGATAGAGACAGCGAAAGACAGTCAGAGGCAGACGGACAGACAAGCAGACAGACACGGAGAGAAGCAATATCGCATTACGCCTGATCAAATTTCAGAGGTTCCCGAAAGGTCATTGTGAGATAATAATAACAATAATAACGCCGCCGCCGCTGCTGCCACTGTATAGGTTCCGTGTGGCTGCGCTGAAATCTAATTACTTTTCCATTGAGCGTTGCCTATTTGGATACAGTAGCACATCATAAATAAGAGCAAAACACTTTGCAGACACTCGTCGTTCCATACGTATTACTCCTGCAACCATTTTCCCGCTTAAGCTTATGCAAGGTTATGCGTGTTTATTGAACAGCAAACAGGGTTAAATCATCATAACCTCATCACTAATGCGTTTATCCATGTCGATTCAACACCAAATAGTGCTACATCACTCTAGGGTCGTCACTAATGGAGTTATGCCTCTTTATTCTAAAACAAAAAGGCTTTAACAGGTCTATTCCACAACAATAGGCCGAACAGAGATAGGTCTAAGCACGCCTTCCGTACTCAAGACAAAGTAGGTTAACACTGTCTGACCTAACCGCACGCGGTCTTGGGCATGCCTAATCAATAGGAAACAAGGTTAAATTCGTCAATCTCAGTAACATGCAGATTGTAGATTAATGCATGCCTGTTCAGCAACAACTAGACTAAATACCTACTAATCTAACTCCTATTATTATTAGTAGTATAGTAGTAATAGTAACAGTAGTAGTAGTAGCAGCAGAAGTAGTAGTAGCAGTAGCAGCAGCAGCAGTATAGTAGTAGTAGTAGTAGTAGTAGTAGTAGTAGTAGTAGTAGTAGTAGTAGTAGTAGTAGTAGTAGTAGTAGTAGTAGTAGTAGTAGTAGTAATGGTAGTAGTAGTAGTAGTAGTAGTAGTAGTAGTAGTAGTAGTAGTAGTAGTAGTAGTAGTAGTAGTAGTAGTAGTAGTAGTAGTAGTAGTGGTGGTGGTAGTGATAGTGGTAGTGGTAGTAGTAGCAAGAGCAGCAGCAGAAGTACAACAACAACAACAACTACTACTACTACTACTACAACTATATTACAACTACAACTATAATAGTTGCTATTGTTATGCCTATTCTATCGATGCTTGCAGTGCAAGACAATGTGACCAAAGCAAATACGTTCAGGTATTATAGCTGCTACTTCATTAGCATTAATAGCTGAGTCTTGTAGTTCAGCAATAACTCAGAATCCGGAAAGGCAACAGGCAACCATAGGTCTACTGGTTGACTTGATGCGGAAAATGTTCTTATTCATGACCCGCTGGTGTCTCAATTCATTCTACACGACGTATATTGTACAATATTTTGGATGTCCTCAAACCGCCTGCGCCTTAACCCTAATAAGACTCAGCTTACCTGGCTTAGAACGCCCCAGCAGCTTTCTAAAATTGATTTAACTCCACTGTAATAATATTATAGGTATGCCTATAATAGCCTACTTGCCACTTCAGAATTTCATTATGTCCACGTAAGAGAGGCCTAGTTACTAGTAATTCTCAAATTTGGACGCACTAAAATATGCGTCACCATTGTCTAAAGATTATTCCTCATAATTATAACATCGGCCAGCCAACCAAAATTTCGCCTCATCACTCAAATTGTTTCATACAAATTTCACCCAACCAAGTTTTTGCTCCAACTAAAATCTTGCGCGTTTTCGTCTTAACCAAAAAATTCTATATCTGACTGAGGCTTAGGCTACCACTATACGCTTCACGCTATACAGTTATTGGGAAAAAAATTACATCTTCTTTATGATTTGGAATATAGTCTATCGGGCATCGGGAATTCGGAATCCTACAGGAAAACTCGCAAACGAATACTGATATTGCATTATTCTGATTTATAGCTGTAGACGTCGTCGTCGAAAACTATAGCCACGTTGAATATGCCGCAGACTGATAGATGCTTTAGCTGCAGGCGAAATACAAGTCGCTTTTTGTCTAATCGTGACCTATCAAGGCGCCAACCGTGAGCTTGTCCTTCCAGGTCGACGTATCGATAGCTATATGCATGGAAAGGATGCAGCATCGCTTTGGCATATTGGTGTAATCTGTTTGCAAAATTGGAAGCTGACGCTATTCCTAAATCATAATTCGAGTCACGGAAATATAGCTGCATGGAGACATGTAGCCTGTCATAGACATGTACAGAAACACACACTGTCAGAAAGACACGAAGATAGACGAGCAGACAGAGGACGGTCGATAAACAGACACTATTGTAAAGACAGAAGGCCATTCATTTTCATATTAACATACATGTAGGGTTAGCCAACCGAAATTTTGGCAGACATTATGCAGTATATTAAGACAGATATTAAGACACGATCTCAGAAATTTTTTATTGTCCGGCCGAAATCTTAAGAAAAATTCCCGTAACGTTTGCCCGAAAATTCTGACGTTTTTTTAGTCATCCGGCCGAAATTTTCTGAAATTTCACGTTACTTTGTGCCCGAAAATTCTGACGACTTTTTTTCCGGGTCTGCTTGCCCGAAAAAGCAGACTTGCCCAAAATTGGGGGGGGGGGGTATTTGCCCCTCTGGACCCCCGTCTTCTACGCCGGTGTTGAGGCGCGATTGTTGACCTGCAATCCTGCATACCTACAAAAAAATAGATTCAGTGTATGGAAGCCCCCAAGATTGGCAAGACTGCACCTCTACAGAGCGGAAAACCTGTTGAAGACCATGATGTGAAGACCATGATGTGAAGACCATGATGTGAAGACCATGATGCGAAGACCATGATGTGAAGACCATGATGTGAAGACCATGATGCGAAGACCATGATATGAAGACCATGATGCAAAGACTATGATGTGAAGACCATGATGTGAAGACCATGATGTGAAGACCATGACGTGAAGACCATGACGTGAAGACCATGACGGGAAGACCATGACGTGAAGACCATGACGTGAAGACCATGATATGAAGACCATGATGCGAAGACCATGATGTGAAGACCATGATGTGAAGACCATGATGTGAAGACCATGATGTGAAGACCATGATGTGAAGACCACGATGCGAAGACCATGATGTGAAGACCATGATGTGAAGACCATGATGTAAAGACCATGATGTGAAGACCATGATGCGAAGACCATGATATGAAGACCATGATGCGAAGACCATGATGTGAAGACCATGATGTGAAGACCATGATGTGAAGACCATGTTGTGAAGACCATGATGTGAAGACCATGATGTGAAGACCATGATGTGAAGACCATGATGTGAAGACCATGATGTGAAGACCATGACGTGAAGACCATGATGTGAAGACCATGATATGAAGACCATGATGCGAAGACCATGATGTGAAGACCATGATGTGAAGACCATGATGTGAAGACCATGACGTGAAGACCATGACGTGAAGACCATGACGGGAAGACCATGACGTGAAGACCATGACGTGAAGACCATGATGTGAAGACCATGACGTGAAAACCATGATGTGAAGACCATGATGTGAAGACCATGACGTGAAGACCATGACGTGAAGACCATGACGTGAAGACCATGGACCAGTCAGACGATCACCACCTGGGTACGCCCGAAGAAAATGAATGCAACAATGACACCAAACGAACTTCCAAGTCAGTCCAAGTGAACGTCACAGCATAATAATTATAATAATATATTCAGTGACACAGAGAATGACGGAAGGTCAGACACACTACGATGGCATATGCACATTCAAGGAACTGACTACTACTGTATACGAGGCGCTATATGAATTATGTATTACCTTACATATAGGCTACGTCAAACAGGACCCATCAGAGACAACAGCCAGTGCATGCATATTATCCCACCTTAGTCGAGATGGGCCAGTGGATGCATTCACTATTACCACACTCTCACTTCGCTCCGTTCAGTCCCCCCCCCCCCCCCAATGCACTCATATATACCTGACCTCTTTCTGTGCACTCCCTTTCTAACGTCCTTCATTCACCTCCTACATATAATATATTCCTACATTATTCCTTCTCTACCTCTCCAGTGGCGGCGCTAGGGGGGGGCTAGGGGGGGGCTAAGCCCCCCCTAAACGTGGCTCAGCCCCCCCAAAGCAAAACGCTGAAAATGTCTAAAACGACTTACTTCGTATTAAGGAAACTAGACAATGACCAACGGCAACGAAATCAACTATATTATCATAGTGTAGATGCTTATGCCATTGGCGGCACCAAGGGAAGGGTTAGGGGGCTAAGCCCCTAAATGTGACTCAGCCTCATCCCAAAGCAAAAAGCAATGAATGTTCATGTCGGCTTAAAAGTTATTATTATTATCGTATTTTTCGAACCTCAACTGCGGCGGACGGTCATACATCGACTCACATGACATTGTGAGACATCAATTGCGACTGGGCTCGACTCCCGGACATCGACTCTCTCTGCGACTCAATATTAGCAATTTAGCATGCACACAGTCCTCTTATTTATACCCTAATGGAGCTGCAGGGAACAGAGGGCTGAGGTCCGGGCTGGTCTGAGGTCCGAACCGGTCTGGAGGGGGAAAGGACCAGAGATCCGCGATAGCGGGGCAGAGGGTTGAGGTACCGACCGGTCTGAGGTCCGGACGGGTCTGGAAGAGGGAAGAGGACAGGAGAATTTGAACTGGCAGGAGAAGGGGGCTGAGATCCGGACCAGTCTGAGCCCGGGCTAGCGGGGGAAGGGGGCTGGAGGTCCAAGGCGGCGGAAGGAAAGGGGTTGAGGTCTTTGCGGAGGGCAAGGGGACTGAGATCCGGACCGGTGTGAGTCCGGGCTGGCGGTGGAAGGGGCTGAGGTTTGGCCGGTGTGAGTCCGGGCTGGCGGGAGAAGGGTGTTGAGTCCGGGTTGGCGGAGGATTGGGCTGAAATTCACAAGGACAAAAATTTTGAATTTCGCTACAATAGCGCGTCGATGCTTATGCTAATAGAATTCACCGCAGACCGTGATGAGGTTACGTGCACCATGTCCGGCCCGCCGCCTCTTGAGGGGCTACGCCGGTAGTCCTGCACAACTATACATTGGGAAATGGGGTGTTCATTTAGCACCAGCAGTCATGGGCGGAGACTTGGGGGTCAGGAGACGGTCCACGAGACCCCGAAGTTTGTGATTGTGGACGGAGATGCTGCTCCCCAATATTTCAACAATATCTTTAAAATGTCATTATAAATTTCTAGAGTGTTATCTACTGTTTATCCATCATGAACAATTTTGCTAGGACGACAGCAAAACTGGTATACCCTTGCAGTGTGGAATTCGATAAATTATACAACATGGAGGAACATTATTGAACTCATAGACCATTTCTTTCAGCAATGAAATAATTATGAGAAATTTGTTGAGATGACAGCTTTAAATGCTACGTGTACCATTAAAGTGCTGATATCCAAAAATTTAAACAATGGCCTACAAGTGGACACTTTTAAAGTCATAATCCACAACTTTCAGCATTGAAATGATGAGCTATTTATTAAAAATGACAGCCAAAATGCTATTATTGCATTGTGGAAATTCAATTTTTTTCATGACTTTAGAGCCTGAAACGTGCTCCTGTCGATGTCAACAGCGAAAACGCGCTGGTTTCTGGGGCTCTGGCCCAGACCCCGCTGGGGGAGCGTACAACGCTCCCCCAGACCAACTAGTCTGTATGAGCTTCGTGCATTCGGCACTCGCAGCTTCGGGTCTCCAGCGCATGCAAAATTACCCCTTAAGGAAACTATTCTACTTGCGTTTCTAGAAGGAAGGGCCTGGTGTTTCAGCCCCCAAATCTGAGATCCTGGCGCCGCCACTGGTTGTACCCATAAAATCCCCTACATATGACATGTCCTTAGAGTTTTTCTATATAGTATGCCTACCCATATGATAGTATACTTATAAACTTTGTTAGGCTATAGGCCTAACCTTTTAACTTCTGTGATTATAGTAAAGACTAAGCCCATTTCGTTTACAATAAAATTTTGACATTCTTATACTGGTAGCTAGTCTGCGACTCTGCGAAACGACTTCTTTTTTTAAGTTTTCATGATTTTTATCGTTCATAAATAGCTAGAAAAAGGAGCCTAAAAAGGGCTCAAGTTGAGGTCAACAGAGCTAAAAATGCGTTGGCGGCTGGGGCTCCGCCCCAGACCCCGCTGGGGGAGCTTACGACGCTCCCCCAGACCCCTAGTCGGTATGGGCTTCGTGCCTTCGGCTCTCGCAGCTTCGCGCCTTCGGCGCTTCATAAAAATGTTCTAATTGGGCTTAGGGCTTCAGCCCCCCCAAACCTGAAATCCTGGCGCCGCCACTGTACCTCTCTTCCTCTCTTTCTTTCTTCTCCAGTCAATCCCGCGTTCCTTCCTCCCATGGCACTATTCCTCTTTTCCCCTCGTCTTCCTCCCTCCTTCATTCGTTCTTCCATTGTCTGTCGGCTTTTATACCTGCTGCATGCAGCCTCGCTTAGCTTTGCAATTCGCAATCGTCAATCCCGTCCGAGGCACTTCCAGGCGCCGTCTCTCCATTCCCAGCCTCCTCCTCCTTCTCCTTCTCCTCCTCCTCTTCCTCGTCGTCCTCCTCTTCTTCTCTTCCTAGAATGGCAGACGGCCATTTTCGTGCGCTCTCCTCCGTTGTTCATTATTGATAGTGGTAACAGACACACTCGCGCGAAGACATATTCAGAAGGCCGACGACGACATATCCACCACTAATATACACAAATATATACACAAATATATATATATATATACACAACTATATATTGCATATATGTAGGCTATATATCGTCGGTTGAGAATTATAAGGCTCTATGTCCATTTTTTGAAATTTTTGAGTTATTGGTACCATGACGTAGATCTTGTTCAGGGCTATCATGTCATGTGAAAATCTAAGCTGGATCTTCAATAGTAAAATAGATATTTACTAAATTAAAAGGCTCTATGTCCCATGCATTTCAACAGACGTTTACGCTGCAAAGTTTTCATCTTTTTGAGAATTATAAGGCTCTATGTCCAACAGCAAATAAGACCGCTGCGTTCAAGTCACGTGATTTGAATAAATTAGGTATGCAGCAAATAAGACCGCTGCACAGAAGTCACGTGATCTCAATCTATTAATAATAATTGGACCCACGCATTCTGTACATTGAGTGTCATAACTTTCACAAGGCTCTATGTCCAATTTTTGGGCATGGGGCTTTCTTTAAAAAAATTCAAAAAAAATGTTTTTACGTTTTATTCACAACTTTTTTCAATGTACAATGTTACTTAATTGACAAATGAACTAAATCCGTTAGTTAAATTTGTAATATTTTCAGTATTGTTTGTGTACTTCAATGCTGAACTTTCAAACTGGAATAAAAAATGTTCAGCCTTCGCATTGAGAATTATAAGGCTCTATGTCCAATTTTGGGGCGTGGGGCTTTCTTTAAAAAATTATTTTAAAATATTTTAACGTTTTATTCACATAATTTTTCAATGTACAATGTTATTTAATTGACTAATGAACTAAATTCTTTACTTACATTTGCAATATTTTCATTAGTGTTTGAGTGCTAGATTGTTGAACTTTCAAATTGCAATATCTCGGAATAGTACTTTTTGGACATAGAGCCTTATAATTCTCGACCGACGATATATAGGCCCTACATCCTATACGCTGGTGCGCGAGCGTGTGTATCTATATGCAAGCGTGCAGGTTTGTGTATCTGCCTGTGTGTTTGTATCCAACTATCTCTCTTTCTCTGTCTGTGAGTGTATGCGTGCAGGTGTGTGTGTCTGCCTGTTTGTGCGTTTGTGCCCATCTGTATGTGTCTGTGTGCGTCTGTGTATTTCTATGTGCGTCTGTGTATGTCTGTTTGTGTCTTTGTGTGTGTGTGTGTGTGTGTGTGTGTGTGTGTTAGTGTGTGTGTCTTTGTGTGTGTGTGTGTGTGTGTTAGTGTGTGTGTGTGTGTGTGTGTGTGTGTGTGTGTGTGTGTGTGTGTGTGTGTGTGTGTGTGTGTGTGTGTGTGTGTGTGTGTGTGTGTGTGTGTGTGTGTGTGTGTGTGTGTGTGTGTGTGTGTGTGTGTGTGTGTGTGTCTGTGTGTGATGAACCAATTCGGTCGACCGTGGGCCAAAGGGATCTCGGAGGACTAACGAAATTATGAGCAATATAGCACTCAACGAATTATTCGGCTTTATGCATGCCAGATCCATACATGTGTGTCGTCGTAGTCGCGTCGCATAGATTATATACGGCTCCAGGTATTCTTCCTGTAGCAAGGCATTATAATCTTCTATTTTGATGCAAACATAAGGCCAAACAAAGATCACATAATTATACATGACTATAACAAAACCTATTTAGATTAGCCACAAGCTGCTGCATGGAAAATGCATGGAAATTGATAATAATATTATATTATGTATTCTAATTAAGTCATACTGTCATTCTGAATTTTTCGAAACAATTGCACTATGCAACCGCTACGTTAACAGAAAGGACGTGTCACGATGTCACGTGTCACGGTGTCACGTGCGTCACACGTCAGTATAATAATAATACGCAGAGCACTTGCATGGTATAAAAATTTTGGCCTTGGTGAACTACACTGTGTCCCAATAAATCGGGCACCCTTTTTATAATGTGAATAAAACTGGTAAATATTCATCGATTGTCAAAATTTCAAAACTGTTTTTATCCTGAGATAATTATCTACAAATTGGTAATTTATGAACGGCCCTCACTAAAACATTACGTCATAATGACGTCGTTAATTTACATATCGAAACCAAATGTCAACAAAAATCGTTGTGTTCGGTAACTTCATTTTGAATTCTCTGATGCAAATGACGTAATTGTGACGTCAATATTCATGCCAGAAACTTCATATTTGAATCAGTGTAAGATAATTATCTCAGGATAAAAACAGTTTTGAAATTTTGAAAATCAATTAAGATTTACCTGTTTTATTCACATTATAGAAAGGGTGCCCGATTTATTGGGACACAGTGTAGAATAGCACTAACCTTGAATCGACCAATGTAAATAAACTGGTCTGTCTGAACAATTGGCTGAGCAAATAATTAATTTTGTTAGTCAGAAAAAATTGTTTAATTTTCACATTTACGCCTAGGCCTATAGTATTTTAAAGGTTGCTCAAACTAAAAAAATTAACACATTTTCAGCAGTTGACTGATTTGAACAGTGTTTCAATTCTGTATGTTATGCAAAACTGTTCAATAAACAAAATGCAGACATTAAAATATCTGCATAAGCCAAACTTGCCAAAGGTTATTAAAATTGTTTGTAATAAAAAGTATGCATTCATTCGTTTGTGCTTCAGGGGTCCTTAAAAATAGTACCGGTAAGATTAATATACTTGAAGAAAATTTGCCGCGATTAATTTTCAGTTGATTGCTATTAAAAATTTTTATCGGCGATTAATTTCGATTAAATTTTTTAATCGAACAACAGCCTAATAATAATCATTGTTTCCGACTCCTTTGGCCAAACTCCCTTGCAGAGTCAGATATCATACTGCACTTGTCCAGCCATAGATCTATTATATGCAGCCAGGTCATCGTTATGCGGAACCAGCCGTGACAGACACCAACCCCTCCCCCCCCCCACCCTCTGACGAATGCCGTCCGGCGCATCTACGAACAGACGGCGGCCAGAACTCGAAACAATAGCGCTGGATAAACATCGATGAGATAAGTAGACACAATTAGTGCCACCACCCACCCGCCCACCCAATCACCCACCCACCCAATCACCCACCCAATCACCCACCCCACCCAGACACACGGACGACGCCAGCTGCAGCTGTGCTATGTGTGGATGAAAGGGAGACGATGGATAGACGGGGGAGGAGGTTGGGGGGGGGTGTCCGAAAACATTACGAACGATGATTGATCGGGACCGACTCATATTTCCAGTGGCAAGAAGAGGAGGCGCCGATTTCATTGATTAACGGGGGAGCAAGGACGATTGCGTTGCGTGCATCGCGAATTGCCGCCGCGCGGCGCCACTTGTTATGACAACAACGATATGCACTTGCACTTGCATGAAGATTGAAGAAGGAGGAGGCACTTGGACGTAATTTCATACGAAACGTTCGCGTCATTGGTAAATGAGCAGAGATGCAGCAGCATCATCATCATCATCATCAGCATCATCAGCATCAGCATCGTCGTCATCGTCATCATCATCATCGTCATCATCATCGTCATCATCGTCATCATCATCATCAGCAGCAGCAGCAGCAGCAGCAGCAGCATCAGCATCAGCATCAGCATCATCATCATCATCATCGTCATCATCATCATCGTCATCATCATCATCAGCAGCAGCAGCAGCAGCAGCATCCTCGTCATAATGATCATCGTCGTCGTCCTTGTCATCGTCATCGTCACTCTCTAAATCTAAGGCTTGCAATTGCCAAAGATTTTTCAGATGGAAGAAGCTGACCCACTGCTTCGAAATGTTTGGTTGAAAACCAGTCTTTGGTTGAAAGCCTTGGTAGCCTACTGTGCAGTGTGCATACTGACAATGTAGGCCTACAAGTTTTTGGACAATAATCGAAGTTCCGAAAATTCCACATATTGTTTAAGTAAGTAAGTAAGTAAGTAAGTTTGCGCTTTATTGAACCGCTTGCTAACGCACTGGACCGACTCATATTTCCAGTAGCATATAATGATGTTTGTTTGTATGCGTACTTGTTATAGCGCCCCTTAAAGCTCTCTACTCAGAGGCGCTCCCGATGCAGAGCGGACACTGCATCGGAGTTTCACGCCGAAGCGCTGAGCAATTGTAAGTGAAGGACTTGCCCAAGGTCCTTACGCGGTTGAGGGTGGATTCGAACCTCGGACCTTCCGGCTCCAAGGCAACGACGCCACCACTAGACCACCGCGCCCCACAAATGATATGTAAATGATATATTTACAAATTATGCTCACAGGATCTCGCGGGGCGACAAAGACAAGCATCGCCCAATCCTCATCAGTTTCATGTCGAGGCGAGCTAGAGATCAGGTCTTCTCGGCGAAGAAAACTCTACGCACGCTACCGTCATCATCAAACGCAGAACGCATATACATAAACGAACATCTTACCAAGGACAATGCTCACATCTACTCGATGACCAGGAAGTTGGTCAGAGAAAAGAAAATACATTCGACCTGGTCGGCAGGTGGCTTGATCTTCATCCGCAAAACGAATTCCCTGGTCGAAAAGCCAGCAAGAATAACTTCGATCAGCAACCTGGATCAACCGGGATTATACTACTAGTTACTGTTTACGTTTTCGTCATCTCTTCTTTGACCCGGATTCGCCTGAGTAATCAGTAAGAAGCATCTCTATCATCTATGTAACAGTAAGAAGTAGCTATGTCTTATGATCAGAAATGAATTTTTGTTGGTGAATGATTGTTTACTTTCCGTGCAATGATCGGAGCAACTCTTCGGATCGCTCTCAGGCGATGGACCATCCTTGATTGTGTTTATTAGTTGATTGTGTTTATTAGTTGATTGTGTTTATTAGTTGATCGTGTTTATTAGTTGATCGTGTTTATTAGTTGATCGTGTTTATTAGCTGATTGTGTTTATTGTATGGACAATTTGAACCTATGCTACCTATGTAAGAACCCTGAGTCTGTTGACAATGTCTATAAGCTAATCCAATGCTGTATGTGCAACTACTACTATCATTATAGATGTTGTATGATTCAACCATCGAACTCTGTAAACCCTAACTGCTGGAATTGCCACAGTTGTCTAGCATCTATGTTGCCCTTTAACCACATAACTAACGCAGATGATTTTATTACTTGCTTAACAGCCAAGATTACAAACGAGTAGGGAATTCCCTAAGCTTAAATTTTTCGATGAGGACCAAGGGAATAACCCACTTATAAACAACTCTGACCTAGATCCGGACGACAATTATTATGTGACCAAACCAATAGACCATGGCTATAACACTCCTCTTCAGTTGAGCCTGAAAATGAGTAACAACTCGGGCCTATGTTCATTCATGCATATCAATTGTAGAAGTATATCTCCTAAATTAACTGACATACGACTTCTTCTGCACCAGCTACCGGTAGGGATCCTGGCCGTGACAGAAACATGGTTGGACGCACTTTCATCTGATACTGTACAGATTGAAGGCTACAATTGTGTACAAAAGCCGAGGGCTACTGGTCAGGGAGGGGGCGGTGTAGGCTTCTATATAAAGAAAGATATGGACTTCCAAGAATTACCTCCACTGAAGCACAATTCATTACACAATTCGTATGAAAGTCTATTCATAAAGGTTCCCCAACAGAAAGGCACTCAACTCATAATGGGAGTTATATACCGAACACATGGAACTCCTCTGACGATATTTAATGAAGAATTTAATCAACTATTATCTGAGCTAGCGGAAACTAAAAAAGAGATAGTTTTGATGGGTGATTTCAACATTGATTTGTTGAAACATAGTGATCATGCGCTCACTAGCAATTTTCTCGACTGCATCTCATCTCATCACTTTCTACCTGCCATACTACAGCCTACACGTATAACTGACACTTCAGCCACACTAATTGACAACATATTCACAAATACATGGCCTAGGATTATGAACTCCTCGATTATTGTTACTGACATTGCAGATCATTTACCTATTATGGGTTGGTATCATACGCAACCCACTAAACAAGACAAGCCAACTTCTTATACTACACGAATAGTGAATGATCAGGCGATGGAACAATTTAGATTCCTTCTATCACAACTAGATTTCACCCCAGTCTCAGACCTGTGCATTGTAGGTGACCCGCAAAAAGCTTATGAAACTTTTCTCGATATGTACACGAATGTATACAACACAGCCTTCCCACTCATAACAGTTAAGAAGCGTAACCCACGGTCTTTCGATCATCCATGGATGACTAAGGGGCTGTTAAAATCATGTAGAAAAAAGCTAATTTGTACCGTAAATATATAAAAAACCCAACTCCAATAAATAAAAATAGGTTTATTGCATATAGAAACAAATTCAAATCAATCAAAATTAAAGCTGAACGTAATTACTATGCTGCCGAGTTCTTAAAATATAATAAAGATATTAAAAAAACCTGGAACGTGATAAAATCTATAGTTAATTCGAAAACTGAAGATAATATAATTGAATCGTTAACAATTAATGGGAAGCCTATAACTGATAATAAATTAATGGCAGAAAAGTTCAACAGTTATTTTGCTGGAATTGCTCAGAATTTATCTGATAAAATCTTGGACCCAAGTACTTCGTTTATGCAGTATCTTAAACCGCCACCCCTTAACTCTTTTGCTGTCAACCCAACATCGCCTCAGGAACTGATGGAATTTAATCTGACTCTGAAGCGCACTCACAGTCCGGGACCCGATCAACTTGATCCTAGTATAGTTAGTCCAAACTTAGACCTTATTGCTATCCCTCTGACTGACATAATTAATTGCTCATTATCAACAGGAATAATACCTGATAAACTGAAAAAATCCTCAATTACACCTATATTTAAACAAGGCAATAGAGATGACGTAGCAAATTATAGACCGATCTCTATACTGCCTTTTTTTCGAAACTATTAGAAAAAGTGATGTATCAGCGACTATACGATTATATCTCTAAACTAAATATTTTGCATCCCTTTCAACATGGTTTTAGGTCGGGCCACTCGACGGCAATGTCACTGATCAATATTCAAGATAAGATTACAGAAGCCATTGATAAAAATGAATTTTCTATAGGACTATTTTTAGATTTAGCCAAAGCTTTCGATACTGTAAATCATATAATATTAATTAAGAAACTTGAAAGCTACGGCATAAGAGGAATCCCTCTTTCTTGGTTTAAGGATTACCTTAGTGGTAGACAGCAACAAGTTAAATGTAATGGCATAACATCAAGTTGGAAATCGATTAAATTTGGAGTACCCCAAGGGTCAATATTGGGTCCTCTATTATTCCTGATTTACATTAACGACCTTCCGAATGTATCCCCCATCCTACACTTTGTACTATTCGCTGACGATTCTAATATTTTCCTCTCTCACAAATCCTATGAGGAATTATTCCGAATCCTTAATGAAGAACTTGTACTAGTGTCTGACTGGTTTAAAGCAAGCAAGCTATCTCTTAACTTGACAAAAACCAACTACATTCTTTTCTGCTCTCATAGGAAAGCAACACCACAACTGAAGGGAAAAGTCCACATAGACAATATTGATATTCCACAAGTAGAATCTGTAAAATTCCTTGGAGTCTATGTGGACCAACATCTCACTTGGAGTGTACACATTGAACACATTGCATTAAAACTGGCTAAAAACATAGGTATACTTAAGCGAATATCTTACTTACTGCCTAGAAACATTTTGCTCACTTTGTACTACTCTATGATATACCCGTACATATCCTATTGTAACATGATTTGGGCATCTAACTACAACTCTCGATTTTACAGAATTATTGTCTTGCAGAAAAGAATTGTCAGATTAATAGCCGGTTCTCCTTACAACTCACACTCAGAAAAGCTATTCACGCAGCTCGGGATTCTAAAAGTTTTACAAATTAAGCAACTGCAGATGTGTGAGTTCATGCATCGATATACATATAACACATTGCCTATCTCCCATGCCAATCTCTTTACTCTAGCCTCAGATATACACTCATACAACACGAGAAACTTAGCCTCATATAGAACTGTGCGCGCCCGAACAAACTCAAGAAAATTCTCCATTAAGTATGCAGGTCCTATTGAATGGAATAGAATACCTCTAAACCTTCGCAGTATCCCAATTCTTAAGTCATTTAAGCATTGCTTGGGTTTATGGTTGATTAACCAGAACTGTTAGTCGGGTTCATACTTTAAACTTCCTTCTCCCTACTTAGTTAAGGCTTTATGTTTTTTACTTAAGGTTTTCTTACTTTTTTCAGTTTGGTATTGATTTATTTTTTAAAATTAAGACGTGTTTGCTTAACATCATGTTTAGATATTCATATTATGTAATATCGTGATGTTAAAATTTGGAACGTTTAATTTTCGTAGTTAAGTTTTGATTTATTTTTGATTTATTGCATATATGATGGAAAATAGAATATAATTTTATTGTGCTGAATTTGTTAACGCCTAGAACCAGAAAATGTGCTTAGGTGGCCCTAACCAGCGGGACTCTGCAGTCCCTTCTGGGTTTCCTTTTGTTGCCAATAACATTCATGTTTTATTTTTATGTGATGATATGTACCTTGTGTGCTTTTCTCTGGCTCAATAAAAAAATTTGATTTGATTTGATTTGATTTGATAAAGGCATTCAATTAATTACATCTCAAAAGCAAGATTGACGAATAACTATGTTTGCAAAGTAAAAATTATCTTTGGAGCTTCATAACAACATCTTTAGCATTAGAAACGGAATTCTTTAAGTGGGGCGACATCTATACATGAAAGTGAAATGGACGACCGCCAAATTTTGTTGCGATTCCAGTCCTGCAATGCAGAGTCCTTGCCTTGAATCCATAGATGTTGAAACCGGAAGTGGAGAACTCCCGCCAATGTTTAACTTAGAATGTTGTTTAATCGGAGAAAACATTTATTTAATGAGCTAAGATAACACAAGAAATAAACAATACACGTGTATCGGACGTTTTGTCTATTAAATGGCGCCAGTTTTGTTAAAGTATGTTGTCTCGTTCAGTTCGCAGGTAAGACGAAGGAATGCACTTTAGTCGTTGCTAGACTGATTACCCATCTTCCCAGATGCTCTCAAATCTCTAACTTTATGTTTGATAACTGGGTATACATGTACAATCAGGGGGCGAAAATTTCTTACTTATTGTTGCAGTGCCGTCAGCGTTGTCATTGCACGTCTTTTTCGTGAGGGTCGGTTAGGGCTCAGGTTAGGCATCGTGAGGGTCGGTTAGGGTTAGTGTTAGGGTTAGTTTAGCCATTAGAAACTCTGGTGGATTGATGGCAAAAGACTGTGTATTTTTCGCCCCCTGATAGTACATGATCGCCGATAACTGCACTGGCTCCATCGATGTGCTCGTGTACAATTTAAGATCCTTACTGTGAACTTCAAAGCTCAGCGGGGTCTTGCCCCGAAACATCGTGTGGTAAAGGAGTGCATCGGCTCGGTCGTAGATATGCAGTAAGTAAACAAATATGGCCTCTGGTCAATGCTCACCACGCTTGGATCATGGTTGTCACCTGGGGTTGCCGGTATAACTCAAGACTTTGACGAAGCTCCAAATTCTTGAGTTGCATGCACTTGAATTTGAATCTGGTAACGTCCCTGCTGCTTTCCATTCGTTATCAGCCATTTTCATGTTGAGACTCGTGCTTTCTCTTGTAGTCATTAGACATGATTATTTGAAATTGAGTCTGTATGTTGAAAAACTTTTAAAGCCGTGAATCCAATGACTACATGAATGATTATAAAGAAGTTGCCATTCTATATTGACTAAAGACTTAAAAGTAGCACCAGAAATATGGCATTTGACCTCAATGAATGAATCAGTGTTTCTCTGATGCTCTAACTATTTTCTTATTCAAACATACACCTTGAAATTATTTTTGATTTATTTCTAACCAGCTTTTAAATATTGATCTGGATCTGAAATTATTGTTCTCTTAGCAGTTGACTAGCTGCACCTCAGCTTTACATTACTGTGTGACTCCATGCTCTGAAAATGTTCAATATAAATAATATATTAACAGTTCTGGTGCCAAATAATAGAATTTATTCCAATGCGCTCATTCTCTGTCCATTTTTTTAGGATAGTCGGTTTCCAGCTGAAAATCTCCTTGATTCCGATGGCTGCAGGAAATGGTTGTGTGCCAGTGGAGAGAAGTCAGGTCGACTGGAGGCAGATTTCCAGCTGGAAAGGGCTTGCACAATTTCACATCTTGACATAGGTTTTGTACCACTTAGTCTTTGTGTTTGTAATATTTTAAGCTGTAACTGATCTTCTGTGTCCGAATTGTAGTTGATCTAAGATAATTGCTATTTATATTTATCTGTGACACGTAAAAAAAGGTGTGCAATAACGAGCTGTTTGACTTGCTCTCAATTTAATTCAGTTTACAGAATACATGTTAAGTTCAGCTGGATATGAGATCAATCACTTGAGTTATGATATCCTTTACCTAAAATATTCTAAGACCCACTATCTAGATGTATTTCTGTAACAATAGTCATATATTTCACACATTTTATGCCTATCCATATGGCAAATAGGGAATAATTATCGGTTTTGAGTTCACAATATATGCGTAGTTTTACATTTACAAGTAAAATTTATTATCCACCACCTACGCCTACAATCACGTGCCATTTAATCACTGACTATCAGTAGCCAGCAGTGATTCATATTCAAGTTTGCTTGCATGTACATTTTCAGAAGTGTATGTTAAATTGCTTTAAATATGAATTTTTTATTTTTTGATCTGGTTGTGCCGATGATTTTTGAAGCATTTCTGTTATTTGTTGTTTTAGGTGCACAGTTCGTCTTCTCTGTCCAAGTTCTTGTTGGTCGTTCTTCGTGGCCATGTGGAAAAGAATATGTCACTCTACTTCCATCATCTACGTTCCTTAGTCCAGCTGACTGCCGATTGGCCAAAAGCCGAACAGTGATTCGCATGTTTAAGAAAGGTTTGTGCTTTGTTAAAATGTGAAGAAATTTAGCTCCACACTGGACGTCGTCGCAACTACAACAAGTAGTCAAAGAATGTATTGTATTGTATTGTATTTAAACATTTATAAAGCGCCTCTAGTAGGGTGAACCGTTAATAGCAGTTGTAGCTTTATTTCCGCCTTAACCTTTAACAAATTTGGGCCGATTAATTATTAATTTGAGTGGTAAGGGTTAACATATTGATGGTCAATTAGGATTGATGTCTACGTTAAATTGCATGACCTTCTCCATTTATCTTATCTTGATCTGGCCTTGTTTGTTTTGGTTTTGTTCATGTAGATGATTTTGACGCTGGTGCTGCAAGTGAGAAATGGGATCGAATACGTTTCGTTTGTTGTCAACCGTTTCGAAAGGACACACAGTTCGGATTGTCGCTTCTGAAAATCGTCTCGGACGACGACAAAGTAACTCAATAATTCGTTGAAAATTTATTCTTTAAAACCAGACAAATAAAACGTTTTGATAGAATATTTGATTGAAGAATCATTTACAAGTACTTGTGTATTTTATCAAGTTAATTGGTATATTTATAAAATCAATCAGTTCCTAATATTAATGATTTGTCTTTCGCATTTTTAGTTTTTAAGAGTATTTCTGTAATCAATTCAATCAAATGCTATTTATATAGCGCCTCTTCACGATCTCTATTCAGTGACTATATGAACTGTTGTGATACAAATGTGCCAACAAAATGCTTTCTTTGTTTCAAGTTTTTCCCCCAATTTTTCTTAGGAGTCGACAAACGCTTGGGATGCTGTGGTGGGACAGACTGCGGATGATGTACTGTCATCAACAATAAGAACCTCATTACTGTCCTCACCAGCAACATCATCTTTGTCTGCTGGCAACGTAAAGACTGCTCTGAATTTATCGTCGCCAGGTCTATCCAGCCTCATGTCAAAGTCACCCTTTTCTCCACTCCAGAAAAGTACAAAGTAAATAACTAAGTGCAGTTAGTTGTTGTTATAACTGTAAAAAGTCTTTTTTATTTTTTTCGTCCATGGTGTGTCGTCTCCACATTGTTCTCAATTCCATAGTGCTTTGCCAGTCATTGTATTCCTCGACTTGTTTCCTAGCTGTATGCAGCCGGAACTTTATTTCTTTGGTTTTGGAGACGTTCATGTTGAACTTACCGGGTACTTAGGGTGGACCGCAGATTAATATTGTCAGATTCTGCATTGAGCCACCACCTTCCCCCCGCCCAATGTTTGCAGTTTCAGGATTCAGTAGACTTTTGTTTCAAGCCATCAGTATATGTGCACTATAGTAGTTTGTTATTGCATATTTAAGTGATATTTTCCTGTGGCAGTTTCTTATGACAGGGATGGTGATCAAGGCTCATGTTGACCCTTGCTGGGTTTGATAAAATGTGATATTTTCTCAAATTTTAACTAATCATGTGAGAGAATACATGTGATTTTTATGGTGTAAGTTGTTTTGTTCTGAAGGGAAATTTCCAAGCTGAAAACACTGGGTGTGACCTCCATAGAGGGTCAGTATTCTCGTGCTGGTCAACTGCTTTTAGCCGCCACCGGTCAAGCCGTCAGATATAAACCACCGTCAACAAGTCTTCCCAAAAAATCATCAGACATTCTTCCAAAAGATGCAGATGTTCAATTGATTCCTTCAAAAAAGAGGAAGGTTAGTGTTGTTGTTTAGTCGAGAAAAATTGTGTGGCAGTGCCATAAGTTGTTTGCACAGTGATCTCTTTGGTAGCATTCTGGATCAGCAATCCAATAGCTGAGCACTGCCAGTTGTGTCCACGTGTCTCATGCCTCATTTTCAAATCTGCTGTCTTTGGGAAACTATAAACCCCTTTAGCGGCCGACCGGCTAATAATCATATACAAAATCGACGATTATAATCGGGGTTGCCGCTAAAGGGATTAAATGCAGTAAATAAATGAATAGCAGCCTTGTACTTTCGCATTGCTCAGCAGCATTGAGTGTGACACAGTGATCTGTTTGGTAGCACCATGGGATCTGCAATCCAATTGCTGCTGTTACAACCCTGGGTAAGTGTTGTTTCATGCCTCAGTTTGAGATCTACTGTCTATGGGTAGCTAATAAAAGTATTACATAAATAGCGAGTCCCTTGTATTTTTATATAGCAAGATTGTCTTACTGAGAGGATTCCAGTTTTATAATCTGAGCAGAAAGTGTTTCCATGTTTCTGCCCCATAAAAACTCGACTATGCTATAGAAAAGAACAAAGCAATTTGATTATATAAAAAAGAAATTGAATAAAGAAAGCAAAGCAATGAAAAAAAACATGTACTAACAAAGTCTAACATATTCAACCATAAGTACTATGTAGCCATATTGTCGTTGTTTTTTTTTGGAAATAAACGAATTTACATACATACAAATAAAATTATGCAATATCAGTCTTAGAAGCTTTTAATAATTTATTAAGTCTGACTGAACTTATTTTGTAGATCTTGACCATTGAAGATGAAATAACAGAATTCGTCAATTCAATCGACTACACGAAGTTAGACTTGGAAACTTTTACGTTTGCTGGTGAGTGTTCTAGTCTTCGTGTAATGATCATGGCAGAATAATAGATTAAAAGTCAGAGATTTATTTGATTAGGTTGCTTTTCTTTGTGACAAATTATGACAATTTTAGTGATGACATGTAATAACTAAGCCGCTTAATATACATGTAAATATACTTGACTTTATATATAGTGGCCATATATGGCCTCAACCTTGCTCATTTTGCTATGAATTGATCAGGTGAGATTCTTCACTACTTTGTTTGTTTGAATGGTTGCCAAGACATTCATTCATGTCCTGTTGTACAGATCGTGTTAGCTCAAGATTTAAATATCTGAAATAGGCCATCTTCATGAAGTGTTAGCGGAGTGATTTTTGACACAGCCTAGACACTCAACCAATGTAACTAATTGAGCCAGTTAACATTGGGTAATGGGAGATCATTTCCTTTTTCCCCTTGCACAACCATTTCCTTTGTGTCCTTGCACAACAGAAATGATCTCTCGATATACATTGTGATCCAATATTTTGATCCAAACGCATGAACTCAAAACCAGTGCACGTCAGAATTATGATACTCTTGATTAAATTGTCCTACTTGACTATAAGTCTAGAAACAAACTAATAAACATGACCTAAATGAGAAATATCTGCTAGCCTGATGGCCATGTTATTGAACCTGAGAATCCATGCTATAGCTAGATGATGTTTGTGTTGTGTGATTGAATAAAAAGATCTAGCTTGCCATTTTTTTTTCATTGTAGATCTGCGGCATCAATTTGAGAAGCAGAAATTCCGCAAGTTGTCGAAGGAGGAACGTAAGGTGCTTGTTGCTGCTGCAACGAAAGCTTTAGAGGCAATCGCCAAAATAAAAGACATTGAAGACAAAGAAGTCGGTAACAAGTCAAAGAAAATAGAATGTTCAAAGACTATGTCCGCTGTCGATTCTTGTCCAGGCATCTTGACAACATCGCTTGGTAAAGAGCAGAATATAAAAAATGGACTTGTTAATCTGTTACCTAGGCAACAGGGCTCATCGTCTGGTTCTGCCCAGCCACTTGTTCGAAACAAGGGGGTCAAACGACCTTCTGATAAAGACTTAGATCAGCCTCACAATTCTTGTCTAAACTCTGTGAATACACTCGAATTGAACTCTCCCATAGACGAAAGATTGAGCAATAGAGAAGTCTTTCAGCCAAAAAGGAAACTAGTTATGGCTGAACAGAAAACGCGTCCCGCTAACTTTGTCAGAACCAACCAAAAGAAAAATAATAAAAAGAATTCGAACGTTTCAAAGTCGTCATCGTCTGATTCAGCAGCAGAAAAATTCGTTGGAAATGCTGCAGCAAATTCTATGGATGATGTTTGGTTGTCAAAATCGTCTCCAATGAGTTCAGGTCGTTCTCCTGCTACTTCAAAAGTGGCTACTTCAAAAGTGGCTACTTCAAAAATTGTCCCTAATGCTGCTTCAAAAAAGGCACATGGCAGTCACTTTTCATCAGTCAATTCCGCCATGTCTACTCCCCACTTCCTCGAGGATCAGGGTTGTGAGGAGGAGGAGGAAGTTGAGGTTCAGTGTCCTTTGTGCACGAATTTTTATCCTTCTGATGTCATTGCTGTTCATGCAAGTAATTGCTCGCTTTGATGTCACATGTTAGGGTTTTAGACGCTTTGTCTGAAGTGGTAAGAAGTGTGACTGATGGCTATGTATTGGCATTTTATCTTAACGTTGATGGTTTGTGACTGTCGTGGTTTGTTGTCCATGGATTGACTTTGACGAGTTTCTCTGAGATGACTGCGCTAAATAAATATGCGATTTGATGAAAGAGTTGGATTACAATTTATTGAACCTCAGTCAAAATTAAAGCCAGCTTTTGAGGACAGATGAATTTTGCCTTTTATTTCTGTAAGATATTCTCAATATGTGTACAATTATGTTTTTTTTGTTATCTTTTTGGAGCATGGCAGTTGTAGAGAATTTAAACTTTTTTGTAAATAACCGTTTTGAAATCTGCAAAGATTAAATTCATATCTTGTTGTGCAAATGAGTTTATACATTGTTTAACACTGGTTGCATTTGAAGTTTAACGAAATGCACTGGTTTCAGAGTTTTTATTTCTTCCTGCTCAGTGCTGAATGCTGATATTGAGTGTCTGATCTTATAAGTGCGACCGAGAGTTCACTACAGCATATAAAAGAATGAAAAATGCAGGTGTTCATGAGAGGGGCTCTTTAGGAAATTTCTTGAATATTGTGTGGAGTCTAGACCTATTGAAGGTGGACACTGAGATTGTGCCTGTCCAAAAAGTGGAAATTTAAGTTGGACAAAGCTGCAGAATGAGGTGAGCTTGAACTTTAGGGCCAAGACAAGGGCTTAGAACTGAATGTGGTGTGTAAGAGGAACAGTTACACATTTTTAGCCAACAAATAATGTATGATGTTGAACAAAAATAAACAGTAGCCTACAGTAAAATAAATGTAAGTTTATCTAATTAATTTTTGTAAGGGGTGCAGGTAGTAGAATCTAGCCTATGTTTAAGCTAAATAAATAGCTTCGATATTTCTCGGCGTCGCACAGTGTCCGGTTCTGGAAGACCAGCTTCACTTTAGCACTTTATCAATCAAATCCGCGATTCCCCGTCTGCTTTAGAAATTGTGCATTCCGCTGCCAAGTTAAAATCCTGGAGGTCGATTCGAGGATCATATTGTGCTATGGCAGCATTGTGGTGGCGCAGTCCTGATTAGAATCAAGTGTTTGCAGAACTGCCTGAATGCAGGAGTCCTGCGTACTAATTTAGGGTCAAGCATCACCTAGGTCAGTGTTCTGAGAGGGCAGCAGTTTTGAGTGCAGTGCATTTTTTTCGGAAGTTTTTGGCAAGAATGCTGCAACAAAAAATATTATGGAGTCGTAATAAATAGCTTATTGACTACCTATACTGTCACTGTACTCTCTCGAGGTTGGACAGCTTTTCTTATAAACTTATAGGCTACACCACAAGAAAAGCATCTCTAGGCAATCAGTACAGCATTTAAAAATGTGCGAAGTAGACCGGAAAAGTAATTGCAGCATTCGGCCGAGCGTTGGTAGGCATACGTAGGCCTATGTGCGTGCACTTGTTATAGTACCCCTTCAATCTCCCTACTCACAGGCGTTCCCGACTACAGAGCGGACATTGAATCGGAGTTTCGCGCTGAGCATTGCGAGTGAAGGACTTGCCCAAGGTCCCTAAGCAGCGACTTGAGGTGGATTCGAACCTGCAACCTTTCGGCTGGCGAAGAACATACCCACTACACCACCGCGCCACACAGATTATCCTGATGCTACCTGGAACAAGTCGGACGGAACCATTCTCAGCGCTGCAATTGTGATCATAATTATTTGATTTGATTGTATTGGATTTTAAAGGTATAATATAAGGGCTACATAAATATTATTTGCGTGCTCTACCTTGCAAACTTGTAGTCCAATCAAACGCAAGATGTGTAACCCATGACGGTTCAGTTGCAGGAGTTTTTATCCCAGTAGATTTGAGACATTTGCTAGTTGGTGACCTTGTATCCGTCTGCGGTGGCCATCTTTCTCTCTTGGAGAAGTCGAGATAGGACAAAATGCTTGCAGGACGAATTGCCGCTTTCGCCGTCAGGCAGTTGCCAAAGGCCATCTCCGAGGTAAATTAATCCTTCAGATTTCCATTTACTATCCGTTATACGAAGCGTTTTAGCGATCGCTGTCTTGCTTTTTACACCCGCAGAAGGTGGAAGTTAGAAGGTGACAGGCGTTGCTTGTCATTGAACGCAGGCGTGGAACTACCATTTTTTTTTACAGCTTCATCTATTCAGCTTTAACTATTATTTAGCAGTACAATCGAATGTAAAAACATAAGGTCAATCACTGTATATTCATTCTGTAAGTTTTTTCGTTTGATGCCATGTTGCTCTTACTGACTGTCAGGTATCAAAGCCGGCTCTCGGTGCGGCGTTCGTAGCTGCTAGAAAGCTTTCAACAACCAAGTCTGTGTACGCCGTCGGAGGTCGGTATTTAGCCTAATTCTGCAATTTGATTTTAAGTTTTGTTGAGTGTAATATTTATCTTGTATGTTTTCGTAAGCTTTGGATGGACACAGTTGCGACGGTTATAGTGTAAAACAGTGCTGTCCAACCTTTTTGGCCTCGTGGGCCGCAAAAGCAATAATCTTGAAGCCGAGGGCCGCAACAATAAGCTCAAAAGCAACGGCAAAAAATCTACTGATAGTTTTTAATTGTTTTACGGAATTATTATTGGCTAATGTATAAATGAACAGTGCATAATACCTTGAATGCCTGATTATACATGTAGATCAGCACCAAAATTATTAGGTGCGCTCAGCTGGATTTTAAGTTTCTCGCCCAGCCTGGCAGCCACGGTCTGGCAAACTCAGCTCTTCATTTCGTCTCCCAGTTAAATTTTTTGGTTCATATTCACTCTGTGGCTGAGCCGAAACCAGAGTCAATTCGGTCTAAGGAACAGTCAATAGCCATCGGTTGAGGGTGATCCAACGACATCGCGCGCCATTCATCGGTTCTGTCCATGGACTCCTATCGATAGTTTCCCTTCAATCCTCAGGACTCCAATTAGAAAGGAATTGTTGCAGCTAGCCTACTTACAGACGTGCTGAAACCTGTAGGCTACACATCTCAGAAACGGACTAGAAATGAACGGTTTGGACGATATAGCCATGCGAGGTCAATTTGGTTGAGTAGAGGGATAAAAAATGTTCAAAACAAGAAGTCTTTTGATAGTCGTTTGACAGATTATGGCAGAGATAAAAAAAATGTTGTCTGAATTGGCTTTCCTGTGGCTTTTCGAACCGTAGAAACACTACAATTTCAATATAAAAAAACTTAGATTCGACTAGACTTTGTCTTTAATTTTATTTTATACACAGTGGAAGAATTTTGTATGCTCTGGCGGGCCACTTGAAATCGCTCCGCGGGCCGCATGCGGCCCGCGGGCCGCACGTTGGACAGCACTGGTGTAAAAGTTAAAAGCAGCAATGGATAGTACTGTTAGTGATGTAACATTCCTCAGTCTAAGTGCGACTATCTTAAATTACAGGTGCTTGTAGGTTGCAGATGCATTTTGAGCCAACAAATTTATCACAGAACTTTGTAAAAAAAAGACAGCTGGATGAGATACAGAACAGGAATTTATAGAACAGATGACATTGGATTTTTTTGGGTTGACTTTGGGCTTTTATCCAACCTGATCGATATCACCATTTTTAGAAACAAGGCATGAAATTCTGGTTGTCAAGGGCAATTCTCATCTCTGCACAGATAAGGTTGAATTTCGTGCATATTGTATAGTCCTGAGTTTCATTGTCATTTAGCCATATATGAAAGTTCAACTTATACCTGTTGTGCCAGTAAACTGCATTAAAAAATTGCAGTAGATATTTGAGTCGTAAACAAATAAAGCAAATTATGCAAAAAAATTCCAATGTCAAAGGTCATAGATTTTATTTTCATTTGTACTTTTTCACAAATCTCATTGTTGATAGTGATTGTAAACGACCATTTATAAGGCATTTAACTTAACGATTCAGAGGCACTCCTGACCAAGTTTATGCAATCACTATCGTTCCTTAAGCACAAAGGTGATTCTGTTGCTGCTGTTTATTTTGTAATTCAGACTTCACCTGCAATGACTTCCTTCTGTGCCTTTGTTTATTTCCACCACTTGAAGACAAATCTTTTTCATCATGAACTGTAATGTTATAGGAATATTCGTGAGGAGGTGTCAAATAAATGTTTACTTGCACTTGCTATTGTCAATACTCGTATGCCTGATAACATTTTTTGATATTCATTGTCTATTAATGTATAGTAAGAACCAATTGTAGAATTGTTTTTAATTTTTTCAAAGTTTTTAACAGAACCAACGACTATCTGTACTATCCTTTGTGGTTGATATTGCAATCTGTCCTTTCATGGACATTGCAGAGCCTGTGTTGGCTAGTTGAAGTTAAGCTAAAGTTTGAGCAATGTTGTCTATCAAATAGTGTTTGCTTACAGATGTTGCGAGAGTAATGTCAAATAATAATTGCAAGTGCCCTTTTAACCCTAAAGTTTACCAATGGAGGGTATACCATTTACTACGCTTTCGGTAAAGGATTAAAGTTAGCAGATTTTAAGCACTAAGTCAAGCACTTTTTCAAGGTTATTGGATAGAACCAATTTTTACATTAGAACTGTTGTGCATTTTTCTGGGTAGGGTCAGCCGAGGTATCTTCGATCCTCGAAGAGAGAATCCTTGGTCAGAGCACAACTGCGGATCTTGAGGAAACCGGACGCGTGTTGTCAATTGGAGATGGTATTGCCCGTGTCTATGGACTTAAGAACATCCAGGCCGAGGAGATGGTGGAGTTCTCCAGCGGCCTTAAGGTTTGTCCTTGTTGCATAAAATTAGCTCCGATGTTTGCGTTTAATGTGTGTGGATTAGGAAAGTACATTGTGTGAAAGATCGGTTACAGATAGTGAAAATGTTGATTTCTGTCTGTAATGATTGTTTGTGAACTGAACCATTTTGATGTACGTGGTTGAATTCTTACATGTTGCAGTTTTATTTGTTTTTTTTATTCCAATGATTTTGTGGCAATAATTCTGATTGCTATTAACTCATTTAATTCTTTATGCTGTTATACTTTACTTGATTGCGCTTTGTTTATAAATCATTTTCCAGGGCATGGCTTTGAACTTGGAGCCTGACAACGTAGGTATTGTCGTCTTTGGTAACGACAAGCTGATCAAGGAAGGTGACATTGTGAAGAGAACAGGAGCCATCGTCGATGTTCCAGTTGGATTGGAGCTCCTTGGAAGAGTTGTTGACGCCCTGGGAAACGCAATTGATGGCAAGGTAAGACACATTCAGCGTTGATTAAATTTCGATTGGATCAGAGTTGACATGACATTCGAAAGGTGGTCGAACAAGGTCTTCGGTTGCTTTAATAACTACAAGCACGGCATTTTGGTTGACTGTTGCCTTGCATAAGGATGTAATTTTTGGCAGACCACCTGGGCATTGCTGTAAGGTGGGTTTAAGACCGTGTGCTTTCTTTGTTAAACATGTGATCTGAGCCATTTTATTACAAGTTATCCATGCAAGGTTGGGAAGTTTTACGTTAAACAGTTTTCTTATAAATGCATGAGTTTGAAATTGAGTAAACTGGTGTTTTGAAGAAATTATGTAAATATTCAGCAGTATGTTTTCTTGAAAACATACATTAATTTCTCAAAAAGTGGTCAGTTGCTCTGAGCAGTGCGGATTTTCAGTTGTTATAAATGTTAGTCTTAATGTCTTCGTACATTAAATTCAGATCTGTACAATTGCTTTGAAACTATTTTGTTGTTGATTCTGCATGGTTTGAGTATTGAGATGGTTTTTATTGTTGATTTTGCATAATTTTAGTATTGAGATGTATTTGTTTCAGGGTGCGATCACATCGAAGAGGGCTCGTGTCGGTGTCAAGGCCCCGGGAATCATCCCTCGTATTTCCGTCAAGGAACCAATGCAGACCGGAATCAAGGCCGTCGACAGTCTCGTGCCGATCGGTCGTGGCCAGCGTGAGCTGATCATCGGTGATCGTCAGACCGGAAAGACGGCCGTTGCCATAGATACGATCATCAACCAGAAGCGCTTCAACGAAGGTCAGAACGAGAAGGCAAAGCTCTACTGCATCTACGTCGCCATCGGTCAGAAGCGTTCGACTGTGGCGCAGATCGTGAAGCGTCTGACGAACGCTGATGCGATGAAGTACACGATCGTTGTGAGTGCCACGGCGTCTGATGCTGCCCCTCTGCAGTACCTGGCGCCGTACTCCGGGTGCGCCATGGGAGAGTTCTTCCGAGACAATGGAAGACACGCTCTGATCATCTACGATGATCTTTCCAAGCAGGTGAGGTTATGGTTGAACGGTTACGTGCATGAGTTGATCAGTGTTCATTATTAATTGTGTGTTTGATACCTGATAAATGATTGTAATCAAATTGTGATTGCACATATATAGAGACTTTAGAGAGAGCTCTGTGATGTGACTTATGCAGAGAAGTGAAAGACCTGCAAGGATTGTAGTTCATATGAATTAATGCCTTGACGTAGAAGCAGCCGTTAGAGAAAATGAATAGTGCATACATATTTTTTTTGAAGTTTAATTTTTAAAAATCAGAAGTCAAACTGTACTGGGATTTTCAGTGCTGGCATGGTAGTTTTTATAATTTGAGTTGTTTTGAGTTAACACTCCTGGTTAATTATTACCATGTGGCTAAGTAATTTGAAGGGTGTTTAGGGTAGGGACCTTAGATTTTACATGGCATTGGTGATCTGCTTCTCACAGCACAGAATGCAGGAAATAGGTAGTTTCATTGAGCACTTGAAGTTTGTGATTTTCAGAACATTCATGCACAAGTCTTGGATTCACTGCATATATTTGTGTGTATTTCCAGCAACTGAACTATTGAGCTGAATGTGTAACTGCTCTGTAATTTGTTTATTGTTTCCAAAAAGATCATTTAATAATTTGGAAGTCCTTTTGTTCTGTATCAGAACAAAAACATTATGACTTCGTTTTAATGGACCACTTGAGGTAAGCGAGTCTTCTGACCGATTTGTTTGTCGTAGGCTGTTGCGTACCGTCAGATGTCTCTGCTGCTGAGACGTCCTCCAGGTCGTGAGGCGTACCCAGGTGACGTCTTCTACCTGCACAGTCGTCTGCTCGAGAGAGCCGCGAAGATGAACGACACGTTCGGTGGTGGATCGCTGACCGCTCTGCCAATCATCGAGACGCAGGCCGGTGATGTGTCCGCCTACATCCCAACCAACGTCATCTCCATCACGGACGGACAGATCTTCCTTGAGACGGAGTTGTTCTACAAGGGTATCCGTCCAGCCATCAACGTCGGTCTCTCCGTCAGCCGTGTCGGATCTGCCGCCCAGATGAGAGCCATGAAACAGGTGAGAGCCATGAAGCAGGTGAGGCGGCGGATTCTTCTTGGCAGGGCATCTAGGAGGCTGGCAGGGGAATGTAGGTAGGGAGGGACAGGAAGGGAGACTGGGAGGCAGGGTGAGGGAGGTAGGGAGTGATGGTTGGACGGTCTTGTCAGCCACAGCAACGCGTGGCCGGGTACAGCTAGTTGTGAAATGAGAAATTAAATTGTTGCAATTTTAGAAATCGTTGTGTATTTGTAATTGTTTTTATGTGCCTCAGATTTACTTTTCAGTAATTATATTTTAATTAATAATACCATCAATTTATTTAGTAATAGTGATTATTAATAATGGTAATGCTGTGTAATTGTGAAAGATTCTTTTCTTAGAAGATGGTCATATTGCATATATCGTGTTCATTTGTTTGAAAAGTGGTCATGCTGTAATTATAAAATGATATTATTTTAAGTAGTGTTTTTTGCTTTGAAAGCAGCCTTCCTGTTGCCTTTAAGTAGGATGCAGTTCAATTTTCTTTGTGAGGCAAACAGTTTAAAACTGTTCTGTGGCACGTGTGCTTGTTAGAGTCATAAATGAAGTACTTTTGTGAGGCATTGAGTGGCTCTAGGTCAGGTGTCTTGATGTATGCAATGCATGCTGTATAATGTACATAGACCTGTATTTGATTTCTTGGTGTATTCTGACGCTTGGGTTATTAAGCAGTTTTATTTGATGCATTCTGTTTGTGTTAGCCGGAATTAATTGTCAGCAATATGATTTTGTTTTATAGTGACATACTGAAAAGCATTGCCCGTGTTCTCGGCATTGTCAAAATGTTATGTAATCTTTAGAATGTGACTGTACTGTACAACCTTGTTGTGATCCTTGTTGTTACACCACACAAGATCCAGGTCATATGTGTTGTGCTCAGTTGGTTTAAAATGTTTTGGAAGTTGTCTGTTGGCACTTATTCTAAAATTCCCAGTGAGTGTAGAACTGTAGATGTTGCTAAATGTATACGTAATTGTTGTTTTTATGGGCTTGTGTAGGTGGCCGGTTCGATGAAGCTGGAGTTGGCCCAGTACCGTGAGGTCGCTGCTTTTGCCCAGTTCGGATCTGATCTTGATGCTGCCACACAGCAGCTGCTGAACCGAGGAGTGCGTCTGACAGAGCTGCTGAAGCAGGGACAGTACAGTAAGTTCATCCCCATTGTCACAATTTCCTTCATGCCCAACATTGCCCATCCTCACAATTTCCTTCCTTTGTTGACGTGGCTTATTTTCTCCTCAATGATACATATGTAGATGTAGCTCCAGTAATAATAAGAGTCGTTGTGTGATACAATTGGACATTTTCTTTGTCTTCAGCGCCTATGGCTGTGGAGGAACAGGTGGCGGTGATCTACGCCGGAGTCCGCGGTCACCTGGACAAGCTGGATCCATCTCGCATCACGACGTTTGAGCGCGAGTTCCTCGCTCACCTGCGCAGCTCCCAGCAGGAGCTGCTCAAGACGATTCGCGAGGCCGGAAAGATCACGGACGAGACGGAGGCGCTGTTGAAGAAGGTTGTCACAACCTTCCTCAGTGGTTTCCAGTAAGCGGGAGTTGGGTCGGGTCATGACACGACCTCCATGCGTAGGATGACAAGAACTTTAGTGAAGGTCAACGCCCTTAGAGAACTGCTTCTGTGCGAGAAGCACGATAATTAAGAAGATTATGTCTGTGAAGGAAACTGGACACTTTCTGGAAATGTTTTCTAAAATTGCAGTCTGTTGTTTCTTTTCGGGCTTGTATATGGAATAAATAAGTCACAGAAGTAAATGTCCTTAATAAATAATTAAATGTCCAATTAGGCATTCAGCAATCAGGAAGTTGGTGAATAAAAGAAAATTCTTTTAATTAACCCTTTCATTCCCAAATTAATTTTTTTTAAGGGGAAAATTATGGAATATGTAAACTATGCTTACTTTATAGACCAGAACACATGCCTTTTGGAATTTTATTTTTAAAATGTGGAAAAGTGCATTTTTGGACATGACTCCATTTGGAGTCAACGGGATTCAGAGGACCCCAAAAATCGGAATAAAACAGATTCTTGATTTTTTTAAATTTACCACAATAATGCAAGTAGTTTGTGTTAGTAGTAATATTTAATGAGAAATTGTGACAACAGATAAGAAATTAAAAAGTAGCCTATATGGAAACATGGCAATTCCAACATGAACACCAGCTCATGGATGATGACGACCATGATGACTAGTTCTCTGCGCGAAGACAAGTCTACAAATGTACCTATGGCACTGACACTTGGGGGATGAGATGAACGAGTTGGTTTACCGTTGCCATCCTCATAATAGACAACTGTAGATGAGCGACTTGTCCAGTATGTACACTTGTTATAGAGCACCTTCAAGGTATAATACTTAGAAGCACTCCCGACTATAGCGCGGACACTAATTCGGAGTTTCACGCCAAAGCGCCTGTGCAAAATTGCGAGTGAAGGTCCCTACGCAGCGGTTTGAGGTGGGTTCGAATCTGCAACCCTTCGGCTGCAAGGCTGCGAACATACCCACTACAGTGACTACACCACCGTTCCCCACAGTATCACAATGCACTGACTTGAGGTAGATTCGGACCTTTCAGTTACATGACATAGTACATACAGCTAGTTCACCTCACTCCAATTCAGTCCGACATACTATTTCAGTATGGGATAGACATTTCAAATGTAAACAGGGTCTACACTGGATTAGTGTGAAATGCTAAGAACTGTTCTTATCTTTGGTGATAGACATAGACCTATGGCACTGACACATCATGTATTTCATGCGTACATAACTACAATGACATTTTACATCCCTGCCTAGTTTCAGAGTATGCTATTCTGGAATACAATGTATGCCCAACGTTGTCATAACGCCCAGAGAGTTTGGCAGCTATCACCCTAATGTTCTGCATGATGGCTTTCCGGCTCTGTTAGTTCTGCAATCAGCAGATTCATCAACGAATTCATTAGATGTACAATTGTACACTAATGAACATAACATATTGCATTGCCCGCAAGTCTGCAACCAATGCTCGTGGGAAGAAATGCCGAAGTATTCCAAAGGAGATTAGTTTTCTGTAGATTCACTGAGCCTTTATTTCAAAAGCACACCACATAGCCTCGGAGGAGAAAGCTTTTCTTATTGAAATGTGTGAGTGAGTCTGTTCTCAGAACTTGAGGAGGGATGTTTCTGCAGAGACCAGTCATTTACTTGGCTCTTTGGAAAGAGTTGTGCTACGAGAATGTCATCTTTATCTATGTGCACTATAATTGTGGTGCCATCTAAGTCAGCAAAGGCTGTTGCACTGTCTTCAATGCCTGATAATGGTTCGTCGTTTTCTGGATCTAAAACATCCGTATCTGGCCATACAATCAGATACTCGATATTCCACTCGATATTCCTTGTTTTGCACCATTTCCCATCACAATCCATGTTCTTTATTACCCTAATGTATTGAAATTTAAATAAATTTGTATCAAAAGCTATTTCTCAGTAGTAGGAAAGACGGTTTTAGTATTTGCTAGTGAGTCAAAATAGCTAAAGAGATACATCGAAAAATGTAACGCATACATTTTTGGGTACCTCTGAGCCCCAATGACTCCAAATGGAGTCATGTTCAAACTTCACTTTTTCTCTGGAATTTTTTTATTGAAAACCACAACAACTTATCTGATGGCTAAAACATATACATAAAAGCAACAAAACAGTTTTCTTTCATTTGAATGTCTTTTGTTTCATGAAAAATATTACTGCCAAAGGTCAAATATAATTTTTTGCACAATGCCAGTGTTGACACTAGTATTGTGGCGCCACCTATGACGATAATGTTTTGCTACCTCGTTTGGAAAGATTCATCATTATGTGAATGTTGATAATAAATTAATCCTGGTTACCAGGAATCGAAATTTTTATGGAGAAAAAAATAATTTCTCTAATGACTCCAATTGGAGTCATTGGGAATGAAAGGGTTAAATTGATTTCTTTCATTTAATGTAACAAATATTATGTACCACGCAGACATCTTTGCACAATATGCATCACAGAAGGAGGTAATAGCTGGGAAAAGCCAGAACCTGATTGGAAGAAAGTAATTCCATTGCATCTCGTCATTCAAAGCAAGCCATCATTCATTCATGGCTCTTGTATACGAATTTTTTTTCTCCTGCAGACATCAATCACTTCATGCTTTTCCCAAATTTAAAATTTTGGTCCCTAATGATTTCACTTGCAGAGAGCAGAAAGGGAAACTTATAAGACAAGTGTAGAAATGTTTCCTCTGTACATGTATCAGTGATCTTGTGCATCAAATTCAGTGTTCAGTTCTTCACATTGCAGAAAAGCTGTCCAAAAATGCCTGTCCAATTAATGCTTTTGAGTTTAGGATATTTCTTACATAAATCTTGCAAATTTTATGGAGAGGAAGCAATGATGGTGCCGTTCAGAGGTTCTTGAAAGGTAGTATATTAATAGCCAATTACATACATACATGATTACATGTAGTACCTTTATAGATCTGCAGCTTGTTCTGGGTCTTTTTGTGTAGTCTTCATGATTTATCAGACCACTTGGATCATATTCCAGAAGTGCATCTATCAGTTTCAAGATGCGGAAAAGGCCACAAGTTGATTTTGTCATGAAATCATGTCGGCCTAGTCTTTTTGTGAATGGTGGGAGAACGGTTGTGGTATGCGTTTTGGGGACTTCTCATGTCCATTAGGGCTGCTACAATGAACTTCTCATCCACTGGCACGTCATTGTCAAACTCAAGCATACCAGCAGCTTGGATAAATGCTAGAGATTGCGTCAAAAGGGTGTCAGTGCAGCATCAGCAATGGTCTGCTATAGATGCAAAGAGAAAGAGCATAGTACTCGATAGTTCCCAGGAGCAGTGGTTGCTGATGGGGTTTGAATCCAATAGCGACCGTATACACTGTCCGAGTGAAAAGTAGAACACAAAACAAAGTGTCATAACTCAGTCAAAACTTTTAGGATTGTCTGAAATTTTAAACACAACAGCAGTGACCATATTTACACGAGATCCTAAAGCCGATTAGAAATCTTCGTGACTTTTTCAAATTTATGAGCGTTTGAGATGCAGCACCGAAAAATTTAACTTTCCAACATGCCAAACCTGAAAGGAAGTAAAATTCAGCTATAGTTATATGGTGTTCAACATGTTCTTCTTGTTCACGGACACACGACCGTAGACGTAGTAGAGTAATAGCTGTTCCGATAGACACTCGGCTTCATATCCGCAGCTGTGGCCGTCTAGCATCCAGACCTCGAACTGGAGTAGGCTACATGTACTGAAGGAGCGCGTTTTTGTTTCCGTATTCATGACATCGATAACGGTGGGGCGCGTCTGATTGAAGAGTGACAACTGTTTGACCAGGTGATGATCGAACGGACAATCAAACCGTAGCGTCTACGGTCGTGTGTCCGTGAACAAGGAGGACATTTTGAACACAGCTGAATTTCAATTCCCTTCTGAAAGCTCAATGTTTAGGTGTTGCACAAACGCTCATAAATCGGCAGCCGTGTAAGGCGTCTACAAACGCCACCTGTCGAATGGTAGATCGAGTGGACCTTATGGAGGATAGCGTTGCCAGTGTTTATAATTATCATAACAAACCCTCTTCCGTAGCCTAATCCCTTAATCGTAGCACATTATATAGCATACATTGCAAATTATTAGTTTCTTACTTTCCATCATATAATTTTAATTTTGGAGAGGTTGTGAATAGGCCCTATTCGTCGTCACAATATTATAATTGTGCTTTCTGTTTTAGATTCGGGCTAGTTAGTAGTCCGCCAGTTTTCTAGTAGGCCTATGCATAATGCAGCGCCACCCTTACGATTAGACGCCGTAGTCGGATTTCTAGCCACTTCGACGGACGGTAGGTGGCAGGCCGAGTGCCATCTGGCTTCAAAATTAACTTTGCATTGTTGCACGGAAGAGCTTTGAGCTGCGCATAATACCTATTCCTATAAAAGTGTAATTATTTGGTCGTAGTTCTTATGAAGCTAAACGTGTAGACTAGGCTACAATGATGATGATGACATTTAGTAGGCCTGTATTAGCCTACTTTTAAATGGCGTGACGCCCATTAAAAACTGGGTTGCGTTGGTGTATAATATAACCCGATGAATTCTTTGAAAACTTATTGGAATCGATGGCATATTGTCCTATATTTATAGTCGCTATATAAAAAGGGTTACATTTAAATCTACCTTCTATATTACCTCCAGTGCCAAGTCCTAGCTTGTACTATAATAGGCTACGTATGCACATTATGCATTGCTAGGCCTATTTCTGTCTGTATAATGCCTATCTGTATACACAGAGCTAGGCAGATGCACCAATAAGCCTAGTTGGGAAATGTATTTAAAGAAAGAAAGACACTGCTTATTCATGCTGTGGAAAAGTACGGTGCTAAAATGTGGGTGCTGGTACCGAGGTACCCATCAAATGTGAGTGCTGGTACCGAGGTACCCTACAAATGTGAGTGCTGCCCTGTGCTGGTACCGAGGTACCCATCAAATGTGGGTGCTGGTACCGAGGTAGCCTACCCATCTGCACTCCGAAAACTACGACTAGGACAGTGTTCGTAACCTAAAGTAGGCCTATCCTTCGATGGCGCGTTCCAAAGCCGACAACGCCGCCAAACGACCGAAATATTCATAGCTACCGGTATAGGTCAAAGAAAGGCGAATAGATGTCCATTAGCCAGAAAGGCTAATGAGGTTGGAGCAGCAGCAGCCTCCGTTTAACGACGCCTTCCAGCAATGATGATGATTAGCAACGTCGTCGTCGTCTTCTTCTTCTTTTTCAGTCGGATTTGGAACCGATGCCACCGCACTGTGACCGCAGTTCGACAGCGATGGAGTTGAAACCAAGGAACGAGGAATTGTTATTCAGGAGAGATGCTCAATAAATCACATCCTGTCGGATGGCCATAAACATCTAGAATATTGATTAGACTTCGAGACGTCTTGGCTGAGCCGAGTTAAATAGACGTAGACATATGGGCGAGCATGCAATGAACTGTGGGTAAGTCTCTGGCAGAAAGACGCTGGCATTTCCAATTTCTTATAAATAGAATTATATCGGCCTCAAGCTCGTTAATCTATGTTTAAGGGTCTGCGAATCTTGCCACAATTAAGTAGCCTAGAGCAGGGACCCATCCATATCATTATTTTAAGTTTTTATTATATCAATTTGTAGCGCGCGCAAGATCAGTCATCACACCTAAATGCGAATCTGACCATCACGAACCTTGGGCTGTTCTTAACCGACAATAATTACGGTTCACGTTACTTATTTGCTTGTAGGCTATGTGCACTTGTTATAGCGCCCCTTCACGTTTCTAATCGGAGGCGCTCCCGACAACAATGCGGACACTGCATCGGAGTTTCACTCCGAAGCGCTGGGCAATTGCGAATGAAGGATTTGCCCAAGGTCCTTACGCGGTGACTTGAGGTGGATTTGAACTTGCAACCCTCCGGCTGCAAGGCAGCGAACACACCCAATACACCACCGCGCCCCGCAATTATTACTTAGGCCTATGCAATTATGCCACCTTTTCTATAGCTAAACACCTGCACAGTTCTTTCGCAGACAGGTTTTACAAATTGAAAAGAAAAGATGAAGTGTGTAACTAATCTTATAATTAACTAATCATCAGATTAGATAATCCCAGGCTTATCAATCGTCAGTTAAGATAATAATAAAATTAGTTAGAAAAGAAAAAGAATGGGAGAGACTGGTATGTTCAGTTGCTCTTGGCAGCTGGTCTTAAGAATACCAAGAGTTTTAATTTGGGTCACGCCATACCCATCCGACCGAACGGCGCGGACCAACTACCGGACTACTTCGTTGCCCCTAAGGTCGTTAAAGATACTAACGCGTCCGAATAGGGTAAAATTAGTACTTGAAAAGTCAGTTAGTAGTACGGTTAAAACGGTTTAGTCGGTACCAACATAGAGAAGCTTTGCATCTACCGCAGTAACCTTAACTTATTGTTTGCATGGGTGTTGCGTATAATGCGCTCAGTTTTATCACATTTTCGGTCAGTTTCGAGCACGCTCCGGCATTATGATTGGATGACAACAAAACAATCGATCACCATGGCAACGTGACTGGATGACAATAATACAATCGATCACCATGACAACGTGACTGGACGACAATAATACAATCGATCACCATGACAACGTGACTGGATGACAATAATACAATCGATCACCATGGCAACGTGACTGGATGACAATAATACAATCGGTCACCATGGCAACGGAGATCGAACGAAATCGGCGCTTAATTATTGGATGGCGTAGAAAATATCATCGTAGGCTATTATTACTATTTTTACCCAAGGTATCAATGATCCCTCAGGATTTAAACAAATTGGGTGGGGCAATGTTCTGCAGTGTTTAATCTAGACGTCTCTGCATGGGGGGGGGGGGGGAAAGTTCCCCCCCAGGATTGACATTCCCCCCCCCCCCCCAGAAAAATTTGACAAAATGATATTAGTTTTTAGTTACTGTTTTCATCATTGTTTTACATGAAGTGTTATAATATACCGTGATGTTATTTATTATTATATGATTATAATGACATTGTTTAGACCTAAGCCCTACTATTGATAATAGTTTTTAGTTTCTGTTTACATCATCGTATTACGTGAACTGTTATAATATACTGTAATACTGTTAATTATTATATGGTTAATGCATGGTTATAAATTATAATATTATTTACTATTATAATATATTACACACTCCTGCTAAAATAAGAATAACTTACTGCTAATATTTGTACAAATAGGCTACTACTTTTGTACAACTGAATGGCTTTTCACCAGTGGTACCCTTCAAATTGTAAACTGTAAAATTTAAAAATGTTTGGTCCTATGATTTGAACTCATATAGTAAAACCTAAAAACAACGTCATTAGCCTACTATACATGGTTTCCTGAATTTGGTACCGGTAGTTTATTAGTTCTTGGTTGGTTTGTGTGCCATTAAATATGATTTCAAAAAGTATGTCCTGGTCAGCAATTCATAACATAACTTGGGAAATAGGGTTGCACTGATACAGGGCTGAAAAGTCAGCTTATATAGGCTACTAATTATATTCGTGTCTGCATTTATTCATTAGAATAACTCAGCAACAGGAGAATTGAGCTGCTGAACTCGATACATAAAGATAATTTTATTGTAATTATAATCATGTATATACATATATATATCGGATCCTAAAACACTTTTTATCAGTACCGAATAGTCTAATGGAGTTATTTTGCTAAAATTGCACCTTTAAAATGGTAACATTACAGTGTGGAAATAGCCCCCAAAATATTTGTTAAGCGTTGCTTATATTTATTGAAGTCTTAGCCTACTCTTATAAGCACTGAAAAGTACAGGTATTTTGTTAAGATGATGCCCTAAAATGCTGCCATTGCAATGTGGAAATTCAAAAAAATTTCTGATGAGGCTCTGAAAAAGTACAGATATTCTGTTTTAAGATGACACGCTAAAATGGTACCATTGCAATGTGGAAATTCAAAAAAATTTCTGATGAGGCTCTGAAAAAGTACAGGTATTTCATTAGGATGGCACGTTAAAATGGCACCATTGCAATGTGGAAATTCAAAAAAATTCTGATGAGGCCCTGAAAAAGTACAGGTATTTTGTTAAGATGACACGTTAAAATGGCACCATTGCAATGTGGAAATTCAAAAAAATTTCTGATGAGGCCCTGAAAAAGTACAGGTATTTTGTTAAGATGACACGTTAAAATGGCACCATTGCAATGTGGAAATTCAAAAAAAATTTTGATGAGGCCCTGAAAAAGTACAGGTATTTTATTAAGATGACACCTTAAAATGGCACCATTGCAATGTGGAAATTCAAAAAGTTTCTGATGGGGAGGGGCACATCCCTTTCCCCATACCCTCCCCCTACGGGTCTCGGCGCTACGCGCCTCACGAGCGTCCTTCGGACGCTCGATTGTCTCCCCCCCCAGAAACCTGAATTCCCCTCCCCAGCGGAGGGGGACTAGATTAAACACTGAATGTTCTGGAACAACGGAAGATCGATATTCCTTTCGGACCTCGGAGTGGCTGTCTTGCTATAGGATGGATCTAAAGAACCACGTGACATCGTTGCATAATCAAAATCTAATAGGTGTGTAACTGTGTATACGCAGAATATTCCTATTATCCTATATGCTAGACTTTTTGTCCTTCTGCTTAAAAAGATTCGGGAGAATTGGGAGTATAACAGCAGTTACATGTATAATATAGGCCTATATAGGCCTACATGTGTCCGTTTAAATGACCATCCAAGCAATATAACGGTTGCTTATATAGTCTATAATTGTGTAGGCCTATTAGTCTCGCGTTATGTGCTGTCAGTCTGTCACGTTCATCAACAATGCATTCGATACTTATCTGACGTTGCCCTTGCCCACTTTAGCCAGGTACTTGTGAGTGTTGGTCTACCTTAATGTGCCATCGATTTACTGAACGATAACATGCTCTGCAGTAAAGCTGTATGAGGACCTGGGAACTTCCCTGCAATTTGACGGATCCGGCGTAGAACAATTGCGAGTGTGTTACAAAACAACGCTGTCATTAACAGCGCGAGACAATGATCGATATTCGCGTGCAGCCGCCATTTTGACGACTTCCCACGGTGGTGAAGGCGTGCGCGCGTGCATGGCAAACGTGAGGATTATACGTATTCGACCCATTCTTTGCAGCGCATGCGCAGAGAAGAATCAGCGCATGCCAACTGAACGTGTTAGAAAAGCCGAACAGGGGAATGCGTAGCAGATATAAAAAATTGGATTGATTAGGTCAATGAGTGCAGCTGCAGGTCTGGGTGAGTGGTCATAAAAAATGCACAGACTTCCACCGAAATAGACGTTTTGTCGGTTTAACGATCGGCGTCATGTCGAGTTCGTCTGGTGCTGCAGATCAGGTCGGTGATAATTGGGACGCCACCGAGCTGCATGCGTGGTTGACCCAGGACCCAGGTGTGCAGCTCTAAAGAAGAGCCAGTCGCCTTATAACATCCGTCGATGAAATAAAGGCGCAGTTGAATGATCAAAGGTATACGGAAGAACAGTACAAACGATTAATCACTGTGGACAGATTTAATGTATTCATTCGGGAAAGACGGTATACTAAAGCGCTGACATATTTAACTACTTCTCAAAGGGGAAAATTATATATTCCGCTGTTGGTAGGCTACTTGTGCATTGGTCGTATGTCGCTTGCAACCTTTATAAGCCTAAATTAAATATTTATATTTGTTCCAAGTTTCACAAGTCTATTGCGAGAATCTCCTCTCCAGAATCTAACATAGGACATTGTAGTGTGGCATAGATGTAAAAAAACGATGAAAATAAAATAAAGAATGGAGAAACGTGGTTTTCTCTGAAAACCTTGTCTGCGGCAGGCAGACAAGGTTTTAGTTTCCATAAAGTCTAGTCCCTAAATGACCGCAATAGCCAGTCTTGTCCATTCCATTGATTCCAGTGCATGGTCACTGGTCAGAACCCGAGGAAAGTCAAACTGAGGAGACAGCAAAGCAAAATTAATAAGCTAATAATAATAACAATTATGTGCAAACTGCAAAGACGCAGGTTTGTTACATTATTGACGAGGAACCCGCTTTACTCGGACGTTTAATGGATCTACAATTATCTGTTTTATGAATTTTTATATTCGTGTTGGACTAGGCTACTAGCTGAGTGCTGTCGTTAACAATGATTCACATGCTCTGCGAAGTTTGTTCCTTCCATTGTTCCCTTATGACCTACGCCCCAGGTTGCACTATTTTAAACTCTCTGAAAAAGACGACACGAGGCCAAAGTAGGCCTATATATATACGTATACTTGTTACGTTACAGATGAGTATTATTACGTTAAACCTATATTAATATTACGTTACCCTTTTTTAGTATTATTCATGCGTCACAGTATTATTATCACGCTACGGTAGGCTATATACTACGTTACATTCTTATTATTACTTTACAGTATTGTTATTATGTTACAGGACTTGTGTATTGCTATTGCAGAGGAAACTATTATTATTATTGTTATTTTAAAACATTATTATTATTATTACTATCAATATCATTATCATTATCCATTATCATTACGATCGTCATCATCATCATCATCATCATCATCATCATCATCATCATGGATGGATGGATCCGATTTGGCCAGGGTCTATGACAACATAGGCCGTTACCCTGGACAGAAATTTGCTTGGCATATTACAGCACTTAATAAGCAATTTTCTCTTCATCATCGTTATCATCATTATTATTATTATAACGACACCATTTTGAAGGTATCAATGCAACTATGATACCAATTGCACGTTCAAGGAAGGAGTAAAATTGAAACGAGCTTCGAGTTTAGGCGCTACATAGCGTTGATCTCCTACGTTTAAAAGGTGTCTATTTTCAGAAAAGCTAAAACTTCTTTAACCTAGGGCCTATTATTTTTTTATATTTTTTATTACCCTTTTATAATTTTTCAACAAACAACACCAGAAACAGGATTAGCCTAATGAATTAATTAATAAATACCAAAATCAGCTGTACATGTATGCATGGCCTATCTTGGGGTGAGGAAGCTGGATCAGAACAGAAACCTATCGCTATACGAACTTCAATTTAATCGATAGAAAGATTGTAGACGATTTTCGTTCTATGCCAACTCCGAACATGAAGGAAGAGTCGGCCAACGGAGCTCCAGGGTCAACACAGATAGACGAAGGTTTAATTATGTGTAGCCAGTACAAATTGCGGCAGCCTTGTGACAGGACAAAGACCAGAGCGAAGGGACAGGCCTTCTACCACGGGAGAGGCCTTGTCACCAAGGCAGATGCCCTTTTACCGAAACTGCGGCGCAGAGGCCTTTTACCAGGGCAAATGTGGCGAACACATTACCATGGTGCACTAGAGTGACTAGATATATGTATATATATATATATATATATATATATATATATTGTGTACATATATAATATTATGGATATTTCCTTTACAGAACGATCAACAAACAGTAACGAAGACGAGCAATCTTTTTATGAATGACGGGACGGACCATCAGTCGGACCTGTTCCTATAGCTACGTGCGCATTGGTAGACGGACTGTGATGATAGGAAATGTAAACTGTAAGAACCTAGCCAAAGCAAAGGAGACAAATATTTATCGGAATGATGATATGGAAGCATGGAATGAATAACACGTTGAGAAAACAACGGATAAAAATCATAAAATATATGTGAAAGGAAGAAACGTGAAGTGAGGAAACGAGCGAACATTTTTATTGCATGCAAAGACGGAGACACAGATTGAGTGGAAAAGGTAAACACCGTCATGTTATTATGTGCATTGGGGTAATTGAACGCTCTGTGGATGGTAGGAGGGGAAAGAGTGGTGATAGTTGTTGTTGTTGTCGTCGTCGTCGTCGTCGTCGTCGTTGTGGTTGATGATGATAAAATTATGGAGAATGGAGAGGAATTATTTGGTAGTTGAGGAGAAGGAGGAGGAGGAGGAGGAAGAGAGGAGGAGAAGGAACAGAAAGAAAAAGAGGAGGAGAAGCAGGAGGAGAAGGAGGAGAAAGTAGAAAAAGAGAGGGAGGACGAAGAACAGGAAGAGGAGGAGGAGGAGGAGGAGGAAGGAAATGGTAGCGGATGATGGTTTTCTGAGGAAGAAGAGGAAGAGAATGGAAATAGAAGTTTGTAGTGGTCGAGGTGATGAAGAACTTGGAGAAGGTAGCTGTGGAGGAATAGAATGGGAAGAGGAGAAGTGTGAGGAGAAAGGAGAAGAAGAGAATGTTTTATGACTTGGCGTGCATGGAAGAGAATTGGTGAGAAGATGCTGGCTGCTGAAGAAAAGGAGAAGATGGATACGGTGGCGGTTGATGTATTATGCTGATGCTGAGGAGGAGAAGGAGGAGGAGGAGGAGAATGGGGAAGAGTATGAGAAAAGAATGGGATGAGGGGAAAGAGAAGGGAACGCCCTATGTTTTCTTATGAGGAGAAGACGGCATGAATTGGGGGAAGATGGTGGTGGTGGTGGTGGTGGTGGTGGTGGTGGTGGTGGTGGTGGTGGTGGTGGTGGTGGTGGTGGAATCAAGTGCAGGTAGCGGTTGACAATGAGGAAGAAGGGAGGATGAGGAGAAGATGTTGGTTAAGGATGAGGATGGGGATGAGGAGGTAAATAGACATTGTGATAGAAGGACAACGGACAGAGTCGTTTTCTTGTGGCGTCATGCTGTGGCTGCGGGTATTGATCAAACGGTTTCCTTCGGTGGTCAGCCTGAACGAACGAACGGACGGATGGACGGTGGACGGATGGACCCGGGCGGACGGAGGAGCGGCCGGCGGCTGGGCATCGGACGACTGCACGAGCGGAGGAGACCCCCGCCACCGCCACCACTGATGCCTGCATGGACTCCGCTCTGCTGCTGCCGCGGTGGTCATATCGTCGTCGTCGTCGGGATATGATCGTCGTAGAGCAACCGTCGCTGCTTCAGGGAAGCTCATAAAATCGTCCCTTGTCGTCGTCGTCGACGGCCGACAGAGAGAGAGCGAGCGTGCGTCGGTCGAGAAGGCAGAGGAGTTCGGTCGTCATCGGCGAGTGGGCGACCTCCTCTCTGCCTGCTGCGTCGCTGGCCACCGCCGCCGTTGTCCCTTCGCCGTCGTCGGCTGCAGGACGGAGGACGGACGGACGCGGTAGACCGTGCCCTTCGACGACGACCCACAGCGCAACGATCTATTCGCCCCATTCGTGATTTACAAGCATAAAAATACATTCTCTGCATTGAACATCTCTAGATTCACGTCCCGCCTTACCTATACAGTATACCCTCTTCGTTGAACATCTCTGAGCCGCCTCTGTATACCTTCCTCTCCCTCCTTCAAATCGTACGTGTATAATAGAGTTTCGTTTAGCTCGACAGTGAAAATCGCAGGATTATAATAATTGTATAATAATAATAATGCGTTGCAAAGAGGATTTGTTATACTGAGCCTTGCAATCTGGTTCCCGCCTGTATATTTCTCCGGGGCAGGTGAGTACAGCAATGTTGTAGTTTCAGTTTAACAACCCTGCATGTGTGATACCAAAGATCAATATAAAGCGTCGCCCCTCCTCCTTTATTCAGCTTTTTGACTGGCACTTCCAGAGTTCTAAGGTGAGTAGAGCTTGTTATTGTTTAGCGACACTGCCATGCATGCATATCAAGATGATTACTGTCGCCCTCCTTCTTTATCCAGGCTTGGGACTGGCACTGTCAGAGGGCGAACAGTAGCGGAGTTCAGCTGTCTGACGAACGTTTAATATCGACCTGAGCGCGGTGAGACTATTCCTGCGGTGCTTGATTGCAGACAGATAAAATTCCATTATAAATATGCAACGTCGTCGTTCATTTCTCACGCATGTCAATCTTATCTGCATGATTGTGTAAATATTTATGGATGATTATATTTGATGTGAGGAAGGCAACGGGAAACCAGCTCTCTGTGTCTCATCCCCGGGTGGCTCTAAAGCCAATGAACCTACCTTCGGGCAGAGAACTCATCATCATCATCGTATTTGATGCTAGATTCAGTTTTATCTAGATGCAATGGAGGAATTTAGAGGCTGCAGTTGCCTATGGAAGAATTTAGTATTGTAGATTTTATTTAGCGACCAGTATTGCATGATGACTGGCATCTTACATAATAACTGTCATTTAAAATTATAGTTGTGGGTTATGGAATAAATTTTTTTAGTCTATGAGTGTTGTAGTGGGACGATTTGATGGGTCAGGTTAAATCCTATCAAAAATCAGGAAAGATCGTCTGCCGCGCCTGCGCAATGGAACACTGTATACGGAGCAAGGAGGAAGGAGTCGAGTAGACTCGTAGGCGTTTTTGTGGCAATGGAAATTATTTGTGAATTAGTTGAGCAACTTAGCCTACTCTTGGATATATTGATTGCGTGCATGCTTTTCGATTATAAATCGAGCAGATGATCGCGTAATTGGGAATCTGATCAACTCCATCGAAAGGTAGATCCGGATTCAAGACTTATTTGTTTTGCAAGTCTTATCCTGCTGTTAGTAGCCTATACTCCCTAGAGTATATATCGGCGTGGCTGTGTTACGGCGCCATAGAAATTGTCATTGTTAGGCTATTGTTATTATCATGCAACAGGCTACAGCAGCGAAAGTTATCGAGCGTTACACTCTGGTTTACGAAGTAGGCCTACTGAGGGCCTATAGGCAAACGCTCAGTGATAAAGCGAACTCGTGGTAGTTGTCGAATTTCTACTTTGAAAAGCAAGATGAAGGCCAACGCAACTGCATAGTGTTGTTCGATTGCACGGTAACATGCAAGATAGAACACGACTATAGGATGAGCTACTATACACCAGAGCGAGGTTAACTATAGGCAGAACAATAATTTGAGATTGATATAGCAGAGCAATGCTGGTCCAGGTATAGACTAGACTCACTAGAGATAAGATTATTCTGACAGAATTATATTAGCCTAGGCTTGAATAGATTATCGAATACGACGATCCAAAATATAGGCCCTACATGTATTTACTTGTAGTAGGCTAACATGGTTTCCAACTGAACAGCTATTGCCCAATTGATATTATGAGATTATCTAAAAATCAATTGACCATGGTGTGGTTTGAACTATACGAGTGCACATATATTCTATTTGTATCAATTCCACATGGAATTCAGGCTAAATTAATTCTAGGGAAAGCATTGCAATGTATGGCCTACTTGTCAGTTTTCATCTAGTTGTGGTTCGGTCTTGTCCAATGCGCTGCAATGCGAAACACTGCTTTGCTCTGTTCCGAGCTCTCTCTGCTCTATTCGGATTTGATCTATCTGCTCTGAACTGATGTCTGTTTCTGTCTCTGTCTGTCTTTCTGTCTCTATCTTTCTGTTTCTGTCTCTATCTCTCTCGCTCTCTGCGTCTCTGTCTGCCTTGTCCGCCTGTCTGTCCGTCCGTCCGTCCGTCCGTCCGTCTGTCCATCCATCCGTCCGTCCGTCCGTCCGTCTGTCCGTCTCTCTATCTGTCTGCCTTGCCCGTCTGTCTGTCTGTCCGTCTGTCTATCTGTCTGTCTGTCCGTCTCTCTATCTGTCTGCCTTGTCCGTCCGTCCGTCTGTCTGTCTGTCTGTCCGTCTGTCTGTCTGCTATCTTTGCGTCATCACTGCAACGTCAATTGTTATCTTCAGATTGATAAAGACGGTCCATAGAAAAAGCGACATTCGCCGTATTTTATTTATTACACTCGTATACAATTGTACTCAAAGACACGCATTGCAATATCCGACACCACGTTGTGTTCATAAAATAATAAATTATGCATCACGACGTCGTGGTCAATTAATTATCGGATATTCTTGGTGCAGCTAAGTCGGGATGAAGCATGGCTACAGCAATTGTTCAGCCTCCTTGGCTTTCAGCAGCATTGGATTTTGATGCTCGTGGTATAGTGTTTAATCTAAACGCCTATGTGGGAGTTCGCAAGGAGTGAATCCCCCCCAAAAAAATCGCGATGTGTTGTATACATGTAAATACGTAGGCTACCACCCCCCCCCCCCCCCCCCAATAAGTCAATTGTATGAATCTCCCCAGAAGAGCGAGCGGACTTGTGTACATAATTATGGAAATGTTGTTAGTCAATTTTGGTAAAATAGAAGTATACAGACTAAAAACGCCATCGCTTATTTCTGCAGCGAAAATGCTCGTCCCCCAGAAACCCGAATTCTCCCCCCCCCCCACCCCAAAGCAGGAAGATTAAACACTGCTCGTGATATCTTACTCTACAGATTGTCACGAGCGTTTTTGCATCATTGGTTAGAATATGTTTTGGTTCAGAGGACCGTATTCCCAGTGTAAGAACTGTGGAAAAATAACTTGGGGTTGGACCATTATTCACTTGGAATCGGGGTGTGAAAAACAGACTTTAACACGGAGTTCTAAAAAAGACTGGGGGTTGAAACCCCCCTCCCCAACCCTCCCGGCAATTCTCACCCTGCGTATTCCGACCGTCGGTTTCAATCGCTCATCTTACTATATATAAAGCACGTCACCAAGACGTGTGTGGTAGCACTGTGACTGAATGGCGTCCAACCGTCTCATGCTTAACATTTTATGAACTTTTGCACGCGCTGACTTGCTTGCTTCACAAAATTCCACGAGGTCACATTGTTTTGATCAATGGCTAAACCAGTAGGCCTACATCATTGTTTTGTTGCTGCAAGGGTGAAGAATGTGGATTGAGGGAAGAGGAAAAACAGAGTTTTCAGTTTAGAGCGAAAGACGTGTGGAGAGATTGCAAAAATTGACGTTTTTGTTGAGTTCCTATAAGATTGATGATCGCAGATATCACGTGGGGTGAGTAATAGTACAGGACGCAGATCGTTCGGTTGACTTGGGTGCAATGTTTTGTGAACTGTATAAGACAGGGTTTAAACTGATCAATCTTTGCTCGATCGGCCGCAAAATTGTAATGAACGCAATATTTCGGACGGTATCAAAAGCGCCGGAATGATCAAGCGGAATGAGAGACGCAGTGACCTTTCCTTTGCAGATGAAGCAGATTATATCTTCAGTGCGATTGTATTTATGATTGGAAAATTGGAGATGTAACTTAGGTGATAAAAGGTTGACTACTCAATAGGTCCGTAAAATTGTTTACCTGAATTTGGGGATGAAATTTAAAGCAGCTGTGGGCGATATCTTGATAATGTCTTCAATAGATCTAGCTGGATATTTCAGCTGCAGGGTAAACTATGATAGTCCGGCTAAACGGGGGTATCGAAGTTTACCTTTATGCCTATGCCAAATTGCCAGTGGAGTGATTAATGTGTGTGAGAATTGCTTAGCATAGGCCAATGGAGGAATGATTGGGTTCAAGGATCAAAGTCATTTCTTACGAAAGCAGTATCAATTGTAATTGTAATTGTAATTGAACACTTATAAAGCGCCGCTCACAGATTTAGTAGCGCTACCCGACTCAAGTTAGCGCTCCCGCTAACAAATAATTATAGTCTTCAGGCGTTTACGAAACAGGGGAAGAGAAAGACCAATGAGCTCAAGACGAACAGTAGCTTGTGAGGGAGGCGAATTTCAATTGAACGACTAATAAAAAGTAAATGAAGTCTATTAGGGTTTTACCTTTTAGCTTCGACTTTCATTGCAACCATTTGCTTTACATTACAGGACTTTCCTAAGCGAAGTCGTTTGTTCATTCAGCTGAAGACCATTTGCCAAGATGGCGGAATTAACTCCACAGTCGACCATAGACAGTCCTCCACTTCCGCCGTCTGTCCTTCGCAGGATGGACCCACGCGCAACATCGTCTGCAGCAGGCATTGTCAGTCCACCGGCGCCAGGGACACACGCGGGGGTTGCCCGTGCAGGAACTCGGCTCCACTCGGCCGCCGCAGGACGCCTGGCCGGACTGTGGCGTCCTCCGTTCGAACGGACCTGGTCAGTTCCCGAGCAGTACGGCACGACGCTCAGCTCCCCAGTCAGCAAGTGCAGTAGTAGGTCGAGCATCGAGCAGGTCATCAAGGAGGAGGCCGTGTCGTCTTCGTCCCCGCCGCATGGACGCCTGCCACCCGCAGCGCGCAACGTCGGCGACAGCTGCGACTCGGTGAAGAGCGGAGGAGGCGGTAGGGGTGGTGGAGGTGGAGGCGGTGGAGTTGGGGGTGGGTCTGGTCCTGCGATCTCGATCCCCGTCTACGGTGGCGTCCAGTGCACCGTCTGCCTCGACGACAAGTCTGGACTGGACGAGGAGGACAACAACTCGATCATGTGGGGCCCGTCGCCCCTCGAGTCGAGCGGCTTCAACCTGGAACGGCCCATCTCGAGAAGTGACTCCGTCGAGAAGAGGGCCCGTCGGGTCCTCGCCGTCGGTCTGGGCGCCGCGGCCAACGGCGGGGGCGTGCGGCCGGGTCTGAGAAACTTCTCTAACGGGGTTCCTATGGCGCGCGCCGCTGCCGGCGACTGCAACACCCTGCCCAACTCCCCGACGGCGACAACAAAACGCAGCTTTGTGCCGCTGTTCGGCCGCGTCCGTCGCTTCCCGAGCCTCAAGTTCCAGCGCCAGATGCACTCGATGGTTGGGGGCCACGGTCATCCAATGGCCCATCCGATTGCACGCAAGACCATCGTACGTTCAACGCCGACGCTCCAAGATGGCCGCGGTCCGACGATCACCATAACAACGCACTCGGACGAGGAGCTGCGTCGCGGACACCACCCGTTCTTTCATCGATCAGGGCCGTTCAACAGCGCCGCCTACCTCGGCGATGAGACGAGCCTCTATGGAACACCGAAGGAGCAGCTGTCGCCTCCGAAGGACGGTCTGGAGCACCAGAAGAGCGTGGCCACATCGACGAGCAACTTCCTGCGAGATCAGATCATTTCGTTCTTTCAACCGTCAGACAATAAGTTGGCGATGAAGCTGTTCGGCAATAAGAACGCGCTGATGAGGGAGAAGATGAGACAGAAGGCGGCTGGCAACTGGGTCATTCATCCGTGTAGCAATTTCAGGTCAGCTCGTCATTTTACTTTATCCGAAGCATCATGGGTTGCTTACTAGATGCGCGTCCTTCAATGTGAAATGATCTATCCTTTTCGTTGCAGGATTCTGGTGGGGAATTATTCACCTGCATATTTTCATTGCTATAGAAAACCTTTGTCAATTTCATGAGCCTGTCACGCTGAGAGCGTTTCTGAATTGTTCTGCTGGGTTCAGAGGGGCCTTACAAATGTTCTTATCAGATTTATTTAGATTAGATTATATTAGATTAGGTTAGATTAGATTAGATTAGATGCTGACAGTATCCTCTATCCTCCTCTGAGACGCGGTTTCTGTGAAAATACATATATACGTGTGAAAAGTGCTAAAAAATGACTGTAGCTGCATGGCTCCTCTTCTTCGCCGCTACTCCGAGTCTCCGAGCATCGTGTTTTACTATCAGTTTCTGAGGAAAGTTTGTCGGTTTGGTTCTACATAATTATGTATGTAGGCTACATGTAGAAGATCGCTATAATGGCATATACTGGGCACTCTGTAGCTCTCTGAGTATTGTGCTTCGTTTTGATTGGCGCAAGCAGTGTTCTTAAGTGTCCACAAGATCGTGTATACGCCTGTGTACAGACATATTAAACAGATAATATCTGTATAGGATATAGGAGTACGATGAAGCGCCCAGACTTTATTGTAGTCTGGGCGCTTCATCGTACTCCTATACATATGGACGTCATCGGTCTAGCGGCCTTTACGTCCGAGTCCGCATCGCTTAGAAAGCACACAAATACAGCAGCATGCAGAATGCTGCTTCAGGCTACACTTGCCCTGAACTAAATCAATTTATTCTGCTGTCCTTTGAGATGCTCTATCAAATTACGAGGATTTCCCTGTTGTCCACTGTGGTTGGATTGAATCGTTGGTCGTCTTGTTCAACCATGCAGTGACTTCATAAAGACCAGCTGTCTTTTCCGGCGTATCAGCCACCGCATGTTATCCGAAGCTGTATTATGATTGTATGTAACCCCATTGTTCTGACGCAACTTGACGAATTCAAGTCGTTGCAGAATTAATTAATCTTGTAAGCTCTTAATTTGTTACGTGATGAGCACTACCTCCATAATCCATATGTGCACTTTTTATAGTGCCTCTTCAAGATTTCTAATCAGAAGCGCTCCCGACTACAGCGCGGACACTGAATCGGAGTTTCACGCCGAAGCGCTGAGCAATTGCGAGTGAGGAACTTGTCCAATGTCTTTACGTGGCGACTTGAGGTGGATTCGAACCTGCAACCCTTCGGCCACAGGGCAACGGACATACCCGCTATACCACCGCGCCCCACTATAGTAATCGAGTAAAAAATAAATTATATCAACCGAATGAGCCATCAGTCAACCAGCCATCCAGCAAGACATCCATTCGATAAGACATCATTTCAATTAAGACATCCATTCAATAAGACATTCACTAAGACTTTTAATGAGACATCCAATAAGACATACAACCACTTAGCCAGCCAACCAGCCAACCAGTTATATAATCGCAATCGTAATTTTGAATCCCATTGCAAGTTCATAAGGCGCTACTCTTCAGCTAAGAGCAGGGCACCAGCTTATTCGCGAGCGCTGTGATTTATATTTCGTATTTGAGTGCCTGCAGTGTGGAATTGCGAATTTGGTCGTCAGTTGGCTTCAGCTCAAGGTCATGTTATACTCATTTAGAAACGAAAAACAAGATTCCTCTTCATTATTTTCTACAATTTATTGCTCAACGACTCAACGCATCGTCGCCTACGATAACTTATGTTGCGCTAAAATCTTTTTATGATGATCCATGCCAGTCTCAGATAATATATCGCATAGGCCCTAAATGTCAGCGAGTTTCGTGTCTGGTGTAGTAACGCACAGTCACACGCATAGCTCAACAAAAACTGGATAATATATATATATATATATATATATATATTGCATACATATATATGAAAACGTATACAATGTAAATATATATATATTCACCTTAAGATGTGATCGTGCTCGTCGTTTTCAAGTGATGCCGCCGAATATCATTAATAATTATGGTATAATATTTTTGTCGATGAGTAAAGCAATGCACAGAACACTAGAACAGCCGTCAACGGCTCTGCGTCAACGGGGGGCGAAGGTGCAGGTCAACCAATGCATTATTATTTCCCGCCGTCCATGGTTGGCCTACTGTTGACGGATAGCATCATTTTCATAGGTCAATGTCCTCTTGTTTTTACAGCATAACAGAACATGTCTGACAAGCGTGTGTGTATCGCCCGAAGTCTGGATGAATGGGACCGCATTACTGAATAGATATATAACATTTCTAGAGGCGCTGTATAAACGTTGTGATGGAATAAATTTATGTATGTTTGACGACGTGAGTGAGAGTCTTGGAGCATCGAAGAAAACGCAGACAAAGAATGTGATTGTAATAATGACTTTGCCAAATGACAAAGGCAATGATTATGACTATGACGATGATTATGCAAATGGAAAAGACGATTATGATTATGACAATGATTATGCCAGATGGTAAAGACAATGATTATGATTATGACAATGATTGTGCCAGATGGTAAAGACAATGATTATGATTATGACAATGATTATGCAAAATGACAAAGACAATGATTATGCCAAATGTTTGTTCACTTGCTCAATCATTGCCATCATTGGCGCCATTGTACTTGAGGGTGTGGGTCTCTATCCGACCGAATCGAAGCATCTCCTCGAACAAAGCCGCTTCTTCTGCTTCTGCTTCTGCTGCTGCTGCTGCAAATTAGTTTCGTCGTCCAATCATTGTCGAAAGCAGATGACTAGGACAAGGCCGTGTAATTACTGTGGAATTCAGCGTCTTAACCTTCGACTTCTCCTGAATAATAGTATCTGTACGCGAAGCAACTGCATGCATGCGTGGACACAGACTCTTACAATCAGACGCAGAGGTGAACATCATTAGTTAGAAACTGTCAGTCAATTAGAATAAGAATTAGCTGATGATTGTTATTTATGTCTCTTGTTCTCTCTCTTCCTGTCTGCCTGTCACTCTCTTTTCTCTCTCTATTCTCTGTCTCTCTCTCTCTCTCTCTCTCTCTCTCTCTCTCTCTCTCTCTCTCTCTCCTCTCTCTCTCTTCTCTCTCTCTCTCTCTCTCTCTCTCTCTCTCTCTCTCTCTCTCTCTCTCTCTCTCTCTCTCTCCTCTCTCTCTCTTCTCTCTCTCTCTCTTATGTTTGTCAATACATCCATGTGACGGCATGCATGTGCTTTGTTTTGGCGCCATAGAAGCTGTCGTCAGCATTTTTAAATTAATTAATTAATTAATTAATTAAGTTTTTCTTTAATCATTTTTTATTGCCCTGAGGTACTTCACTCCTCCAGGGGAATTAGACATTTTACGAAGCAATGTATCTGGAGTTTCTGGATAGTCCTTATCCATGCTAGGCATGATTATTATTATTATTATTATTATTATTATTATTATTATTATTATTATTATTATTATTATTATTATTATTATTATTATTATTATTATATTAAAATTCGAAAAAGATTTCAACAGGTAACTTATAAGGAGGGTCAAGTGTAATATTATTATTATTATTATTATTATTATTATTATTATTATTATTATTATTATTATTATTATTATTATTATTATTATTATTAATTCTGTTAGGTGAATCCTGCCGACGATGAGGTCTTGTTGGTCTTGTGTGAAAAACTCAATTTCTTTCTGTCTCTGAGAGTGTAGGCCTACCCAGTGCTGTTCTTATACCGAACCATTTTATCTATTTTAAGCAGCAGCAATTCTAATGCACTCAGGCAAGCATATTTATTCTTTAATTATCAACTCAGATTCAATGTGTGAAAAACTACCTAGTGCACGCCAGACCAATCTTGTTGCTATTATCTCCTATTATACACGAACATCAGTCCGCAGCATTGATTTATAGCCAACGTGCAACACTAACCATCCTATTATAGAGAACCTATAGAGAACAAGGTGTCACTCTTCATTAATATTTTAGCACGCATCGTCTTGTTAACTTAATTAATTAATAAATCGCATTAGATGCAGAACCAGCAGCATGCATAGCTGATGCAGGTACCACACACGCGGCATGCACCATGCATGCACACACACACACACACACACATACACACACACAACTCTAACGTGTGAAGCGAACTGCTGCAAATTCACAGCTGCGTTTTTGCTAATAATAATTTATTATTAGCTTCAAGGTCTCGCGGTGCTAACCGTACCTGCACCTGACGTCGTTACTCCTTAGTCTGCTGTATGGCCTACACTAAAAGCTAATGTCTGCTTAATACAGACACCGTTTTATTATAGGCTATAGCGCATTAAATTTGTTAAACGCTTCTATCTGATTACCAAGCATCGCACGATGGCGCTCATCAATAATATTTATTGTGAGTGATGAACAGGATGAAGGTGACTACTGCAGAGTGGGTGATCGTCAGAGTGCAAGCAGTGGCGGAGTTCTGCCCTAATCCATAATGACTTGTGTAGACTATAAAATATAATATAATATAATATAATAATTTTTTTAAATATACAGTGCAAAAGTCGTCGGTCGATGTTCGATGAATCAGGATTTCGACTCCGTTTGAGAGGTGGAGCAGAGTAAGAATTGCCTGAAGGGTTGGGGGTTTCAACCCCCAGTCTTCCTTTGAGCCCCATGTTAAAGTCTCTTTTTCACACCCCGATTCCATGTGGATAATGGTCCAACCCCCTCCCCCAGTTTTTCCCCACAATTCTTACACTGAGGTGGAGTAAACATCCTACCAATCAGAGAAGCGGAAATTCAGGAAGAAATTTGAAACGGACAAGAACTCTGTCTGTATTGACATTAAGGAAATGATGGAACGTTTTGAAATGAGAAATGACCAGGATTTTCTAGTGCATGAACTGATCTGACTTTCCAATGTATTGACTGCATTTTCCAAATGACTTATTCACCTGGCTTTTCGAACGGATTAGCCTGGATTATCCAGTGGATTGACTCGACTTATCCGGTGCATTCATCTGGCTTTTCAAATGGATCGACCTATAGCTTTTCCAATGAATTGAAATGACTTTCTAAAAGGATCGTGGGTTTTCACTGCGATTTCACTTTTAGCGACCATCATTTGAACGTTTGTAATGGCGCTAGATAAGCCAGTTGATTAAATTAAACTGGGCGAATCTAAAGGATTTGGACCAGAAAGGTTTGGTCATTGAGATCTGAGAATGCCGTGAATCCCAAACTTTCTAGTTCGGAATTCATCAAGAGTCGTATACATGCTGCTAGTATGGCATTGCAATGATTCTTGACTTTCCATGGAGCCACGCCTTTCACTATTATGCAGACGTCCGTGTTGTAGCGGACCTTGGCCTGGTTTTCTTTGGATCCGGGCTCGTAAAATCCAGGGCGCATGCGCATGTTGGAAACCTGGAACTAGTTTCGGCGGCGGAGGAGTGGAGATGCGCAGCGGCCGATATTAATTAGAAGATCTGTCAATTAACCCTATCTAGCGAGAGCTTAGATGTCTTGCTGGACGTCTATGCTGGACGGCGGGATAAGAGAAATGAAGCGACAACGTCAAGAGTATTGATTGCTGACGATGGAGGATGAATTTATTGATGCAGAAAACACAGAAGCAAAGAACTTAGAGAGAAACGGATTGTGGAGATGTGCGAAGAAAGGATAGAAAAAAGAAAGCTCACGAAAAAACGAATAATAATAATTATTAGCCAAGAGAGCAAACAGATACCATAGGCCTATAGAAAAAGAATTTTTTCAAGCAGATTTGGCATAAGGGCATGATAACTTTTGGAAACAAACATCTTATGAGATGTAACCACGATATTTAATAATAGAATCAGGGTTTCATTTATGGATTTTAGAAAATCACAACCTCTTCTTTCCCTCCCTGTCCTTGAAGTCCTTCGCAATAATTTACTCCCAATCGGTGACCGGTTTTACTATTTTTTCATGCACATCTAGAAGTGCCTGCATGTACATGTGCAACTGCACAAATCCATTTAGAGCTGCACATTTTGTGTAGAATTGCACGTTAGCAAAAGAATCTTCCTGAATAGAACCGGGAGACAACAATGAAAAGAATTTAGAAGGAATAGAATGACTTAGGCTACTGGAAGAAAGCCGGGATATAAGAAAGAAGACGGACGAAAAGAGTGAATGCATGCAGAAAATCGTGACTACAGAATAGTAAGATTGGCGTCAAGACAGGGAGGCAATTATAAACGATGGGAGAGTGCTTGCAGAGAATCAAGCGAGAAAGACACGAAAAACATTGAACAAAGCCAAGGCAAAACCACACACACACACACACACACACACACACACACACACAAATGTCACACACACATACGCACACACATACATAGGGCTCATATGGAAATATATATATATATATATATATATATATATATATATATATATATATATATATATATAAAGAAATGTCGAAAGCCACAGAGATAAACAGATAGACATACGACAGACAGACATAAGCTTACACAGTGTATACAGATGGAAAAACATAAAGAGAGAAATCGTATAGTCATAGTAAGTTCAAAAATATAATGTGAATTTTTACAGCGAATTTATTTATGTAGTCTATAATAGACCTTTTTATAAATCAGCAAACATTATTTTATCTAGTTTTATCAAAATATCAGCGTGTAAAATTGTCTTCAAGTATAACATCACATTGCATAAATGTCATTATAGGCTTGTATTGCAACGCATTGTGTGTTACCAGGGATGTAAGTGGAAAATAAGAAGTGCCGGTATGGATTTAAAGACCATTCCAGGTTTTTCTAAGGGAATTTTTACAAGTGTACTATCTCAGCCTCTAACGATTAGGGGGTCTGGGGGAGCGTCGTAAGCTCCCCCAGCGGGGTCTGGGGCGGAGCCCCAGCCGACAACGCATTTTAGAGCAATTGAAGTCAAATGAGACCTGTTTTGGCAATACATTTAAGTGATTATTCATTCACCTAAAATTGATTAAAATTTGAATTTTATTTTAAAAAACTGAAAACTTAGGCGTATTACTAGGAAATAGCATAGGCTACACCAAAACGTGCAAAATTGTTACTAGACTTTATACTATGCCCTAGTGTTTTTAGCTTTAGGCCTATAGAAATATACAGATAGAGCAATCATAAACTGCAGACAGTGGAGAGGAGATCTGCTATATCATATGATATCGTATAGTCACTATAGTGTGAATCTGATAAACTAGTATCATAGAAGTTTCCATAGATCGTAATATGGATGTGATGATTCCTTCGTTGTTCGATCAGGACAATGTGTGTCATCAGCAGATCTGCGTCCTTTCTTAATCCAAGACACTACATAGTCGCTCGGCTTAAATTTGGACAGTGGTGGACCAACGCATTTCAGAAAAACCAGTTGTGCCAAGTGTGCCACATTTAACCTACTTCGGATAGGAGTTGAAATGTCGTTCATGACACTGAATGTCCTCTCGCACTCTGCTGTTGATACCACATATGTGTCAACAGCGTGAAACAGCTGTTGGAGTGCATGCCGCATCTTCGGAATCGCCGTCCCTCGGCTGTCGTCCCGGAATTCACGGAAGGCCAAAATGCAGGTTCTTTCGTCAATCTTCATTTTCTCACATAAGAACTTTATTTCTGCTTCGCCAAAGAGAGCATCGCATTCCTTGTCCTTCCAGCTGTCTTTATTTAGCACATCGATGCTGGCCAATAGGTTGTTGTATTTCTGAATGTTGGCCTCACGAGCTTTTTCGCTTGTGCCAACGTTTGAAGATTCTGTGGTCTGCATGCGACGGCGAAGATTGGCGGCGAGACTCTTAAAATATTGTCCCTGTCGAAGTTCGATATCTACTTTTGTATTTGTGCCCAGACGAATCCCTTTGAAGCTGTTTTCCGCAATGCCTGCCTTGGCTTCTTTAAGATATGGACCAGCGTTGTCAGCCATTGATTCCAGGACGCGTATTTGACGGTCCACAAGTTTTTGTGCCCGAGTTAAGGTCATATCACGCTTCTGCAACTCACGTGACAGGTCACCTAATTCAGTAAGTGCGTCAAGCATCACCCCAACATTATTGACGAAGCCAACAGCGGTGAGACGTTTATTTAGGCCACTGTACTTCTGACGGGTTGTGTGGTCTCTCTCTGGATCTGTGGATGCAGATAGAAAGTGTGCATATAGAGCAGGATAGTTTGTCCACACTGCTTTGAGTGTTCTCTCGCTGCTTGAAACCCAGCGTATGTCAAAAACGCGCCCTATTGACAGTATCTGGCTTTCCAGCAACGCTGCACATGCTTTAAGTTCACGCTTGTTCTTTGGTGAAGCGTGGTATGTTGTGTATAATTTGTCGATGAAAGACTGAAAATTGTTTAGCCCTGTAACTTCCTTGTTTGTATCACCAACTGCCAGCTCAAGTCTGTGATTAGCGCAATGCCACACAAAGATATCGGGAAAGTCTTTGAGTAACAACGTAGCTACTCCAGATTTGTTACCCAACATTGTCGATGCGCCATCTGCTGCAAAGCTTATAAAATGTTTTTTCAGATAGGCATCATTAAATCCATGAGAATCAAGACATTTCAAGAGCGACGCAGTTATTGTTTTTGCATCAGCACTTGAGAGCTCAACCAAGTCAAGGAAGAATGTTAGTGGCCCAGACTCATTGACAGCAGCACGCATACAGACAGTAAGAACTGTGAGACCACTCGCTGATGTTGACTCGTCAATTAAAACAGAAATTTTATGTTCGTTGACAATGATGTTGGCAACGAGTTTCTGTCGCATCTCATTCGCGACATGTGTGATGATATTTGTGCAAGACAGGCGTGTGTGAAGTATGCGACCCATGTCGATGCCGTTCAGTTGCTGCAAGTCAATGTCGTCTGGTAGATCAGAGAACGGACGCTCCTTCTTTGCAATTTTATATGCAGTTCGGAAAACTCTGCATGTTGTCTCGTGTTCGTTTTTGCTATGTTTTGCGTTTGCCTCCTGCAGTAAGTTTTTCTTTGCCGTTTCCGCAATCATCTCAGCAGATTGGTGAGCCTTACTGGTTTTGTGATCGTACATCTTCTTACGAAGTGACTGTTGCTGTTCACCGAGTGTACACCCAAATGGTTCAACACGGATGTTCACCCATTCGGTAGACAGTTTTATTCCTTGGAATTGATGAAGTTTTACAGATTTAGCTGAAAAACAAACTGAACAACCAAGCTTCCCGTTTTGGCAAAGCAACCAGCTGTATTCCTCGCATTTTGACACATATTGTTTGAGAGTCCAGCATTGTGGAAACGATGGGCTGTGCTCATCAATATCTTTAACATCTATGTTACTATCGCCTTTTTTGTCTGCGTGCTTACTCGATACCTCAGATACTGAGTTACAATTTTTGGCATCAGAAACGAACGGTAGTTTGTTGACATCAGTACTGTCTTCGTGATCAGATGCAGTTGAAGGAGTGATTACATCATGCGAGCAACATTGACCTACAGCTTGACCTACACTAGTAATGAGGCTGACGTAGTGTGTCTCTCCCACGAGGCCGATGTTAATGATCATTTCATGCTGCGTATCATTTCTACTTACACTATCGTCCTCATCAGTCTGCAAAGTTAGTTCGGTGACATGACCATTATCATGCAGGACGCGAATAGTTCGTGAAACACTCGCACCAACAGCACGCAACATGATCTCATCAACCCACTGACCAATTTTCGACTGACGCATCAGGTATGAGTCGACGTCCTTGTCACGATGGCTTATCAAGAACTGTTCATTCATGAGCTGTGGATGTGAACGAAGGAACGATACTGCTCGCTGCCTGAGACATGCTGTGTCAATGGATATACCCTGAGCAGACAGCTGGTGCACTACAGCATGAAGTCCACAGTCACCATCAGCCGGAACATCAAATATGCTGAAATTTTTCTCTGCAGCCACCTGAACGAGAGATTTCTTTGCCACTTCAAAGCTGACATATTCTTTGGGACTTTTATGTACTGTGATCACTTGTGCACCTTTAAAAATAATTTGTTCACCGGCGTTTAATGACACGTTTAATGAATCAAAATCCAGAGTTTGTAAGCTCCGGTAGTCCTACAGAAATAGAACTTCATGCGTATTCCAAGATCGCTATAATAAGCAGTGTCTCAAGCAGTTGTAGAATATAAGATATATATATATATATATATATATATGCGTGTGTGTTGTCGATTCCAAATAGAATCCTGTATATATAAATATATAACTGGCCCAGTTAGCTACATCGAGGAACTGCTGTTGGTAAACTTCGGTACACCTTCAGGCTGTAGGTGGGACAGTCTCTGAGTAGTAGTGTTCTTGAAGGGGGTACATCCCACTTCTGTTTTATAATCAATATTTTGCATCAGTCATTCTCAAATGTTACCATTCTATAATTATTTTCCCACTTTTGTTTCGATACCCATATTTCGGTAAAAATTGTATTTTAGGGTATTTAATTAGGTAGTCGTGCTATTATATAGGATGTGTTTCAGTTTATTTTTACGCTAAAATATATACACTAAACAGTTTGTAGTCTGTACTAAGTCTGTACTAAGTACTAACCTGGAAGTATCTTGACTGTTTTTGGGCTCGCAAAGGACAGTACACTCTGGCGAAGTTTTTTATTTGGAGGCCCGGCAGCCATAATAGTTAATAATAATTATAAACAAAATGACATTATTTAATTTAACAGTATTAGCGTAGTCCGCCACCTACTGCTACCGAAAATTAAGTGTATCGGCGAATATTTTACCGTTAAAACCTTGGCTGCAAGAGGTCAGTAAGTAAGTAAATTGTATGCTGCAGATATACAATAGCAAGTAAGGAGGTGGATTCAGACAAATGACTAACGCAAAAACCATCCATTAGGCCACTTCGACACTAAAGCACTACTTGACTTGCATACCGTCAATACCGGCATGTCTTTGCGCCATACCGGTATGGCATTTTATCCTGGAGAGGTGCCGGTATGCTTTCAGCCAAACTGAAGAGGTGCCGGTATGGCATACCGTCTCATACCGTCACACTTACAACCCTGTGTGTTACATTTTATTATATTGCATCATGTTTGCAATATCATGCAATATGGTGCGTTGTATATCTTGTCAAGCAAGGACTGTTTGCAAAGAGTCGTAGAAAGGTCAAACTTGCAACGAGCTGCACATCACTCACGATGATAGCTTACATGTAAACAGTAGCACTCCTGCTGCAGTATCAATAATTGTTGTTAGTACCACCAAAAGCAGGACTGTAGTGCATGTCAGCATGTCTGTGTAGTTTTGTCAATGGTACCAGACGAATTGACGAGCTGCTTCATGAAAAGCATCCTCTGTCAATATTAGTGTTCATCACAGATATGGGTGCGTTTTGTGTGGCCCTATATACGACTGGAGGAGGAGGAGGAGGATCTTTCAGCTGATGGGTAAACAGAAGAACAACAGCGAACCGACGACCGAACAAGCTTTTCTAATGGGTTGCATTAAGTCTGAACAACAGAGCATCGTGTTTACAGCGAAAACCGAACCCAAGACAATGCGGTGAAGAGAGCAAGCACTTCGCCAATCAGCCATCCAGTCTTCAGATGATGACGGGATGACATTGATTTTGCAAGAGCAATCAAACGCCACACTGCAATGTGTCACTCACGTGAAGCACGGTTTTATTATATTGTCGTGTCAATTGGATTTTGTGTCTGCAGCCAACACAGTTGCCCTTCGACCGCTCTCTTCACCAATTGCGTGAAGGCTATAGTGTATTGTTGTCTCTTATGCATGTACATGTACCATCGACCGGGTCAATTATAAAAATGTTACTCATTATTAGCATCATCATCAACATTATCATCATCGTCGTCGTCATCATCATCATCACACCATCCCACCACCACCAACCATCACCAGCATCAGCATCAGCATCATCATCATCCTACCATACAAATTCATCAACTTATATTCACTGTGTAAGCCATCTTTAAGCCGTATACTTATCTAAATATAGTTCAGTAATTACTAGGCTTAGTCGGATAGCGCGAATATAATACATATTATATAAGACGTCATTAACTTTTCGTCTGACGATGAACCGGTTTTTACGTGACGCTGTTTGCCCTTCAATTAATTATTAGTTGACGCTGCCTGATTACAGCCAGCACTAAGTCTTCGCTTCAGAGTCGTTTAACAACTGGTAATTAATGCACGTAACTTACCTGCGTGCACCTATATAATTATACAGTCATAATGTATATAGGCTATAATATATGTACGTATGATTACGTTATAGTAATGATATATATAATTATATATAATTATATATATATATCGATGGCCAGACACATACATGCATACCGGTATGCATAGATAATTATGCGATCATATTATTGTGAACCAGAAAACAGCCAGTTCATATAAAATTATGTATACAGGTGCAAAACACGATCAGATAAAAGCAGACGGACAGACATTGGCGTCTTCGTGAGGTAATTTTTAAGGCGCTATATAAATGTTCATATACATTAGTGATGTAGCTTTTCCGGAAAAATATTCTTCGTGGTAAATTTTCCGTAGACCGGAAAAATACATCTAACACATACCGGTAACGTCACACAGTCCCTATCAGACAACATAGGAAAAATTGAGTTTTTAAAGTTTCTTTTATTTGCAGTATTTCTAGCAATGTGGGAAACGTTCACCTTAAAGAAATGAAATGTCCATTAAACGCTTTTCATTAGCAGTTCAGAATAGCTGACAATTTGACATTACATGTAGGCTGTCAGCTGCTTTGAGCCTGCTCAACTATTTCTTGTGCTGTGCTATTTAGGATTATGTTGAAGCAGTTAAATGGTGATGTAAATTTGCTGAATCCTTGAAAGTATTGAACGAATGCAATGGATTTCAGACGATAATAAGTTAAAGAAAATAATAATTATTGTGGACAGCAAAAAAAGGTTAGCCTAAATAATCTTATTTTTAAAAGGCTTTTCATTAGTCCATACCGGTACACCAGTTGCTTTGAAAAATGTAAACCAAAACATTTGGATTTGTTTCGAACCATCGTCATCGTCGTCTGATTAATTAGCTTGTGTCGTTCATCGATTAAATGACAATAACGATTCGATTCGAATAACAATAATAATTATTGTTTGTGGTTTAGTTGAAAACGAATCGTACAATGAATACAGTAAATGAATCGTGACAAAAAATAATTATCTATCTATCTATAATCGCACGAATCAATCGCACTGAAGTGACTGCATTGGCATTTTTTGTAATTCAAACTCTCTTCCTCAGAGTAAACACAGAATGTCGATAATACGAATCTTTTAAATCCTTTTACGCTCTCTTCTTCACAATGCACTCGAGTCTGGTCTTCCCTTTCGCTATACCTGTCTTTCCGCATGTGTGTGCGTGTGTTTGTGTCTGCATGTGTGTCGTTCTCTCTGTCTGCCATCTCTTCTTCTGTGTCTCTGTCTTTCCTCTTTGCCTGCGCTCTCTCTCTCTCTTTGTTTCTGTCTTTCTGTTTTTATTTCTATGCTATCTCTGTTTTTGTCTATGTCTATCCTTCTGTCTATGCGTGTGCGTGTGTCCTTATGTCCGTCTTGTCGGTGGGGATCAAAGATTGGAGATCTATCGACATGAATTGATTTTACGATTCTTTGAAGCTCTTTCGAAAGACAAACTTCCAGTAATTGATTTCTGCTCGCGTTGAATAAATTCCGCTCTCTTTCTTTCTTTCTTTCTCTCTCACTCTCTGTTTCTTTGTCTGTGACTGTCTCAGTCTAAGTGTCTGTCTCTGTCTGTCTCTGTCTCTGTCTGTCTCTATCGGTCTCTGTCTGTTTGTCTCCGTCTCTGTCTCTGTCTGTCTCTGTCTGTCTCTGTCTGTCTCTATCGGTCTCTGTATGTCTGTCTCTCTGTCTCTCTCTGTTTCTCTTAGTAGATTTATGAGTACCTGAAGCACTATATCGGAATTCGAGATCAGTAGTATCAAAAGCTGCTGAAAATCTAGGAAACATTGGCAATAAATCTGTTGATGACATAATATGATACTTACTTACATCATAAGTTACATGTAGTACTTAGCGCCGCGCGTCCTTCCCGCGCAGACGGCACATCGGGAACGCATCTCCTCCCCTCTACTCGCCCCCTGTCCGTCGCCAGATCCCTGACCTCGTACCAAGGTATCTCCAAACATCCCAAATCGTGATAGCTTATTTAAAAAGCAATTCTATGGTTTGTGGAATGGGTATAGGATTTCAGTTGAGCGCCTTTCTGAGTTACCAACTGCATGCTGAATAATTTAACATATATTATATATAAGCTTAGGCCTAAATATTAAATCATTTAAAAAATATTCATTAACAGGCAGTTGTGCTCAACCAAACGACTACAAAGTCGGACATTCAAATGAGAAAACCAACATTGCAATTTAAAACAATGAGTTGCCGTAACACAATTCATTCTAAGATTGCATAACTGTACAGGTCAAACTTTGACACTGATAATTATAACCAGAACCAAAATAATTATGTACTTTAAGTGACGTCGTTGCAATCATAGACATTAAATGATTAAACTAACGACAATCTAAACCTAAACCAAAACAGTTTGCAAACCGTAATCAGCTCTGAATCCGACTTAACCTGATGTAGCTGTCCTGCTCTGTATAACTGGCTTTACTCGGTGCAATTGTCCTCTACCACTATACTGCATGCCTAAGTTGGAGTGAACCAGCTTTCGGAATATTCCGTACTCCAGTCCACAAAATCCATCCCATCCCATCCCATCACACAAGCAAACGTTCGAGTGCTCTTGCCGCGTCAGCCACTCCTAAATTAATCCAAGCGGTGAGTGAAATGAGATCAAAGCGAAAGAGGGCTTTGATTCGTCACCACACCACCCCCCCCCCCCTTCGAAAGAAAAAGACCCCCCCGTTCATTTCCAGTCACGTGTCTTTCATGTCACCAGCGAAGCGTCGTTTACTTGAGACGTCGTCGCCATATTGGTCGTCTGCTTTGCAGAAAGAAAGCGCGGGAAGGAAACGACTCAAAGGTTGTCAGCTTCCGTTGGATGTCGCTTCAATTTCGTCGCGCAGATCGTCTCGAGTTTCGTGCAGAGCAGCCGAAGAGAGAGCCTCAGATGCTGAGTCTTTGCTGCTGCAGCTGAAGAGGCGCTATATAACTACGTGCTTACACTTACAATTACGCGTTTCCTTTGTGCTACTGTACTCCCCTCAAGTGTAGAGTTGTCGCAGCACTAAGTGTCTGATGATGACGAGAGGTTTATTTTGCACAGGAAGACTTGCGGAGAGTGCGTGGGCGGACTAAGTTCGCTATATATATTATATATTATGTATATATAATTATGTATATATATATATATCACTAATCAAAGAACCGTATGTGCTGTGCATATCAATAAACAGATAAAAATTCGAAATGACTCAACTGGCTGATCTAACAGGGCCTTATGAGAAATAGGGTACGGTAAATATATAAAGGATACACTGTATACAGTGTATAGTGCAGGGTAGAGTAGGGCAAGTAAGTTAATGTATGACAAATAAAGCAGGATTGGGTATATTGAGATTTATTTATTTATTTATTTATTTATTTTGGAAATTTATATAGCGCCTCTTCAAGGTAGGCTACTCAAAAGCGCTCCCGGCCCAACCACGGCTAAATAAAACAGTTTTTAGGTTCTTAAGGAACAGAGCGGAGTGACCTCTGGGAATTAAGCGCAATGTAACAGGAAGACCATTCCAGGTGGTAGGACCAGCAACAGAGATATTTACATAGGATAAGGCAAGGAAACATAGGGTAGGACAAAATCGTAGGAGGCAATGCAAGGGTAACATAAACAATAATAGCAAGGTACTGTATGGTAAATTACTAAATTCCACATTTTTATTAGAAGAGGTATATAGCAGCACATTTGAAAATGGGGTAATACTGCAGTCTACATTGATTAGATGTGATAACATCTCAATTATTGGATCATGGATGTGGTCTATGCACGAATTGCACCTGTATTTGACGGCGCACTGGATTAGTGGATTACGGATTAAAGGGAGCTTTCAAGGTGAACTGAGTTTAAAAAACAGCGAGCTTCTGTTGATCAGATATCTTTGGACAACCCTTCTGACATGACGTACATGTAGCAGTAGAGTTTCTGTTTGTTTGATTAGAATCCATTCATCAACCAACCACGTCTATACCATCTGTTTGTTTTCTTGTGAGATGCTTCGCTTCATCTTTACCACTTGGAAGAAAAGATGAAATTAGTCCAGACAACAGGATTTGTCATTGAGAAAGAAATACCTGTATACAGTGTATAGGGTCGCATCTCGCTGATATGATTTATTGCTCCATTACAACAGGTGTTGTCTGAAGCAACCTAAAGATTTGATTTGATTTGAACATGAAACTTGTTCAGGTGATACCTACGGGTATATATATATATATATATATATATACATACGAGGCTGGTTATAGAAAACCTCAATAATCATCTATAGACATCTAATTATATAGACCTATACCCTGCCTTGCCTTCAACCTTCCTCGAGAGTCGACACGAGGGTTGGTCGCATTTTAGTTGTGGCAAATAGCCACATCTATTTGGTCGCAATAATTATTGGTTATAGGCCATAATTATTATTCCTACCATATATTCCGAAGGATTAAAAAAATATGTAAGCCTACACGACACACGTAGACCTATAGACCTAAGGCTGTAGCGACCCGATACCTAAGAGACAATTATAGTCGTTCTTGTCGTGCACCGACTTTCATGACACTGTTAGAATGCACACAAAAATCAATGAGGCCTATTTGCATATATTTTTTTAATCTATCTATAGGCCTAGCTTTCTACATAGTCGATCATGACATTTTTGTGCCTATACATTGATTAATTTAAATAAAACCTTGACTGATATTCTTATCCTTTTTTAGAATGCGTCTGACATTAATTTTGATGAAATGTTTTTATGTAGCCCTATAATACGTAGGCTGATGATTGACGTCATCATATTGATTTAATTCCATTGAAACTCTATATGAAGCTGGGCTAACACCAGTGAAACACTGCAGATACTTCTGGGACAACTATCAGACATGTATATATATGTGTGTGTGTATAT
>OX243817.1:12293264-12318264 GCA_945859605.1 Lumbricus rubellus | reverse complement strand
TTAAAAATTTGCACACGCATAAGTAATCATAATCACACACATATATGATTGTATATGTATGTATATATATATTTATATATAAAATAGATATTGTGTTATTGGCGAACGGACACTGACCGTAATGGACGTCCTCTGTTGAGACTGTTGATCGCTCTTAGGGTTTGTCCTTTATGTCCTTTATGTCCTTTATGTCCTTTATGTCCGTGATTGACATTTTAATTTACTCTCCTTTATGGAAGCAGCGTCAAGTGGCGCAGCTTTGATGGTGTCTTTGTCTGTCCATGTGGATGCCTCCCTGTCTGTGTCTATCCTGTTGTCTCCTTGTATGTCAGTCTCTCTCTGTATATGGTGAGTGCAATGCCCGTCAGTCATTATTATTATATATTGTGCAGCACCATTGTGCAAAGCCCGTTTGGTTTATATTTGTGGAAGACAGGTTAAAATGGCTTCCACAGGATGTTAAACTAAAGACTTTCTTCTCTTTTCGACGTCTTCTTTAAATCGTGCGAAAATTAATTGTTGATTATGACGTCAATCTTTGTTTAAGAGACCTTTGCTTCCGCCGACCCTCAAGAGTAGACCTGTTGCACAATATGGGCAAATATATTTTACAATATGGGCTAGGGGCGAGTACAGAAACTTTGGACGGGGGGGGGGCAAAACATTATTGGCCTTGGGTGTGGGAAAAAATGTCGTATCCGCCAAAAAAGTTGATGACCTTTTTTAGTCATCCAGTCCAAATGTCCTTGTTGAAACCAAATGGGGCGGGACGATACATGGGCAGATCTAAATGGGGTGGCCATGGCCGGATTGCCACCCCTGGATCCGCCCTTGATATGGGCTATATTGTAGCAGCATAGATCGCTTTGGCTGCTAATAAACCAGCTATACCGCACCGTTGTCAAACAAGACATAAGTGCCACTCCATTGTCCTACCATAATGAAAAATTTAATTGCCAGACAAAGTGGAATTAAACTATCTATGTCTTGCCACATTACAGTGTTTTCTCGCGTCAGACACCCTGTTCAACAGCCGTCCAATCAGAGCACGAAGTCGACGAGGTAACGTCTATATATAATCACGAAGACGTAGCTGAAATAGTTGAATTATTTTAGGTAGGTTTCAAACAAAATACGTTAAAATACGTGTTTCCAATTCAACTTCTCTCTTGTCATCTTAAAACATGGAATGCATTTGAAGGCCACACACAGGCTTTATAGAGGCAAGAAAAGAAACTCCGAGCAAGCACCCAACCAACACGAGATCCAATGTTGGATTACACTAGGCCTTCACAGCATGTGCAGGCCCACGATGTGTGTGCTGGATGGGATATTATCTCGGATAATCGCTTGCAAACTTCTAAGGAAGTATAAATCCACATCCATAACGACGCCACAATGGTGAGATCAGGACAATAATAACAATTAGCAGACATTATGAAACACGCTTGTTATGGGAACAAGGGAAGTAGTAAGGCACAAGAGTTGCATTACGAAAGAGGCCTGCATTGGTGAACAGGAAGTAGTAAGGCCCTGCATTGGAGCTGCCCGCTTGTGTGTTGGCGTACAAACTATTTATGGTCGAAGTCTTCGAAGAAATAAACATCAGCCAACTCTTTCTGCTCTGTATTATACACACATCTACCTCTGTTCACAACTAAAATTTAACTGTCTATAGGGTGACATACGAATGATGATGATAATAATAATAATAATAATAATAATAATAATAATAATAATAATAATAATAATAATAGTAGTAATAGTACTAATAATTTAAAATAGTAAAAATAATAATAATAAAAAAATTATAGTCGAGGGGACAGTATGGGGTTACGATGGAAATTACTCCTGATGAAAGTCTTTTCAGTATGAGAATCGTCTAAAAATAACATTGATTTCTGTGGACTTGGGTGCGCAATGCGGACTATTATATGCTACATGTATATATGGCGTCCTAAGAAAGACCAAGGTGGGAACGTTAAACCTCCACAACCCCTGGCAATTCTCACCCTGGGTGTTGGATTTTTGCAGGGGTAGATTCAGAGGGACGACATGAACTAAAGGACGAATGAAGATAGAACAGAGGACCGTCGTATGATGTCCATTTGAGGAAGGTTGAGATTCGTAGACATTGGCACAAAATAATAAAAAAAAGAGATGCCTGCTGCTCATCCTCTGCAACTCTAACCACGTGACAGCCGTCTGCTCCTCGCATCTCGACAGACACCGCATCAAGTGCCATGTGATGTTTGCGGCTTAGGGATAACTGCACCTGGTTTAATACGATTTCTGTTGTTGCTGATATTGGGAACGGGCGAGGCGGTTGCGTGGCTGTGAAGGATTCTTGTCGAGTGAGATTTACGTATTAATAATATTATATTATTATAGACTGAAATGCGAAGAACGCTGTGGCTGTAAAGAATAGGTTTGCCTAGAGGAAGTTACTTTCTCTTCAGCCTCTCTCTCTCTCTGCGTCTGCCTCTCCCCCTGTGCCTCTCTCAGTGTCTCTCTGTGCCTACATGTATCTGTATGTCGCTCTATTTCTCTCTGTCTCTTCCTGTCTCTTTTTCTCTGACTCTTTCTCTCTTTCTCTTTTTCTCTGTCTCTTTCTCTCTGTTTGTCTCTGTTTGTCTCTGTCTGTCTCTGTCTCTCTATTTCTCTTTCTTTCTCTCTCGGCCTCTTTGAAAGGCTTAATAGATTCATTATTTCCGTCTGGACTCCGGACATAGAAATTTTTTAACTCCGAATCTCCAGCAACGTATGTCATAATTATTCTGAACGATTGTGACGGTTAATAAAACCAGCTGTGTGTCATTTCTATAGGTGGGCAAAAAGTACCTCGACGGTTTTATGCTAATATCTTGGCAAGAAATAAGAATTTAGAAATCAAATTTTCAGACATAAAGGCAATGCATGTTGTCGTATCATACCACTGCCAACTTTCACCATAATGTTTCGAACAGAACAAAGGTTATATCACTTTTATGAGTCCACCCACTGTTTTTTTCTTCACGATTCAAACACATAACTCAACAAAAAAAGTTTTAAAAAAAGTAACGAAAGCGATTATTTTTTAATGTGTAAAATTGGATTTTAGAATTCATACTTTTGGCAAGATAGTATCAGAAATCTTTAAGGGTATTTTTTGGTCTACCCTGCATGTACAGACCTGCCGTAGACATTTTGCAACCATTCGTGATCGTGGGAAGAAGTACTCCTGCTTTTAGAGAAATGAAGTTCCACTGCCTCTCAGTGTATTTATTAGCAGACCTAAAGCGCTTCATATTATGGTTTATATGATGCACTTCTATCACTGACAGTGTTCTGGGCAGTGAAGCATACTTATTCGGTGAGTCTATAATAGGCAGATGCATTATCGTCGTCGGCTGTTCTTACGACAGTCATGCATCTGTCCCAATGGATTATTCCCATGCATGCATGACATTGACAAATGACTGGGATGAGATCAGTTCAAGTTCAACAGAAAGAATCCTCTTTCTGTATTTTTCTCTACCAGACGAATGTTGGATCCCTTTGTCAGGAAGTACAGAGACAGATTATACATATTTATCATCTTTCTGTTGTCGTTTCAAAACCTGCCTTTTCTCTCGGGGTTGCACGCACTGAAAGGCTCTTGCCGCAAGAAGCGCTTTACAAATGGTCAGATACAATACAATGCAATATATATATATGTGTGTGCCGATATACATGTATATATATATATAGAGAGAGAGCATATATATCACGAGAGCATACATTAAGTCAGACGTCAGTAGCCTAATCATTCGAACGAAGTATTTATCACCAGAGAATACACCAAAACTTGCAAGCCATTGGATAGTCAGATTATTTATGTGCTAATATATCACAGTAATAAGGACCAAACAGTCGATGTGATGCCATCCCGTGCAGTTTATCCAGTAGCCGTTTTGAGCAGGAAGATGTGGAAAGGGATAAAGCAGGTTGGATGATGTGGAGAGGAATGAGAGAGAGACAGACAGACAGAGACACAGAGCCAGAGAGACAGAGACAGACAGAGACACACACAGAGAGAGACAGAGACAGAGACAGAGACAGAGCTGTGTGTGGACAGGCGGCGGAGATTTCACAGATTGCTGATGCTCGGTGGTGCGACGGTGCTGATGCTGGTGAGCGTGGAGAGAGCATCTATCTCTTCCATGTGCGATGCTTTTATATGGGTTTAATCAGGAAGGAAGGAAGGAGAAATGTAACTATCCGCCGCTACAGGATCATGGCCAGACGACCGTCACCAACATTATCATTAGCATCATCTTCACTCTTTCACTGTCTGTCTCTCTCTGTCTCTCTGTATCTGTTTGTTTGTATATTTGTCTCTCTGCCTTTTCACTGCCTCTCATGTCTCCTCCTCCGTTCGTCCGTTCGTCCGTCTGTCCGTCCCTTCATCTCTCCTTCTCTTCCTCCCACCACCCCTCCATCCCTGCCTCCCTCCTTTCCTCCATGCCTCCCTACCTTCCTCCCTTCATCTCTCCCTCCATCCTTCCCTCGCTCCCTCGCTCCCTCCGTCCCTCCCCTCCTCTCTCTGTCTCTGTCTCTGTCTGTCTGTCTCTCCCTACATACACACACACGCAAAAGTACACACATGCATAGTGCATACAGTATATGCATGAATGTCTTAATAATTATATGCAATTATGCATAATGCATGCATAGTTGCATACGTACACAGATACATGTACGGTACGGTACCCTAGTGTTTGCATGAATCGTCTGTATACGGATAATCTTCTCTTAACAATGTCCACATCCTTCCATCCGCTAGGCGCATTTCGTGTGCGTGTGTGTGTATGTCAGAGTGTGGGTGTGGGTGCGTGTGTGTGTACGTGAGTGTGGGTGCGTGTGTGTGTGTGTGCGTGGGTGGGTGTGTGGGTATGGAACAAAAAAGTGAGAAAAAATATTATGGTGATACCATAATAATTAGGGCAGCACTTGACGCATCATAAGAATTCTTCAAAAGGCGCTACACAATGATATAATATATCATATTATATTATAGCCTCGACCTGGAGAGCGTGACCAAGCGCTGCCTGGCTCCGTCTCTCTCGATGGACCATGCGGAGGAGAAGAATGGGGGTCGGAAAGAGCAAACGAATGAACGCGGAGACTAATAAGTGCACCGGTACACAAGGGCACACAGAGGTACACAGGGGTACACAGGGTACACACGTAATGACGCTTTGAAGGTGACACTGGCTGATACTATGAAAATAGTCGCATATAAACACACACACACATGCACACACACATGCACACATGCACGCAAACACATACACACATGCACGCAAGCGGATCAGTGCACTGTGCACATAAAAACGTGTCAACAAATGCAAACAATTGATGGTGAGTTATAAATGGTGAAATAGAGACAGAGGCAGACGGCCAGACAGGATGGTGTTAAGGAGAAACAACAGACAGACAGATTCACACAGAGAGACAGATAGGCAGAGAGAGAGAAAGACACAGAGAGAGAGAGAGAGAGAAAGACAGAGACGGAGAAGAGGCAAAGATATGGAGAGAGAGAGAGACAAAGAGACAGACAGAGAGAAAGAGAGAGAGAGAGAGAGGCGGAAAGGCAGAAAGGCAGACAAAGAGAGACGGAGAGAGACGGAGAGATGCAGAAACACGGAAAGAAGGAGAAAGGAGAGGCTGATGGACAAAGAGAGGACACAGCCGGGTTTTTTAATATTTAAAGAATTAAGTATCATGCTTTTACCGGGGTTGGTATTGGGTGCTACGTATCAGCCTATTTAAAATCACGTGCAGTAAGACGCTAAACTACATGCAAAAACAGCCAGCTTCAGACTAACTAGAATATAATAGTTTTCGCGTACGTAGAGGTCCTGTTAGCCAGATTTCATGTCTGGAGCCATTCAGGTGGTTTAATGCTGATGGTTGTCAGCTCGTTGCGCTATTCCAGTGTCTCATTATTAGTTATTACAACCGTTGTTCTTACCGAACTCTTGCACCGCGCAAGCAAATGATACAGGCTGCATTGTAAGGTCATTGTTGTATGTTTCATGATAAAGATTAGACCTAATGCAAAGTTGACCTGCGTCCATAATAGCAGTGAAAAGTCGTATTGATGTGTCGTGTACGTTTAGCGATGAATTATATATAATTAATTTTTCTGTGCTGTGAATTCATGCTTTTTGTCATGCATCTGACTATAATTATTACTGTCAAGTAACTATTTCGGTTGTCATTATTTTAATGTTGTCGGTTGCCTGTTGTTTGTTGTGCTCTGCGTTGCTATAATATTATTGATATGCTCATCGTATAACAACTACGGGCATCGAGTCTAATATTATTCGTGGAAAGATGCCGAGTCGTCCATTCCTTGAATCAGAATCATGTTCATGATTTTTTTTATAATGATAGGTTGACGACGAAGATAATGACGATTCGAAAGACGAGTCAACATTAATAAAGAATAATTATAACGATGTCAACAACCCTAATTATTTGAAGCAAAATTTCTCATGACATTCGACATTATCCTAGTCTGCAGAAATTTGAAAAGAGGCTATAATTATACAAACACACACAGGCATAATTAGTTGAAATAACTAACTTATCTCGCCTGTATGCCTACAATAGTCTACATGGACCAATGCGGCTACTTAACTCTTTTACAACCAGCATGTAGTAAGATGCTTTGGAACTAATGCAGCTCGCCATGAAAGGGTTAAGGCTAAGATAATATTCTACTCGTGTTGCAACTGTCTTTTCTCCGATGACTGACTTCACTCGTGCTTTGACCGTCATAAATAGCTGCTGTAAATGCTGACCATGATTATCTGCGGGAAGTTTCTTGGAAACAAGCGCTATATAAAAATCCAATTAAGAAACCAGACGATATTATTGTCGTCTTTATTTGTTGTTGTCCCATTCATCACTTATTGATGTCGTCGTTGCTGTGCTTTCCTCCGTTCTTAAATTTCAGACGTACAGAACTCATGAGTCTTCGTTTTTACAACCACGGTGTAATTGTATTCCTGTCGTGTTTATACTCAATCTTTCCTCTATAGATCGCTTCTTACCCGACGCCGTGCGAAATAGCCACTCCGGTCCGATGCGTTTCATTTTCGACAGCATTAGATGGAAACCTTCTTCGCTCCTCCATCTCCATCGTCTTCGTCGTCATCATCATCGTCGTCGTCATCATCATCGTCGTCGTCGTCGTCATCATCGTCGTTGTCGTCGTCGTCATCGTCGTTGGTCGAAGAAGAAGAAGCGTGCACGCACATCGGGTTCGTCTGCTTTGTGTCTCTTAAACCTCCTTCTTTTCTTACCTGATCTCGGATTAATTTTGCCACGTCTCTCTAAGACGTCGCTGGTCTTAGCCGGGCGTGCTTTCTGATGGATCCGGGGACAAAGCGCCGTCGGCCGCCGCAGGCAGAGTCCACCACCGCCACCGCCACAATCGCCACCGAAGCCTCCGGCGACCCGTCTAATAAGCGAGGTGACAACAATGCCTCCTTGACCACCACCACCAGATTGGTGTGAAGCCAAATATGGACCGACGAAAGAAGTTCCGAGGCACATATGATTGGGTGGCGTGACCAGAACGTGGAAAATCTGTGTCGTGCAGGCAGATACGTTGTAATGTCCAGGCACGTGCAAAATATAATGTGGCTTGAAAATCGATCGCGTTGAATTGAGTTGGCGAGCGATGCGCGGTCGATCTCGGCAGCCTGTAGTTGTGCACAGAGTATTTTGTGTAGCTACATCCAATTTAGTTTGCCTATCTTATTCAGCTTTGTTGTTTTTATTTCTACTATTACTATGCTATTAAGTTACAATCATTTCTTGTCCTGAGTACTTCATTCCCTCAGAGACTTAGAGATTATTATTCTTTCACAAGCAATTACCAGTGAAGAACTTGCTCAAGGTTCCTACGCGGCGACTTGAGGTGTATTCGAACCTAGAAACCTTCGGCTCGAAGGCACAGTAACCCGCTACTACGCAACTGTGCCGCAATGTATGTATTATTATTATAGTTAATATTAGTATTATTATTTTTTATGGAGATTTTATATAGCGCTCTTTAACCCTTTAACAACAAGCATGTAATAAAATGCATTGGAAACATATGTAGCTGGTCGTTAAAGGGTTAAAGGTAATGTACTCTGAAGCTCCCACCCGGTCCAGCAACGACTAAATAAGACAGTCTTTAAGTTGGACTCCAGATCTGATCCAGAGACTTTTCTGACTTGGTTTCGAGTCCATACATAGGCTGCTTCATCTGACGCAACTTTCATGTAGCGCTTGAAGATTTTATAAATTGGCATTTCCATTTGAATCTTTTCCGATCAATGTGTATTAACTCATATCGGATATCCTATGTAGGCCTACCATTTGTCGGTAAAGTGCTAGGCTTCGTCTCGCTAGGCTATCATTTGCCAAAATTGGACCGGGTCGGAACCTTTTTCGCCCCGGACAGACCGGCTGACCGACACCAAGTCTTTGGAGCGGCCGAACGGTAGCCAAGGATTAGGGCGTAATTTGCTTAGCTTAATCCAATGTATTGCAGACCATGCAGTGGTCGGTCGGTCGGTCGGTCGGGCGATGGAGAGGGTGGTTGCGGAGAATGTGTTGTCCTCGTTAGTCATAGCCTTGGGGACAGAGGTTCCAAGAGGGTGGGGGTAATTGCTTTAGACGCGACCCCATCTACACAGAATTGCATTGGATGAGTGGAAATCCAATTGTACACGGCGTCAGATAAAGTATCATACCGTGCGATGTCTGTCCGACCTTCTCTCTATAGATCTGCCTGAAGGGTTATTTTGTCTGTATGTGTGTATGTATTGTTTTGCATTTCTGTCTGTCTGTTTCTATGCCTTTCTGCATGTCTGCCTGTCTGTCCAACTGGTTATCTCCAAGTTTGCTTATCGGCTACACACGCTTCTTTGTGTTTGTCTCACTGTCTTCAGTGTCTGCTGTCATTTTGTGTCTTTGTCGAATTTTCTCGGACGTGAAATAAGCAAGTTTTTCAAGATGAAAAGTTGCTATTTGGGTTTTTGCTTGTGAAGCCTGATTCTTAATATGCCTGTATACATCCCGTGAGATATTCCTTCTACCGGTCGAATCTGCTGCAAAGCCTCCATTAACGCCACGTAGGTTATTCGTCGCCAAGACTGAGAGAGAAGGCAGTCCACCGAACCATTAGACAGATACGTACAGGTGCTAAATAAATTAATCTGACGGTGAGCTGAAGCAGTTAGTCTGTCAGAGACTAAATTGATCTAAGGGACATCAATGAACGAAAAGGAGAAATATCATTGGCTCAATGTATGGCATACGAAGGCATACGACCGATTATGGGCACTATGCCACAACGTGCAGTGCCACAACCTTGTGAGATAAGCCACCACATAAAAGTTTACTTGGACACAAAAAAGCACGATGTATGCACGTATACAATGTGAGCACACCTACATCATCAGTAGCAGCAGCAGCTTACGACGTCAGCCAGTTGGCGGCGATGGGTAGGAATAAATGACCTTCATTGTCCTCAGCCATTTCTCTGCAGGCAAATTGCATTGCTCCTCGTAGGCGCAGCTAGTCCAAGTTAGTCCAAGTTAGTCCAAGTTAGTCCAGATTAGTCCAAGTTAGTCCAAGATTAGTCCAAGTTAGTCCAGGTTAGTCCAAGTTAGTCCAGGTTAGTCCAAGATAGTCCAAGTTAATCCAAGTTAGTTCAGGGTAGTCCAAGTTAGTTCAAGTTAGTCCAGGTTAGTCCAAGTTAGTCCAAGTTAGTCCAAGTTAGTTCAAGTTAGTCCAGATTAGTCCAAGTTAGTCCAAGTTAGTTCAAGTTAGTTTAGGTTAGTCCAAGTTAGTCCAGGTTAGTCCAAGTTAGTCCAAGTTAGTCCAAGTTAGTTCAAGTTAGTCCAAGTTAGTCCAAGTTAGTTCAAGTTAGTCCAAGTTAGTCCAGGTTAGTCCAAGTTAGTCCAAGTTAGTCCAAGTTAGTTCAAGTTAGTCCAAGTTAGTTCAAGTTAGTCCAGATTAGTCCAAGTTAGTCCAGATTAGTCCAAGTTAGTCCAAGATTAGTCCAAGTTAGTCCAGGTTATTCCAAGTTAGTCCAGGTTAGTCCAAGATAGTCCAAGTTAATCCAAGTTAGTCCAGGGTAGTCCAAGTTAGTTCAAGTTAGTCCAGGTTAGTCCAAGTTAGTCCAAGTTAGTCCAAGTTAGTTCAAGTTAGTCCAGATTAGTCCAAGTTAGTCCAAGTTAGTTCAAGTTAGTTCAGGTTAGTCCAAGTTAGTCCAGGTTAGTCCAAGTTAGTCCAGGTTAGTCCAAGTTAGTTCAGGTTAGTCCAAGTTAGTCCAAGTTAGTCCAAGTTAGTTCAAGTTAGTCCAGATTAGTCCAAGTTAGTCCAAGTTAGTCCAAGTTAGTCCAAGTTAGTCCAAGTTAGTTCAAGTTAGTCCAAGTTAGTCCAAGTTAGTCCAAGTTAGTCCAAGTTAGTTCAAGTTAGTTCAGGTTAGTCCAAGTTAGTCCAGGTTAGTCCATGTGATGCTGATGCACTAATTTAAAATTATCCAGGAACTACAGTCGCACGAGGGAATAATTGTTTATGTTGCTCAGTAACAAATCTACTAACTGCACTGAACTAATGTAATAATTTATAACAGACATGAAAAACATGCACAGTTTGTACAAGCATTTATAATCATATGTGTGCATGTGCTTCAGTACCGTATGTGTTTTTATTCGTCTTGTTAGGATAAAAACAATTATTACATATTTTTCAACTATATTTGTCTATTAGACGGCTGCGCACTTTAGTGCTATTAGCAACTGCTTGAAATAGAATATATTTACTTAATGTACTTCCTTATACGCGTATGGTGTAAATTCTGATCAGGTTATTTTGTTAATAGCCAGTGCTTAAAATGTAGAAAAAGTAGTGCCTGGACACCTGTCAGGCTGTCACTTCTTCCGGCTCTGCTGTCCAAGTAAGTGGCAGGACGGCGTTGAGATTTGAAAATAAGTGCCTGGACGCCGTCTATGACCGTATACAACCACACTTTAAGCCGTGTCTTTAGCTACATTGATGCACAATTGTTCTGATCGCTTGGGCTTCCATGCTCTTAGCGCTATCGTATAAGAGCTTTATAATGCGCTATTTAAAAGTCCAGATACATTACATAGGCTACATGTAGCTATATTCATAGGTATACTGATACGCAGTTCTTCTACATGCATAGACAGGTACATGATACACATCTGCAGCTCATTTGGAATTTCTAATGCACTCACATGAAACTAATCTGCACACGCGGCATCAATCTATGTCTAGAATAGATTATGGACATAGAATATACAATATATCATACATGTAGCTGCTTGGTGCAAACATCCTTTATAATGCTACCCATACACCAACCGATCACTCCCTCTCTTCCTATATACATGTATCTACGCATCTTGTCCCTGTATGTCTGTCTCTGTCTGTCTGTCTCTCTTCTGCCTATCTGTCTCTTTGTGTCTGTCTCTGGCTCTATCTGTCTGTCACTCTGTCTGCCTGTCTGTCTCTGTCTGTCTGTTTGTCTCCGTCTCTGTCTATCTGCCTCTCTGTCTATCTGTCTGTCTCTCTGTCTATCTGTCTGCCTCTCTGTCTGTCTGTCTGTCTATCTATCTGCCTCTCTGTCTGTCTGTCTGTCTGTTCGTCTCACTGTCCCTCTCTCCTCCTGTCTATGTCTATGTCTCTGTCTGTGCTTGTCTCTCTGTCTCTCTTTCTCGTCTTGTATCGTGTTTCTCATAATCTGCAATGAATCTCTGTCCATCATCCGTCTCTCTCTCTCTCTCTCTCTCTCTCTCTCTCTCTCTCTCTCTCTCTCTCTCTCTCTCTCTCTCTCTCTCTCTCTCTCTCTCTTTCTCTCTCTCTCTCCTTCTCTCTTCACTCTCTGCTCATCATCATCAACTTCCTCCTCTCCTCCTCCTCCTCCTCCTCCTCCTCCTCCTCCTCCTCCTCCTCCTGTCTCTCTATCTGTCTCCAATTTCTTCCTGCCATTTCCATCCCTCGCTTGCCTCCGATTCTCTGCTTCATCCTCCGGTTCCGTCCGTAGCACTTTTCACGAGCTACAATTTTACTCATCGCAACTTCCTTCATACCCACTCCGTTCCATCCCTCACTTTCCATTCTGTCATTCTTATCTGCTCCTCTGCCTTCTCCTTCTTCTCCTCCTCCTCCTCCTCCTCATCCTTCTCCTCATCCTCATGTCAGAACTGTTCGCTCCACTCACCTCATCCTCTCCATCACATTTTTCTTTTCTCAATCTCTCTTCCTCACCCCTCATCGTCAGCCTCTCCTCCTCTCCTACTATTCCTCCTCATCTTTGGGTCCTAATAATATTATTCTCTTCACCTTCTCTTCACTTTCTCCGCATCATCCTCAACCTCTTCTTCTTATCTCTAATCCTCCTCCTCCTCCTCCTCCTCCTCCTCCTCCTCTGCTCCTTCTCTCCTTCTTATCTCCTCTTCCTTCTCTTTTCCTCACCTTCTTTTTCATCGTTCTTTTCTGCTCATCTTCTCTTCACCATCCTTTCCTTCTCATCCTCTTCTCATCTCCATAGCACCCTCTTCTCCTCAACATTCCTCATCCAATCCTCCTCATCCTCATCCTTATTCATCGTCTCATCCTCTTCAACCTATTCTCCTTATCATCGTCCTGTCCTGGTTGTCGTCCTCTGGCATCTCCCCTTCCATCTCCCCTCTCCTCTCTCCCTTTTTTTTACCTCCCTCTCCCTTCTCCCCACTCCCTATCTCCCCTCTTCCCGTCGTCGGTCGAATTCGGAGACTGATTTGTTGAAAATCAATCTCCTCAGACTGTATGTAGTCTCTGCTTGTCTCTCAATTTGTTGTCTGCTGTTCTCCGATGTCTCAACTTCTCCGTCATCGACTCTTTCAATATCCGACTGCCTCCCTCGCACAATATCCCTGTCTCTCTGTGTCTTTGTATGTCCCTTTGTGTCTCTATTTGTTCTTACCTGTCTCTGTCTGCTTTTATATGTCTCTTTCTGGCTCTAATCTGTCCTTGTCTTCGTATGTTCCTTTCTGGCTATAAGTGCCCTTGCCTCTCTCTCTCTCTCTCTTCTTCTCTTCCTCTTCTCTTTCTCTTTCTCACTCTCTGTCTCTGTCTCTGCCTATGTCTCTGTGTCTCTCTATCTGCCTCCGTATGTACCTTTCTGATTTTAATATGTCCTTGTCTCTTTCTCTTTCTCTGTCTGTATCTATCTTTCTCTCTCTCTCGCTCTGTCTCTCTCTGTCTGCCTGTCTGTCTCTCTGCCACCGTATGTACCTTTCTGTCTCTACCTGTCTTCATCTGCCTCTGTGTATGCCTATTTCTGCCTATGTCTTCTTTGTCTGTCTCTCTCTGCCTGCGTATGTCCTTTTATGTATCTACATGGCCTATTGTCTTTGCATATCTTCCTATGTCTCTCTGCGTTTACGCCGAAGCCGATCAATCCATGAAATCGATTGGCTGAAGAGAGAGTCACGTGTGCGATCTGCTGCAGTCCACGGCATCTGCCATGCATAGAGGGCGCCGCAGTTCACGCATGCGCATTGTCTGCGTGTATGTGTGTGTGCGTGTGGTGATCAGCCGATGGCTTATGTAATGCACTTACGTATACCAGACTTATGTGATAAAGACTTCAGTGATAGACATAATTATGCGCTAGACTTTGCGATAGAAAAAATATATGATAAAATTATGATTTACTATGTGATAGATTTTATGTGATATACTTTTGTGACCGACTTAGTTGACAGATTCATATGATAGACGTGCAGTTTGTGATAGGCTTATGTGACATGACTTATGTGATTGACGTATGTGATAGGCTTATGTGACATGACTTATGTGATTGACGTATGTGATAGGCTTATGTGACAGACTTATGTGATTGACGCATGTGATAAACTTTGCGATGGACTCATATAATTGACCTGTATGATAGACTTATGTGATAGACTTTTGTGATATACTTATATGAAAGACGTATGTGATAGATTTATGTTATTGACGTGTACGTGACATACTTTGTGATAGCCACTTATAATGATAGACATAATAATCCTATATGTTAGACTTACGCGACAGACTTATGTGATAGACCTATATGATAGACTTATGCGATAGACTTGTCAGATAGACTTATGTGAAAGATTTAAATGGCGCCAGACTCAGACTGTCCTTAGCCATAGTAGACTCCTATCCGTTTAATGCACATCTATCGATCGCTATGCATGAAACTGGTTGTGGCGCCGATCAATCAATCACCTCGTTACGTTTCATTTAGACCATCATCGTCTGCTGTCTCTAATTAACTATTAATAATTATTGTCTGCCAACGGCCTATCATCTAAAACGACCAGCGATAGACAGAGACGGAAGGAGACAAAGAGACAGACGGATAGACGGAAGGAGACAAATTAAGAGACAGACGGACAGACGGATAGAGACGGTGTGCTTCCGTAAGAATAACAAAACTATAGATTCTTGCAAATGAGCAGACTGTATAGGACCAGTCGGTCAATGCAAGAGGCACAGAAGCATGTGTATGTATACAGGTTGGGAATCACTGCAGAGACACAGACAGACTTACACAGAGCTGGACAGATGTATACAGGGACGTGGACATATGCGCAGATACATGTACTGATAGACTTACAGAGACACCGACATACTCACGGAGACCTGGACAGGCTGAGGAGGATGCGATAGAGGAGGACGAGGAGAAGGAGGAGGAAGAAGAGGATGTAAATAAAGAGGACAAGAGCAGGAGTACATGTATACGAAGATGAGGAAGAGGATGAAACAAAGAAGGAGAAAGATGAGGATTAAGAAGAGAAAAAGGAAGAAGAGGAATAGAAAGAAAAATAGGAAGAGGACAAGAAGGAAGAAGAAGGGGCGGACACAGTAAACGTAGGCGGAGGGAAAGAGGCAAAGGGATTTTAATCCGAGACGCAGATGTGCAAGGCAAACTCATTTGCATTCTGCCACGCGGAAAACAACAGAATTGACAAGATGATGAAAAAAGTAAATAAGGGAATTGTATCAACAGTTGTGGCGAAGTAAGCCACTCATTATTAAAACGAGCTTAGCCTTTGGTGTCAATGACTATGACTAACAGAACCATCGTGTGCAGTTATGAGTCTATAGCCATCGTGGTCAATGATTATGGTTAACAGAACCATTGTGTGTAGTTATAACTGAACGACGGCATATTGAACCAAGTATAGCGAATGTGGCTAAGTGAACGATGGCATATTGAACCAAGTATAGCGAATGTGGCTAAGTGAACGATGGTGCATTGAACCAAGTATAGCGAATGTGGCTAAGTGAACGATTGTGTATTGAACCAAGTATAGCGAATGTGGCTAAGTGAACGATGGTGCATTGAACCAGGTATAGCGAATGTGGCTAACTGAACGATGGCATATTGAACCAAGTATAGCCAATGTGACTAAGTGAACGATGGTGCATTGAACCAGGTATAGCGAATGTGGCTAAGTGAACGATGGTGTATTGAACCAAGTATAGCGAATGTGGCTAACTGAACGATGGCATATTGAACCAAGTATAGCGAATGTGGCTAAGTGAACGATGGTGTATTGAACCAAGTATAGCGAATGTGGCTAAGTGAACGATGGCATATTGAACCAAGTATAGCGAATGTGGCTAAGTGAACGATGGTGTATTGAACCAAGTATAGCGAATGTGGCTAAGTGAACGATGGTGTATTGAACCAAGTATAGCGAATGTGGCTAACTGAACGATGGCATATTGAACCAAGTATAGCGAATGTGGCTAAGTGAACGATGGTGCATTGAACCAAGTATAGCGAATGTGGCTAAGTGAACGATGGTGCATTGAACCAAGTATAGCGAATGTGGCTAAGTGAACGATGGTGCATTGAACCAAGTATAGCGAATGTGGCTAAGTGAACGATGGTGTATTGAACCAAGTATAGCGAATGTGGCTAAGTGAACGATGGTGCATTGAACCAGGTATAGCGAATGTGGCTAACTGAACGATGGCATATTGAACCAAGTATAGCCAATGTGACTAAGTGAACGATGGTGCATTGAACCAAGTATAGCGAATGTGGCTAAGTGAACGATGGTGCATTGAACCAAGTATAGCGAATGTGGCTAACTGAACGATGGCATATTGAACCAAGTATAGCGAATGTGGCTAACTGAACGATGGCATATTGAACCAAGTATAGCGAATGTGGCTAAGTGAACGATGGTGTATTGAACCAAGTATAGCGAATGTGGCTAAGTGTACGATGGTGTATTGAACCAAGTATAGCGAATGTGGCTAACTGAACGATGACATATTGAACCAAGTATAGCTGGTGTGGCTGCAGCCTTAGCCACCGGATATTGTTACCTAGACAGATGGCTAGAAGTGTCAACGTCAGATGGAGGCGCAATATACATGTAGAGAATCGGTCGATGAAATACGGTTGACAATGGTGCTACATAAAGTGACAATGGCGCCATATAAATGTGGCAATGGCGCTATATAATGTGACTCACTCTCAATATCATCCGGCTGTGTCAACTGGTTCGTTGATTGATCGAGGTAATAAAGTTCCCACTGAGCCATAGAAGAATTAGAAACACACGAGGAATAAACGGGCTGAAAGGAAGCTGTTATGACATGCAGGCATATGGACAGGGAGTGAGGGAGAGATATTTATGGAAGGATGGACGTATAAACGGACAGACATTCAGTCAGACAAATACATCACGTATAATTATTATAGAGAAGGATGCGATGGAGAGGAATGGCGAGAGAGGGAGAGAGAGGGATAAATGGAGAGGGAGATGGAAAGAAAGATGGATATGGGAAATGACAGATGACTAGTGGACGAAGAATTAATGTAGGGAATTGGAAGAATGAAGGATGGAGAAACTGCACGGGGAACTTATGAGAGAGGAACGGGGAGGAGGAGCTGGCGACCTTCACATAAGTCTATGCAGATCATGCGGCGCCACACAAATGTGCAGAACGTAACAATAGTTTAAGGTGGTTAAGGAGAGGTTTGTATTAAAGCAGAGCCACTGCTATTAACCTGGAACGTGCTTAACAGTCCATTCCTCTAACCTCCACTTAAAAGCCGTGATGGTGTCCACGGAGACAGTACTGTCCTTCAAGTCATTCGACGAGTCTATAACTCATGCACTGAACAGTGAAGAATTTCTGCCCTATTGTTCCCCTTGGCTTCTTAAATAATTTATGCCTCAGTCCTCGAAAGCTGCTTTGTTTGGTGCTGATTCAAAAGACCTCTCTGGCTTTATTGCTTCCTTTCCACTGATAATCTTGTACGCTTAGATCTTTTCTGGTCGTCGGTTTCTCCAATGTGTAGTCCACACATTTTCAACCTTTCTTCACAGCTCAATTCTTTATAGATCCAATTAATTTTTGAAGCTCTGCTTTGCACTTTCTCCCGTTTTCAATCGTAATTTTCAGTTATGAACTCCATGCCTGCATGCAGTTTTCCAACTATGACCTTACAAGTTAAAAGTGATTTTGTACGACCTCGCTATTGTATCCTGTCTCCATGGTGACCACTGTTCGTCTTGTTCCCTTAAAGCTGAGTCAACCTTTTGATGGTAGACAGGATCAACTCATTGCCTTGAAGGTTTTGCATTCCTGTGCATAATCACTTCAACATTCCTTTCTTCATCCACTCAGTTTCAATTCCACGCCCCTCCCCTTTTATATGCTTTCTCTTTCCACAATCATCACTAAGTGATGATTCCAAATTAAATTAACGTTTGCTGTCCTGTTACGATCTGAACATTCTTCCCAGATCTTTCCTAAGTAAGAATGGGCTCGCACAGTAGCCATGCACGTCTACTTCCTGCGGTTCTTATTGAAACATTAAAAAATTAAACTCAAAACTGTTCTTTTTTCCGTGCTGGAGTCGGGATCGCTTCTGAGTAGGCTAGTCCCTTGAAGAAGCGATATATAAATCCTTTAATGAATAAATGAATGAAAACAATACAATACAATAAATAAAAATAAAACACAATACATTTAAATAAATTACAATAAAATAGGGAAGAGCTTCTGTAGCCTATTATCACGTATTCAGATATTCTTTTGTGTATGCAACGCCGCAATGTCATCGTGAGTTCAAAGTTTATTGAAAATCTTTTGCTTATTTGCTTTCGGGAACTGCGGATGTTCGTATCGCTCTATGTTATCCGAGTCTGGGGCGGCCATATATACTGTTTATACGGCGTCAGATAGGATAAATAAATAACGTTACCTTTCGAAGAGTCAACAATCCTTTAATATGGACAATCCCAAGGCCACTATATGTAGGCTACACGTAGACGCTCGCATTCCTAACATATATATTTATATAAATATAATTTTATATATATACAATTACATATAATGATAATCATTAATCAGCCAAACTCTGTCTCTGTGCATGGATCTATCGCAATTTTACCCCAAAATTGACAAATTTAATATTTAGTGCTTTTGAGATGGACAGATGATTGAGTCATTCCTGATGAGACGAATTCTTGCCAGCGAAAAGCTGAAAACTGTTGCCAACTAGCCTACACGTTCTCTTTGGGCAATTGTATCGCAGGTGAGATTCTAAACCCTCTAGGTTAATTTTAAAGACAATAATATCACAAAAGACTTAGGCTCTATAATTCTGAAGCATAAATTATCAATATGAATTCACTATAAAGATTACTTGCCTAGTTTATCAGCCAGAAGTTTTCAAATTCTTCTGACTTGCCTAAATATCGTGATGAATGTTGAAACATTTGCTAACTCTGAGTCGCGCTTCCATCATTTACGCGTCTCTAAAGGACTGCATGGCATTGAGAAATTCTCACGCATGCTCAACTGGTGTGTGCTCGGCTCATACGGGCTTACGATAAAAAGGACGCAAATCAAAAGGGCGCATTTAATAAGCTTAGATCTAAGACAATTAGAGCGCATGTTTGAAAGGGCGAAAATCAAAAGGATCAAAAGGGCGCACGTGCCATTCGTTCGAATCTGGACTATTTTAAGGGGCATTGCGCACAACCTTGTACGTGCTTAATGGGCAAGTCTGCATTGGAGAACATCTACGGTTTTCGAATATGATGATCAATTTTCTGATATTCTGATCATTAATGATATGGTATCAAACATATTTAAGATTTACGCGCTAAATAGGCAAATCTGACATGGTCGCGGTCAAATTTTCAGATAGAGGTTGGAAATGTAAAGCAAGAAGTGCCGTTATAGCCTAAATTAAGAAAATGATTATTTGGGATTTAGGTTTCTGAATGTAAAATTCTGTTTCACTTTGTGTATTATTAGTATCAATAGTGCTTTAGTGCGAATTTTTTAAAAATCAGTAAGTACTTGGCCCAGTTAACGATAGGTGCCAATATTCCAAGGTGGGCACTGGGCAACTACCCCCTCTTACCCTATAGGCCTATACGAGGTGTCCCATGTTTGCCTTATGGCGTGCTGCAAATCGTTTATCACCAGTGCGATAAACAAGTTTAAGTAACATAATATGTTGCTTAAAATTGTTTATCGTAACAATTTATTCTATGTTATTATAGAATATTTGATTAATTATTAGACAGCAGCAGCATTGTTTTTTATCGTGCAGTTCTTGACAAAATGTGCAGTTCTAAATGATTTATGGAGTTGTAGAAGCACTTCTGTGCAGTTGAAAATAGTAAAAGGTCATTGTCATCCGATTAAGAGTACAATATACCGTGGAGGATTGGAATGGGAAAAGAGGCTATCTCTCTTTCTCTCTTCTAAAAATTCCTTTAAAAAGCGCTGAGCAACAGAAGACCTTGCGTGATTTCTGTTTCGTGCTTATTGTGTTTAGAGAAATTCTGTCCATTTCAAGATCAAGCGCTGCTTTCAATGCATGCGGTGTTATCCGCGATTCAATGCATGGGTGCATTGGGTAGGGAACGAATCTTGGGAGTGGATGGAAGGCGTTCTGAGTGGAGAGGCAAAAGTGCGATGGAGAGTCTTGAAAGCTTCAGACTATTGAGTGAAGAGAGTTCACAGGTGGAGATTCGTCACTCGAAATGGAACGGATGGCGTGTTGTTCAAAAGCTTGAAATGATGAGAAGAACACTCACTTCAATTGGCATAGGCATAGGCGAGCGAGCTCTCTCTCTCTTTGTATCTCTGTCTCTCTCTGTCTCTGTCTCTCTATCTCTCTCTTTCTCTCTCTGTGTGTCACTATCTTCTATCACTTTCTCTCTATTCCGGTCTTAAAACGTTGTTTATGTTGACCTTGTCGTCTAAGCTCTTCATTCCGCTATACCTCACTCTAACCTTCCTGCACTTGTCCCTCGTGATGAGTGTGACATGCAATTTCTCTCATTCAATTGTTGTTGGTTTGTATATACGCAAATTTTTTGTTTATTTGTTTTAATATTCCTATCTTGCCATGTACGTTGTTGTACAATGCAGTCCATTTCCTATAGTGCTTCTCACAAAAGAATATAGATCTACCTTATAATTTACTCTTTTCCTTTCTCTGTACGGACGCATGGCTCTTTGATAGATGGATCGATGGATGGATGGGTGAATGGATGGATGGATCGATGGGTGGATATTTGAATGGATGGATGGATGCTTGCGCGCGCTGGTGGTTGGGGGGACGAGGGATGAATGGATGGATGAATGGATGAATGGATGAATGGATGGATGAATGGATGAATGGATGGGTGGAGAGATGGGTGGAGGGATGAATTGGTGGATGGATATTTAAATGGATGGATGCTTGCGAGCGGTAGTGGTTGGTTGGGTGAAGGGATGAATGAATGGATGGATTGGTGGATGGATATTTAAATGGATGGATCGATGGGTGGATGTCTGAATGGATGGATGTATACTTGCGCGCGTTGGTGGTTGGATGGGTGGAAGGATGAACGACGATGAATATAACGTTTAAACATGATGGCGGTTGTCATTCAGGTCAGAGCTTAAACGCCGTCGGTGGAGGAGCACCATAAATTCTAAGCGGAAAAAGGATTTATTTAGCGCCTGCAGGGATATTACCGGCGCGAGAATCCATTCATCTGTCGGCGAAGGCGACAAATTCGTCGTGTATACATGTACATCGACGAAAGCAAATTATTCCGTTTCAGAACCCGATAAACGGCCACTTATATATTCACGAAGGAGGGAGATGGCAGAGAAGGGGGAAGTGAGGAAATGGAGAAGGAACGAGAGTGAGGGAAGAAAGAGGAGGGAATGGAAGAGTGGTGGGTGGTTGGAGAAGGAGCGAAAGAGTGAAAGAAATAGGCGGGGGAAATGGATGTGAAGGTAGGGAGCATAGGCGGAGACCTGGGCTGAGGATTGTGGGGACGGGGGGACTGACGGGTGGCTGAAGGAAAGACGGAAGATTTTTGGACGGACGAAAATTTTCCGCGACGCTTTTCTTACGAAAATTTTCAAATTTTCTACTTCCGTCGCCCAAAAAAGTTGATGACCTTTTTTTTAGTCATTTGCCCAAAAAAGTCCAAAAGTCAAGGAAAATTCTATTTTCGCCGCCAAAAAAGTTGATGACCTTTTTTTATTTATTTTTTTTTTTAGTCATTTGCCCAAAAAATCCAAAAGTCAAGGAAAATTTCTATTTTCGCCGCCAAAAAAGTTGATGACCTTTTTTTTTAGTCATTTGCCCGCAAAAGTCTAAAAGTCAAGGAAAAATTCGGTTTTTCCCCATAAAAAAAATGTTTCCGCCCGCCATGAAAGTCTTAACGCTCAACTTTGGGGGGGACCAATACATGGGCCGTCCCGCAACATCATTTTTGGGGGGACCGTCCCCCTGTCCCCCCTAGGTCTCCGCCCATGGTAGGGAGCAGAAGATGAAGTGAGGTAAGGAACATAAAAGTTGGTGAGTATATATGAGGAATACGTGGGGGAGGATGCGCTTAATTAAGGACAGTCGATAAAAGGTGAGAGCAAAAGGAAAAAGAAAAAGGTCATGATGGGGAGAATATTAATATGTAAAAGGTATAAGATATTGGTGAGGTGAAAAACAATGAAGTTCCTGAATATAGGAAGTGCATGTATGCGTTGGAACGAAAGAGGAAAAGGAGAGGACGTGTTGGGGAAGGCTGGAGGTGAAGGGGCAGTCGAGAGAGGGAATAGAAAAAAGTGTCTAACACATAATTTAGACGTGTGAGCGCATTACTTTGGAAACGGTTTCAACCTGCCGGTGCCCATACGTGTAGGCTATAGATATATATTATACATATATATATATATATAAATTATTATATATATTATATAATGTTATATATATTATATATATTATATATATTATATATAATATGTATATATGGTATCGTAGTCCTTTAGAAACAATTTTCTCGCTGCATGCGATATATTGGCAATTACGCAGATTTAGGACGCGAGGTGTCGCTAATGACGCCGTATCTTAGACGTCTAATACAAAGCGCGTAATAAGAAATCGAAAACCATTTTGCATCGGTGTAGAGTTAATTGTTTCTAGAAGTAATGTAATGTAAATTACATGTATATTACCGGCATCCGCATCCATGACTCCACATCTATTCTGCTTATGCGTCGCTTGTAAAATAATAGCTTTCTTTGGCTTAATATTCCCTCTTCAAAGTTGCTTATCGAACATAAAATGATCGTCTCTCTCTGTCTTAAGAAACGAAGTTTTTGTATAGTTAAATGATGCAGGGCTCTTTTGAATAGACATAATTTGTGTAGCGCTATAATACTAACTTCAGCACGGATGCGGGATTGTATGTATGTGCGAGTGTGTGTGTATGGGTGTGTGTGTGTATTGGTGTGTGTGTGTGTGTGTGTATTGGTGTGTGTGTGTGTGTGTGTGTGTGTGCGAGTGTGTGTATTGGTGTGTGTGTGTGTGAGTGTGTGTGTGCGTGCGAGTGTGTGTGTGTATTGGTGTGTGTATTGGTGTGTGTATTGGTGTGTGTATTGGTGTGTGTATTGGTGTGTGTGTGTATTGGTGTGTGTGTGTGTGTATTGGTGTGTGTGTGTGTGTGTGAGACTGTGTGTGTGTGTGTGTGAGACTGTGTGTGTGTATGTGTGTGTGTGTGTGTGTGCATGTGTGTGTGTGTGCGAGTATGTGTGTGTGCATGTGTGTGTGTGTGTGCGTGTGCGAGTATGTGTGTGTGCATGTATCGCTTTGTCCGTCCATCCGACTGTTCAATTGTTCTGAAATTACAATTACGAATAAGAACCGGTTTGATCCGGAACTTCTCAGACGGTCAATGTCTGGTCAGTGCTGTCCATCGATGTCCAGCCTTGGTCAGTCCGTCCGTCCGCTGACCACAGCTGCAGACTGCTGACCAGAATGGCGAGCAAGACTGACCGTCTAATTCCGTAATCGATAGATAAAAAGACAGACACAGGATTCGGATCTTTGTCGGCGCCGCTCTGCTATGCGGATGGGATCAACCGAAACAATGGATGATGGAGAGAGAGAGACAATGAGAGGGAGAGGGAGAAGGAGAGGGAGAGGGAGAAGGAGAGAGAGAGGAAGAGGCAGAGGCAGAGGCAGAGGCAGAGGCAGAGGCAGAGGCAGAGGCAGAGGCAGAGGCAGAGGCAGAGGCAGAGGCAGAGGCAGAGGCAGAGGCAGAGGCAGAGGCAGAGGCAGAGGCAGAGGCAGAGGCAGAGGCAGAAACCATTGCGTTATATGAATCGCTTGATTGGCATAAGAACGAAGGCAGAAGTAAAGTTGGATCGATTGATGATGCACGGTGATGGACTTGGGGATGGAGTGGAAGTGAGTGGATGGTCGATGGATGCTGTGTGTGCGTGCGTGGGTCGGTAGGTGGATGGATGTTTGGATTGGTGGGTGGTTAGGTGGGTGGTGGATTCATAAGTGGATGGATGACGGAATAGATGACGAGATATAATGGATATATGGATGGATAGATAGGTGGACGAATAGAGGGATGGACGGACGATCGGACGGATGGATGGATGTACGGTTGATTGGAGGCGTAGATGAATCGACGGATTGATGAGAAGATTGAGGAGATGCATGGAGCTGGGCGGTTAATTGCAACTGAATGAAAGATAAGACTGAGTATGAATTGATGAATGGATTGGTAGGACTGAAAATATGGTGTTTAAATGGATGGATGGATGGGTGGATGGATGGATGGATGGGTGGATGGATTGGTGGGTGGATGGATGGATGGATGGATGGATATATGGATGGATGGATGGATGGATATATGGATGGATGGATATATGGATGGATATAATATGGATGGATGGATATATGGATGGATGGATATATGGATGGATATAATATGGATGGATAGATGGATGGTTATATGGATGGATATAATATGGATGGATGGATGGATGGGTGGATGGATGGATGGATGGATATATGGATGGATATAATATGGATGGATAGATGGATGGATATAATATGGATGGATGGATGGATATAATATGGATGGATGGATGGATGGGTGGATGGATGGGTGGGTGGGTGGATGGGTGGATGGATGAATGGATGGATGGATGGATGAGTGATCTATGCTTTTGCCTCATCCTTTCTTCTTTCTGATCTTCGTCATGAATTGAATCTCTGCTGTAGTTTTTCTGGTCTTGAATTGCAAATTTGCATCAGTTTAATGACACTGTATAATGAAAGTAAGGATCACTAGCGACGCCCTCCTCTATCGTCCAGGCCTGAGACTGGCTCTGTCAGAATACAAACAGTGGCGCAGTTTCTTCATTCAGTCTCTCGTCCTCGTCTCTGTAACCATCTGATTTTGTACTGTTCCTCTTTCAACATTTTTTCAGCTCCTCCTATGTATACCTCCTTCTGCTCCTGCTCCTTTCTCCATCTGTTCTCTTCTATCCTCCTCATCCTCATCCTCCTCCTTCTCCTCTTCCTCCCACTCTTCTTTCTCTTCCTCCTTTGTCTCTT
>OX243817.1:12270764-12288264 GCA_945859605.1 Lumbricus rubellus | reverse complement strand
AAGAAGGGCCTACGAAACAGGATTGGGTTACGTCCACTTTCCCCGGCAAAATAGCTGGTGAGAAATTAAGAAAATTTCTTAATGGGGGGGGGGGGGCATGGCCGTATTTGCCTTCCGGATCTACTCCTGGACTGTCGGTATGTATGTACTGTGTATGTGTGCATAATGCATGCCTGTGTGCATCCATGCGTGTATGCATGCATACACGCATGCATCATGTGTGTATCAACATACATTGTATGTATGTATACGTACTGTGTAGGTCTTCTGTGTATGTATTATGTACCATGTGCATGTACAATTGTACATGTACACATTTTGTATGTATGTGTGTATGTATAATTGTGTGTGTAGGCCTATGTATTTGTGAATGTATGCGTGTATGTATGTGTGTATACATGAGTGTATATTGTATACAAACCATACATGTGTGTACACATGTGTGCATTTTTGTATGCGTTTATGCATGTATGCACATATGCATGTGTGTGTCTGTGTGTGTGTCTGTGTGTGTGAGCACTGAGCAGGTATTGGTTGTTGGAAGACATTTATATAGCGGCAGAGTCGAGAGCGTCATCGTCCACAGACTTAAATCAGCAGCAGTCGTTGTAAATTATCTTCGTTTCGTTCAATTCCAGAATTTCCGCGATTTATGCCTCGACACCGACTCTGGCAAATTGTATCGGTCACTTGGGTGGGGGGAGGACCGCTGCAGTGGTGGGTGGGTGTGGGGTGGGTGGGGTGGGTGTGGGGTGGGTGGGTGAGGTCACAACCCAATTGACGGTGGTGTCTCCTAACAGCAGGAGGCACTGATCGACTGAGCGACGAAAGTAGTTTGGACATATCGTCCCTCTCAGACACGTACATCCGATGCTAAGTTTTATGCGAAAAAATGTGTGTTCGTGGGAGTATATAAATGTACAATGTATGTGTGATGTACTTGCGTTGTAGCGCTATGTACTACGCGCATAGATCTACGAAACAATGTATGCGTTACATGTGCACTGCATACCCCAAAGATGCATGCGACCTCTGTGGTGGCCATCTTGGTCAACTTGCTTTGAGCAGTGAACTTACCACAATGTTAGGATTACACTAGCAAAGGATTAGACTAAACTGGTTACCAGTTTGCTACATGATGTAGGCCTTGTGCTTGTGTCTACGCATGTATGTGTATTCGTTTATATTTGCATGCATTTGTTTAGCATGTGGGACGTGGTGGCCATAGTGGGGTAGTGGGGGTGTGTTCGCTGCCTTGGAGTCGGAGGGTTCCAGGTTCGAATCCACCTGAAGCCGCCGCGTATTGGAACCTTGCGCATGAATTTCGAGTGAAGGACTTCTTCACTCGAAATTCATGCTATTGCTGTTCGTGTTAATCATGTTAATCCTGTCAGAGAATTTGTCAGAAAGATTAAAGATTAAACAGATTTAGATTAGATAATAAGTTGTACTTCTGGCCACAGTACAAAGTCTGATGTGTTCAGACACTTCCTTCTGTAGCGAACGTGGAACGCTTTTGCTGGTCAACTGCAACGGAGACATCGGAAGAATAAATGACACGTCGTGATCCCAATGGAGAGGGAAGGAAGGAGCGAGGGATGGAGGAATGGACTGAAGGGTGGGTGTGTGGGTGAAAGGAGAGGTGGAGGAATGGAGCGAGGGAGAAACTGCGACGTAAGATCGTATACCGTGTCTTACGCAAAAGATCTTCAACGCCCTTCAGCCAGATTGCGAGTCGTTTGTCATTGCCTGCCTGCCTGTCTTCCTTTCTGCTTGCCTGCCTGCCTGCCTCCATGCCAGCCTGCCTTCCTTTCTGCCTGTCTGCCTGCCTGTCTGCCTGCCTGCCCGCCTGCATGCCTGTCTGCCTGCCTGCCTGTCTGTCTTCCTTTCTGCCTGCCTGTCTTTCTTTCTGCTTGCCTGTCTTCCTTTCTGCCTGCCTGCCTGTCTGCCTGTCTGTCTGCCTGCCTGTCTTCCTTTCTGCCTGTCTGCCTGTCTGCCTGCCTGCCTGTCTTCCTTTCTGCCTGTCTGCCTGTCTGCCTGCCTGTCTTCCTTTCTGCCTGTCTGCCTGTCTGCCTGCCTGCCTGTCTTCCTTTCTGCCGTGGCGCTCCGTCGGTCTTCCTGCCTGCCTACCTGCCTGTCTTTCTTTCTGCCTGCCTGTCTTCCTTGGTTGGCTGGCGATCGGTCGGTCGATGGGACGCATTGGCCACCGTCTCTGCTGCTGGCGGCTTCGATGGAACAGCTGCGCCACTGGAAAGGCATAGTTGAGGGAAGGAAAGGATGTAGCAGAATGAAGAACCTAATTCAGAAGGATGGAACAGGGAAGGAAAAGCGGCTGTATGTGTGTGTATGTGTGTGGATATGAATGTGTGTGTGTGGATATGAATGTGTGTGTGTGGATATGAATGTGTGTGTGTGTGTGTGCGTGTGTGTGCGTGTGTGCATGTATGTGTGGATAATATGTGTGTGTATGTGTCTGGATATGTGTGTGTGGATGTGTGTGTATGTGTGTGTGTGTGTGTGTGTGCGTGTGTGTGTGTGTGGATATGGTGGTATGTGTGTACGTGGATGTTTGCATGAATATGGGTGCGTGTGTGTGTGTTGGGGGGTGTGGGGTAAAGAATCGTGAGTGCTGCTGCAGTGCGTCAGGTTTCTATTTCAGTGCGTTCTGCATTTGTCACAATGACAATATGGCGAATGTGGTCTGCTTATATGCGGACAGAAAGACTTGAAGGATATACGATGACAATCCGCAGCAGTGTCTGGCTATCAATGATCATTTATTAGGACTCCACTTTTTAATTTTACTAACGCCATCTGCCGAAAGTTGAGTGTCCAATTGGTTATACCGTGTCCCATGCACGTGGTTGCATGTATAGGTCACAGCATCTGTGTCTTGCAACCAGACACGATATGTGTAGGCGTATGCTTTTGATATACAGTTAGTGTAAGGGGATCAGTGCTCTGAGGTGTTGTGTGGGGGTCGATTGGTCTTTAAACGACAATTTATATGGCTCCTCCACTATTATAGATGCGCAGACTATTTGCATAGACACATCTGAATTACTCGAGAGCTGCTCAATATGAGTCAATTACGATTTCCACGCATTCCACGTTCCTCACCACTTTACATGCAAATGCATCTGTGGGTGAACGTATACCGCTTTGCCAGGTCTTTGGAAGGCATAGCATCGTGTCCTTAGATAAATAGCACGTATACATGTACAACATTATGCATGTACAACGTTAAGCATGTACAACGTTATACATGTACAACGTTATACATGTACAACATTATACAATGCACAACATTATACATTGTATGCATTGCAGCTCAACATATGCTTCATCGTGCCGTCAGTTGATGGATATTTTGCGATGGTATGACAGACCATGCATGCCAGTTCTTTTAACTAGAGTTTACATGTATAGGCCTATTGATTGTGTTGGAGGCAGGGCCGTTTTAAGGTCGTCGTTGACCCTGATCACTCTCACAATCGTAGGCCCCAACGTCCAACTTGACCTTAGGGCCAAACATAATATATTCACATTATTTCTTGACGTCATGTCATTCACTTGGACTCATTTTTTAATCATGATTCATGAGCGCTTAAAGCGGGAAATGACAATTAAGGACGTTTTACGTGGTCGTGCAGACTCGTGCTAATGTAAAGAGCTGCAAAGCTAACATAATGTAATGCAGCTTAACTTAAACTGTTTCAGTGCAAAATGTAAGGTCATTAACTTTGTATCTCATATTTCAATTTGGGGGGAGGGAATGAACAAATTTATTTTTTGCAGTAACTGATTTTTGACTTTCGTGTAAGCCACTACAAAGTTCGTAGGCCCTAGGCACAGTGCTTAATGGATAAGATGACCCTGGTTGGGGACTTCCATCTCAACCGGTGTAGTCTATGCCATATTATGGTCTGCGCCTTTGGCGTTGTGATCAGTCCCCAGATTAATCTGCACAGTGAGATGCCAATATTAGCGGTTAGTTTGATCAGGAAAACGAGTTCAGATATGTTTCGAAATTTTCTGAAGTGTTCTAAGTATACTTTATTTGTCTTCTATTTCGCTGTCCAATCACAAAACTTATCGCAGTTTAAAATAATAGGATAATTAAGATATCTAAGCTGATCCTCTATAGTCTATATAGCCCCTTCTGGTCTCAGCTCTTCTGCTCCTATCTTTTTTTCAGCTCCTTTGCTTCTTTCTTTGATCCCAGCTCCTCAGCTACTTTGCTCCTCTGCTCCTCTTTTTCAAAGCACCTCAGCTCCTATGCTCCTCTGCTTCGCTCTTTGTCTAAGTTTTCTGCCTCCTCACTTATGCTCTCTTCGGTATAACCAAACTCGTGTCTCCAGTGGACATGTCTCTGGACTGCATTTCTGATCCGCCACTGCGCTACTGAATAAACTGTTGCCCATGCATCGCATAGCTTTCAAGTATAACGCTGTAGAAAGCTACAGTTTGCGGTTGGAAGTACATGCAATTACGATTGATGGATTGGAAAGAGAGCCAGCGAGACGAGATCAATGGATATCTTAATCCATGCGATAGCCATGCAGTGTACAGCTCCTCGGTGAGACTAAGTCACTCAAGTGTCTAGATAGGTATACACAGTATACAATACACTATACAGTATACACTGCAGACGCCGTGACGATAAATCAAGGAAGAGTTGCGTGCGTGCATAGAAGTCTTTGCATAATTGTGGTCATAAATCACCGGCATGTATCGTATTACGATCAGAGGGAAAGGAGGAGGATATAATATGAATGATGCGTGATAGAATATCCACGGGTACTGAGCCTGGTTTGCATCATCGATCTTTCGCCATCATCTCTCCATCATCATCATCATATTCGCCTTATAGATCAGACAAAAGGATGTTGGTTATATAGTCAACGTTGTTGTTTTCGCAATAAGTCATCATCTCAAAGCAAGTGCAGCAGCTCTGAGAGTTGATCGTCGAATCGATCTTCATTCGCTGCGGTTCTTACATCGTCACAATGAATTATATTCTCCACGTATCGCCACTTCACATGCATCCTCTCATATTATTATATTAGATCCAGGCTCACAGCATTAAGGCGTGTTATAAGGTTGCTGCAGTACCAGACCCGCAGTTTGAGAGGTGGACCAGCTGGTTGCCAGAAGGGTTTTTGGAAATTAATGTAATTAATCTCCATGCATTCCTGCTCAGAATGATAATGTTAACCTGAGTGTACAGAGGGTTTGCTGTTGTCGGTCCATCTATTTGGAATGAGTCATCTAGAAACTCTCGACTTGACGCTGTTGATCTTTCTTTGCCTCTCTTCTGTTATAAACCGTTGAAGAACCATTGCATTCGATCCTGACTTTGTTTTGTCTTCATCTGTTTCTCCTGATAATGTGGCGCTATTACAATTATTGCAATTAGAGCTACTATCAGTGTTAGTCGGTCACTTGGAATAAATAGGTCAGAATATGTTGGCTTGGGCCAGTTTAGCTGGGTTTGATAAAAATAATTTTAGTCTACCTGTTCCAATCGATTTCAAGGTCAACTTCCCAACGTGCTCGGTTTTATTCCAGACAATCCACGTTCCGTTCCAACCATATACCACTGAAGTTCCACGTACATCTAGTTCATGTTCCATTTTGTTCCTCTATGCCACAGCCATGTTAAACTATTAATGTTTCATTTATTTCCTCCATCCAAGTTCGATACACTGTTCCATGCATGTATTGTAGACCATACTCAGTACCATACTCAGTACTCACATTCCATTCATTCTTTCCACTTAAGTTCCATTTTCGTCCCACCAACACCCATCCATGTTCCATCCATGTTCCATCCATGTTTCATCCATGTTCCATCCATGTTTCATCCATGTTTCATCCATGTTTCATCCATGTTCCATCCATGTTCCATCCATGTTTCATCCATGTTTCATCCATGTTTCATCCATGTTTCATCCATGTTTCATCCATGTTCCATCCATGTTCCATCCATGTTCCATGCATGTTCCCATGCATGTTCCATCCATGTTCCATCCATGTTCCATCCATGTTCCATCCATGTTCCATCCATGTTCCATCCATGTTTCATCCATGTTTCATCCATGTTTCATCCATGTTTCATCCATGTTCCATCCATGTTTCATCCATGTTTCATCCATGTTTCATCCATGTTTCATCCATGTTCCATCCATGTTCCATCCATGTTCCATCCATGTTCCATCCATGTTTCATCCATGTTTCATCCATGTTTCATCCATGTTTCATCCATGTTCCATCCATGTTTCATCCATGTTTCATCCATGTTTCATCCATGTTTCATCCATGTTCCATCCATGTTCCATCCATGTTCCATCCATGTTCCATCCATGTTCCATCCATGTTCCATGCATGTTCCCATGCATGTTCCATCCATGTTCCATCCATGTTCCATCCATGTTCCATCCATGTTCCATCCATGTTCCATCCATGTTTCATCCATGTTTCATCCATGTTTCATCCATGTTCCATCCATGTTCCATCCATGTTTCATCCATGTTTCATCCATGTTTCATCCATGTTCCATCCATGTTCCATCCATGTTCCATGCATGTTCCATGCATGTTCCATGCATGTTCCATCCATGTTTCATCCATGTTTCATCCATGTTTCATCCATGTTCCATCCGTGTTCCATCCATGTTTCATCCATGTTTCATCCATGTTCCATCCATGTTCCATCCATGTTTCATCCATGTTTCATCAATTTCCATCCATGTTCCATCCGTGTTCCATCCGTGTTCCATCCATGTTCCATCCATGTTCCATCCATGTTCCATCCAGGTTCCGCTGAAATAGTTCCGCCCATATTACGCTTATAATATGTTGTTCTCGAGTCCATCGGAGCAAGACAGGAATTGTCATTGAGCGACGGTGCGCACCGAGTGTTCCACCGACGAATTGGATGGAATTTCAGGAGATGCGTCGCTTTGCTTTTGTTTCGTCGAATGTTTCTCGCGGGATTTGACTCCGTCAGACGAGAACTAAATACTCATCGATCATCGAATGCCATCTCTCTCCCTCCTTGTCTCTGTCTCGTTCTCTCTCTCTCCTTGTCTCTGCCTTTGCCTCTGTCTCTCTTTCTTGTTCTGTCTCTGCCTCTGTCTCTCTTTCTCTCTCTCTCTGTCTGTCTGTCTCTCTCTTTACTTCTCTCTCTCTCTACTTCTCTCTCTCTGTCTGTCTCTCTCTCATCATCTTTCTCTCTGTCTCGTTGTCTCTGTCTCTTTCGCTTTCTCTCTGTCGTTGTTTGTCTGTGTCTGTATGTGCCTGTGTCTTCTAAAGCGCCATTCGAAAGTCAAGCGTCGGCACCAGCTTATTCGCAAGCGGTGATACGAAGTTTGGCTGCGCTTTGAGGTTTTTGAACATGGCAATCGCACAGTACTTAACTCACCTGTTCTTCGTATTTTCTCACAAGATTTAGACCTACAGCATTTAATTAAATACCTTCTCAACCTTGGCCAAACAACTTTCTTTCTCGAGATAATTGTTTCCTCCCCAAAGTTCGCATCCATAGAAGATTCATATATATGTCAGCTCCATCATCTGAATTCGTCTCTCTTATAGCATTATTCTACTTGATATACCAATTCGAACAGATGAGGCATTGAATAATTTTCAAACAACAAGTCACTAATCACACGGAAAGCTGATCCTTTGTCTTTTAGATATCTGCTATACATGTATAGTTCCAACTCGAATGCAGCCGCTTTGTTCTTTCTCTGCCGTTCTTTGAATAATTCGTTGCATTTATTTTTCTCTGCGTTTGTTGTTCATCGTCCATGTTCTTTCATCTCCATGTTATATATATATATATATATATATATATATATATATATATATATATATATATATATACAATATACATATTATATATGCCATCTGTCATCTGCCGTCGTGATATTCAAATAGTCTTTGTAAATACTGCATATATGTGTGTACACTGCACTGAAACATTGCACGTGTGTGCATATGCATGCATGTATGTGTGTATGAAGGCATGTGCATATATTTTTATATATGCAGCTTATATGCTCTGCTGAAAGTTAGCGCGCATGATTATAATATCTAGCTTTGTAGATCTATCTTTGTGGGTATAAGTACGTACATAATGCATTTGGTCATATACACAAATATGTATACTAATTACTAAATCTATGTATGTCGGGCACGTATGATGGACCATAAAATGTATTGCATGCATAATGACGCTTGAAGAGATGCCTTTAATTGCTTCTGAAAGATTCAGTATATTCGTGCATTTTTCATGCATTAATGTGTTCACATTTTAGGCATAATATGCCTGAGGTATACACAGACCTGTATAATAAAAGAGCCATATATGTTGTCATTAAACGCTGGATGTGGGGGGATATGCTCTAGAAATTTGCGGTGTGTGTGTGTGCGCGCGCGTGTGTGTGTGGTATATATATACCACACACGCGTATAGATCTATATTATGTATCGTATGAAATTCAAATGTAACGCGGTAGCATCGCCCACAATGTGAACAGTGACCATTCTGTAGCGCTTCCAGTGCGAGTATCCCAGTTAGAAGAAATGGGTTTTGAGAAGAAACAGAGATGGGCATGTAGGAAGAGAGCTTGAAGGGGCGCTATAGAATTGGAGAAATAAATATTTAAAAAGTCTGAAAACGGTAGCTATAGATCTAAGTCAACATGAGTGTGCAATAAAAGCACGTCTGATACTGAGCTCTCCATATATGCGTTTTCGGACTCCTTGTTATCCATATCCCCTTTAAAATAATTATATGACCAGAATAGGTATCATGCATTTATATAGCGCCTCGTCAAAGGAAACACTTCAAACGTGACATGCAACATAGATTAACTGACACGAGAACAACTTGACATCGGACGGATAGACTGTTATTAGACAATGTTGGCTTTTCTTGCACATTAATCATTCCAATATAATTAATTGCTTCGCGTGCAGCAGTATATTTCTGCTCAAACAGTTTTGGGATTGCATGCTTACCTCAGAGATTCTTTGATCAATCACATCTCCTTAGCTCCAACATTTATGGAAAGCCTTTGATTGTTGGCGAAGTAGAGGCGAAGTCACGCAACCCAGGACAGTTTCTTAAGCAATCAGACCGTTTCCGTTCAGTGTTCTCCAGACAACAGAGTGGAGTGGAGAAACTGCATTGCCCGATGTGCAGATCTGCACGGGAAGGACTAAGATCTAAGGTTCTCCAGAATCATGATAAATACATTTAAACTGCAGTTGGATGATCCTTCACGGTGTTATAAAATACGTGCATGGATGGTCGATTGGGTGTGATTTAGTGGGTCCGGGTGATGGGTGGGTTTGGAAAAGGGGAATTCAATTGGATGAATATGTGGTAGGGACCTATGGATACATGGATGGCTGGATGGGCTGACGGATGAATGGATATACGTGTAGACGGATGATAGATAAGTTGAATGATGAATATAGTCAACGCATCGGAAGACGGAAAGATGGATGGCTAGTTAGTTAATTATCAGAAAGAGAGACAGACAGACAAGCAGACAGACAGGCAAGCAGACAGATAGACAGACATCGATGTATATGCCTGAGTATAATCATAGGCTATAATATATCTCAATTTCACAAACTGTTGAAGACTGTTTATTTCGCTTGATCTCGGCCGGGAGCGCCTCTGAATAGGTACCTTGAAGGGGCGCTATATAAATTTTTATTGATTGATTGATATTATAGTACAAGCCTACTGTAACAAGGTTTCAGTGAATTCTGTCTTGATGAGCTTTTCTGCGTCTCCTGCATGCTTGTGTCCTTTAATCAATATCCTCATAAATATTGTGCATCCACATGATGGAGCATTTATAATTTTATATACATGTATATATTTATCTGCATTTTTGTTTGCGTTCGTGTTTTCTTGTTTGGAACGAGATGCGTGTCTGATTGAGTTTGATTCCACGCTAATCCGGATACAATTATAATTGTCTTTAAGCCGAAGCATAGTGACCCGCATACTAGAGATTACAGATAGGCCTATTTTAAACAGAGATATGATCATACGAATATGTAAAAAAAGAGAGGTATGATATCGACGAGGAGGCAGGGACGTACAAGAAGGCAGACTGACGGCCAGACAAGCAGAGATATCGGAAGAAGTAATTCTTCGATGTGCCGCGAACTCATTTCGTCGTGGATGTTTCGATGAACAGCAGCGGCAATCATTGAGATACGGGGATCGATTCGTAAGCAACCATTCGAATTGATTAGGTTGCTGCTGCTGTAGGGATGACTGATGTGTCTACGCGATAGGCGGATGAACCATGTACGGACGGTGAGAAAGACACGGACAGGCAGAGGGACGATGAGAGATACGCAGAAGCACTGGGTTGACGTAAAGATCGTTGACTTCGTTTCGTAATTTCTTCTTCTTAATTGGATTCTCGATGAGAATATTCAGTTGCTTTGACGCTTCGTATTTTCGTGTTTTCGTGTGTGTATGAATTTCCTGATATACATGTATGGACAAATTGGACATGCGTCAAAATGTTAATTTAGATCTAGTAATCGTAATCCTAATCTTCAAATTTCTAAAGCGCCATTTGAAAGCCGAGCGCAGGGCACCAACTTATTCACGAGAGTTGTGTCTTGTCCGAGTGATTGTTCAGAAGAGTAGGCTTTATCCCGAAGGAGGTCGTATAATTATTATTCACGCAAATCTTATTTTATCTGAAGGGAATTTCTATGTGATGCACTACTTTCTACACATGCCATTTTTATTTCATGCAATATCATGCATTAACTACGATAATTATGTTCATGCAGGTCAAACCATGAATCTTTAAAATCATGAGTTTCTGAGTGTTGTATGTTTGTGGTTCGTTGTTTTCTTCCAGGTTCTATTGGGATCTCTTCATGTTGGTGTTGTTAATAGCCAACCTCATCATCCTTCCCATCGCAATCTCATTCTTCAACGATGACCTCAGCACACATTGGATTGTCTTCAACGGAATCTCAGACACAGTCTTTCTTCTCGATCTCATCATCAACTTCAGAACAGGTATACAACTATACATACGGAACAGGTATACAATACAAAACAGGTATACAATACGAAACAGGTATACAACAATACATACGGAACAGGTATACAATACAGAACAGGTATACAATTCAGAACAGGTATACAATACAGAACAGGTATACAATACAGAACAGGTATACAATACAGAACAGGTATACAATACAGAACAGGTATACAATACAGAACAGGTATACAATACAGAACAGGTATACAATACAGAACAGGTATACAATACAGAACAGGTATACAATACAGAACAGGTATACAATACAGAACAGGTATACAATACAGAACAGGTATACAATACAGAACAGGTATACAATACAGAACAGGTATACAACTATACATACGGAATGATGATCTCATCACAACATCCAGCTTTTTGTGGGGCGCGGTGGTGCAGTGGTGGCGTCGTTGCCTTGGAGACGGAAGGTTCGAGGTTCGAATCCACCTCATGTCGCCGTGTAGGGATCTTGAGCAAGTAATTCACTCGCAATTGCTTGGGCGTTTCGGCAAGCCCTAGCTGCAACCACAGCATGCATTATTATGTTAAATTAATAGTTTCTGCATTGCACTGGCTATACATGTACATGTATGTGTATAATAGAAACAGATAATGCCACGTAACCACTATTCGTATTCGCTCGGACTGCTACTACATGTATATTCGGTCTAATACCTAATAACATTTGCTCCGAGCCCTGCTATACAGGTACAGCTAAAAATAAAATAAATTAGACGCAGTTGATGCAACTTCACAAAAATTGATTGTAATAATTATTGTTAGAATAATAATAGTTAGAATAATAATTGCTATCGCGGTTCATTAAAGAATAGCAAGAACGTCGCATTGAGCGATTGAAGTGCGCGTTTCATTTCGAGTGCACAAGTAAGTAGGTTGGTGTGGATGGGAGGAGGGGTTGTGTTGCTGCAGCATCGGGTAATGGAACATTGGAACAGCAGTCGAAGTACCACATGTAGATTGATTTAAGTACCACATGTATATTTAAGTACCACATGTAGATTGTAGAGTGATGGCCAATTAGCAGATGCATGGAAGCATCCTCCTCTTCCTATTCCGTGTTTGTTTTGTTCATGTATTCGTGTCAACACTGAAACAAGGAACAACAATGTATCCTCCGTCTCTGTCTCTGCCTCTGTCTCTCCCGGTCTGTCTGTCTGTCTGTCTGTCTGTCTGTCTCTCTCTCTCTCTCTCTCTCTCTCGCTCTCTCTCTCTCTCTCTCTCTCTCTCTCTGTCTCTCTCTCTCTGTCTCTGTCTCTGTCTCTGTCTCTGTCTCTGTCTCTCTCTGTCTCCGTCTCTCTGTCTCCGTCTCTCTCTCTCTGTGATTATGACAGTGCATGCTGTTGGTAGTGATAATCCATGTGATGTGTTGTTGAAGGGATAATCGCCGATAATTTCGCTGATGACATCATCCTGGAACCTCGTGAGATCGCCAAGCATTACTTGAGGACGTGGTTTCTACTCGACCTCATCAGCTCCATTCCACTTGATTACATCATCCTCATCCTCTCACCAGACGCAAACGTCACCCAACTCATCCACGCAGGTGAATAGAAACTCAAAATATTCACTCAACTCATTCACGCAGGTGAATAGAAACTCAAAATATTCACCCAACTCATCCACGCAGGTGAATAGAAACTCTAAATATTCACCAAACTCATTCACGCAGGTGAATAGAAACTAAAAATATTCACCCAACTCATCCACGCAGGTGAATAGAAACTCTAAATATTCACCAAACTCATTCACGCAGGTGAATAGAAACTCAAAATATTCACCCAACTCATTCACGGTGGTGAATATAAACTCAAAATATTCACCCAACTCATCCACGCAGGTGAATAGAAACTCAAAATATTCACCCAACTCATCCACGCAGGTGAATAGAAACTCTAAATATTCACCAAACTCATTCACGCAGGTGAATAGAAACTCAAAATATTAACCCAACTCATTCACGGTGGTGAATATAAACTCAAAATATTCACCCAACTCATCCACGCAGGTGAATAGAAACTCAAAATATTCACCCAACTCATCCACGCAGGTGAATAGAAAGTTTTTAGAAACTCAAAATATTCACCCAACTCATTCACTCAGGTGATTAGACACTCAAAATATTCACCCAACTCATCCACGCAGATGAATAGAAACTCAAAATATTCACCCAACTCATTCACGCAGGTGAATAGAAACTCAAAATATTCACCCAACTCATCCACGCAGATGAATAGAAACTCAAAATATTCACCCAACTCATTCACGCAGGTGAATAGAAACTCAAAATATTCACCCAACTCATTCACTCAGGTGATTAGAAACTCAAAATGTTCACCCAACTCATTCACGCAGGTGAATAGAAACTAAAAATATTCACCCAACTCATCCACGCAGGTGAATAGAAACTCTAAATATTCACCAAACTCATTCACGCAGGTGAATAGAAACTAAAAATATTCACCCAACTCATCCACGCAGGTGAATAGAAACTCTAAATATTCACCAAACTCATTCACGCAGGTGAATAGAAACTCAAAATATTCACCCAACTCATTCACGGTGGTGAATATAAACTCAAAATATTCACCCAACTCATCCACGCAGGTGAATAGAAACTCAAAATATTCACCCAACTCATCCACGCAGGTGAATAGAAACTCTAAATATTCACCAAACTCATTCACGCAGGTGAATAGAAACTCAAAATATTCACCCAACTCATTCACGGTGGTGAATATAAACTCAAAATATTCACCCAACTCATCCACGCAGGTGAATAGAAACTCAAAATATTCACCCAACTCATCCACGCAGGTGAATAGAAAGTTTTTAGAAACTCAAAATATTCACCCAACTCATTCACTCAGGTGATTAGACACTCAAAATATTCACCCAACTCATCCACGCAGATGAATAGAAACTCAAAATATTCACCCAACTCATTCACGCAGGTGAATAGAAACTCAAAATATTCACCCAACTCATCCACGCAGATGAATAGAAACTCAAAATATTCACCCAACTCATTCACGCAGGTGAATAGAAACTCAAAATATTCACCCAACTCATTCACTCAGGTGATTAGAAACTCAAAATGTTCACCCAACTCATTCACGCAGGTGATTAGAAACTCAAAATATTCACCCAACTCATTCACTCAGGTGATTAGAAACTCAAAATGTTCACCCAACTCATTCACGCAGGTGAATAGAAACTCAAAATATTCACCCAACTCATTCACGCAGGTGAATAGAAACTCAAAATGTTCACCCAACTCATTCACGCAGGTGAATATAAACTCAAAATATTCACCCAACTCATCCACGCAGGTGAATAGAAACTCTAAATATTCACCCAACTCATTCACGCAGGTGAATAGAAACTCTGCCTTTTATAAAGCGATCGATGCGGATAAAGTCATGAGTTACATGAGGTGCTTCCCCCATGCATGCTAAAACCTCTAGGTATTCCCACTGTCTCGGTCTTATGACCAGGGCTTTTCAGCGTACACTTCAACACAAAATGTGCAGTTCTAAATGGATTGTGCAGTTGTATACAGAAGCACTTCTGTGCAGTTAAAAATAGTTTTAAAAAGGTCCGATTAAGAGTTATTTACATTTACCATGGGGAATTGCCACGGGAATGGAAAGAAGGCGTAATGAAGTTTTAAAAATCCCTCTAAAAACCATGCTGATGGCCGTATCTTTTCCTCCCGTAAACAAGATTGATGCGTATTAAAGCTTTCATCACTATAGGGTAATGTATTTACGTCCGACCAAAATAAATTGCCCTTCTTATACATGTATACATAAATAAATTAATGATAAATGCGAGACTATAATTTTATACTGCATGGTTGTATAATGCAGTGTATACCATAATGTGGTTAGCAATCGGTTTATTATTAAAGGATGTTCTTACTTGCTTACTTCAAAGTCTTAGATCCTGGGATCAAAGTCTCGGTTAAACTGTGGACCAGAGATCATCTGTCATTGCCGTAACTCAGTGGGACCATAGATCTATCTTCGTTCTGGTGGACACACTCTTCCTGCAGGAGTCCTTTCCTTACTAAAAGCCTCTTCAACGGACTCTAAAAGCCTCTCTATATCCACTTCCGCTCGCATCTCTCGACTTTTACTCTATATATACTTTATATATACTCCGAATAAATATATACTTGTGCTCCGAATAAATATATACTTGTGCCCCGAATAAATATATACTTGTGCTCCGAATAAATATATACTTGTGTTCGCATCAGCAACGATGGAAAGAGAGACAGATGGAGACAGACACACACGTATACTTTATCATATACTATATATAGTATATCATCATCATCATCATCATCATCATCATCATCATATATAGTATACAGCCTACTTACGTTGAATGTTCAGGCCTGCGTACATCGTATGCATTCTATACACACCTACACACACAGTCTTGCATTCTTGGATACATACATTATAGGTAAGTGTTTTCACGCATAATGGTACATGCACACCTGAACGCCTGCATGCATTGTACATAAGGTCTACTTAGTACTTGTACTCATGCATAGCATAAGTATCATGGGTCTATAGTACTTGCATGCATACATAGACCTATACATGCATTTTTATATAAAGAACTGATACGATAAAATTAATCATGTATCGCTATAGATGTGCGTCATTGTGATTGATTGATAAAATGTCTCGAAGATACAGACTTTCTAATCATAAAAATCAATCGCTGAATGATCGATCTTTTGATTGATTAAATGATTGATTGATTGATTGATAGATCAATTGATTGATAGCTTGCTTGCTTGATTAACTGACTGACTGTTTGGTTGATTGATCGATTGATTGATCTTTTGATTGATTGATCTATTGATTGATTGATTGATTGATTGATTGATTGATTGATTGATTGATTGATTGATTGAATGAATGAATGAATGATTGATTGATTGATTGATTGATTGATTGATTGATTGATTGATTGATTGATTGATTGATTGATTGATTGATTGATTGATTGATTGATTGATTTATCTATCTATCTATTTATCGATCTGTCTCTGTTGTGTTTAGGTCGAGCGTTGCGTATCTTTCGTTTGGTTAAGCTGCTCAGTCTGCTTCGTCTGCTTCGCCTGTCTCGTCTCGTTCGTTACGTCAACCAATGGGAAGAGGTACGTCACGATGACGTCATTTCCTATAATTATGACGTCACTCATGCTGACCGTCTGTATTTTTCAGTTCAGTCTACGTATTTGATTCGTCATGAAAATGATGCTGTTGTCCTATGTAGGTCTGTGACAACATTTCTTCGCAGGATGACCGATTGTCTCTTCTAATAACGAACTAAAATATCTGTGAATCAATTATATTGATTAATTCTGTTTATTTCTTTATTGTTATCAATGTCTGTCCCTCTTTGACCTTTTGTAGCAATGGTCCTTTGTTTTATGTTTCAACTGTCTGACTAACAGTAGGCCTATATGTTTAACTGTCTGCTTACTTTCGGGCTAACTCTCTGTCTATTCTTCTGCCTTACCGCACTGTACATGTACCTCTAACTTTCTCTCTGTCTCTGCGTCTGTCTCTGTCTCTGTCTGACTGTTGGTCTGTGTGACTGTCTGACACACTGTATGTCTAGCTGTCTGTTTAGCTTTCTGTCTGTCTGACTGTCGGGTCAACTGTTGGGATGTTTGTCTTTCCATCTGTGCACCCTACGTACCGACCGCCTGTTTGTCCGTCTGTTTGTCTCTCTGCCTTCTGTTGTCTGTCTGTCTGCACTATACGCATACATGGCTTCTTGGATAAATAATCGATTTCCGTCATACACTCTGCCACTCTTTCTATTTTTCTCTGTCTCTGTCTGTATGTCTTTCCATCTCCCTTCATCTGTCCCTCTATCCGTCTTTCCGTTCTGCGCATGCGTGCCACCATTCTCGACGAATGTGGCGCCACCTATTCACCGCATCTCTCGACTCTTTCTTCGACTGGATCCACCTGAGGGTGGGTGGGTCGGTCACGTGGGTTGGTCGGTTGCTGCGGGCAGCGAAGAACTGGCGCCACATAAATGAAGTTAGTGGACGACGGAGTGGATTCGTTTAGTTGCATTGAGTCGACGTCGGCGGTAAAAGATGGAAGAAAGGAAGGATGGTGGAAGGAAGGATTGAGATGGAAAGATGGAAAAGAAGACAGCATGATCCGGTGACGATGTTGTCATAGTCCTCTCACTCATTCGCCTCTTCCTTCTCTACTCCTCCGCCTACTCCTCCTTCTCCTCCTCATTCTCCGCCTTCTCCTCCTTCTCCTTCTTCTTCTACTCCTTCTCCGCCTTCTTCTCCTTCTCCTTCTCCTTCTCCTTCTCCGCCTTCTC
>OX243817.1:11893264-12260764 GCA_945859605.1 Lumbricus rubellus | reverse complement strand
ATGATGTTGGATTGGAAGTCATTGAGTCGCAACTTTTCAGCAGCTTACACTCTAAAGCTTTTGACGACGGCAGCGATCAGCAAGATTAACGGCTGTCCACTAGTCACGGTCTTAAGAGAGGGAGAGGGCTGAATGCGGGGGCAGAACGCGGGGGTGTGCTTTTTCTGTTTGAAAACGATCTATCGAGCGCCGATAAAAAAAATGATGGTTCAAGTTACGCGTGCAGTTCATGTTTTGCGTGAAATATTATCTTTAGATTTATCGACAAAATGATGTATGTTGATAGGAGACACATCTATGATAATCTATTCTGGGATGCATGAAACTCTGGTTATTTTTGTAAAAAGCCAGACGATATTTGACATTCTACAGAAATTGCTCGTTTATGCTATAGACCTACCCCGAGATCGTTTGAATTTTATCTACCTTACCGTTTGCTACCTAAATTTAACTTACCATTCCTTTTCATACATTTTATGCCGTCCGTCTTTTCGTCTTTCATTAGCTGGCCTTTTTATATTTCCTTAGTTACCAGTACCTTACAAGTCATCATCGTAATTATGGAACATTAATGGAAATTCTTTGAGCATGCAATGAACATGTAGGAAAGGAATATAGGTTATAGGAATAACGTTGGATGCAGTTACAACTGTGGACTCGTCGAGTACGCAAGTTTCTGTCTCTTAACATCATGCTAAGTTAAAAGAAGTTCGTAATAAACTCAAAGGACGACAGACTGGGTTTTGGTCATTGACATAAATCAACAACGACAATATTATTATTAGACCTTCAATGACATCAGTTCAGATAATTATCATTGCGTGTAATCGATAGACTCAGAAACTATCTACAGCTTTCAAATTGCATCTTGATTCAAATTACAACTGAACCAAGCGCGTTTTTTGTAATCCTACTCATAATTTTCAAATGTTTTTCTAAAGCGCTGCTCTTAAGCTAAGCGCAGAGCACCAGCTTATTCACGAGCACTGCCTTTTTTTGTTAGCTGTGTACTGTTTTGATTGTATTGCAGTTCCTGACGGTAGCGAGTAAATTCATGCGCATCGTGAACCTCGTCTGCCTGATTCTGTTGCTTGGACATTGGAATGGATGTCTTCAGTGGCTCGTTCCAATGCTACAAGACTTCCCTCGTGACAGTTGGGCGGCTCTCGAGGAACTACAGGTATCCGAAGACATAGACTTCTCTTCTGCTTAACTGAGATGTAAATATTCAGGATTCGCGTAGACAACAACGTGGATTAATTGTTACAAACTATGAAAGGAATGAATGGGCTTTTACTATAAGCTTACACGTAAAATTTTGCATGAAGAAATAATTATCTGATCAGCATAATTCATTTTAAATATTGGCTGCCATTGTAGGATGTCACTCAACTGTGCTAATCTAGAGAATTAGGTATACGTCATAGTGGAAGGTAGGAATGGTGGAAGGTAGGAATGATGGAAGGTAGGAATGGTGGAAGGTAGGAATGGTGGAAGGTAGGAATGGTGGAAGGTAGGAATGGTGGAAGGTAGGAAGGGTGGAAGGTAAGAAGGGTGGTAGGTAGGTCATAATGGAAGGTAGGCCATGGTGAAAAAAGGTAGGTCACGGTGAAAAGTAGGCCGTGTTGGATGGTAGGCCATAGAAACAAAGTAATTTGCATTCTATTGTGTCGATCCGAACAATTTCTATAATTATGCTGAGCGGACTTTCCGACCGACTGACTCACTAACTCACTCATTTATTTGTCCACTCAATCAATATTTATGAGTCAGTCATTTCGTCATGCAGAGGAATGCTGCACTGAAACTATAAGTGCCATAAATAATGGATTTCCTTCCCACGGCACCATGCACTCCCTTTCTCTTTCCCACGGAATGTACCTCTCTCTCTCTTTCTCTCTCTCTTGTGCTACGCCGGAAAGACAAAAGAAAGCGCCACGAATGACGTTCCATGAACTGGCTTCCACCTCCAACACCCACCTCTTTCTCATTGGCCGGAGCACCTGGCGGAAGTGAGGTTCACTGCACTGAACCGGAAGTCCTTGGTCCACTTGCGATAATAATTGATGACCACTCGCATCCGCAGTCAGTGCATGCTGTCGCTTTCGATGACAATAGACATGTGGACCAAGGTCATCGAAGAACAACTGCAGCAGCAGCAGCATGGGCAGATGGACTGAAGAATTGATTGGTTGAGAGAAGAAACTGACAAAAGAAAAATATTAGAGCGTCACTGAACGAATTGTACGGTTGAATGAATGGATGGATGGATGAATGGATGGATGGAGGGATGAATGGATGGATGGATGGAAGGATTGATGGATGGATGGATGGATGGGTGGAGGGATGGAGGGATGGATGAATGAATGGATGAATGGATGAATGGATGGGTGGATGGATTAAAGAATGGATGGATGGATGGATGGATGAATGGATGGTTGGATGGATGGTTGGATGAACGGATGGATGGATGAATGAATGGATGGATGGTTGGATGAATGGATGGATGGATGAACGGTTGAATGGATGGATTGATGGATGAATGGATGGATGAATGAATGGATGGATGGATGGATGAACGGTTGAATGGATGGATTGATGGATGAATGGATGGATGGATGGATGAATGGATGGATAAATGGATGAATGGATGAATGGATGGATAAATGGATAAATGGATGAAGAATGGATGGATGGATGAATGAATGGATGGATGAATGAATGAATGGATGGATAAGTGGATGAATGGATGGATGGATGTTTGAGTGCATATGTGAATGAATTGATGAATCTACCGATGCATTCGTGCATGTGAAAAATTGTGCATGCATCCATTCACCTATCCATCCATTTGTCCATTCATTCATCCGCCATCAATTCCCCATTCATCCATTATTAAATCCGTCTATTCATCCATCCATCCATTCATCTGTCCATCATCCATCCATCTATCCATCTATCCACCCATCTATCCATCTATCCATCCACCTATCCATCCATCAACTGATCTATCCATTATCCATCTTAAGTAAACGGCAATGGTAGAGCTCTACAATCGTAATCGTACACGAAATTCTAGATCGTTGCTCTGAACCAATCACCGACGGAACCACCTACACATGTACTTCACAAGCGCGGCGTCGAGTCAGATAGGTTGTCCATAAGATCCCGTTGTATGCCCTAAATACATTGGCGTCATTTAAACGTCATTACTCCATTGACCACGGCTGTTTGTTGTGCTTTGAATGCAGGACGCTGAATGGTCGGAGCAGTACACTTGGGCGCTGTTCAAGGCCCTCTCACACATGCTGTGCATCGGATATGGTCGTTACCCACCGCAGAGCACAACTGATGTCTGGTTGACCACGGTCAGTATGCTGACCGGTGCGACGTGCTACGCTCTGTTCGTTGGTCACTCAACGACTCTCATCCAGTCGTTCGATACATCCAGAAGACTTTACAGAGAAAAGGTCAGCGAAGGCGACGACGACGACACAGCGCTATATAAAGCAGTGAACTGCATGGCGCTATATAAAGCAGTCAACTGCACGGCGCTATATAAAATCAGGGGACGAAAAGGCACTATATAAATCATGGGACTGCATTGCGTTAAATAAACTCAGGGCACGACACGGCGCTATATAAAACAGGGGACTGCACGGCGTTAAATAAAATCAGGGCACGACACGGCGCTATATAAAACGGGGATGACACGGCGCTATATAAATCAGGGACTGCATTGCGTTAAATAAAGTCAGAGGATGACACGGCGCTATATAAAGCAGGGAACGGCATGGATGGCTCTATATAAATCAAACTACGTCAGTCGGTTTCCTCCTTTCGGAGCAATTTGGTTCCGTCGTTGTCATGACAACGGAGACATTAAAGTCTAATAAAATGGCATTGATGATCTTTAATAATAGCGAGATCACTCACTGTGCATGGATGCCAGTGGCAGTGATGATGTCGACGACGACGACGACGACGACAGTAATGCCTAAGGATAAAGACGGTGATGATGAAAACGTCAACAATGATGGTGATGATGATGATGATGATGATGATGATGATAATTATGATGATGATGATGATGATGATGATGATGATGATGATGATGATGATGATGTCCGTATTGAAGATGTTGTTACTGTTGGCCGACGCTGATGATGACGATTATGATGACGATGAGTGTCGGCATCATTACGGATCTTTGACTGAAATGTTTATCCGGAATTTGTTGTCACAAGATGAAGTAGTCGTAATAGTACTGTAGTGGCAGCAGTAGCGAGCTCAGATGTAATAGTAGTAGCAGCTGTAGCAGCTGTAATATAGTAGTAGCAGTTGTAGTAGTAGCAATAGTAGCAGTAGTTGTAGCAGTTGCAGTAGCAGTTGTTTCATTTTTACGACACAGTGCGACACCGGAGATAATGATTGTTTTGGACTATTTGCTGTGATATTCGGTTTTTAGCTATTGGCGCATTAATATTCACAGTAGGCCTAGTTTACTTTTTAAAATAAGTCTAAATAATATAGGCCTAATGTGCCAGTTTAGCGTAGCTTTGGCTTTCACATACCGTCACTTCTGTGATAATTACTGCGTAACTGCTACTCACAGTAAGCTATAATTTTATATACGAGAGTGACGGCTTTTTGCATGTTGCTGATAGTTTGATTTTATTACATTACGCGACCGTTACGCTTTATTTCAGTTCAAGCAAGTGGAGGAGTACATGATCTACCGTAAGTTGCCGAGAAAGCTGCGTCAGAAGATCACCGACTACTACGAACATCGATACCAAGGAAAGATGTTCGACGAACAGAGTATATTGGCCGAAGTCAACGAATGCCTACGAGAGGTCAGCTGCTGATCATAATAGATAGTAGATAGTAAGATGATGGTTCTAGCCCACTTTGCACTCAAAGACCCCAACAGTGTGAAAATTTGGAAAAAATAACTGGAGGGTTGGACTATGATCCACTTGGAATTGGGGTGTGAAAAACAAACTTGACTAAGGGGCTCTAAGAAAGAGTGAGGGTTGAAATCCCCAAACTTTCTGGTAATTTTCACTCTGGACCCGCCGAGGTCAATGTCATATTGTTTTCTTCTGCTATCATTTGCACTGCGCTGCTCCCTAAATTTCAATTCTTTTGATCAGCCTACATTATTATCAGTTGAATAGCAAATTGTGCTTTCAGTGAGTAGGACAATTATTTGTCTATTGCAATTGTAGCCTAATCATAAACTCGAATTCTAAAGCGTCACCAGAAAATTTAGAGCAGGGCACCAGCTTATTCACAAGCGGTATTTGGGATGGCTAATGACCGCATATCATGGCAGAACTAAAAATGGCACACAACATTGAAATGGACGCACTGCTGTTGCAGTTGAAAAGATGAACTGAATAAATATGGAGACGCAGAGAATTTACAAAGAGACCAAGATCGAGAAAATATGATCATACAACGAATATATTTCTGTTCGGGTCGTAATGTCAGGCAGTGGAAGAGCAAGAATAGAAACGGAAAAGCTGACATAATATATCACCTCGTAATTGGACTATAATAGCACTAAGAGGAGCAATGACCGGGGACAATGAAGCGTGTTTATTCGAACCGATCATCGCAAAAATACATAACCCTATATAGTTCATTCATTCGAAAATTTATATAGCGCCCCATCTAGAAAAAACTACTCAGAGTTGCTCCGAATAGTTGGCATCAGGATTTCCTGGCTTCTAAACGCTGAAAGGCTAAAATCGTCACTCGATGACCAAACGCAGGGCACAAACCTATTCACGAGCGCTGCATCGAGTCAGAGGGATTACGAAAAAGGGTTGTGAGAGTCAGGGCACAGCAAGTGTCGTATATATTATATTTATTAAATACTATGTAATATATATTTATATAATATATTATTATGTAATATATATTATACAATAGATTCTATGCTATCTATAATATGCTCACGTACTTGACTCGGGTTGGGTGCTTGGATCGGGTCTTGCGCTCTGCGGCACGCCTTGTCGGTCGCATCCCAAAATTTGGCCATGTCACTGACTATATGCGGGATGTCTTGCACTGGCTCCCTTTCTCACAAAGGGTCACTTACCGAATATCTTCCTTGGTCTGGCGCTGTCTCGCGGGTGTGGCCTCTGTCTATTTACAGGAGCTCTGTTGCTCCACCCTGAGCGTCCAGCGCCGTGGCTCTCTTCTAAGCAGGCTGAGCTTCTTGTCCCCCGGTCACGCACTTCTATTGCGCAGCGCCGTGCCTTTTCTGTTGTTGGCCCTGCAACCTGGAATGGGCTCCCTGTGGAACTACGTCTAATACCTCGAGCCTTCGAGACTAGGTTCTACTCTGCTCTTAAGACTGTTCTCTTTAGCCGTGGTTGGGTCGGGAGCGCTTCTGAGTAGATATTCTTGAAGAGGCGCTATATAAATGCCTGAAATGAATGAATGAATGAATGAATGAATGAGTACTTGATATAAATCTCCTTAGAAATCTGTATACAGTTTCGGGTTCAAGGCCAATGTCCTGAACGGAAATTTATATAGCGCCTCATCTGAATCAGAAGTTCAGTCCGTTGTCGTCTATCTGCGCTCTGACTTCCGGGTCCTCGGTGATTTCGAAATAATGGAATGCGACAGAGATTTGTTGATTCGTTTGGTCCCATCACTACGGGCAGTCACTTGCAGATCACGCTCCATTGCACAGCTGACCAGTGAAGCGGAAATCCAGTCGCAAGTCTATCAGACAATTCCTCGCTTGAAGCAACCGCTGGGAAATTTCACTGCCCCACTTGCTGTCTGTCTGTCTTTCTGCCTGCCTGCTTCCCTGTCTGATTGCCTGCCTGCCTGCCTGTCTGTCTGTCTGTCTGTCTGTCTGTCTGTCTGTCTGTCTGTCTGTCTGTCTGTCTGTCTGTCTGTCTGTCTGTCTGTCTGTTACAGTGGCTCATACGCGGAAAAACGAGCAGGTCGTAACATTGCGATGAGTGTACCCAAGTGATCATTGATATCGTCGTCTGATGTGACCCACGGGAATGCAAAAAGAATCGGCGTCTTGAGATAGAGAGAGAGAGAGACAGAGACAGAGACATAGAAAGAGAGAGAGACAGACAGAGACAGAGACATAGAGAGAGAGACAGACAGAGACAGAAAGACAGAGAGACAGAGAGACAGAGAGAGACACAGAGAGAAAGAGAGAGACACAGGGAGAGAGAACGAGAGAGAGAGAGACAGAGACAGAGACAGAGACAGAAATTGTCATTGTTGTCAGCACTGAAAATGGTAGAGAATTGTTTTTAGACGACAGCTTAAAATGCTTCCACTGCAATGTGGACATTCAAAACATTTCTGATGGGACATCCTTCTCCCTAAATCTCTCCCCAACTTCAGACACTCAATTGTTCCCCCCTCCTCCCAAGAAACCTTGGTTCCCCCAGAGGAGTGGCACTAGATTAGACACTGGAGCACGTGGAGGTCGTGGATGAATCAGAAAGCGGCAGGATTAGAATGGACGTGAGTGGAATTGTGAGGCAGCAGCGGTAGACTATAGACTGGTAGAGGATAAGATCAAGTTCGCCGACCATTGATCGATGGCAGAGCCGATGATGATACGATCATCGATCTGTAGTAGTAAGAGACCCTTTGTCGACTACGCATCTCTCGCTACACGGCGCTATATAAATGCGTAATTGCATTAGACTGAACGGAAGAAGCCAGATTCCGTGGAATTCGATTTCCAGTTCAGATCGTTATGTAGATTCATTGATGTGTCATTCAGATCCAGATTATTAAGATTCATTATCTTCAACTTCTCTTCAATGAATCGCTTCTAGTTTCTTTCCGTCATCTATCGGATTTCAAGTTTCAACTCCATTCTCAAAGGAATTTTGATTGATCGCTATATCGCCATGGATCTCTAAGGACAGCTCGATTGATGTTTTCGACAGTATAATTAATTAAGGCGCTACAGAAGTCATTGAATTAGATTATAATCATATATATATAGCAAATCTATGTATTATACCACATCATTTTATATCATATCATATCACATCTTCATTATATCACATCACATCACATCATGGGGCGCGATGGTGTATTGGTGGCCTTGGAGTCGGAAGGTTCGAGGTTCGAATCCACCTCGCCGCGTAAGGACCTTGGGCAAGTCCTTCACTCACAATTGCTCAGCGCTTCGGCGTGAAACTCCGATGCAATGTCCGCTTTGCATTCGGGAGCGCCTCTGAGTAGAGAGAGCTTGAAGGGGCGCTATAACAAGTGCACATACAAACATCAAATCATATCACATCAAATAATATCATATCATATTACATTATACTACATCATATCATATCATATCATATCATATCACATCATCACATCCTATTGGATTAGTCATGTATAATACTTCTGCGCATGCCTATCACATTGCATCACTCGATTTCAACGACGACCATATATTTATTTTTGTTCATCAGACATTACTTGTGTGGCGCATAACACATTCATTTGTTTACATCTACATTGTATCTGCTGTCAATGGCCAATCTGCGCATCGAGCTACATTATACATGATAAACTAATTTTGTTCTGACGCCATCCTCACGCTGGTGGATGGGGGCGGGAGTGAGACTCTACCATATTATGTAAAGCATGCCCGGTACTCGGATGAATTGCCCCTCATCCTCGTTCTTAACAATCTTAGCTAGAGAGAGGGGGCAGGGAGGGGCAAATGGCAAGGAGCCCGGCAACTTTTATGGCTTCGAGTAAGGTAGCTATAGGGCCTAATAATTATACAGAAAAGTTAATCATTTATGCCTTTGGTGTATACGCTGCATACTATTGCAGAGAAGATTAACTTCAAGTTAACAACTGAACAAAATAATATTTTTTATATAAATATAATTATATAAAACTTTTTATTATATGAAATTGTAGATCGGACTTTCAATTTCAATTTGTTTCTACGGTTTTTCTCGGTGTATCTTAACAGAGTTTAGGGCACGTGACTGCCCTGCCTAGGAGACCCAGACTTGTTTTTGTCAACCCTGAACTCACCTTACCTTGCACATCTACCATCTACCACCTTCCCATTGTTCTACTTTACCTATCCCACTCCATGCAGCCGTATACCTGTTGATTGTCTTACCTGTCCTTTGTTATGTTTTTGTAGGAGATCATCAACTACAATTGTCGAGCTCTCGTTGCTTCCGTTCCCTTCTTCACTCATGCGGATCCGAACTTCGTGTCCGATGTCGTCACAAATCTTCGTCACGAGATGTTCCAACCGGGTGACTACATCATCCGAGAAGGAAGCGTGGGAAACAAGATGTACTTCATCCAAGAAGGAATCGTTGATATCATCACACAGAACGGAGAAGTGGCCACCAGTCTCTCCGATGGATCATACTTCGGAGGTAACGGTCGTCCCTCTACATCTTTTCCTCTGTCTCTTCTTTCTAGTCCTCGACTCCTCGTCCTCCTACTCCTACATTCAATCTTCTCCATCCTTCCGCTAATTCTTGGACTTCTTGCAATAGTCTTAGCCGTCAGTCTCATGCATCTGCTCCTATATTTAATTCTCAATCACTAGACGACTGGCTCACTATTGGCGCTATATAAATTGTCTGCTGTGATTCTTCCTTTTCTGAGTTTTCAAAATACTGGTCAACGTAATGGCTTGGCTGTAAACAACTCTATTAACGATGTTCTTTTGCTATTTTATTCTTCTGTGCTTATCTCTTTTCCAACTCGAAGCGGGTGGTTCTAAAAAAGGTTTTGGATCAGGGTTCTTTTTAAGCCTCTTCCTTCAGAGGTTGCTGTCCTGCTAGTCAACACTAAATTTATTGTTTTAAAGGCGCCATATAATTATATCCTCCATTTAATCATGTTCTTTCAGAGGTTGCCCCTTTGCCCAACATCCTTAAAGGCACCATATAAATCTTTTGCATACTATCATTGGGCATTGGCAATATTCCGCTAAAGTCACCACATAAATTGCGTGTTGCCATATTCTGTGTTTTTCCAGAGGTTGCTCTGTTGGCCAACACAAAGCGAGTGGCGAGCGTTCGAGCGGAGACGTACTGCAACCTCTTCTCTCTCTCCGTTGAACACTTCGATGCAGTCCTCGAACGCTATCCTCTCATGCGTCGAACGATGGAGAGTGTGGCCGCAGAGAGGCTGAACAAGATCGGCAAGGACCCGTCGATCCTCAGCAACCGTGAGGACCTTGAGGCCGACATCAGCATGGTCAACGAGCTGATCATGAGGGCCACTCCCCTGCCAAGTTCCGGAAGTGAGGACTCGGACGGTGGACAGGGACACGACGATGACGGAGGAGGTGGCTCGAAGAAGGACAGGTCGAAGAAGAAGAGGAAGAAGGATGATGGGGGAGGAGGATGTGGGGGCAAGGGAGGTCATGATGTCAAGGAGAAGGATACACTGACCGTTAAGATAGCGACGATGCTCAAGAAGTCGCGGTCGAACATCAGCGTCCGCCAGTGCTCAAGAGATGAGAAAGATGGAATGCTGTAGAAGAAAGGATGGATGGACAATGGATGATGATGGATCGATGGAAGGACGACGTGACCTTCAACTCAGCCATATAGTTGCGCTTTGACCGCTAATTGACCTTCACCTTCAGCCGCCGTTGAGGCGACGTGACCTTCGCCGCAGCCTTGACATCACCTTGCCCTTCGCCTCTGCAGCCCCGCAGGGCTTCTTCGCCTCGTGAGGTCTCGGACCCGCAAACCCTTCGCTGTCTAGGTCACAGCTGGTCCTTCGCTTATGGCGCCAGTACCCACCGAGGGACCCGAGGGATCGAATAGAAGACCGATCCAGTCCGGCCTTCTTCCGGTTCTTCATCCGAAGAACCGTGATGACGTCCGCCAACCTTGGCGCTACATAAAGCTGGTGTAAAGTATACGCTGAGGAGGTGGCGCTGGCGACGGGGATGTTGTAGTCGGTTGTTGCGAACGGTTGTGTTGCTGCTGTTGTCTCGATGTCGCGGCTCAAAACGTTCACTGTTGTTCTGCAATGCAACATGTATTCTTGTCCTGCCTTTTCCATCCATCGATATCCCGTCCTTATCCAACTCATCGTCCTTCTCTTTGTTCTTCCTTTTGGCTTTTTCCCTTTCTATTTGACCTCTTCACATTGTCCTCTTTCCTTCTCTTTGTCCTTCTTCTTATCCTCTGCCATCCTCTTTGTCCTTCGCATTGTCAACTACACTACCCTTCTCTTTCTTCTTTTTCGTGTCCTCTTCCCTTCTCTTCTCCTATTCCGTTCTTAGCGAGCATTTACAGTTTTATTCATCGTGATTCCGTAATTCCTCCTCCTCTTAACCGTCGCGATATGGACCTGATGATTTCTTCTCGTCAAAGTGCTCAATCAACCAATCAATCAATCAATCAACCAATCAATCATCAATATTCATTTATTCTCAATGCAGAATGGCAATGACTCACTTCTGCTGACAAGACATTAGTGATTCCTCTTCATCATTGTTCTCCTTTCTGTTTGTTCCCATTCTGCTCTTCTTCCCCCATTCTCTTTTTCAACAAAATCCATCTGCTATCCTTTCTCACCTCCACGTCTTCCTCTTTTCTTCTCTTTGCTTCTTCTTCTTCTGTTCTATCTTCTTTCATGTCCACTTTCTTCTCGTTTCTCTGTCACTTTTGTTTGCAATTGTCACAGCTTCTTTCTCATTAGTCTAACTTCTTTTCCTCGCCTCATCTACTCATCTTCTTTCTTCCACCCCAGTTCTACATGCATTCTCTTTTGCGCTCTGTCTCACTCTGCTTCTGCTTCTGTATATGTCTCCCTCTGTTTCTTTTTCTGTCTCTGTCTTCCTCTGTTTCTTTTTCTGTCTCTGTCTCTATCTCTATCTCTGCCCCCGTCTCTGTCAAACTGTCCATCTGTCTTTCTCTCTCTGGATTTTAATTCCTCTTTTGTTTATTACCTTCCTCGTCATCCTCCTTTTACTCATTATATTCTCATCATTTCCAGTAGGCTATGCCATATCTTAAATATTTCGTTCTATTGAATTGATTCTACCATACCCTGCTCTACATACTCCATTCTCTCATGTCTAGCGCCGTTTCTAGAAAGCGCTATATAAACTTCCCAGGGACACCACCTAGGATGTATTTGTCTACTCTGATCTCTTATATACCAGTGATGATACTGCATTCCAGAGAAATCCGATTTCTTCCGCATTGGATAATCGTGAGAATATCACTCCTCTTGCATGCTTTTCCATAGTCGTTGGAACGGAAAGGCAGTTCCTTGTCGGAAGCTTTCACCGTGTTCCATCTGCTTCCACTGAGTTACTACGCATTCCACCGGTGAAATCTCCGACAATTCTTCGCACCCGCTGTGTGTTCACTGTTCAGCTGCAGAACGCATGTACATGTACATGTACAATTGTACAATGTAGTGCCACGTAACGGCTAGGTCGGTTTTGACCGAACTTCGTTTTATTAAGGTTACAGCGATGAATATAACGGATAAATCAACATTCGTTTAACATTCTTATTTCTGTGATACTCGACGCCAAAATAATAAGTAGGAAATAATAATGGTAGCTGCTATTATTGAAAAATGTGAACGTTTACATTTAATAACTCTCTTAGCAATATTAATTTTAATAGAAGTGAAAGTGTAATGGCGGTATTCAGCATGACACTCCTTATACTGCATGGTGAGAGAAATAATAATAGATTGTTTGTGTTTATAATTGACGATGAAAATAAACTCTTTAGATGACAATAAGAGTTTTCTATTGTCATCAACGTTGTTCTCATGATCGAGTCTATAACGCTGTCCACTTGGGAGGTAAACTGTTGTGTTGCTGGTCTCTGAATACAAGGCCACCAAGAGCACAATATTGTAAGCTGGTAAGTGGTAACTCTGTTGGCAAATGCTGTTGCTTATTCTGTTCTATTAGGCCTCCAAAGCTCCTATCAGGAGATGACGACAATGACGACGATGACGACGACGACGACGACGACGATGATGATGATGATGATGACGACGATGACCATGACGATGACGACGACGATGATGATGAGGATGATGATGATGATGATGATGATGATGATGATGACGACGACCAGATGATGATGATGATCACCATCATCATCATCATCGTCATTTTTCATTGTCTTCGTCGTCATCATCATCATCGTCATTATCATCGTCATCATCATCATCGTATTGCATTGTATATATGAATTGATAAAGCGGCTCACATAGTGCACACCAGCCAGAGGCGCTCCCAGTTCGAAGAACATAGAGAAAAGAAAACATGTTTGTTATAAACGCATGCATAAGTATGTGTGTGGATTGCTGGCCTAGATACAGCAGCTGTAATCGATGTTCCAACCAGCAGAATGCATAGGCTCATAGGCTGTTACGTAGACCCATTGCACAGAATGTTGCATAGGTCTGGAAACTCTTGTTGGCATCTGGAATGGCTAAGTGTCATTTGATTCTGGCGAAGAAGAAGAAGGCGTTGCTTCGACAACCAACGACGACTAAAAGCTTATTTATTAGTGAGACGATTTCTAGACAGCAGGTGGCTACTTGCTCTATAGTCTATACCGTCGACGGAAATGCGAGTTTAATGGCTTGCCAAATCCGTTATGAACGGTAAGACATTGCTATTAATGCGACTACATGTAACACGGCTTTCAACGGCTGCAGCAGCTGCTACAGAAACAAAGTTCTGCGTCTTGATGTAGAGAGAAGTTGGCTGCATTTAACAATACAAGCAACAATTGAAACATCATCGAAGAATTGCTGCGTATAATTTGAGAGTCTTAGACAAAATGTATCATTCTGTTGAACTCATTAAAATCAATTGCTTCTGTTCCTACTACTACCACTACCACTGCTATATACTGCCATTACAACCATGCCATACCAGCACTACAGTAATAATATTCAAGTAATAGTTAGTATTTACCATGACATTTTCATTAAGACAGTTGTACCAATGATAGCGTCGATAGTTTTCGAATTCTCTGGCTAGACTGACCTGATTCGAGGATGATACATAATAACATAGATACATAGTTATCCAGGTAAGAGCAAAAAGCTATAAATATGGAACAGGTCAAATGGCGCCACAGTCTTTTAAGAACAGGTGGCTCCTTAAGCTTATGAACGATGATGGGCTGCTGTTAGCGAGAATGATGATGGTGATGAAAATAGTATCTTCGTTGAGAGGCGGATTGATGTATAGACGCTGGCAAGTGTTTGGACAATAGTTATACCGACGAATTCACGTCTGACACACACATCCAGGTGCCACACACACATACACACACAAACACACACACACAGACTCACACACAACACACACAAACACACACACAAACACAAGCATAAACACGCACATCGACACAGATCGGCACAAAACCAGGCATACACCGACGTACATTGACACAGACCCACGGTCCCACACATGGCTACACATAAATATAATATAAAAACAAGCGTACGTTTCTTCGACGCGTACTCTTCCTTAACCACACACAGTATGTTGAGATACATGTATGTAGGCCTACCTGCAGACAAGCCAATAAGACTTTCATCGTGAATATCGAGAGAAAGAAAGGAATGTGCTGAAGGATCTCGTTGAAGAGAGACAGACAGGCAGAAAGGCAGACAGACAGACAGAAAGACAGAAAGACAGATAGACAGACAGATGAAAAGACGTTACAGTGATAGAAGATAATTAACTAACAGCAATGAACAGCATGACAGATATACATGTATACACGAAACATACAGATGCAGATACAAATAGACAGATATGCAGACAGACAGACATAGTCTACAGATAGACGTACCGACAGACAGACAGTGGAGGTACAGAGGTTACTGCATAGGCATACCAACAAAATTAATGTTGTTGCTGATCTAGAACAGTTTAGATGAACTGCTCGACACAAAGATTGCACTCGCCAAGCATCATGCATGCACACCTGATCCTACGCTTAAGTAGAAATCGGCGAAAATCTACTATTGTATCCTGACATGTCCAATCCAAACCGGAAGAGAGGAGGAGGGTTATACGCTGATAATTGTTATGACAAATGTCTTTGAACAGCAATAATTAACGATAGTTTCGATTATATACACATTGCGGACTTCGTTTAAGGTATTCGCACCTGTTACAGAAGAAATACAGTAGGACAATCTGGTTACGGCTGATACTAATTACAACGCGCAGCTGGACACAGTCCACCGCATAACAGTAGAATATGTAGAACGGGAGACTGGACGCACCAAGAAACTAGAAACAGATCACACAAAGGTCTCTAAAATCTTACTAAGCTTAAAGGACATCAGATGAAGACGTACATATAAAATTATAGGCCTCTAATCACGTATTAAATTAATGATCTTTAAAAAAGCGTTTCTGTGAAATACTGGACGCTCAATGAAAGCGATAGATCTATAGACGTTTGACCAGAATTCAGGTAGATATACATATATATATATATATAATTGTGTGTGTGAGTGTGTGTTTGAGTGCGTGTGCGTGTGCGCGTGTGTGTGGTGTGTGTGCGTGTGTGTGTGTGTGAGTGTGAGTGTGAGTGTGCGTGTGCATGTGTGTGTATGTGTGTGTACAGTAAAAGTCTTTAGGCCACATGCTTTGCTTGGTGCTTATATTTAGAATCGTGTACGGCACGCAATGCTTCCTCAGTGAGATAGCATGAGAGTCTAAAGTGCCTAAAGCATGCGACGGAATCAACTAGAACTTGTCTAAGTGATTTCCTTTATTAAGCGATCATTTCAGCCGTAATTAATTTAATGAACGCCCTCTCAACATCTAATAAAACTCGATGCAGCGACTGCACAGAACTTACAGATAGGTGGCGCCTCTTACGCAGTATACGGCGTCAGACAAGCAACGAACGCTGGTGGGCCAACCAACCTCTGACTCCATCGATAGAAACACAGACTCTGTACCAACGTAATATACCCAACGAAGATTGTGCTCTCGGATCAGTTCCACGGCGAAATCAGTTCCGGCTTTACGCACTTTGGTGCAATTATATTATGGAAAAAGAGAAAAGTAGTCCAGGTTTCCAGGATTTAAGTTCCTTTAACCTAGAATAATTCTAGGTTGAAGCCTGGACTACTCTTCTCTTATTGAGAGGCTGCCATGGACATGAAGCACATGCGACTTCGTGTTTCTTAAAATTCTTAGTCTCGGCATATGAGCGTGTAGATCAGCTCTCTCCCAGCCGTCTGATCTTCTCATCAACAGCAATGTATTGCATTGTAGGCTATACGACCATTTACAAAGCGCCTCTCTCAGCAAACCCTTCATCATATTTTATTTTTAAACAAATTGCCGCGTCCTATAGTCACAGTCACAAGTTTTCGGAACTGCTTTCGTCGACGGTTAATTTGGCTTTACACCGGTGAGCAGTTGCTCTCCGCATACACCCATGAGAACGCTCTATTTATTTTATGTCTGTAGCCTACTAGCTGCATCCGACCTACCTACCCAAGAAGAAAGTAATGCAGTCAGAGCGTGTGGTCTAGACGCGGAGTGGTATCGACTCGGATTAGCGGAACTTATCGGGCGATAGGAACCGAAAGTCGTTGCGGCCAGAAAGTTTATTTCCTGAGGAGGAGGTCACAGAGGGTATGTACAATTGTATACATGTACAATTGTACAATTGTACAATGTACCTGGTGACCAGTCTGAAGGCGTTTCGTTCAACTGTAACTCAGGCTTTTTGCAGAAATGCTAATGCTGCTCGCTTTGAGTGTGTGTGTGTGTGTGTGTGTGTGTGTGTGAGAGAGAGAGAGAGAGAGAGAGAGAGAGAGAGAGAGAGAGAGAGAGAGAGAGAGAGAGAGAGAGAGAAAGAGAAAGAGAGAGAGAGAGACAGATACAGAGACAGAGACAAAGACAGACAGACAGACAGACAGAGACAGACAGACAGACAGACAGAGACAGACAGAACACAGACAAACAGACAGAAAGAAAGAGGCAGTAAGACAGAAGCAGAGACATAGACAGACAGACAAGCAAACAGACAGAGACAGACAGAGAGACAGAAAGGAAGAGACAAAGAGAGATATGGATGTGGAAGAAGAAAATGAAAAAGATATTGATGAAGGAGGAAACGACAAATAAGTGGAAGTAACTGAAGGAGAGGAAATATGGTGGAATAAGTCTGAGTTGAGGATGAAAGGGAGGAGGATGGCGAACCGGGGAGAGGATGATGATGATAGAGAGGTGATAAAAATAAAGATGACGAGGATGAAGGAGTAGCAAAGAACAAAGAACGAAGAAGATTAGGAATGATCTACTGTAAAAATCTGTCTGTAAACATGAACCGAAGACAGTTTCATCCTTGGCACTGTTTTTATAAATAGGCAACTGTTAGAGTTAAGATTGAACGGAGAAGATAATGGATATAGAAAGGGGTAGAGCACTGGAACAGGAGTACAAGTGGAGAGATAATGATGTCAGAGTTATTATAGATAAGAAAGACAGTTATCGTAACAATAGACGATGAGTTCAGATAGTGTCAAAGGGTAAATAAACAATTAAAGATTTTTGCACAAATCTACTTGCATTGGCATAAACATTTGGTTTGTATGCTAGCCTCTGTAGTCTGCACATATGCATAGATTGTACTTTGTTTTGTGTACATGATCTTAGCTCGGTCTTACACGTGACTTGTACATGAGGACATTGTATGCATTTCCTGTTCGAGTACCATACTTCTTTTGTGCACATAATATTAGGTAATCACATTGGCTCTTTAGGCAAAGTATTCAGCACGAGTACACTTACATGCGATTATGTCACTTAAGTGCCAGCCTGTTGTACTTGCTAATGCAATGTATCATCATCATTATGATCATCATCGTCATGATCATTATCATCATGACCGTCATCATTATCATCATCATCATAATCATCATCATCATCGTCATCATCATCCTCATCATGATCATGATCATCGTCGTCATCAACTCATCATCGTCTTCATTATCGGTTATCATGATGACAGTCAATTTTCAGTGATGGGTACGAATAAACGAGCTCTTTAGTCATCGATAATATTAATTTAGTAAAATTCATTGCTTCCCTTAGAGTTAGTCCAAGTATAATGTTCTAAATTATATGGAGCCTGCCGTTGCATGGGAAGGAATATAATCCGTATATGCAGTAGGTCGCCTGTGAAAACAATATTCAATGTTCATACAAAAAAGATATCTGAACAAAGCATACACAACTCGGTTATATACAGACCCTGCTTGCTATCTATAGGAAGAGATACGTTAATAAAACATGACATGTATCAGAGTTACTTGCATACACTGTGCACTCCTCTCTATCCTCTTCCTGTCCTCCGCCATCCTCCTCCTCCTCCATCCCTCATCCTATACTTCTGCCTCCTCCTCCCTTCTCCTCCCTTCTCCTCCTTACCTCTAATCCTCCCTCTACTCCTCCTTCCTTCTCTTCCTTCCTCCTCCATCCTCCTTGGGGGGTTCAGCTTCAGCAACTTCTTTCGCAGTTGATGCAAACGAGGATGCGCCGTGGGGGCCACGTTGAATTTTTCGTTCCACCTTTTTACGTCTCTGCTATCCTGCATGCGCTCTCAAATAGGCTATAATACCGAAGTACGAATGATAGAAACACGGCGGACATAGACATGCGGACATAGACATGCGGTCATATAGACATACACACACAGACGTGCAGACCGAAAAAGAAAGACGTACGAACAGAGAGAGGTATGCAAACAAATTATGCGCATGGACAATTATACACGCAGACACAGGCATATAGAGACGAGCAAACACAGAGAGATGCACACACGCATGAACACAGGCATGCAGAAGTAGTTGATCAATCATCAAGTAAGAAAGGCATTCATTCATTTACGCATACAATTAAACAAACTGGCGGCGATGGGTACGAACAAATGGTCTTCATTGTCCTTGATTGTATGTCATGTCCGAGTTACCCGTCTGGCTGTCAATCCAAGACACCTGCCACTGCCAGAACAGATTTAAGTGTTGATACAATTGATGTCATGTCCTCATTGTCTAGAACCTATTGTCTTCTTCTGCTCTTATATTTTTTCCTTCGAATCTTGCATATACATTATACATGTAGTGCATTGCGTGGAATAATCGTCCAAACCATCGGCGTTCTTGTTGAAATAGCTTGTCTTCTTTGGTATACATGTACCTATTGAATCTCATTGAATATTTGTGATGAATTCTTATTAATTGTTGTGTATAATACAATTTAAAACCTATACAGTTTTCCACCAGTCAACCCATTTCTGCATCTTTCCTCCGTCCGTATACAGTACACTATACAGTGCTATGTAAGCTTATACGTATTGTGGCGCCAGTCGACGTTGTGCGGTGTTTCAAACCGGTAATGCGATCTTACATGTTGCCAGGCATGCGCTGAGATAAACTGGTATTCGATATGGTATACAAGTCTGATGATATATATAGGCTATGTATATGTATATATATATAAGGTATCATTGTGATTGCGTCAGCAAGAGGCGTGCCCACTGCATGCCCATGGTACCGTATTATTATTATAAACGTTGAGAATCGAGGTTATGGGCTTTGCTTTGCACAGTGCTCTATTTAAATTACGCATGAACAGTTTGTGTATTTACAAATTTGCAAATGTCTTAGACCTAGATCTATCTGGTTAATCTAAACTGATAGATTCTACTCACGAAGAACTTGTTTTGTTCTGCATGTTTACCGATAAAACATAATTGAGTGGAACACGATAGATTAGATTGATAATTGTTGCCTGAAAATAAATTGCACAGTTTTGCGTTGTTACTTGCTCGAATATTATTATTATTATTAAATAAATTTTTAACGCGCGCAAGGTCACATATCTGGATAATATTAAATCAAGCTGATCAGATGTAAGTATCAGTGACATGAACTAATTATCGTATACCTATACCCCAGATCTGGTGGGAAACAGCTGAATATAGGCCTAGTCATTGGCATGGATAACATTGCCTTATCTGGCCTGACTTACATAACCTAATCTGGCGTTACATGTACCTTACTAGGGTTTGGTTTCCTTTGTGGCCACCCGTCACAGATTTATGTCACATTGCATTGTATACTTTATTGCATTGTATATTTCGTTGCATTGTATATTTGAATTATGCATAGAGAGCGTGTGATATGCAGTCGGATAATAATCTGTCGGAAACGGAGAGTCCTCTGACGAAACAGGTGACGAGTACAGGTGACGTCTTCATCGTAACCCAGGGCAACCGACAGTGGCGATCCGGACTTGGAGAATGCTTCTCAGATAGCCAATCATGTCAGTAGATATTGTATATCTCTTTTGAAATGGTATGTAGGCCTATGTAGTATGTATGTATGACATGTATGTATGTGTGCGCGTGCGAGTACGCATATTTTTTAACACGTTTTTTAATACGCATGATGTTTGTATGTATGTATGCATGTGTGTATGTGTGTATGCATGTATGTATGTATGTATGTATGCATGTGTGTATGCACGTGTGTATATATGTATGCATATGTGTGTGTGCGTTCTTGCATGCATGCATGTTTGTATGTTTCGTGTGGCAGATAAGCATTCTCATGTGCCAAGTGGAAAGGTACGCCTGGCTCGTGAACTCCGGTCCTCCTTTCCTTGGGATATAAATAAGGTAGTTGCAGCTTGGCTGGCCATGCACCATCGCAAGACCACCTTGGATTTCTTGACTATAGCAGGTGTCCACTCTGCTGCTGTGGTTTCATTCTATCCCGTATACGCGTGTTTTCTTCCTATTCGACGTTCTTGCATGGGCGCTGCCACCATTCTGTTGGTGTGTGTGTTTCTTGTCGTGGACCGTTCGTTGGGTCTTCTGACGCATTCCTTGACAATTTTATTCTGCTGCTTGTAAATACCGTATCTGATGTAGGCCTAAAAATCACCATCTTATGATTCTGTGACACATGTATCTGAATGATTTCTTTTTGGATAAGCTTCTAATTCTGGTCGATTTATTCTGTTGTGTTAAATGTTTTTGAATTACACTTTTTGTGTTCATTTCTCGCAAATGCAAAGGTTTTTGCTATCAGGTAGGTGGCCTTAATAAACGGGACCTTAGTCCCTCCTGGGTGTACCCTTTTTATCCGTGAAATATAAGTGTACACTGCGTTATCTAATTTGTGTTTTTAAAATAAAAAATGAAATTGATGAATCTATACTGCATGTGCGTTAAGTAAGAATCTACATGTATATTATAGTATATACAGGCCTATACAAAAAGTATACATGTATGAATGTATGTATGGACGGATGGCCTAAAATAGAGACGGGTGTAGGGATGAGTGATGAACAGTTTGATGGATATAGATAATCGGGTTAAAAATTGATGATTAATTGTGCGGTTAGTGATGGATGGTGTTGCCAGTGTAGTGTTGTTGGTTGGTTGTTTTTGTTGGCGGTAGGTGGATATAAACTCTTGGTTGTTCAGAGTCTGAATCGTTTAAACTGTGGTCTTGTGTGCGTCAGTATATAATATATGGTGGCTGCAGAAGCATGCAGCAGACTGGGCTTGCTATCGTCAGACGTATACCCACGAATGTTTACGACTATGTTTCTATTCATGGACACTTCAACCACCACCTGTCTGTTGGCCTCAAAGATAACAAACAAATCGTTTGCCCATGGATGCATTCATTGCCAAATTTTATCATAGCCACTGCTGAGTTCTTTTTGAGTGAAAACTGTCAGATGACTTCATAATTCATTAATATTGTTAAACCTTAAATCGTCTTTCAGGTATATGATGATGTTCGTTTGGTGCAATATCCTAGTGGTTAACATTCTGGACTATCAAAGGAGAGGTCGGGATTCAGATTTCAGACCGCTGCAGCCTAATGGATAAAAAATAATCTGAGATTTCTGGTTCAAACGGAACTATAGTAAACTCAAGCAACGACGACAATGATCATAATAGAATGAGTGCATTTAGGTGCTTTAATGGTGAACAGTTTGTGTATACAGAGAATAAGTCACCTATGTATAGCCTACTTTAAACGTCCAATACCTCTTCTAGACCAGTGTAATTATGCAGCTCACTGGCTTATATGTTGTAAACAGGATGTCCATGTCATTGCCATGGTCTTGTTTCTCGTGGAGTGATAACCTCAATAAAACGCAGTGACAGCTTAACAGATAGAGCAGTAAACGAACGGAGCAAGCGGCGTACATTATAAGTTAAGGCATATGTGTTACAGTACTGAGCGTGGAAAAAGATAGAGAGAACAAGAAGAGACATAGAGAGAGAGAGACAGACACACACACAAAGACAGAGAGAGACACAAAGACAGAGAGAAAGATACAGAAACTAGTCGGCTCTTAAAAGTAAGTGAAGTTTGATGGCGTGCTGATAAGACGTGAAACCGTATATCTAGGGTTCTATAGGTTGCTGATTTAGGCCTCTATCGTTTTAAGCATTAAAGATATATTAACATATAGACCTATATCGTTACATCGGCCTGCCTGTTTGTTTGTCCGTCTGTCTGGATGTGTATATATTCCTCTCTATGGTTGTGCAATGTGCTTGCATGTCTGTACATGTGCCGTTGTCTGTCCGTATATGTGTCTATCAGTCTTTGTAATCTGTCTATAATCCATTCATTTACATAAAATGATCGTAAATGCTTGTGATGTCTTCCAGCCATCTGCTTTCTGTAGGCCTAACTGGTTGGTACATGGAATCAGAGCAAAAGATGTTTGTGTTCAAATGGAAGTTAGAATTTTCTTATTTTATTTTGTATTTACGTTGATTCTGTCTTAGCGGAACGCAGTAAACTCTGAGGTTTAGCGGTCGGATGTTTAAAAGTTTTGAGATTTCAGCTCCTCTGTTCCCCTGCGCCCCTCAGGACTCGCCGACTCGGCTTTCCATTGAATTTTAGAGTACTTCTAGAATGAGAGAAGGGGGAGAAGATGTGAGAATCCAGGGTTAGTTACCCCATTGACTGAATCAATGAGATAAGCACACAATTAATGACTTACTGATTAAATGACTGATTGCCAGAATGACTTACTGATTAAATGTCTGAATGAATAGAAGATTGATTGATTGACTGAATAAATGAATGAATGACTGAATGAGTAAACGAACAAACGAATAAACGAATAAACGAATGAACAAATGATTAGCTTAATTAATTAATTAATTAATTAATTAATTAATTATGTTGATATGTGTGTAGGTTTATGCGGCGCATGCTGCACGTTGTGCTACGCCAGTAATTTATATAATCGAGTCGATGAAGACCGTTGTATGGCTTGCATTGGAGGAGTTCTTCCGCTGCGAATCAAAGTTCGACTCATGCTCGGCATTAAGGTACAGCAGCTGCTTCACCAACTTCATCCTCGCGGTTCTACGTTTATCTGTGTTTATGACGATAATAATTATATCGACGTCTAGACATGGTATTCGTAACATCAGTTGTTTATTTTATATGATCGGTTTTAGTCCATCATATAATTATACGCATACATACTTCTCGACCATTTTATCCATCGGCCGAGAGAATCCGAAGCTGATACTGATAATAATATTATTATCTTATTACTTTTGCTTCTTCTTCTGTTTTAATGCTTTTGGTACAATTGTAACTACTATACTACTGTAATTGCCACTGTGACTTTCAACCACTACAGTGACTACACTATTCGAAGTACTGCTGCAACTGCAGTAACCACTACAACTGTTACTATTGCTTCAACGACTATTGCTTCAAATGCTATTACTACAACTGTACTTCTACTACCACTACTACTGGTGCTGCTATTGCTACTGCTGCTGCTGCTACTGATACTGATACTGCTTTTATGACCGCAACTCTGGCTATGCTACTATTACCAAAACTACTTTTGCCATGACTATTACTAGCACGAAAGCTATTAATAATAATTCTTATCATAATATTTAGACCAATTTCTTCTATCTAAATTCAATTCAATTCTATTCAATGAAGGTCACTTGATCCACAAACTATGATGGTATTAGTGTTACCTAAGTGACATATTGTACAGTAATAATGACAATTCACAATAATTGCATAGAACTAAAATACAGAAGCTCAGAGTAGTCAATCAGATACATGTAGCTATCAAACAATGCAAAATTAATAATCAAAACAAACGTAACTAAGCTTTCTCGCACGCTGCTCATTGTTGCTGGAACAGACTTTCTCTCGCTATTCGATCTGCTCATTGGACACTTTTAAATCCATGCTAAAATATACTTGTTCTCTAAGGCTTATCCCGCTTATTACAGCTGCTTTGTAGCTTATTGTAGCTGCTTTGCAAGGTGTCCTTGTAACGGCTTGGCTGTGTTACTGCGCCATATACAACCTGTTTATGTTCTAGTGAAGTAAGTACGACACAGTCATGGGCGCCCGCACATAGGGGCAAGGGGGGCACTTGCCCCCCCCTGGAAAAGTGAAACTTATTTTTTTAACTACTACATATACTTTTGAGTTTTTAACAAATTTCTTCGCATTAAAACACTAATGATACGAATGATACACACAGTGAAAGTCATAAATTTATATTTAGAAATCTCTATAGAAATAAAAATATATAGTGCCTACTTTTTAACATGTACTTTTGAAATTTTAACAAATTTTTGCACTTGGGAAACTATTCATATTAAAAATAATGCACAAAATGAAACTGAGAAATTTGCATTAAGAAACCTCTTTGAAAAAATACTCGTGTTTTTAATTTCCAGCGCTGTATTTTCATGCTCTCTTATCACTGAAAAATTCTACCGTGACCATCGTAAATTTTTGCCCCCCTCCTGAAAAATTTTCTGCGGGCGGCTATGGACACAGTTCAGAAACTCAATCCGCAGTATACATATCGTCTTATGGTAGATTGATCATAGAAATGATTGTAGTAACGATTTAGACTACCGTCATTATGATACAAATAACAAGAACAATTATAGTTACAACAGGCGTCTGTTTTCTGTTCTTTCAGGGTTCTCTTTGCAAAGACTGCTGCCTGTCCGTTTGGTGTCCGGCGTGCGTCCTCTGTCAGATAGGACGCGAACTGAAAGCCGTCGCCTGGCACAAATAATAACCCATCGCCATTGTTACCATGACAACGAGTGAATCGCAGTTGACAACAATGACGATGACGCGTCACGTTTATGACGTCATGACTACTTCTAAAGCTTGTTTTTGTATTAACGCAAGGTGGCGCTAGGCTCTGCAGAAATGCTTTCAGCTCATCTGCTGCCGTTGTATGAAAAGTGTTCATAGCTATAATATTGTTGTCAGACTGCTTTTAAAGGGTGATAGAATAGAAATGCGTATTGGAATTTTAGAAGGCCATGGCAAACATTAGGCCTAACTTATGACGCAAAACCAAAAAATCAACACTTCGAAGTCATGTTTGATTTGCAATTGTGACGTCGTTTAGAACAATGGATGTCAAAATCATAAAATTGAGTTGCCATGACAACTTCATTTAAACAATGGAAGTCAGAATAATTAGGATATTGATTTACAATCGTAATCATAATCGTAATCTCGAGACTTCTACAGCGCCCACAAAAGCGAGGTCGTGGGAACCAGCTTATTCACAGGCACTTAATCAAACAAAATCGATAGGCAGCGGGTCAAGTCCGGAAAGTCATACAGGCAGACAGATGGACGACCTAAATAGCGTGTAGTCTGGTAAAACCATTGTACCTATATGCGCTGTAGACTCCCATGCAATAAGATACCAACAGTTCGATTGCAGTCATTTCACCCAATCAGAGACAACCAAATTTTCTTTAGAAACTAAAAAGTACATATAAGGCACTCAGATGGTAAGTCGGTTAAGTGCCAAAACACTTCACAGATCCCCTACGGTGTCGGGGAAAGAATTGTACCGATGAATCCTTCACATGTCGTACGAGGCGACTAAAGAAAGGCCCTTACGGTTACAGGAACGAATTTACCGATGAATCCTTCACATGTCGTAAGAGGCGACTAAAGAAAGGCCCCTGCGGTTACGGGGAAAGTATTGTACCGATGAATCCTTCACATGTCGTAAGAGGCGACTAAAGGAGGCCCCTGCGGTTACGGGTAACGAATTGTACCGATGAATTCTTCACATGTCGTAAGAGGCGACTAAAGGAGGCCCCTGCGGATACGGGGAAAGAATTGTACCGATGAATTCTTCACATTTCGTAGGAGGCGACTAAAGGTGGCCACTTCAGTTGCGGGGAACGAATTGTACAGATGAATCCTTCACATGTCGTAAGAGGCGACTAAAGGAGGCCCCTGCGGATACGGGGAAAGAATTGTACCGATGAATTCTTCACATGTCGTAAGAGGCGACTAAAGGAGGCCCCTGCGGTTACGGGGAAAGAATTGTACCGATGAACCCTTTACATGTCGTAAGAGGCGACTAAAGGAGGCCCCTGCGGTTACGGGGAAAGAATTGTACCGATGAATTCTTCACATGTCGTAAGAGGCGACTAAAGAAGGCCCCTGCGGTTACGGGGAACGAATTGTACCGATGAATTCTTCACAATCATGTCGTAAGAGGCGACTAAAGAAGGCCCCTGCGGTTACGGGGAAAGAATTGTACCGATGAACCCTTTACATGTCGTAAGAGGCGACTAAAGGTGGCCCTTTGGGGGAAAATTGCACCGACAAATAGTTCTCGTGTCGAGTGACGCGACTCATGCTGAAAGAGGTATAGCTGAGTGACGGCCCCGCAGTTATGGCGAAAAGACAATACAATCGTCATTAGTCACTTTATGTGTAATTGCAACCTTTAACAAGTTCATATTGATAAAAATGTTCAAAGTCACCGGTACGCTAACTCTCCTCTGCAGAATGTTGGTTGCAAAGCGGGGGACGCGAATTTTTTTGTGTAGGTGATAATTATGGAAATGCACCAGTGACATAATTATGTATATTATAATTTGGATGGGATATTGCAGTGAAACAGAGCTGGCCAGAGGAAGTATTCGACATGAGCGGTCGGATTCGATTGCAACTCAAACACTCTCGAAGAAATGAAGTTCTATTGTAAGTTCCTTCAATGTCACAGCACCGTCCACATAACAATTCTGTGACTATTGAGTTCACAACACTTAACGCCGCCACAATCATGTATGTCGCCAATCGTTCGAGCATTTCATTCGATATTTCTGCGAACTTCCAAACTTTCTATTAGCCTATCCCTTTGACAGCTAGAATATCTTATACGGCTAAAACCGTTGCCTAAAAACTTGCAATATTAACGGATGGTCCGATCGGGTAGATCACTTGCCTCTAACAAATCGACTGGCACAACTGCCATCTACCTCTGGCAATAGGCCGAACCGAACTCTTCATACCGGAAAGTCCCTCTGCGCATGCGTAGCAGACGACATTTGATGATGACTGTCGGTATTGAATTCGTCCAATCACCGCGTTACACGACAACGTTCATAACTACACCGTGCGGTCAAATAACCCCTAACAGTTACTAAGTCTTATGCTGTAATGCACTGATCATTTGCACCAGTCATCTAATTAATCTAACAATATCAATCCATATATTGATAATTCATGAAATTCTATTAGGGCACAATTCATCCTAAGCAATCTCTAGGCCATATAAATGCATGGATAAGAATGTATGTAGCCTATATAGTCTATGTGCAGTTGTTATAGATCCACTTCAAGACTCTATTCAGAAGCGCTCCCGGCTATAACGAGGACACTGAATCAGAAATGACAATACAGACGACGACAGAATTTCACTAAGAAAAAAACAACTTGCAGGAACCTCTTTATTAGCCACAACAATATGAACGGATTTCAAGGAATGCATAAACGAGAACCGATTTATCATTCTAGACTTCTTTTGCAAAGAAGAAAATCATAGACCGAAACAAGAACACGACCGTTGCGCTATATATTTAAACTAAGCTTATTTTAAACAGATTGTTTCCATCATCAATATACCGGGTACTTTAAATTGGATCGTTCCTAGACGAGGCGAAAAATAGCCAAACCCTCGGCACTGCAGTTCAGGTAGCTATCATTGGATATGATCTCATTCCTCTCGCTAAAAAAATGCATGTAGCGGGGTAGAAACAACCTCGTCTCATTCGAATGGGCGAAAGAAATATCCAGGTGATTAAATTCTGAGTCTAAAAGCTCGAATCTCCTCTGCCAGTTTCTGAGTAAAACCCTACCATAGATATCTGCAAAACTAACAGTAAATGTTGAGCCAAGAGATGACTGATATCGACGTACAATGATTCCAGACGTATCGATCTCCATCAAACCTGCATTATTTAAAAGGGTCCGCGAGACCAACACAAGGTTTCCGTTTGTTTTTTGAATTACATTTTCAACACGTGAGAACCCATAAATGTCTGGGAACAACGCTATGCTATGCTGCAACGAACCATTTGCAGCATAAGTGCTTAATACAGCGGGATTTGGTGTTAGCTCCTTTGATATGGTTATTATGTTACCATTGGCGGATACGGTAAGAAGTGACAACTTTTGATCTGTAGCCATCCATGGTGATAGTGTGAACTGATGTTCCTCGGCTTTCGTAATGCGTAATACTGAGTCAGCTTTTGACTCATCCTCTACCTTGTTCTGTACATACACACAGTTTGAGATACTGCATCCTGCAATGGTTCCGGGAGTTATCCCAGGTAACGGGATGACATCCTTCACCTCTGCCATATTGTTGCAGTCGAGAACGTTAATGATATAGCCTTCATCATTTGGCTTGCAGAGTAGAAATATTTCATCCTTCAATATAGTCATACTGAAGACTGCAAACTGGGTGGGATACCGATGCAAAATTTCCAAACGAATCGTCTGCTGAGCTAAAAGAAAGTTTAGTCGTTTATAGATATTTCACACAAAGATTAAATCATTGAAGAAAATGGTGTTTTCAAATGTTGGTATTGAAGTTTTAAAATGCACAAAAACCTAGCACCACAATTGACTATTATTTGTGCATAGTTTACAAATGCAATGGTAGCTCTATTATACCTGAGTTAAGGCCACAATAAATAATAACTGAATCGATGATTTATTATCCGTATTTAGAGGGATTCTTTTTTATCGTTTTATGGGATTTCTTTAGCCGTTTTGCAATGATAATTATGTAGCTCCTTTGATTTGGTTGCTAAAAATAAACCATTAGGATTTGATTTGACTTTAATTGTGAAGTCAAAAAAACAAGGAGCATAAGAAACCAGAAATGAGGATCATCTAAACCACGTGTAGATCTACACAGATTTTCCTGTAGCACATAGAATAGATTAAATGCGAAATGAGTAGCTGGAACGTTAAAGAACTCTATGAAGTCAGATTGGCAATGGCGATTAACTATACACAAGTAGGCTACAATGCTAAATTTGACCACTTTACAAAAATTGATGACCTACTATTGTAAGATTAATTGAATACGAAGAGACCGTAGTAGGCTTACACAGTTATGAGAATTATTTCAACATCAATTTGTGGCACATGAAAAATTGAAAATGTCGTGTGCAGATGCTGTCGGTGATGATGACGACGACGACGACGACGATGATGATGACAATGATGAAGGTGAATGCGATAATAACGATTATGACGAAATAAAAAGGTCACAATAAAAATAATAAAACATTTAAAAATACGAATACATTTATTGTAATATAATAACCGTTATATAGGGTAATTGCGACAATATCATTAGTCTATGTATAGCATGCATGCGCTTGAGGTTCGGTGATGCATCTGAGGTTCACTTCCAACACAATTTTCAACTTCACTCTTTCCCACATCAGTTTTCGTTGTCTACTTTATATTGAGCAATCTTCTTTTTTCATGGTTCAATATATAACTCTGAATGGATGCTGCACTGCAACTAGAAACACGTGTCCTCTATAAACAGAGTTTTCCTCCAAAGTGCTACTTAGACAGAACACTAGGTGTAGGAAATCAGTGTCTTTGCGAACACTTCACCTAATATGAATAAGGCAGAAAATACGATGAATACATTCGACTGTAGCTTAATTGTTACGTAGGCCTACAGTCATGTAAGCAGCGGCCGTTAAGTTTAATTTCAGGTTTTCGTTCATCGTAAGCTACGTGTGATATAAAACTACTTTGTCAATGTGATGAAGTTACTAACCAGTGTCGTCCAGAGTTCTGTGAACTTCATTTCGAAAATATTTGGTCGCACAGATGCTGCTCCATTGCGAACAGACACTACACAGTCGGTTTATCACTAGATCGGCTTTTCGCTTCCACACACTTTTGGCCAGCCTCATCTCCTTCACTTCCATAACTACGACTTTAACGAGGATACATTCGAGTAGCTCCCTCGGCAGATCTTCCAGCTACAGGCAAAACGTATCAGGTATCACATTCAGACATTCAGCCATGCTCCTATGTTTAAATTCTAAGAATAACGTGCCAAAAGTTTGTGGGGCACGGTCAACAATCATCAAAGAGCAACTAGAGATTGCTAAAATACGCTAATTCTGAGTCTATTCCATCGCTAGGGTGCAAAGTCAACTTCACGTTGCGCTAAAAAATTAGGCATGGGGAATCTTGTTGCCTTCGTGTGAAATCTGTCCTTTTTACTATAGCGATGAAGAGAGTAAGAAACATGTAGGCCTATAAAAAGCGGTGGTGACGTTTTGGCGCCGCCGTTTTGGCGCCGCCGTTTTGGCGCCGCCGTTTTGGCGCCGCTATTTTGGCGACCGTTTTGGCGCCGCCGTTTTGGCGCCGCCGTTTTGGCGCCGCTATTTTGGCGACCGTTTTGGCGCCGCCGTTTTGGCGCCACCGTTTTGGCGCCGCCGTTTTGGCGCCGCTATTTTGGCGACCGTTTTGGCGCCGCCGTTTTGGCGCCGCTATTTTGGCGACCGTTTTGGCGCCGCCGTTTTGGCGCCGCTATTTTGGCGACCGTTTTGGCGCCGCCGTTTTGGCGCCACCGTTTTGGCGCCGATATTTTGGCGACCGTTTTGGCGCCGCTATTTTGGCGACCGTTTTGGCGCCGCCGTTTTGGCGCCGCTATTTTGGCGTCCGTTTTGGCGCCGCTATTTTGGCGACCGTTTTGGCGCCGCCGTTTTGGGGTCGCCGTTTTGGCGCCGTACGCTTTCCTTGCTCCAGGTCCATTCCGTACACATGTAATCCGACTTCTGCATGAATTTTTCCCGTCAAACGCACTTCTAGTTGGGCATAAAAGAATTCATCTATCTAGATTCTATTGAATCAAAGATTTATTCTCATCCAGTTTTCACTGACAGGAACAGTTATTCTTATAAATCCAGCTTGCACTTACGCCAAGCATTAGTTTTATCAATCCAATTTCCATGTAGGCAAACATTTATTTTCGTCAACAAATGTCCGACGCCAAAACGTCCTGCTTCGTCTAAAACTGTGCCAGAAAAATGTATAAAAAGAAAGTTAAAAACCAGGTCATCCAGTCAATTTACGAAGTCTCGATGAAAAAAATTCGTGACTTGCATTTTAGTGTCATGTAAGCGTATCTTACCGTCGTGTCACTCAATGAGACGAGTTTAGCACGCTTAGCATCGCTTTGCTGTGCTAAAAGAGAAATACATATGCCTATATGTACAAAAGCAATTAGCCTGATTAATATGCTAACCTAGGGTCATACGGCTCTATAACGTAGCCACAAAACGAGCTGGTCGCACGAGCTGAAAATTGACATTGCAATACAGCGTGTTCATTTTATAGGCACAGGCAAAAGCAGGCAGTTGCCTAAGGCGTCACATTCTACATGGGCGCCATTTTCAAAAGAAAGTGCGCTTAACGGTTTTACGCTTTTCATTTTCGTATTTTTCGCTTATTCTGTGTTTTTACTTTACCTTTCCCCTAAACTTCATATATGTCAGGATTTAGTGTAGGTTCATCATTGTGTTGTAACGTGGGATGCATGGACCGTGGACTCGTGGAGTTATGTTTAGAGGGAGCCAAATGTACGGCGTTGTACGCTGTACATGGGCGACATTTTGGGTAAGGCAGGGCTTAAAGTGTGGCTGAACGGTCATGGACGGCGTCTATGCACTTATTTTAAAATTTGAACGCCGTTCTGCCACTTATTGGCCAGCACAGACTGAAACAGTTAGGGGCGTCCAGGCACTTCTTTCGGAAAAGTAAGGGCCGTCCAGGCAGGGTGAGAATTGCTGGGGTTTGGGGGTTTCAACCCCCAGTCTTTCTTGGATGGAACTCCATAGTAAAGTTTGTTTTTCACACCCAAATTCCAAGCGGATAATGGTCCAACCCCCGGGTTATTTTTTCCACCATTCTCACACTGCGTCCAGGCACTTATTTTTCTACACTTTAAGCACTGGGCTAAGACCTAGCTGTGTCGCATTATGAAGTCTACCTCGATTTAGTCTTTCCCCCTTCTCAAACGGAGACTCCTCTGCATGGCTGAAACTCTGCATGGAAGTAATTTCTCTTATATAAAAGTTAATAATCTGGGAACGTATGCTCTTGCTAAATAATTCAGAAACGTAAACTAACGGTTTAACCTGCTGCTCTATAATTCTATAGGGCCTAGAGGCTATATAAATTTCTTGTGACAGCAGCCCAATTTACGCTGAGCGGGGTAGACGCTATTTCAGCGGAGAATTATATTTTCTTTCACCCGGAGTATTTATTTCAGAATATATAGTCTCCAGAATTTAGTCTAAAACAGATCCGCCCATTCCGACGGGGATAATCTGTTTCGAAGTATACATGTAGTCTCCGGGAAGACATGGGGGGCTGAAGACTTGTCGCGCGACACGGGCCCTGTTCCCACAAATGCTATGAATTCGTGAACTTACGATCTGAACCTTCGGCTGATTGCTCGTCATTGCTGGACTCCGCTGCTGCTCGTTTCTTTGGCATGTCGAAATTAAACTTAAATTTGATAAAATTATTAAAATCGACGTTTTAACATAGACGTCTTTCCCAACTGCTTATTTAATATAACGTAAAATTGTATAATACGTATGCATCTTGTAGCAATACATTGTGACGTCACACTACAATGCAAATTCTCATGCGTCTCGTATTTTTAGCGCTTCGATTTTAAGTAAGATTTTCGTATTTTATAAATAAAATAATATTATCTTCTGCCATTGTAATCAATTCCATGGATACTTAACACTATGTTTTAATTCAACTGCAACTTCATTTCTTATTTAAAGACCGTAAGATGTTAAAAATGTCAGATGAAAATTAAGAAAATAAGTTTGAACTAGCCTACTTGTTTCATCTTGGATCAGTGGCATAGCATTTTTCTTCACTCATTTCATTGAAAACTTTGAGGAAAAATTGCGTTGAAGCACCAAATGGCGAACTGTTTGAAATAGGAACTTCATGAGTCACCTTTAGTCTCCAAACATTTGGTTTTACCAAATGGAAAACAAATTAATGATAGATCTAATTACTATAATAAAATGATAATACCTGTGCTAAAAGTGTAAAAAAAGTGCCTGGACGCCCCTTACCTTTCCAAAAGAAGTGTCAGGACGCCCTTTGCATTTGCAGGTGTGCTGGCCAAATTATTATTATGTGCATCGGAGAAATATAACACAGATTACAATGAACGAACTTCTATAGTGCCACTATGAAATTCCACAACCCATCCATTAATGGTCGTTGCTATATAAACATTGAGTCAAATAGCTATTATCAGCTGCGCCAGCTTCGCACTGTCATCCGTTCTCTTACATCTGCTGCTACTCTTACTCTAGTGCATTCCTTTGTTACATCATTGACTATTGCTCTTCGCTCTACATTGGCCTCCCATCCAGCAAATTGACTTGTCTTGACCGGGTGTTGCGCTCTACTGCGCGCCTAATTGGGAAAATCCCAAAATGTGGTCATGTATCAAACTACATGTACATGCTTGATGTACTTCGCTGGCTCCCTATTCGCCAGCGTATTGAGTTCAGGGTGTCAGCATTGGTATGGCGATGTTGTCAGGGCCTCACCCCAATTTACCTCCGAGAGCTATGCAGCCTTACATTGGGTATCCAAGGACGTCGTCAGCTACGCTCTGCTGATAAGAGAGTCCTCTTGGTTCCTTTTGCTCGTACTGCTACCATGAAGAATCGAGCCTTTTCTGTGGTTGGTCCGGTGGTCTGGAATAGCCTTCCTTTTGAGCTGCGCCTACATCCTGGGACTCTACCAGGATCGTTCCTTACTAAACTTAAAACTGTTCTTTTTGGGCGTGCTGGAGTCGGGAGCGCCTCTGAGTAGTTTTTACTTGAAGGAGCGCTATATAAATGTCCGAATGAAGTGAACAAGAAAAGGTATCCACACGATAATAGTCAAATAACCATGCATGCGGATCTCCATTCAGAGTTCATGCGAAGCCAAGGGATAAGGGAATCTGAAAAAGATTGGAAGTTGGTAGAGATGTCATGACGCCCCATCAAGACTCTGACTAACCCATTCATGTGATAACTATTCACTACGCTCGGCTGCCATAAAATCCTCTGTGCTGACCAGCGTGATAACAGCGCCAAGTTCTCGAATTAGACAAATACCGTATGCATAGTAGGCCTTGACTTAATTTTAGACCGCGTTAACGCAATTTAATTCTACAAATTGTACGCCGTTTAATCATAATTCAATTTCTTTTTATCAAGACGCAATGTAACGAAAACGCGTTTACGGCAACTTAATGTAACACCGTTTATCGTAACGTATACTTTATAGACTCTGAAGTACTTATAACATATAGAACCGAGTAACGTATTGTAATTCAAGGATGAATCTAGAGAGTGTAAAACGGTCATGACCCTACTAACTTTTGAAAGGTCAAAGCCATAAATCTCCCAAAAAACCATTAGTACGAGAATTTGTCCATTGACGTAGGTCAGGTCAGGTCATTAAACAGCAAGGCCATTACACAGCAAGGTCATTAAACAACATGGTCATTATAGGCTACAGCAAAGTCATTAAGCAATAAGGTCATTAAAACTATAAAATTGACCAAGTGGTCGATCATGTACTACAATGGTCATGAAATCTAGGGAAGTAAAGTATTATTATACTCAAGGGAACTTATTTAATTCTCGTGAAACTAAAGATAACACGATAATAGTCAAATAACCAAAATAAAATTTCCAACATATTACTTAAAAGGCCATCTGAGATAGCCTATATCCTAACGAGGTTAAAAAAAGGTAGGACCTTTTCTAGTCTTGCATGGCCGGTTCCCCTATCTTGTAAATGTCTGGATTCATCCTTGACGCAAAATGCAAATCGAATGCTTAAACGATATCGTCTGTAGTCACGATATAGGCTATCAACAATAATAAAAGCCAGCATGAAAACTAACGAATAGTACTACTACTGAAAAAAGTTGTTCAAGAATTGAAAAAACTGCCAGTGTCTTGCATTATTAAACCGTGTAAAATATACGACATCTTAAGTGCACGTGTACTGAATATGCTAATCAGTTTTTGCAAACCATCTGATAAAAAATACTCCGGAAAAACGTTATCTGTGCATCATCATCATAATCATCATAAGCGGTGCGCATGCGTACATCCATATCGCAAATCGTGAAAAGGCTTTATACGGTTGGTCTAATCTCAGAGCTGTCAATCAAAAGCGACGAATCAATCGATAAGAGTCAGTCGAGCGTAGAGAGCAGATAGTTTCACATCCACAGATTGCCAATCAAAAAAAGTTGGCTAAAAACTGAACTGGAAACGTTTAAGTGCAGAATATTCCGACCAGCAACTCGCATCGACGTGATGTTTACGGAAATCGTAAACATTCTGGCACAAAGAGCGTATGGGTGCGGGTTCGCTTCCCACTACTCTCCCAAATGTCCACTCAAACTTCCATTCGGCAGATGGCGTTGGTAAACTGAGTCGTAGAACATGATGGACGCCTTGCATGGCTGCCAACGGTTTAATTCCTCTTCTGTGATAACTTGTGATCATCCGTTCATTTCTGGTTGTAATCAAACTGCATTGCGTCGGTTTGAAAGTAAACGAAGATTATCACGTGACCATCTCACTCACCTGCAGCGCTTTTGACAACTACTAATCCGTCCTTAGTAAATCCGTCCTCAGTAAATCCGTCCTTAGTAAATCCGTCCTTAGTAAATCCGTCCTTAGTAAATCCGTCCTTAGTAAATCCGTCCTTAGTAAATCCGTCCTTAGTAAATCCGTCCTTAGTAAATCCGTCCTTAGTAAATCCGTCCTTAGTAAATCCGTCCTTAGTAAATCCGTCCTTAGTAAATCCGTCCTTAGTAAATCCGTCCTTAGTAAATCCGTCCTTAGTAAATCCGTCCTTAGTAAATTCGTCCTTAGTAAATCCGTCCTTAGTAAATCCGTCCTTAGTAAATCCGTCCTTAGTAAATCCGTCCTCAGTAAATCCGTCCTTACAAGTAATCCGCTCTTGATAGGCGCAACATAAGGTATCTTCCCGATGCTCATATAAGCATCACACGTGTTGTTCACTTTTTTGAAAGGTCAAGGACGCCCTGCTCGTCACACGGATACTCGCCACTTCCGGTGATGGCGCTGCTGTACTTCCGCTCCTCCTCCTCCTCCACCTCATCCCTCGCTCGCAACCGACGAGTGAAGTCGACTGGGACCGAAGAATCGAATCGGTGCGCATGCGCAGCGAGTGACGTATCGCCGTACGAGCGACACGTGACCGGCGCATGCGCGGGCGGTCGAGATGGAACGATCGATTCATACGCCGCCGGACTATATTCTTTGGCGGAGGAAGCGATTGCAGCCGCCGGACGCCACAGCTTCCGCTCCTGGACGCTACTTCCGGTTGGACTGAATTTGTTCGGAGAGCTGGACTTGGTCGTCGTTCCGGTCCACGGCTGACTGGAAAGGAGGCCAGGCGCACAGGAGCGCCACCGATTCAACTCCGTCAGCAGGGCAGCGCTCTGATTGGTCGGCATCGAGTCGGTCTTGCGGAGGGCGGAGTACGAAGCGGCGTGGTGAGGATCAGAGGGCGGGTGACGGAAGAGCGGATCTTTTGGTGGTCCGGAGGCTGAGGAGGATGAGGCTGATGAGGAGGATGACTTGCAGTGATGATGGTGATGCGAACGACGCCTGCGCGGCTGCTGCTGCTGCTGGTGATGCTGCTGCGATGATGGAGCGTTGGATGGAGCGGATGCGGAAGTGGATGCAGGAGGTGGGAGTGGGTGGGAGGGTGGGCGCTTGATGCTGGAGTGACCCCCCGTCGTCGTTGTTGTACTGGCGGCCCCGGCGGCCCCGGCGGGGGACGGTGGGTGAGACCCTGCAGACTGGAACTCTGGAAGGAGAGGCTGGAGTGGAAATCCCATGAAGAGATAGGGAGGGTAGAGGGAGAACTGCGGCGGAGGGAACGGCAGAGAGGCGAGCTGCGATTGGCTGAGACCGCAGATGCTGGCCAACTGCGACATGCTGAGGGGGGAACTCATATCGGCCGCCGATCTTCCACCAACACCACCCGGCTGTTGCTTCCCCCCTCCGTCACCCCCTCCTCCACCCTTTCCCTCGGGGGTTCCGATCATAGAAGGTAGGTGGCGCCAAAAGGCCGCTTCCCCCGCGTGGGGGAAGTCGGGCATCGGCGGCAGGGGAGTGCCACCACGGAGGTCGGATGTCGTCGTCCGCCAGTCCGTCCTTCGAGATCCGCTTCCGCTGCGGACGTCCGCATACGGTGCAACGTCGTCCTTTCTGTCCGTGTTGAGTGGAGAGGGTTTAAGGCAGGACAGCGGTTTACCATCAACGATGGAGTTCGATGATGATGGGACGAAGGCTAAGGACAGCGGATCAGAGGAGGAGCGGAAGGACGAAGGGGAGGACGATGTGGTGAGTCCTCCACCGGACAATGGAGACCGGAAGTCCCGGATCAGTGCGTCCGATATCGACTTCGACTCTGGACTCGGTTCGGACTTTATCAACGAAACTGCAAAATAAAAATAAAAGAACATTATGCATAAGATCTATTATAGACCTATTCAGACTGAATGAAAATAATAGGTTGAAACAGAAATAAACTAATGTGATTATAATATGCCTGCAGCAACAATGATGATGATGATGATGATGATGATGATGATGACGGCGACGACGATGATGATGATTATGAATTATTATGACTGATTATCTTGAGAATTGATGAAGATAAATTACAATGGTTCATGATAACTTACGACGATAACGACTTATGACGATAATTATATATGACGATAATCATTGATGATGCTTTCGCTTAGGATGATTAATAATGACTTATGATGATTAATGATGATGCATGATGATGATGATCGATAACAATCATTTATTCTGATTAAGGATCGTCACTAGAGGTCGCCAGCATCGTCGTTTGATCCCCTTGCGCCCTCTGGTGATAGCGGACGATGAGAGCAGCTGGAAGGGACACCACCCCAAAGGCATTCAAGGCGAGGGTCATTGTAAAAGAACGACGATGTCGTAAAAGAAACAACTTCGCGACATAATTTGTGGGTCGCGGTGGTGTATTGGTGGATTCAGTGCCTTGGAGCCGTAGGGTTTCTGGTTCGAATCCACCTCAAGCCGCAACGTAGGGACCTTGAGCAACTCCTTCACTTGCAATTGCTCTTGCACTTCGGCGTGAAACTCCGATGAAGTGTCCGCGCTGCAGTCGGGACCGCCTCTGAGTAGTGAGCTTCAAGGGGTGCTACAGAAATATATAAACAAATAAATAAAATAATAAATAATTACAATAATAGCGTCGGGCGATTTGTAGATTAGCCTGCAAGAGAACTTCGCAGAATTATAACAATTTGGAAAATAAAAGGCGACATTTACAACATTGTGAGTTGCCGGCGAATGTGAAAATATGGTCTGCAGTGTGCGACAAAATTGAGTCGGGAATAAAAGATTCCACCAATGGCATTGAGTCCATACGAAGCACCATGGAACGGATATACGAGAAGTAGGCCTACACTATATAGATGTAGAGATGGAAAACGACCGACGACACCGAGGAAGAAGAGTGTGAAAGGTTGAAGAAAGTCGACTATAGAGTGGCTGTCATAATTGTGTTGTGTGTCAGATGGATTGCTGCTTTGGCCTTCGCACACTTGAGGGACTGCAGTGCAAAAAGGTCTTCACATGGCCTCTGCAGTGCTGGAAGTCGTATACGCGCTAAAGTGCGGTTCGCTATTGGCTATCCAGAAAAGAACAGCCTATCCATCTATCCATCCTTCCATCCGTCCATCTGTCCATCCGTCCGTGCGTCCATCAATCAATCCATCCATATCTATCAATCCACCCATCCATCTAGCCATGCATGTTGTAAGCGTGCTGCATGCTTGCACAAGCTCCACTGCATCTGGCTAATAAGTATCAGAAGTTCAACAGACAACATGCAGCACGATATACAATGTACTTGACTGTTCAACGTTCTAATAACGTATTCTCAAGCCCGCCGGTTATTTTTGCATTTGAGCACAAAGAGGGTTGCTCGAAGCATGAGAGTTTAAATTGATCACGTGATTACCGGCGTTACCGCCTCACTGCGTGGCTCAGAGATGAGGATGATGTTAAGAAAATGATGAGTCATTGGAGCCTGGATTTATTGGGTCGTTGAAGAGTGCGAATCGCCGGGTCATTGGTGTCGTTATCAAGGGCAAGGATGGTATAATGTTTGCAAGGGCAAAGATGGTAATGCTATCAACGGCAAAGATGGTAATGTTATCAACGGCAAAGATGGTAATGTTATCAAGGGCAAAGATGGTAGTGCTATCAAGGGCAAAGATGGTAATGTTATCAAGGGCAAAGATGGTAATGTTATCAAGGGCAAAGATGGTAGTGCTATCAAGGGCAAAGATGGTAATGTTATCAAGGGCAAAGATGGTAATGTTATCAAGGGCAAAGATGGTAATGTTATCAAGGGCAAAGATGGTAATGTTATCAAGGGCAAAGATGGTAATGTTATCAAGGGCAAAGATGGTAATGTTATCAAGGGCAAAGATGGTAATGTTTGCATGCGCCTCGTCATTGATCATGTAAGTAAATGAAGAAGAGCTCTGTGGTTGATGCGTTTCTGCTTCCGGAAATAATAGATGAATTAGATATTGCAATGATAATTTACATAATCATGTTCAATGTTCAATGCATGCAGCAGTGGTTATTGCTTGAAGGGCGGCGCGAAAACAGTCCGAACAATATTATTATTCTCGTCTGCTTTTTTGCGCGGGACTCCGGCGATTTGTAGCACTACTGCATGGAGTTTGAAATTGAATAATGATTTTTAGGCGGGATAGGCCTATAGTTATAAATAAACACCATAGCGGATACTCTGAACCGATTGGAGACATATTATGTTGATGATCTATGATGATTCACGATGATTTATAATGATTTACGATGATTTATAATGATTTATGATGATTTATGATGATTATAATGATTATGATGATTTACAAAGATTTATGATAATTTATAATGATTTGTGATGATTTATTATGATTTACGATGATTTATAATGATTTATAATGACTTATGATGATTTATGATTATTTACAATGATTTACATATGATGATTTATTATGATTTATGATTATTTCAAATCAAATCAAATCAAATCAAATACCATTTTATTAAGGCAACAACCGTAGCACATTGATCACAAAACACAGTTACAACATTAACATTATTCTTTCTGTTAAACAGTATATCATAAGAATAAACAGTATATCATAAAGCAAAGGATCATATACGGGATAATTATACGGCTGAGCACTTAAAGGGGAACCCCAAAGGGACAAGTCCCGCTATCAAAGGTACTCCAATATCAGTCGCTGGCGGAATGGCAGATCAGATAATGTAAACAGATTAAATATACATGTATATAGCTTAACTAATGGTCTCAAAGTAATCATATGGGTGCTGCTAGTCAGTTATGAAAGCAAAAGAAAACAAACTTGAGATTTCCAAACTGAAGTGATCACAATTGGCAAATAAAGGTCAGAACAGCCGCAACAGCTGTGACAAATGGTTGTTAGCTAAACACCAATATATGATACTTGGGTCAGATCATGTACCAGCAACCAGAATACTTAAAAACAGATCTCAGGTTAATACAACTCAATGATCATTCATCAGTTAGATATAACTTATGATGATTTGTGATTTATGATGATTTATAATGATTCAAGATGATTTATAATGATTTATAATGATTTGTTATTATTTATGATGATTTATAATGATTTGTGATGATTTATGATGACTTATAATTTACGATGATGGCTACGACGACGATGAAGATGATTTATAATCACGTACAAGATGACCAGTGATTATGATTACGATGATGGCTAGAAGTTCGTCACGATGATTATGATGGCGATGATGATGGCGACTAAGATGATTGCGGGCATGTTTCGCATGCTTTACGCAATTGACGTCCAGGTATACCCTATACTCTTTGAAACGACATTACATTACACAAGAATACCACATGGTAATGTAACCTCTTCATTGCAGTCTATTATATATACATGAGAAATATATTTTGCTCTACACAACCTATCCTAAGCTGATCTAATCTATTTAATCTATCTAATCCCCTTACTCTATCTAGCCTAAACTAATCTTATATAATCTATCTAATCCACCTATAGTCTAACCATCATATAATCTAATCTAATCTATTTAATTTATCTAATCTATTTAATTTATCTAATCTATTTAATTTATCTAATCAATCTAATCTAATCCTATCTAATCCAATGATAATCACCTGCGTGATGACTGTTCTTATCCGTCGTCGGTTGCAGCAGCAGATCAGATGGATGTCGTGTTCGTTGATGCTGCTGGTGATGCTGCTGCTGCTGCTGCTGCTGGTGATGCTGCTGCTGGTGATGCTGATGCTGGTGATGGTCCTTGGCGCCAGTGGAGCTGATGGTCCCACTGCTGGTCTCTCGGGAGATCTTCTTGCGCTTCAGTTCCGCGATGACTGCATTTAAGTAGGCGTTTTTTCTCCTACAATAGCACAAACATCACCACAAGCATGCAATCCCGTAAGTATACGATTGTACAATTATTTAGCGCCTCTTAAAAAATGAGATTTGTTGTATAATGCTGACTTAAAATGATAATTTTTTACCCGTTTGCCCCGAGAATATCTGCTGAAAACGGGCTTAAAATTCAAAAATGAACGGGTAAATGGTTTTAAATAATATTCTATGTTGAGGAACAAAGACAATAAATAATCGGAGGACTGATAAAAAATGGCCTTTCTGGTTTAAAAATGAAAATATCAGCAGCTATACCACACCTGAAAAAGACTTCTTAGCTGTTTCACACATGTGCAGGTGAATAGACAAAATATATATTACCCTTATCTTCTAACCATTACCCTGACCTGTGACAATGCACGTGGGCGCAGAAACATGGTCTGGGGTCAACCACATATTATACTTGCAGACAAACACAGCGTGCTCCACTTAATTATACTATACCGTCGGCTATCGCGGATATTTTTGCCAGAGGGTGCAAAACACAATGCATGGTCACAGATATTGTTTAGCAAGAACTTGAAAAACACAGAGCAGGAAATTAACAACATCGGTATTTTCATAAAGGTTTCTAAATATGAATTTCTCAGTTTCACTTTTCTGTATATCATTAGTATCCTTAGTACTTTATTGTGATAAAATATTTCTAAAATAAAAAACGTAGTAAAAAAATACGTGCAAATTTTCCACGAGAAAGTGTCCACTCTTGCCCCTAGTTGCGGGCGCCCAAGAAATAGACAAAGTGTCTAGCAGAAAAAGGTCTTCAACATTGCTGAAACTTCAATGCAACTGAAACCTTCATGAAAATAGATTGAAAACGACGATATTCTCGACTGCCAGATCAGTATGTCCTTTAGTCGAACTAATTTCCGGAGCTGTATGCAGCACACTTGAGCGACAACAGCGGCGTTCTTGTGGAGGCTGCAGATTGGGTAGGGGGTTGGGATAGAGAGGGGGTGGAATGGGAAGGTGGGAACATGGAGAGATGGAGAGGGAAGATGGATAGGGAAGGTGGAGATGGGAGTGGCTTCTGGGCGGAGACGGATACAGACTGACGACAAAGAGATGACGACAATGAATTCATTTAAGATAATGAGATGAAAGACAGAGACAGACAGACACAGAGACAGACAGACAAAAAGACAGACAGACAGACACAGAGACAGACAGACAAAAAGACAGACAGACAGACACAGAGACAGACAGACAGACACAGAGACAGACAGACAGACACAGAGACAGACAGACACAGAGACAGACAGACACAGAGACAGATAGACACAGAGACAGACAGACACAGAGACAGATAGACAGAGACAGACAAACAGAGACAGACAAAGAGAAGGAAAATACTACTCCGAACAGTGAGGTCACAAAACATTCTAGGGAGGCAGGAATATAAGGATGAAGAGATAGAGAGTGACACGGAAATGTTATACAGACTGACGGCAACAGACAAACATAGACAGACACGCAGACAAACCCACACACACACACAGAACACAGACAGACAGACAGAGAATCACACCGACTGACGCACAGGCAGACACAGACAGACATACAGACTAACAAACAGATAGACACAGACAGACACAGACATACATTTAGACTGACACACAGACAGACACACAAACAGGCAGACAGATTCTGTATTGTACTGAATGATTAAATATGAATAGCACACCTTGGTTCGACCAATGACGTCTCTGTTGTGACGTCATCGTTGCGCACGGGTGACGATCCTTTCTTGACGTCATCCTTGACGTCACCACTGACCGTGACGTCATCTTCGGATGGTTTTAGGTCAGCGTCTGGCGCATGCGCATCACCAGAGGGCAGCGTCTCGTCAGAGGGACAAACCGGAAGCGGATCAGACGCTGCATTGTGATTGGTGGAAGTGTCAACGATGACGACATTCTCCTGTTCCAGTTTTGCACCTGAGGATGGTGGAGCGTCAGTTTCCGGCGATTGATCGACGATGGAGATGGAGTTGGAGTGAGATGGAGGAACCCTGGGAAGAAGAAGAGGAACATCGTTCGTTGAAGTTAGTTCATCAATTGCTGCTGCTGCTGCTTCAGATGGTTCAGGTGATGATGATGCTCTGGATGCGGATGTTGGTAGTGGTGGTGCTGCTAGTGGTGGTATGATCGTGGCTTCATCGTTCAGTCGATTGGAACGGTTTTCGGGAAGATCGCATCCATCCCCTGCAGATCCAGTCCTCCTCCGCTGACCATCTGGACTGACCTGAGGCAGCTCTGAGGAAGCACGAGTGACCTCCTCCTCGTCGTCTGGACAACATCCGTCGATCAACGACGCGCTCCGATCGGAAATGGAATCCTTCTCAGCCGAGACCTTGACCTTGACTTTGACCTTGGTCGCCGTCTTGCGTCTATCGGATGTTGGCTTCTTCTTCGGTCGACCACGTCTGCGCTTCACCACCACCACCAGCGGAGCAGGAGGAGGAGGAGGCTCTGGGACGGACGCCACTACCGTACGAGACACGTCATCACCGCTTTTAGCCCCGCCCTCTTCCGCCACCCCACTTCCGGTTCCGCTTTCGAAGATGACGTCAGCGCTCAGCGAGACGGTAGAATCCGAATGCGCTTCCGGTTTGACGTTCCTAACGAGCTTACGGCGTTTCTTAGATGGAACAGGAACCGGTTCCACTGATTTGTCGCCGCCGTGTAGAGGAACAGCGTCGGCGGCGTTGCCTTTGATGTGCCGCTTAATGGGGCGGCGTCGTTTGATGCCTTTGTTTCGGATGTTTGACGCGTCCTGCGCTGGCTTCCCGTTCGACAAGCCGTCCTCGCCACCACCATCATCGTTTATGTTGCGCCCGATGTCGTCAGACTCGTCGGCGGCGGTTTTACCGGAAACCTGCAGCGGAAGACGAAAGGATTAACGTAAAGTAAAAGTCTTACATTTATATAACACTTCAATTTAAATGTGTGTTTGTGTTTGTGTTTGTGTGTGTGTGTGTGTGTGTGTGTGTGTGTGTGTGTGTGTGTGTGTGTGTGTGTGTGTGTGTGTGTGTGTGTGTGTGTGTGTGTGTGTGTGTGTGTGTGTGTGTGTGTGTGTGTGTGGTGACTCAGTTTCAATGTCTGTATACCTCATCAAACATGAATGTCATTGATCGTCTCCCTGCATGCCCCTCTGTATCCGTCTTTATGTCTCTGTGTGTGTCTGTGTGCGTGTCTCCTCTCGCTATACGCATATGTCTGGGTCACTATCACTCCACACGCACACACACGCACACACACACACACACACACACCTTCAATCTCGCATACACAATTAATGTGGTATACACATGTATAAATGACTTAATGACTTATATCACCGTGGGCAGATTTGGGAGATTTCCAGATTCAGACCCCCCAAAATGTATAACTTCCGCAAATTTTTGAACTAATTTTGCGTGTTTTCTGTGTATTTTCTGGTTATATTATACGACACTGCATGGGCCAGAGTTTAACGACAGCAGCTTAATATAGCAACCAAGGCCACCAAGGTCTTGCTTCCTGCATCTATGACCGGTCGAAACGACATTATATATTCTTCTTCTTCTGGTTCTCTGCCCCTAGGCAGGTTCGGCTGTCCAATGTCGCCACTCTTCCCTCCGCTGGGCCTTCTCCTTTAGTCTCTGATATCCCATCCTTGTCATCAACGTGTCCAGCAACATCTGTCGGGGTCTTCCTCTTGTTCGTTTCCCCTCCATTTGTCCTTCTAACACCGTTTTCACCAGACTGTCTCCTCTTAGCATATGCCCTATCCAATTCTTATGCCTTTCTCTGATTGTTTTTATCATTGTTCTTTCCTCTCCTACCCTTTCCAGCACTTCCTCGTTTGTTCTGTGTTCCGTCCAGCTGATCTTCTCCATTCTTCTCCACGTCCACATTTCAAACGCTTCGATTTTCTTTATGTCTTCTTTTCTCATGGTCCAGGTTTCGGAACCATACAACACCACACTCCACACCAGTGTTTTTATCATTCGTTTCTTGAGACTTCTGTTTAGCTTTCCTCGTAGTAGTTCTCCTCTTTTCGTAAATGCCTCTTTTCCCATTGCAATCCTCCTTCTGATTTCCTTATGACATTTAGCATCCGTTGTCATCAAGCTTCCCAGGTAGCAAAATTCCTTGACCTGTTCTATCCCTTTGCCTTCTATCTGAATGTAGACTGTAGTTTCTTCTCCCTTGCTGATCTTCATTACTTTTGTCTTCTTGATGTTAATTCTCATGCCATATTCAATTGACGTTGTGTTCAATCTATCCATCACTTCTTATATATTACGACACAGAAAAGCAGACGTAGGAACCTCGATCGTTACTGCTGCCTTAATTGGCGGACACGGGCCCCGTTTCTAACCCGTTACTTCCTTCTTTAAGGACATTATATGCGGCAGAGACAGCATGAACAAATAATTATTGTCCCACGGTCGGACAAATTTATGAGGAAAACATTTTGAACAAGAATGCTTAATTTATGATGTTTAATTTATGCAATGCCATACATGTAAGTGCGGTCATATACGCTCGGATAAATAAATAATAATTATACTTATTCACTTATTTTAGTTTACTCACTTTACTTGTTTACGTACTTACTCACTTTATTGACTTTACTAACTTTGCTTACCTATACTTACTTACTTACTTACTTACTTACTTACATACCTACATGCTTGCTCGCTCGCTTCTGACTGACTAACTGACTGATGTGTGTGCGTGTGCGTGTGTGTGTGTGTGTGCGCGTGTGTGTGTGTGTGTGTGTGCATGTGTGTGTGTGCGCGCGCGCGTTCCTAAGTTATCGACTGCGCCGCCGACAAAACCCCAATTTCTTACTGATTGGGCTTTATCATTGAATTTTAAACTTGCTAAACAAATGAACAAACACACACACATACAGGGTGGCTCAAAAAAAACGTACCACCGGAAAAAATGCGATAACTTCGCTACCGATTGACCTTTTTCTCCGAAAATTTGCCAATTTGCAGGGGAATGAATTTCTCACAATCCCTGAAAGTTTCAGTTAAAACTTTTCATGTTTGCAAAAGTTACAACTGTTCAAACTTAAAATTTCGTTTTTTTGAATATCCGGAGAATCTTGTTCCATTACATGTGATTTCATTACGATTTTTTTGGCAAATTGCAACACATAAAATGATGACAATGTCATACAACCTCACTAAGAGCTGTAGATAAGCTGTTTATTATGTAAGCTGTTAGTATATGGTCATATTTTGTATATTAAGGCCTCAGTTTGTGAATCCGTTACTGAACGTCATGGGCAAAGTTTCTGCAGAGGATAAAATGGGAACTCGGACGTTACGTGAACAGAGACTGGGACATCGCGCGGTCATAGCAAAAGACCCAGTGAAAAGTGAAGCCTGAAGCACTTTGAAGGCTATCTGCAAACGTGTTTATGTAACGAAGGTCAGATGCTGGAAGAGAGGCAGGAAGTTGTCATTTGGTCTGACGGGGGAAAATGTCATGTTCAGGAAATTCGCTTGGTATTTGAAAGGGTTACGTTTGCAAAGCACATCATGATTTCAGTATCAGCTATGCTGGCGTGTGTTACAGCTGCAAGAAAAGACTGCATTTAATACCATTCAGTAGACTAAATGTCAAACTCATCGCTGAACTCTCTTACCCAGACTCATTGAAGACCAGGCATGCTCTAACATCTGGTTTTAATTTCCAGCAGGACGGTGCGCCTGCTTGCTCGCACGGCAAGGCTGATTATGATGACGCTACCTTATTTTTGCCATCAAATGCAGTAAATTTATTGGCAAAGGTGACTAACAAACTCGCCAGACCTTAGTCCTCTTGCTTATCACGTCTGGTGAACTATTCTGGAACGCTGCAAGACATTTCATCCCAAGTTGGAGAACATTGGCCAGCTGAAGCAAGTCTTGCTGCTAATGTGGGGTCAGTTGCCGCAGGACCCGACCAACAAGGCCATACTGAGCTTCACAAAAAGAAGTTGAGCTTGTTCTAAGGCAGGGAGTGGACACTCTCATTATACCTTACAATAAAGTGTAAAACGAAATTCTGAGGTCGTAGTGAAAAGTGATATCATTTGACATGGAAATCTACAAGTGACGTTGATTTTCCGCGAAAATTTGAAAAAACGAAATTTTAAGTTTGAACAGCTGTAACTTTTGCAAACATAAAAAGTTTCAACTGAAACTTTCAGGGATTGTTGAAAATTCATTCCCCTACAAATTGGAAAATTTTCGGAGAAACATTTCAATCGGTTGAGAAGTTATCGCATTTTATCCTGTGGTACGTTTTTTTTAGCCACCCTGTATATCCACATACCCACCCAACCCCACCCCCACACACACACATAACGAAGCACGATCGACTATCAAACTTCTACTGAACGACACGTTCCAGAAAAGGCGCTAGATATATTATCTAAGATAATTTTATCACCTCGCATGGATTATGGATTAGGATGCGCCTCTATAGGCCTATCTTTGTCTTCTGCATGCGTCTATAGGCCTATATATTTATTCCCTGCTTTCTTCCATCTCCTCTCTTTATACTTCCTCATTCTTCCTCTTTTATAGTCATCCGTTTCTTCGTTCATTTCCACAAAACTCAATTTCTATAGATAGGCGCTTCATAAACGTCGTAATAAATTGAGCAGAGAATTATTATAATCGATACCCGAATGGAATTCGCCATTTTCTTTTAAGCGTCATGCGTACCTAATAATATAATGCACTCGTCCCATTAAAAGTGCTAATGCCCATAGACAAACAAATCCTCTAAGATAATATAGATGTATCGTATAAGATTTGCTTGTGATATGTATATATCTACATGTACGTGTACATATATGGGTCCTATATATAATTATATATATATATATTTATATAGATCTATGATATATATATATATATATATATATATATAGATCTATACATTATACACGGACACGCAGCTCCATCATCATTATATATAGACGTCGATTTTGTTGATACGAAAACACGTCCCAGAATACATTGCAACATCTCTGCGTCACGCATGCGCATATCAGTGTCTTCAACACACGAATATATATCTATATATAACTATATATACATATAATCCATTGGCCCATATACTACGTATATAATTATATTATGTGTCTGTTGTGTATCTGAGTGATCTGTACGTATGTATATTATATATATCGAATGTTGTTGTCTAGCTAGATGAAGTGGTAGAGGAGAAAAGCGTCGACGGCTGAGTCTTTATTAGGGTTTACTGTGAACATGCACCATGCACGTAATGTGGATATATGGATGTGGCGCCTTATACGAGACGAGAGGCTGCTGACAAGAGGCGGCCATTCTCAGTGCAGTTGAGAGATGCAGGCCAGATAAGGAGAGAGAGACAGAGAGACAGACACAGAGAAAGAGAGATCGATAGAGGGAGAAAAGAAAGATACAGACAGACAGACAGACAGACAGACAGAGACAGACAGAAAAAGAAAGAGAAAGAGACAAAAGCTGATCGGGTGATCCAAACAGAAAGACACAGACACAGACAGAGCAATATTGAATGAGATGAGAGAAGACGAGAGGAGGAGAGGAGGTGGAAGTAGAAGAAGAATGAGGAGGAGAAGGAGGAGATATGTATCGAAGATCAGACAAAGCAACAAAACAGAATAGGAGAATTAAACTCTACACAACCGTGCAGTATATATAGGCTACGTCTTAATTGTTTTCCGCTGAACAAACGAACTTGAATTGAATGGAACACGAAACAATATAATAGAAAACAAAGCACGTTAACACAATAAGGTCCATGCAGTAGCGGCACCGCGAAAGGTCAGGGCAGGTTATTATTTGACGCATATTTTGCTCTTTTGACCTGCAGAATATATCAGAATATCTCCGTTGACACTGTTGATGCAACTTCTGCTGAAATCGTTGAGGTGGAGTCGCAACTGATAATGTCTAACGGAACAACGTATTATATATATATATATATACAATATATATATATAAAATTTATATAGATCTATATGTCGACCACATAATATCGGAGCAAATAATACTATATTATGAGCAACAGGACACAATAATTATATAGTATTCATATTCATGTACATGACTGTACTGACGTGAGTTCAGATCTGTAACCAATCAAAATATATATATAGGCCTATATGATGTAGGCTATATAGCAGATAGTATATATTATCCCGCAGGCAAAGCGACCACATCGATCAAATTATGTCATGTTTTCATTCACACAGAATGAATGCCTGTATGCATGGATTATGGATACATGTATATTTGTACGTGCGTACAGGCTGCTGACAGTGTTTCATCTAGACGTCTCTAGACGTATCTGGGGTAAGTCCCCCCCCCCCCCTCAGGAACAACAAGGCTCCCAGAAAAAACCTTACAGCTGCTTTTTACATTGTGAAGTAAAGAGTTGTGCAACGGTTGAATTTAGAAATAGACGATAAAATTAGATGGTTATACACACAAAAATCATCAGAAAAAAAGGGAGATGACAAGAGTAAAAAACTTCCACTGGTCATTCACTGGTCTCAGCGGTTGGCCGTCCGCCAAACGATGGTTTGTCCTCCCCCCGCTTCGCCACCCCCACCCCCACCCTCCGGATGCGTGTTGTTCCACAGCAAATCACGTGCGAACAGCGCACAATAATTACTTGCAAAGAATTAGCACTGAATGACCTTTGCCAGATCTGATCTCTGTCGTCTCTGCATGGCATTCGGAGTCGTGGAGTCCTCACCACTGCAGCTGTGAAATCAACCATAAGTCAAGCGATGGTCGTCTATTCAAGGGTCGTCATAATGTTAATTGCTCTTTCTCTCATTCGCTACACCCATTATAAATAAGCGGTGCAGACATTCTGCCCACGTGAAGAATAAACCGTATCGAGACCTACCCTATATCTTTTAGGCAATCAAACATGTACATGATTTGTGTTGTTATTAGAATCACTTTCATCATCACAATTTAATTGTCGTTGTGATTATTACATCTATAATTAAAGATTTCTACGGTCAGTTCATTCATTCATATCGAAAATTATATAGCGCCACCCGTTCAATGTTCTTTGAACGTTTTACGCAAGTGATTAAAATCATAAAACCTCGATCTGTCCGATCGACTTTTTATTGTGTTAGGTTGGGAGCGCCGCCGACAGGTCACTCTTGAATATTTATTATTATTATCATTTTTATTGTTATTGAAATATTAACAATAATAATAAGGAACAGAACAGATCATTCATCATATATATTGTTTCTTTCTCGTCGTCTGTTCTGCTATCACTGTCTGCCTGCCTGCCTATCTGTCTGACTGTCTGTCTGTCTGTCTGTCTGCCTATCTGTCTGCCTGCCTATCTGTCTGCCTGCCTGCCTGCCTATCTGTCTATCTGTCTGTCTGTCTGTCTGTCTGCCTGTCTGTCTGTCTGTCAGTGTCTGCCAGAAACCGCACAAGCATTGCGCAACAGCACAACACGTCATCTTATGCACGATAATGTTCTCTCTGTCTCCCTCCCTCCCTCCATTCCATCCTCCCACCCACATACGCATTATAGAATAGATATATAAGAATGTATATTGACATAATCTAATATAATCTGTAATAACTTATGCATGTATATAAATAAACAGAGACTGCAGCGAGCGGTATCATAGCTTTCGCATAATATAATTATTATAATATGCAAGTCAAGTGTTCGCATGTAAAACACGATTGCATAATAATTATAATTACGACGCGAGTCTTGCCAGCGTCCGTTTGGATGAGAGGCAGAGAGAGATACCTAGAGATACTCAAAGATACTCAGGCAGAGGGACATCGAGCGGAATTGACAGTGGCCATGTATACAGGCACACAGATCTGCGCATGCGCGGCACCGATGAGCGACTAGCGTAAGTGAACGATGGCGGAAATTGATCGGCATATAAGCGATGGACAACGATTCGATGCAAAGGCATGCAGACAAACGGATATATGTGTATGTGTGTATGTATGTGTTTGTGTGTATGTGTATGTGGGTATGTATGTGTGTGCATGTGTGTATGGCATAATTAGGTGTATGTGTGTATGTACATGTATGTGTATGTGTGCATGTTTGTAGTGTATGTGTGCATATGATGGACCATTCTCACACACTCCTCTCCTTCTCTTCCTGCCTCCTTCCCTCCTTCCATTGCCTCCCTTCTCCTTTTTCTCTTTCTCTCATTTCGTATGTATTATATTGCCTTGCACTTGACTGAATCGCTACGACTAGATTACTACGCGATGAGAGAATAAACCGAATCGGATTGGAAGGAATTAGTCCGCCGGACTAGATTTCATTAGATTACAATAGATTAGATTTCATTAGATTACAATAGATTAGATTAGATTACGATAGATCAGATTAGATTACAATAGATCAGATTAGATTACAATAGATCAGATTAGATTACGATAGATCAGATTAGATTACGATAGATCAGATTAGATTACGATAGATCAGATTAGATTACGATAGATCAGATTAGATTACAATAGATCAGATTAGATTACGATAGATCAGATTAGATTACAATAAATCAGATTAGATTACGATAGATTAGATCAGCAAAGACTAAATGAAACGACTGTAGAGTGTAGACCTCTCATGCAGACTAAAGCAGTTGTGTATATCACGTATACAATCGCATACAATGTAGGTATACGTAACGCTTTTGTGAGACATAATACACACAGACATAAATAATATTATACAGTATGCAAACGCAAAGCCCACACACACTCAGACACACATGCACAAACACAAAAGCACGTTCAAGCATGCGTACTTATGTACCCACACATATATGCATGTGCACACACATTCACATATAGGTACATGTACACACACGCATGCGCTCGCAGATAAGCATGCACGCAAGCGCATTCATGTACACACATGTTCATGTACGCGTAAAATAAATACACGTGCACGCATACCCACATACAGTGTACAACACCCACCCAACCGCACCCCATCCACGCACACCCACCCCCACACCCTCCGCCACCACCCACCCACCTCCGCCACCCACCCACCCACCCAGTGGCACCCACAACCGCTACCGCAATTGTATTTTTATTCGATCTTCCGATTATAACGATTAATCATTAAAAATGAATCATTAATCTTCGGCTCAATTAATTTTTTAGACTCATTTTATGATGTCATTCGGTTCATTTCTCCAATCAACATTAGGCCTATAAATATTATGGTGAAATTTATCATGTGAAAGGTGCGAGTGCAGAACACATTGTATATGAGCATTGTAGAAAAATAACTATAAGGAGGTCTGAAGATGATTCACGTTGAGTTGGGTTGTGCAAAAATGGCTCAGCAATAAGGCCTAAGCAAGACTGGGAGGTTTAATACATGTGCACAAAACCCCGGTCAATAGCGACCCGAGTATAGTCCCCTTTGAAGAGGAGCAATACAAATTAATTTAATGAGTTTAATTAGTCTGATTCTCACCCAGATTAGTTTAACGTGGTCTGAAAGAAAAGTGATATAATTTATATGAACGGCGATAAAAAATTTATTGTTTTCAATGCAATAAGGAATTCAGTTAAGTTTTCAGAAAGAAAATACTAAACAAACAGAAGTTAATAGGCCTACATTTTTGGACCATTGTAAGCGTTAGCTTACAGAAATCAAATTAAACGAGTTTAGTACATTAATCGGAGTTAAATGTTGAGAATTAATCAATTATTTTTTATCCAGTAACAACTACCAACCCTAGATTGTATACGTTCTCCGCTATGATATCTTTAACAGAAAACGGTCAACTGTAAACCATGGCGTGTGAGGTAACGCCCTAATTATACATAGAAGACTTTCTCTTTCTTAGGACGTGACATATTGCATGCCTCAGTCTTTAAGAAGAGTCTTAGTGATGGGTCTTAAGATGAAAAGCCCACAGTCATCGCAACCATCAGAGTAACGCATTTACATGCCTCAGTTGTTAGCTACAATGAGTAAACTCTAGCGCTACAAAAATTGTCGGGAACGTATACAAACATACAGGCAAATATATGTGCATAGCTTATATGTGGCGGCACGCACCAAAATTGGTATTAAGGTGATTTTGCAACATATTGAGTTTGATACATCATCTAAAAGGTCTTGTCTCATTCTTCAAAATGACACAAAATGTATTGCTCTAGCAGTCTAGCTTTATTCTAACACAAGATATATTAAGGCAAAAAGTGATCCAATTAAATTAATTCATTCATTAACTTAATTAAAAATTTTGTGTGCATATTCAGAGTATTAAGATAACTTTAAAACTTGTCTTTAAAAAAGGGGAAATAATTTCTCCCCTTCCCATTTTTTTAAACAAAAACCAAAAAATAAATATACTACATGCATTTCCCTAAATATCTTTAATGTGTAATTTCCGACTTAATACCGATTTCGGTTGGGACCGCCAGAAATGTTTACACACACACACACACACACACACACACACACACACACACACACACACACACACACACACCGACACATGCACACCACTCATACACACACGCACATGCACACACACACACACACACACAAACACACCAACACACACACCCTGCTATGACCATGCCCATCCGACTCTAATCATGGCAAGCGTATATGCCATGCCAGCGGTGCGTCAATGTATGACAGAGGTCAACGAGTGCCACACCGACCTTCAATGTGCGCTAAATAAACGACACATAAACGATGAGACGAAAACGAAAGCACACGTGTCTCAAAGCAGGTGACACGTAGACCTCACTGTCTTCGTCATCACACCAATATATATCTGTTAACTATATATATATATATAACACCCCTATAGATATACATCCAAATACATCTGCGTGTTGCATATATATATATATATATATATATATATATATATATACAGTGACAGAGAGACAGAGACGCATTTGTATACGGTATACCCACCTATAATTCCGATTTCCCTGTATAGGCTATTAGAGTGACGTGCCCGCAGTATTTTCAATTACATCAATGATGATGACTATCATCCTCATCCTCATCATCATCATCATCATCATCATCATCATCTTCATCATCATCATCATCGGTTCATGACACCTGCAGCCAATTTAGAGTGATGGTTACGAATAAATTACCCCAATTATCTTTGGCCAATAATCGTCAGATCCATTGTTTTCCTTAGTCCAAGTATCCACCATAATATTATTGCCTGATAAAAAGTGATAATGTGTGTAACTGTGTATACCGGTAGCCTACAATAATTATATTGTCATGATTACATTTCATGCATGATGGTATATATAGTATATTAAAGTACTGGTATTAATCATAATAATTCTATTGATTAATTACTAAAGTTGCTCAATTGTTGGTTGCATCAATTTTATCATTTTTAAGTAAACTCAACTCATTCTTGGAAACATCGAAACGGTTTCTATAAATATATCATGAGAAACCTTTGAATTAATTGCGACTTGCTTCAGCTAATTAACTAATTTTAACTCATGAGCGCGTACCCGATTTATTTCTAATTCCGTTTCGATGTCACAGCTTCTTTTAAAAAAATCTATTTCCACGAAATGCACGAAATTTAATTTACAGTCGACTCTCATCGTCTTCAGCGAGACAGAGAGAGAGAGAGACACAGAGAAACAGAGAGAATCAACAACAGAGACAGAGAGACAGAGACAGAGAGACAAAGACAGAGAAAGAGAAACAGAGAAACAGAGAAAGAGAGATAGAGAGACAGAGACAGAGAGACAGAGGCAGAGAGACAGAGACAGAGAGACAAAGGGCGCGGTGGTCTAGTGGTGGCGTCGTTGCCTTGAAGCCGGAAGGTTCGGGGTTCGAATCCACCTCGCCGCGTAAGGACCTTGGGCAAGTCCTTCACTCGCAATTGCTTAGCGCTTCGGCGTGAAACTCCGATGCAGTGTCCGCTCTGCATCGGGAGCGCCTCTAAGTAGAGAGAGCTTGAAGGGGCGCTATAACAAGTGCACATACAAACAAAAGAGACAGAGAGACAGAGAAAGAGAAACAGAGAAAGAGAGATAGAGAGACAGAGACAGAGAGACAGAGGCAGAGAGACAGAGAGACAGAGACAGACCTCTCCTCATTTCGTTCACTTATAAGCGTGCACCCACGGTTTTGCCGTTTATACATCCAGTCTCTGCAGTGTATTATAAAATGCGATCCCTTTCTGAGATCCTTTCAACGAAAAGTTTCGTTTTTAGGATGCAACTTTCGGTTTTGCTTTCAATGCATCTGGTAACAGGTACGCAGTACAGCAGGTAAATTACATTACGTTTATTTATATACACATGCACGTATACATGTATATACAGTATTTTATACACTCATATATGTATATTGTACAGATATATACAGTGTACACATGGGCCTATTTGTATGCATAATTTTGCATATATGTCAATATCTGCTCTGAGGCAGCATGCGTGCGTGGGTATGAAGTGCTATAGCGACCTCATTTTCTTTGCCTCGGCATATGGATTGCGGATGGCCAGTCATCTCCCTCGCCGTCTCATCTTCCCACCGACAGTGCATGTACGCGGTCATGAGTTACCTACAGAGGGGGCAGGCGAGGTAGAAATCCTGCAGGCGGGATTTCAAGTTTTGAACCCTCGATTTACTGCCTGGCACTTTAACCACTGCTCTACCAAGCAATACCTTTTAACCACTGCTCTACCAAGCAATATATTTTAACCACTGCTCTGCAAAGCAATACCTTTTAACCACTGATCTACCAAGTAATACCTTTTAACCACTGCTCTGCCAAGCAATACCTTTTAGCCACTGATCTACCAAGTAATACCTTTTAACCACTGCTCTGCCAAGCAATACATTTTAACCACTGCTCTACCAAACAATACCTTTTAACCACTGATCTACCAAGTAATCACCTTTTAACCACTGCTCTACCAAGCAATATATTTTAACCACTGATCCACCAAGCAATACCTTTAACCACTGATCTACCAAGCATTACCTTTAACCACTGCTCTACCAAGTGATACCTTTTAACCACTGCTCTACCAAACAATACCTTTTAACCACTGATCTACCAAGTAATCACCTTTTTTAACCACTGCTCTACCAAGTAATACATTTTAACCACTGCTCTGCAAAGCAATACCTTTTAACCACTGCTCTACCATGCAATATATTTTAACCACTGCTCTACCAAGCAATACCTTTTAACCACTGCTCTACCAAGTAATACATTTTATTTTTAACCACTGCTCTACCAAGCAATACATTTTATTTTTAACCACTGCTCTACCAAGCAATACATTTTATTTTTAACCACTGCTCTACCAAGCAATACATTTTATTTTTAACCACTGCTCTACCAAGCAATACATTTTATTTTTAACCACTGCTCTACCAAGTAATACCTTTTAACCACTGCTCTACCAAGCAATATATTTTAACCACTGCTCTGCAAAGCAATACCTTTTAACCACTGATCTACCAAGTAATACCTTTTAACCACTGCTCTGCCAAGCAATACCTTTTAGCCACTGATCTACCAAGTAATACCTTTTAACCACTGCTCTGCCAGGCAATACCTTTTAGCCACTGATCTACCAAGCAATATATTTTAACCACTGCTCTGCCAAGCAATACCTTTTAACCACTGATCTACCAAGTAATACCTTTTAACCACTGCTCTGCCAAGCAATACCTTTTAACCACTGATCTACCAAGTAATACCTTTTAACCACTGCTCTGCCAAGCAATACCTTTTAGCCACTGATCTACCAAGCAATATATTTTAACCACTGCTCTGCCAAGCAATACCTTTTAACCACTGTTCTACCAAGCAATACCCTTTAACCACTGCAGGCTCTACCAAGTAATCACTTTTAACCACTGATCTACCAAGTAATCACCTTTTAACCACTGCTCTACCAAGCAATACCTTTTAACCACTGCTCTACCAAACAATACCTTTTAACCACTGCTCGACCATAAAGCACTCCGTTTCTCTGTGTATGTACATAGCAGGGATCCTTTTGCTGCGGCGACGAGTATACGTTATCGCATGCTGAGTATCTGACAGTACTGACCCACCCACATTAACGTGTCTGCAAGCTTCTATTTGAAATAAACGACAAGAGAATTAAGAGCAAACGTTCAGATACACGCCCAGACAGACTTAGACGTACACAGCAGTATACAAAGACAGCTCTAGACATACCGAGACTGACGATGGCACGCATATCAAGTGTGACAAAGAAATGGAAGAAGAGGTGTTGGGTGCTTTTAATAATATATCATGGTGCGAATTGAGTTTCGTGTTTACAGCTGAACAAGACTTCAGTTGAGGGTTGTAACCAGAGCTGTTTTAAAGGAATTTTTAGAACTGCACATTGCACAACTCCTTCTTTCTTTTCCCATCCTCCATGGTAAATTACTTCCAATCGCAGGACAATGACCTTTTTGCTAGTTTTAACTGTACAGAAGTGCTTTTACAACTGCATAAATCCATGTAGAACTGCACATTTTGTGTACAAATGCGCGTTAAAAAAGCCCTGGCTGCAACCGACACCCCACAGGGTTAAAGTGTAGGCTATGTTGGATGCAGACAAGATTTGAAAGTCGCATCCATTTCTTTATTCGTCTCTTCCTTCGTTCATTCATTCAGTCGTTCTTTCATGTCACATATTCGTTCGTTCGTTCATTCGTTCGTTCACTCACTCATTCACTCACTCACTCACACTATCGACTCGACCCCACGCCCCGCTATACACCCATTAATCAATCCATCAAACATTTCATATAATAATCATACCATCAATTCGTCGTATACATACATTCGACAATCCATCCATTCATCAATTCATCAATCCATCAACCAATCCATTCATCAATCCATTCATCAATCCATTCATCAATCCATTCATCAATCAATCGATATAAATCAGTCTAGTGGGACAGCCAACCAGCCATCCATTCATTCCATCAATCGATCGATCAATCAACCAATCAATCAATCGATAGAGTCAGCAAGCCATCCATCTAACCATCCATTCATCCAACGGATCAAAGTATTTATATAGCGCCCTTTCCCGCTGTCTTCTTAGCAGCGCTCTTATTCACCCATTCGCTGCAGGCGACATTGGTCTTTGCCCCTGCTGCTGCTGCTGCTGCTGCTGCTGCTGCTGCTGCTGCTGCTGCTGCTGCTGCTGCTGCATAGAATCCTTCCTCTGAATTGATGATGTACGGCATGCGCATGCGAATCAGCCAAAGATTCGTCGCCAACTTACAGGATACACTCCTCCTCCAGCGACAAAATGACGCACATGATACAATGTCTGTCTGTGTGTCCCTCTCTCTGCTCGTCTGTCCGTCTGCATTTACAATGTATGTGCGTGTATGCGTATAGGCTACAATATTCATTTTTGGGCCTATGATACGTGGGTGTGTACTGTGCATACAGCAACACTAAGTCGCACAGACATCCAGGGTTTCACCGCGGTTTCCCGTCGGATATACACTTCCTATTCAGCTGAGAACCGAAACCGCGCAACAAAACTCGGCGCTTGTCAATTAAGCGGAAGTCAATTTCGTCGGTGATGGCGACATCTTCCGACTGAATGTTTTTCCACGAATAGAGAATCGGATGAGAAGCGAATCTAAGCGGATGAAAAATGAAAAAAGGAAACAGAGAGAAAGATCGAATGCGTGATAAATAAAGTGGCGACGGAATTATGGCCGAATGAAATAAAGATGCAATAAATGAATTACAGAACAAAACAAACGTGAAATGCATGGAGGAATGACGAATAAAAGGGGAGATGTAGTGGAGATTACAGAAAATAGAAGTCGCAGGAAATATAAAAATGCAATATCGAAATAAAAGAACATGTAACTGAATAAGAGAAGACAAGAAAACGATCACAAGTAATTAGAGAATTAAATAAAACCTAAAAAAATAAAAGTGTGAAATAAACTAATAGATTACTACAGAGTGAAATAAAAATAACAAATTAGCGCATGCAGAGTGAAAATAAAACATGACACACATGGCCTAATCATGTAGAGAATGGAATCAAACATGATAATTTTCAGATTTACCTATTATAATATCATAGTGCCTATCTGAAAATCTGTATTTTATCATATGTTTATAATACAGACTGAAATAAAGTGTAGGGCCTAATCATTGACCGGTTAAATAGCGTTTAATAGAGAATAGAATAAAACGCAAATGTAATCACAGAGTGAAAGAAAAGGCATCAAATAATTACATGTAGGTTGAAATAAGACGATGAGAGAGACAGGTATACAGACAGAGAGGCAGAGAGACAGACAGACAGAGAGACAGAGAAACAGAGAAAGACAGACAGACAGATAAACAAAGAGGGGTAGACAGACAGACAGAGACAAAGAGACAAAAAGACAGAGACAGACAGAGAGACAGACAGAGAGACAGACAGAGACAGACAGATGATATCAATTACTGACAGACAGACAGAGACAGACAGACTGAGACAGACAGATTGAAATTAGACGACGGCCTAATACAGTAATCGATATCAGAAACCCGAATGGCGTCGTTTCGAGAGATAAAAATCAAGTATAAATGCACGCAGGACATTGCAGGTGCGCTCTACAATCGCCATGCGGAATAAGCGCCATCATCTCAAGCAATTATTATATCTCTGCAATGCATGGTTATTACGCATACAGTGGCGACGTCGTAAGTCTCGTATAACGCCATTATTTTTCATAGCCTTTCACATAAATTTATATAGCGTCCCTTCAAGATCACTAGCCTACTCAGAGGCGCTCAACATGATACATGATACGGTAGAGCTTCCACCTTGCCGTCTGAGGCACCACAAACATTTTGGATTTTAGTTTACTCGTTAATTGCAAAGCAGAAACATCGACAAGAAATTTTCTTTCAGGGATGATCTGAAACCGCGCCATCTCGGTTGACGGATGAGCCCAACTATATATAATCCTATATATATATATATATATATATATATATATATCGGGCATTAACCTAAGCACTACTCAGGATGTCAAAGCCGTATCGCAACTAGATTATAGTGTAAATGAAAAGGGTAGTAAGAATTACAAAAGCGAAAAAACACAAACGTAAAATAGGCCTAAGAATAACGGACCAAAATACAAATACAGGATTACACTAAAGTCGATAAAAGTTTCCTGCGGAACTAAAGCGAAATCGTTAAATAGAGAAAATAGGTCTATTATCTAATAACCAACATCATATGCAAAGAACAACGGCATAGGGCTATTAATAATATACGCAGTAATAAAGATAGTATACGGAACAACTGTATAGCAATAACGGAATTACGAAATTAAACAATACCGAAATAAAGCAATCAATGAACATTAGAAAACCGAAAGAAAAACAGCCACAATATCGCAACTGTTCAAACTTTGCCAGTGCCAGTCCCAAGCCTGGAGAAAGGAGGAGGGCGACACAGTCTCGTTAAACAGCAACAAGCAAGTCACAATATTAACCGACAAACATGCATATAGCAACCGAATAAAAGAAAATGAAAATAAATCCAAAAAAGAGAACAGAAGCATCATTGGAAAAATAAAAATGGCGAACGAATAACATAACCGGCGATGTCGTATACGAGATAGCTGCAAGTCCTCCGCATACACCTCCCCCCCCCAACAAAAAAAAACAATCCCACCCTCACCATATCCCAACCTTCACTCCTCCCGCTGGTCACCTAAAGACCGAGGGACCATCCGCACCGCTAATAGCATCTATTTATTACATCCATCCATGTACATAATTATACGCGTTTTTATCGAGGAGATAGATCCGAGCAGAGGAATCATTTTCGTCACACCCTGCGTATGCATTATATTGCTGCCGTCTCCCTTCGCGCCGCGCATAAGCACGAGAGAGAGGGAGAGAGAGATAAAGGATTTTCCGTACACAGTCATGCAATGTTCGCCGACGGGCGGGAAAGACGCCAATGGATCTAGACGACCCCCGTACCACACACGCACACATAATATATATACATAGCATGTATAAGATTATATATATATATATGTTATATATAATTATATATTCAGTTATGTAGATTTAGTACCATTCTTGCGCTTATGTATATGAGCCAATATTCATGCTCTACGTTTAATTATTTTCGACAAGGTATTAGTATTACCAATGCACCGTATTATGTGTATTGAATAGACACGTCCCATAGCAAATGCAGACATAATGTAGGCTATAATCCGCTACATACGTGCGTGCGTGCGCACGCGTGTACATGCGCACATGCGTAAATGCGAATATACTATATAGCTTACGGGCGTGCATACATGTAAACAGACACATGAACATACGTAAAATACGTATATACATACATACATTCAGATCTTAACTGCATGGTGGCCCAAATGCCTCTTTTCGTTGTCTCAGGACCACTTTTCTCTCTTGGCGCCTCTGGTTGGTGTGCACTGTGAAGCGCTATATAAATTTATAGAAACAATTAATACAGTACAATACAATACATAATATATATATATATATATTTACATTGCTTAGAAGCACTAAAAAAGCATAGTCACTGCAGCCGTACTTCGGCGGTGCCAGTCCCAAGCCCGGCTAAAACAGGAGGGCAACGCTACAATCATCTTTGCCGTATATTATAACTGCATGCACGGCTAAGCAGCAACTGCATGACGACGTTCACGTGCTACGAAAATTCAAAGCGGATAATATGTGGATAATATGTGAATTTTGCGACGACATAAAACCTCGGCCACATATAATTACGATGTGTGTGACAGAGAGGTAGAGAGACACATAGACACAAAGAGACACAAAGAGACACAGAGACAAAGAGAGACACAGAGAGAGACAGATAGAAAGAGAGCGATAATTAAATGCGCGTGCAGCAGCGGTAACATCTGCCGTCTGTCTTATCGACATATTAGAGGTGATCGATATTACACAGGTACATGTTATTTATACATGCATGCTGTATAATATCTAGGTCTCGTCTGCATGTGCGCCTGTCTTTGTTTTCGTCTGTCTGCTTGTCTGTCTGCGCTTCTGTCTCGCTGACTGTCTCTCTGTCCAGACGTGCGTCTTGATATAAAGTAAAAAGCAATAATAATAAAAAATAATAATAATACCAAATCGACGATTAGGGCCATTCTGGACTGGTTTTTAAACAAGTAGGTATATAGTAATAACGTTCCTGACGGATCCTAAATACCGCGGGGCAAAAAAATAATATAAAAAAATAAATAATAATAATAATAATAATAATAATAATAACAGCATTCAGGGGCACATTCGCACAACTCACCGGGGTCGAGGACGACTGATCTGACTAATTTACATCAGCTTTAGTTGAATGAAACAATTAGCACATTATGCCTATGCTTGTCAGGCGTTCTCTGTTCATCACGCACAGCCAATTGATGTTGCACTGTTTGAAACGGAAATAAATGATTCTTTAATAATAATAATACTAATAAATAAATAAAAAATAATATTAATACTAGTATATAAGAGCATATAAGATTCCATAAACAGTAGTAGGCCTACAGGACGTGTTGATATCGTCGGATCATTGCAGATAATGCAGATAGGCTTTCAGACTCCAACCTCTGACCTTCTTTATAGTCTGTCGAGCCGACATAATAAATTATATGTATATATATATATATACAATTATACATATATGCATATATACTTGTATATATATACACTTGTATATATAGGCATGTGTATATAATTGATGCTGGCGGAAGTTGGCGCGGCGTGTTGTCTGCAGCATCAGCAGCTGAGGGAGGCTGCAGAGCGCAGATGTATATGGTCGGCGCTAATGCTATGCATGGTACGGATGCGGACTACGAGAGTAGATTGTGCGGGTGAAGGATTGAGGGATTGAGGGATGTACGGATGGATGGATGGATGATTTGGTGGGTGGAATGGATAGATGCGTGGGTGGATGGATGGATGATTTGGTGGGTGGAATGAATAGATGGATAGATGCGTGGGTGGATGGATGGATGGATTATGGATGGATCAAGGATGGATGGATAGGTGGATGGATGGATAGGTGGATGGATGGATGGATAGGTTGATGGATGGATGGACGGATGAGTAGATGAATGGATGGATAGATGGATGGAAGGTTGAATGGATAGGTGGACGCATGGAATGAATGGATGGATAGGTGGACTGATTGATGGGTTGATAGATGGATGGACGCACCAATTTACATGTATGTTGCAGCACATTATTACATACACCTAAAATATACATAATCTATAATTAATTATGGTCAGTGTGCATTACATGCATAATTATTAATCCGATGTATAAGCTTTACGTGTATCTCGATGTCGACCCCTAACATTAAGAATCTTCGTCATGTATCTTGTGAGATGAGATGAGATGGAAAATTGGAAATGCGATTAGCTGTTTGTCTTTGTGCGTGTGATCGTGTAATATCGACTCAAAGCACCTCCTCCTTCTCCTCTTCCCCTCCTCCTCCTCCTTCTCCTCTTCCCCTCCTCCTCCTCCTCCTCCTCCTCCTCCTCTCTTTCTCTCTTTCTCTCTTTCTCTCTTTCTTTCTCTCTTTCTTTCTCTGCTTCTCTCTCGTCTTCTCTGTTGTCTTATAAGCGACAACAGACTCTATAGCACCGGTACAAAATGCACGCAGCACACGCTCTCTATCTATCTCTCTATCTCTCTATCTCTCTATCTCTCTATCTCTCTATCTCTCTATCTCTGCCTCTCAAACAGTATAGTATCATGCAGGAAATTACATATTTCGATCGAATTCGACTCACTCACAAAGAGCATATACCGTGTAAATACAGAAAAGGCTTTCCCTGCAGGATGCTCTCATATATACGCACACACGCACGCACATGTAAACACACACAAACAGACACATAATAAGCGGAGTATCACACACACGGACGCGCACAAGTACACACGCACACTTGCTCACACTCACATGCATGCGCATTACTCTTGCGTATATATTAAACGGTGCACTATCGAAAGTGCTGAGCGTACGGATACAATAGTAATATAGGAGTCGACGGTTATAACTCTATAATTGAGCTTAACAAGTTGCACTCGTGCACCAGGAAACCGTTAATGGCGGAAACTTCATCGCCACGTAATTTCAGTCGGAGTCGAAGCGGGAAAATTATTGACGATCTTTTTTAGACCACGAGTTTTTTTGGACCAAAGACTAAATTGGGCGTATACATGCGTGAGTGTGTGCGTGTGTGTTTGTGTGGGTGGTTGTGTGGTTGTGTGGGTGGTTGTGTGTGTGTTTGTGTGTTTGCGTGTGTGTGTGTGTTTTTGTGTGCATGTGTATCTGTGAATATGCACCATGCAAATGCAGCTATGATTCTATAAGCGTACATGTAGGTTGGCACCCACAAATCTCCACATGCAGTGTAAAAGGCAACAACGTATATTATAATTGTCGACCTACAGTGAAGAATGGGCGCGGTGTATTTAATCGGGAATCTACCGTTGAACCTGAACAGAACGCGCTGCGTGTATGCTGCTCTGTGCTGTTCTGCCCTGCTCTGAGCTGCTCTGAGCTGTTCTGTGCATGCTGCTGTAGTGTGTCTCGTGCAAACAGTCGCATTATGTATACATGTATTGTATACTTGCAGTTGCATGGTCGTGTTGGAGTTTGAACGAAATTGAGCCGATTTAGCCGGATGTTGCCCAGCGTATCTCATGAACCCAGCCGTGCGCTTATATATATTACATATTTATACTCACAGTGTCACATATATAATATATTATGTATATATATATATATATACATATATATATCGGGACCTATATATAGATGCGTGGCCTAGAAAATGCGTTTGCATCATATTCATCAATTATAAGCAAGCTGTCAGAGCAAACTCAATGTTTACCCCGGAGCGCCATGCAACCTCTCGTGATATATATATATATATATATATATATACACTGTGTCCGGGTAAAACGTAGACCCCACAAAAAAGTGTCATAACTCGGTCAAAACTTTTAGGATTTACCTGAAATTTTAAACACAGCAACAGTGTCCATATTTACACTCGATTCCAAAGTCGTTTGCAAATATTCGCGAGTTTGTCAAATTTATGAGCGTTTGCGTTGGAGCACCGACAAATGAAACTTTCCAACATGGAAAACCTGAAAGGAAGTGAAATTCAGCTATTCTGGTGCCAAAATATGTGTTTCTTGTTCTCGGACACACGATTGTAGACGTAGTAGGTTAATAGCTATCCCGGGAGACACTCGGCTTCATATCCTGCAGCTGTGGCCGTCCAGCAGTCCAGACTTTGATCCGGAGTACATGTACTGGAGGAGCGCGTTTTTTGTTCACGCGTATTCATGACATCGATAACCGTATAGGCGTAGGGCGCGTCTGTTTGAAGATTGGCAGTTGTTTAACTAGGTGATCATCGACAGGACCATCAAACAGTAGCGTCTATTCTACGGTCGTGTGTCCGTGAACAAGAGGGACATTTTGAACAGCATATTTAGCTGAATTTCACTTCTTTTCAGGTTTTCCATGTTGGAAAGTTCAATTTGTCGGTGCTCCAACGCAAACACTTATAAATTTGACAAACTCACGTATATTTCTAATCGGTTTTAGAATCTCGTGTAAATATGGCCGCTGTTGCTGTGTTTGAAATTTCAGACAAATCAGAAACGTTTTGACCGAGTTATGACACTTTGTTTTGGGGTCTACTTTTTACTTGGACACAGTGTATATATAATTTATGTATATAGCCTACAGTATACACATGTATGTGTAGGCTATATAGGTGATATCGCATACGTGTAGACTGTACGTGTTCATGAATATAGTTCCGTATACACCTCTGCACTGTCTGCAGTCCTCTGCTATCACGGTGTCCCGATGAAAAGTAGAACCCTACAAAAAAGTGTTGTAATTCGGTCAAAACTTTTAGGATTTGTCTGAAATTTTCGACGCAACATCAGTGACCATATTACTACCAATTTCTAAAACCGATTAGAAATATTCGTGAGTTTGTTAAGTTTATGAAAGTTTAAAATGCAACACCGAAAAATTGAACTTTCCAACATGGAAAAGTAGAAAGGAAGTGAAATTCAGCTATAATTATGGAGCTCAAAATGTCCCTCTTGTTCACAAACACACGACCGTAGACGTAGTAGTTGCCCCGGGAGACAATCGGCTTCATATCCCGCAGCTGTGGCCGCCCAGCAGTCCAGACCTCGATCCGGAGTGCCTGGAGGAGCGCGTTTTTTGTTCACGCATATTCATGACATCGATAATTACCGTATATATAGGGCGTATAAGGCGCGTCTGATTGAAGAGTGGCAGATGTTTGGCCATCAAACAGTAGCGTCTATGTCTACGGTCGTGTGTCCGTGAACAAGGAGGACACCTCTGCTGCAGGTTTTATGCCTGCCAGGCATGGCTGCAGATGAACTGCTGTCCACAATCATGTCGACACTGAAAGATTAAGCGACGATCTTCTCCATGCAGTTTATCGGGCTTCATTTGTTTTCTCTTTACATTGAGAAAAATACTGGCGTATACGTCACACTGACCTCTCACGGTTATGACGTCATAAATAACTACATCCGGTGAACAATGATGACTGTTAATTGTCGTCTGCTCGTCTGGTCCGTGTAGGCCTATACGACTCTTCCTTGAATGCGACCGCGGGAAAAATTTTCATGGAGGAATTTCCAAGCATTTACAGACATCATTTTTATTTAGCATGCAGTCGCCATGATCTCGTAACTTTTTAAAGCTATAAGCCAAGGTGAGGGTAAAAGCTGCGTCAAATCAGACGGCGGTCTGTCACGATATATATACAGGATGCATGAGACTAATTGTGATCCATTATTCTCCGTCACGCCAGTATTCATACTGAAATTCATTTGGAGATTTATACAGCGCCACATAAAGAAAAAATAAATAAAAAAGAGGCACTCACGATTACCGCGCGCGCCCAAAAAATAACCGCTTTAAGTTTAGTGAGGAAGGATCCTGCATATAGAGTCCCAGGGTGGAGGCGCATAGCTCAAAACGAAGCCCATTCTAGACCACTGGGTCAACCACAGAGAAGGCTCGATTCTTCATGGTATAGCAATATACGCGAGCAGCAGCAACTAAGAGGACTCCCTTATCAGCAGCAAATATATATATGTATGGTAGTGTCAGTCCCAAGCCTACAGAATTGAGGAGAGCGACAATATAGTATACATGTGTTGTTACGACAGATTTAGACCGCATAGATCTATAATTATTATATAGAGCGAGGAGATTGAACGATGGTGTTTAGACGGGTGAATTTCATCCGAATATATTTATACACATCTTGAAAAGACGTAAATTCAGATTAGTATACATGGACAGTTGGAGGAGTGATGGAAAGACGAGCTTGAAGCCACCTGGATAGATTGGGGGGTGGGGGATCGGAAGATTTGCCTCTGGAAATAAAGATAAGATCCGATGAATCAATTCGGATGGTTTGTGTGCATGCATCAGTTCGCTGCTGCACGGTAGCCGACACGCGCTCGGTTGAGGCGATCATGACTGTGGAATAAAATCTTGATCAAGTCCTCTCTACTCACAATTATTGCTCACGGCTATATCGGATGTTCGTTGGTCATTATGTGGTATAGCGTCCAATCATGCAGTGCGTTTTAATAAATATATAATGAAGCGACGGTACATTCACTATAGTTTAAGTAAACAAAATGAGTTATCATGCAGTGGAGCTCAATATAATATAGGGTATAGATTGGAAAATAAAACAAAAAAATAAAACCTAGGATTTGCTATGAGTAGGCCTACACGCAGAGTACACGAATAAAATAGGTCGGAAGTTGCACCATTGTCATGTAAAATAGGTCGGAAACTGTACCATTGTTAAATAAAATATGTCGGAATTTGCACCATTGTCGTGTAAAATAGGTCGAAAACTTTGCCATTGTTAGATAAAATAGGTCGGCAATTGCACTCTTATGAAAATAAAAAGGGTCTATAGTTGCAGCTATTGAATAAATAAAATTATAGGTCGGAACTCGGAAACTGTGATTAGCCTACAAATAAAAAAGTTCGGAAATTACATTTAACAGGAAAAATAGGTCGGAAACTTAACTATAAAAGGACGTCAAAAAATTATAATTATCGGAAAAAATAGATCGGAAAGTTAACCATCGAATGAAATAGGTCGACAATTGTAAAATAAAATCAGTCGAAAATTGTAATCATTGGGAATAAATAGGTCGGAAACTTAACTATCGAAAAAAATAGTTCGAAAATTGTAAAACAAATCGTTCTTAAATTGTAATTATTGAAAAAAATAGGTCGGAAACTTGGCTATCGAAAAAAATAGGTCGACAAATGTAATTATCGAAAAAATAGGTCGGAAACTCAGCTATCAAAAAAGGAGGTCGAAAATTGTAATTATCGAAAAAATAGGTCGGAAACTTAGCTATAGAAAAAGGTCGAAAATTGCGATTATCGGAGAAAAATAGGTCGGAAACTTAACTATAGAAAAAAATATTTCAAAGATTGTAAAACAAATCGTTCTCAAATTGTAATTATTGAAAAAAATAGGTCGAAAACTTAGCTATCAAAAAGTAGGTCGAAAATTGTAATTATCGAAAAAATAGGTCGGAAACTTAGCAATCGAAAAAGTAGGTCGAAAATTGCGATTATCGAGAAAAAATAGGTCAGAAACTTAAATATAGAAAAAGGTCGAAAATTGCGATTATCGGGAAAAAATAGGTCGAAACTTAACTATAGAAAAAAGTTCGGAAACTGTAGGTCCAATTATCGACAAAATAGGTCAGAAACTGTAATTATCGAATAGGCTACAATAAGTTAGAAATTATAATTATCGAAAACATTGATCGGAAACTGTAATTATCGAAAAAAATTGGTCGGAAACTGTAATAATGAATAAAATAGGCAAGAAATTAGAATTTTAAAAAAAGTGGTCGGAAACTGCAATTATCGAATACAATAGGTAAGAAATTATAATTATCGAAAAAATAAGTCGGAAACTGTAATTATCAAAAAAGGCCGAAATAATAGTCTATGAAGAGCGGTGGTGCATGTAGGCTATGCAATATATGCATAAGTCTGTAGATCTATGTATGAGCACTTGCTATATCGCCTCTTAAGATTTCTACTCAGGCACAACTGACAACAGCATGGACACTAAATTGGAATTTGACGCCGAAGTGTATAAGCATGCAATTGCGAGTGAAAGACTTGCTCTGGGTCCCTACGAGCCGCTTGAGGTGGATTTGAACCCGCAACATTCCGGCTCAAGGGCAACGAACTACTCACTACACCACCGCGCCCCACAATCGACACGAGAGAGGACTTATACCCTCCCTCTCTGACACATATCGAGACTAAGAATGCCTTAGTGGCAAGCACTTCGTATCCATGCCAGTGCTTAAAGCGTGGAAAATAAGTGCCTGCTGGACGCACCTTACCCTTCCGAGAGTAGTGACTGGACGCCCCTTACCTTTCCAGGCTGTGTTGGAAATAAGTGGCCTGACGGCGTTCAGATTTTAAAACAATTGCACGGACGCCGTCCATGACCGTCCAGCCACACTTTAAGCCCTGATCCATCATCCATGCATTGTTAGTCTTAAGTGCAACGGTTTACCCATCGTTTGTCTGTAAGGGTTTGTTATTATCCCTTCTTAAAGACCTAAAAGACTTCTGCGAATTATTCTGCTAAGCTGAAGCGGGTCGAAGATCTAACAAAGACGCTGAGATCAACAGCGCTATATAATCCTTCTCCAGTTTTGAACTAATGGGGACTTAGTCGACCTCACATCATAATAATATACAGAGTCGTTAGAAGTCTAAACGCAATCCAGACGCTTCGAGTTTCCGTTCGCGTCTAATTGGAGAGGTTAAAGCCATTTATTTCGTTCCGACGCATTTCCGACGATGGTACGCAACACCTTCAGGCTCTGCTCGCTAATAATACTCCTTGAAGATTTCATAATCAAATAATACTTCTTAAAGATTTGATAGCTGAACGGACTCGTCTGAAATAGAATAGATGTAAATAGGCTACATTTAATTTGAAAACCAAAGAATAGGCGTGAACTAAATAGAACTATTTTTTTAGTAGGAAAATTTACAATGCTAAATTTTGAATACAAAAGAACATGGTTGAACGGGATAGGACTAATTTGATTAAGAACAATTGACAATATCCATTTTGAATACGACAGATTGGGTTTGGATAAGATAGAAGAAATTACAATAGAATAGGTCGGAACACATCGGATTAGATTAGATTAAATTAGATTAGATTAGATTAGATTAGATTAGATTAGTATCGATGATTGTGAGATGATCATTGATTACGGCGCTCAAGTGAAACGCGACTTTCCGACGCCTCTCGTTATTTGTCTAACGATGGTCACTGGCAAACTGCCAATATTTTCTACCTCAAAGCAAACAAACGTCGCTTTAGCCGCAGTGCGTACACAAGGTGCGTCACGCGTATAATACTCGCTCCCATGTGCACACTTATTGTACCACGTATGATGATTGTACCACAAAAATTGCTTATTAAGTGCTGTAATATGCCAAGCAAGTTTCTGTCCAGGGTAACGGCCTCTGTTGTCATAGACCTTGGTCAAATCGGATCCATGTACACGTACACATAAACATATAATATGTTTATCCATATAATATATAATATATACATAGCACTAGTATATAAATACGTGGCGACAAAACGAGATGTACACGAGGCGTCGGCGTATGCTATCTTATCGACTCAGAGCGGATTGTACGATGTACAATGTACACGCATCGAAATTTGCGCCGTTCGAAGAAGCCGGTGCGAGCCGCATTTGCCGACCGCGGCAACCGGCGCTCTCTCTCCTCCTCCTCCTCGTCCCTCCTTCTACTACTCCTCTTCCTCCTCCTCCTCCTCCTCCATCCTTCTACTACTCCTCTTCCGCCTGCATGCGTCTCTCTCTCATACCCTGTATCGTTCTCCCTTCTCGCACTCCCGCTACCCCGCAGCAGTCGCCGCGGCTCGAATCGACGTCGATAAAAATGCGGGCGATACGATATATAATTGAATCGGATACGCGTAAATTCATCGCATGATGGGCGCCCAGCGCGGCAGCAGCAGACACTGAATTCATGCAATCGTTGATAAAACGACGACGCTCTTAAATATAATTATAATGCTTAAATATATTTATAATGCATCCAGCATCGTTCAATGTACGCCGCATCCTATTAGAAAAGATCGAAAAATATATGTAATATACAGATGGGTGATATGCGTGTGTGGATGCTGTTTTAATAGCGTGAGAAGGAGGGGAGGGATGGTATATGTGCACTGCTGACGCACACGTCGTAACAGGATGTACGCATACATGTATACGGTGGTTGAAAATGGGTCTCTACCATCTCTCCACTGCTTCTGAGAATGCCTGGGTTGAAACGCAATTAGTCGCCTTGCGTGCTAAGATGTGCGCCGATGGCTAATCATGTGTACGGCAGTGCGTGTTATAACCCACGGCTAACCCTGCTACATGGTTTCAATAAAGGCGCTAATGCCACGTAGCATGATGTTAATTACGATAATGACGACAATGACGATATAATGATTTCGATTAGACGCCTGAAATGATAGATAGGAAAGCGAACGCAAGGATGTGATTGAAATACTAATAAAAGCCCTCTCGACTATTATAAGCTTACAGTCTGGAGTCAATTGACTGAGCACATGAAAGTCGAAAGCTAGAAATAGGTCGCTAATCTAAATTGCCGTGTAGCCTATAATACCCGACCGAAAAACGTGGGATAAAATTTCATTTAGATGTAGCCTATGCGACGGGTTACAAGAAAGATCTGAAGAGTACGGAAATGAGCTTTGGGCGAGGGCGTAATGAGAATGCACATCTTTTGTATAAACCGAAATTAGAGATGAAATGAAACTAATGCAGGTGACTTTGTATTGCAGTAGATATGAGAAATAAACTGTCAACGTAGTTCGACGAAAATAGAAGACTTCCAGTGAATACGGGTAATATTTCGGCAACATAGAATATCGAAATGACTGCAAAATGTTTAAACCTCAGACAAAACGGCGTCTTATCAATTATTTTATTACTATTATATTATTATTTTTTATTACTATTATTTTTATTATTATTTCTATTTTATTTGTTGATTTTTATTATCATATTATTTTTTAAAATAAATTTGCAGCGCGCATATAGGTTACACAGGAATGTGAATAAAATTCTTAACTTCTACGAAAAGACAATCTCGAGTCTCTAATTTTGTATTCACAGTCTGTTCTAACTCATTCCAACTCCTCATCCACAGTTTCCGACTATCATAATTTCATCCGCCGTTAGCATAATACTCGCAAGTGCAACCATTCTGTGAAAGTAGGATAAAATTAATGCGACAATTGGTTAGGTTAGAACAGACTGCGACTAAACATTTTATGAGTGCGAAATATAAAAATAGACAATAGACAGCATGCAGCAGGCTTCGGACAAAAAGGTTAGTTGGAACGCAGAATTATTTATTTATGAGCTAGACAAGCAGGAAGAAAGTCAAAAACGTTCCTCAGTGACGAGAGCGATTATAGTTTCTTCCATGTTTGAACGCATGATGTTACCGAATTGGTTCGCTGGAATAGTTGTTGTTCGCGTAAATACGCCACGGATTTCGAGCAGTGTGTCGCTTCGCATTTCATCCTGCATATGCATTATACAACTGCTGCACGAGAAGGGATTCGTTTCGAGGAGTAGCCTATGTATACGGAGTCGACCATTCTAGCCATTTACTTGCACGCGACGTCTAAAGCCGGGCAATTTTGTTCTCGGCGGAGAAAGACCTTTGGGAGTCGTCTTTGCCGTGGACATAGATCGTCAATCACCGTTGGCCCATCGACCATGCTGCAGTTCCGCACCCACCGACCATCAGGCAACGACTAATGCCTATTCTACGGAGATCTGGCGTTCCAGGGATTTCCGACCGCTGTGCCGTATATGCATGCCCAAAATGAGGAACATATATAGTAAATGAGGAGTTTATAGTAGCCTACTAAATGTGTTCGCGTTATCGTTATATGTTCATTGTTCAATTGCATAACTCTACAGTCTACACTGTAGCCGGATGTCAACCGAATTGCTTCAATAAATGGATATTATCGTGTATGAAACGTTACTTGCTGCCTGCTTATGCGATCCACGCAACTTTGTCCAAAAGCTCTGAATTATATAGTGCTGACTGTAAATTTGGGATATTGAAGCCGCTGATTTGGCTGCACGTGTTAGTATAAGCCGTCCAGTGGTGTTTTTTTTCTAGTTATCTGTGCAATGTTTTGACTGCAGTGTAGGCCTACTTCCTGTTCCTGCATAAACTGTACCCCGCAGTCGATCGAGTTGATCGATCGAGTCGATTATACTCGGTCAAGTCGAGTATATATGCTATAGATAGAAAAATCGACGACACGATCGACAATTGCAAGTCTAGTCGATCGTTACTTCCTAGACTCGACTCGGCGTTTAAATGCTTGTTTACTATTTTTTTACAGCTATGTCGCAATATGAACTACATTATAGGCCATGCATATGTGATGTAATTTCGTGTAATTAAGTGCTGTAATATGCCAAGCAAATTTCTGTCCAGGGTAACGGCCTCTGTTGTCATAGACCCTGGTCAAATCGGACCCATCCATCAATTCCGTGTTAGCACACAACTGCAATTATACAAATAATGAATCTAAATTGACGGCTGGTTCTTCCGTATTGGCGGAACTGTTGATGTTCAATACTGTATAGTTTTACAGTGAAAATGGAACGGTTATAAGATGCGTTAAAATGACAAGATTTCAGAAGATCAATGCTCTGCGTCAGTATCGACGATTTTATTTAAAACGTTCAAAAGTCTGTAGGTAGCCTATTACAAGCTTTCTTGATACGGTATAGGCCCTATATACACTTAAAGATATCATATTATCATATTAAATGCTTAAATAGGCCTAACTAATTATGAGCAGTAGCCTAGGCTATATGTCGTAGCCTAGAATGGCTGCCAAATTATTTAAATTCAACTCCTGTAATAACTAATAACTTGTGATCATCCGTTCATATATGTCTACTATATGAATTTTAATAATGCTGCGGTGTTTTAGGCCTAGTTTTATATAGTAAACGAAGATTATAATTTGTATACTTATATAGCAGACAAAGACGGATTATTTTATGAACTTCGCAAACAATAATGAAATTGTATATAATCCTAAAATGCCTATTCAATACTGCGGACAAATTTTATAAATGTAAGTGGAGACTGAGATTATTAGACTACAATTAAGAGAAGGCGGAAAGAATAAATATTAGACTATACGATGGTCGGAAAAAGAATGAATTATTTAGAAGTGAATGCCAATACAATTTCACGAAGGCTGAGTAAGATTGGATTTGTTTACAATTGACGGGCGGATAAAATTTTTATGAGGGTCGGAGGATTTAATTTATTACCAAGCGAAGGCGGATAAAATTTTACGACGGGTGGTAAAGTGAGCAATAACTTAGAAATAACTGCAGATGAAATTTTATGAAGGTCGACGAAGATTTGAATTATTTACACGACGCGGCGGATAAGATTTCATGAAGGTCTATAAGTGATAGCGGATAAAATTGTGCCAGCCGCAAGACCTCAGTCACGTGTAACGTTCCCCCCCCCCCCACCCCCAGTATTCAGGTGACTGCGGATAAAATATTGCAACATACGAAGGTAAGAGAAAATTGCTATCTACAAATGACTGCGGATAAAATTTCATGCATGTCAAAATCTATAGACTGGAATTGTAGGCTAAAAAGCAGATAGGGATAAATAGGCCAAAATGTGTAAAGGGCAAAGAATGATCTGAAAATTTTTGGAAGAGTCTGCGGAAAATGCGTAGACTATAACAATATTATTGTGGAGATTGCAATACGTTTGGCTTAGGTCTACAGTATTATAGATGACCTACCGGTATCCATTTTCAAAATTTAAGTTGAAATTGCATGGCTAAAAGTAAACCCGCGAATCAGATCTCATTAATGCTTATACAAACATCTGAATTGCTTAAAGATGCGTCTGCAGATGATGTTTGACATGAGTCAGAAAAAATAAAGGTGTTTAGGCCTACAATTTAATGACCAACGAGCAGAATATTATGGAGATAAAAATGCAAGTTCCTGCAAATAATGAATTCTGTTAAAGCAGGCATAGCCTACATAATAGGATTGTAGGCCTTTTGACTTGAGGCATCGATACATGTGTGTGTGTGCGTGTGTGTGTGCGTGTGCGTGTCTCGCATATGCTATCGGGTATAAACTGGTGCCCTGCGCTTGGCTTTTAAGAGGCGTTTTAGAAGTCTGGAGTTTATAATATAAACTAGGCTATACGATTATGATTTAACTGACAATTTTGACAAATATTAATCAATAGTAACTTGAATGGGTACAAGCGATTGCAGAGGGAAGCATTCGAAATCCGTACTGCATTAGCAAAGTGAAACGAGCTTGTGGACAGTATTGCTTTTAAACGACTGAAAATAATGATCACACATTATACTGGACTGCCGATCAAAAGAGTATTGTTTGCCTTAGAAAACAATTTAATTCAGAAACGAGTATATACTAAGCTTAAGACAAACCGCAACCGATAAGATTTTATGGAGGGCTGAAAAAGAAAGCAGGCTGTATACAGTTACAAATGAATAAAATTTTTATTGAGGTCGGCATGAAAGAAACCGCAGTTAGGCCTATCTTTATAGAGTCGCGAGACGCGGCGGATTAAATTTTACGGAGGTCGGAAAAAACGACCGTTCGATAAAATTGTTTGGAGGTTCATAAAAGCTAAGGCAAGATGACAGAGCACTAGACTAGTAGACATAATAATAATAATAATAATAATAATAATAATAGGCACATTATATATGGCAAAAGGAAAACTATGTGAATGAGAATGAGTTCTATAGATGCGTCGGAAAAATAACGTACATGTAGGGCCATTGTAGGCCGATACTCGGTATACATGTAAAACCGGTACGGCTGCCGATAAAAAAATTAACAAAAACGTTCGCTTATTATAATAATTCAAACTGCATGACGATTGCGCCTGCAGTATGATTAGATTACGTGATAAAGTAGTAACAACAAATTTAACAGTCGCCATTGCAGAGGTCAGCAAAAGCTATCAGAGTCGCAAAGCTTATGCAATATCCCGTAACACTGCGGATATTTTATTATGGAATAAAGAAGAATCACAGTAAACTATAAATTATAGATGAATTATGCGGATAAAGTTGTTTTGATGGCTCAAATAAGTAAAAGTAGACGATCTGCATAACAGATCCATTTTTTAGCTCCACTATGTGCATTCCTAATGTCGTGACTCTCACACAAGACAGCTGTATATTACCGGAACCTTGTTTTAGGCTTTATGGCGCAAGAGTGAATGCAGTGGCGTAGACAAGGGAGGGATTGGGGGTTAAACCGCCCATTGGCTTAAGAAAAAACGGGTTTTAAAAGCTTATTTGTCCAATTATATAAGAAAACAACAAGCATCCGGCCATAAACCCCATTCCATCAGAAATTCCTGCATGGCTACGCCACTGAGTGAACGTAAGCTTAATGCGGCGACGCGCAATAATTATATGCGATGCGGAGAGAATTTACACTGGGAATTGTTCTTAATAAGACGATCGAAAGGAGGAGTGGAGGGGGAGGATGAGGAGGAGGAGGTGGGAGGAGGAGGAGCAGGAGGAGGAGGGAGGAGGAGCAGAGATTTGCGGAGGGCGTCCGGTTGTGACGTCAATTATGATATGATAGCACTCGCCAGTTTTGCTACCTGCGCCTGCGTTCATTGTAGCGCGTGTATATATAATGTACATGCGCGTGTCTGTGTGTGTATGTGCGTGTGAGTGTGTGTGCCTCTATTATCGTCGATTCGTCAAATGCGCCTCATCTACAGATCGAATACTTTTGTCAGTATATCTAATTATATATATATGTATATAATATATATATATATAATATAATATATAATATATAATATATATATTATATATATAGCTACGGAATGCTCTACACACATTCTACCTGGAAGTCATATATTATGGACTGGCACGTGTATACATCTAAGCACGAATCAACAGAGATTATGTATAGATCTATTACAGTGGTTCCCAACCTTTTTTGACTGTAGGGCCACTTTTCCAAAGTTGGAGGACGCGAGGGCCACTTTTTCTTAGTTAAAGGACATTGGGGGCATTTAGGGGGCCACAATACTAAAATTTAGTTAACTAAAAGCACATAAAAATTGTTATAATTAATTCAAAGTACAATGTATGATGTTTATAGACTTTAAAATAACATAATTTGTAATAGAAAATAATTCTCTGTTCTATTCTGTCCAAATTGTCAATTTTTTCATATATTTTTGTTAATTCTTTGAGAGACGAGTACCATTGTTGAGGCCTGGCGGGCCATTTTGTGAGGCCTCGCGGGCCACTTTTGGCCCGCGGGCCACGGGTTGGGAACCGCTGATCTATTATATACACCGTGGTTCAAAAAAAACTAAGCCAAATTGTTTTGCATATATCTCTAATACCTGATGACATATCAAGCTAAAATTTTCTAAATATTTAGAGAAGTGGACCAAGAATATGATTCCAAAATTTCATGAGACAAAGTTGAACGGATAAAAATATATGAATTTTTAAACTTCATATGTCGAAATTTCAGTTTACAAGCAATTTTCTGTTAGATTCAATAAAATGTTTTCTCATATCTCTAATGCCTGATGATTATTCATTCTAAAAAATTTCCAGATATGTAGAGAATTGAACTAACAATATGATTCCAACAGTATGGTTTTATTATTTAATTAATTAATATACTCAAAATGTCCTCCTTCTACTTGCACGCAAGCCTGAAAGCGCTGGCGACATGCATTACGCAACAGCATCGTCAATCATCCTCTGATCCAGGCCTTCCCACACTTCCAACAAGCGTTAGTTGCTTCAGATCGTTTATATAATGGATTGTTGTCTGGTAGACTCGGTCTTGCATCACACTCCACACTTCATAGTCGACAGGATTCAAATCTGGGCTGTTCGGAGGCCATAATATGGGAGAAATGAAGTCTGGCGTCTTTCTTGTCAGCATTTCGATGATTTCCTCGGCTCTGTGGGCTGGCGCTGTTCTGTTGAAACAGAAAACAGTCTTCTAGGGCTATAGATTTCTGATAACAGGTGGAAGATGTTGTGACAGCAGAATATTGCGATAATATAATCCGTTAATTTTACTCCAGGATCCATGAAGAACAAAATTGGGAACTATCAAGCGTCGAAACCGCAACGAACACCATAACAGACTTAATTGCTGAAAACAGAAATTTCTGAAGATGAATTTTAAATATTCATATCTTTCTATCCGTTCAAATTTATGACATGATATTTTGGAATCCTATTCTTGGTTCAATTCTCTACATATCTGGAGAATTTTGGTATGATTAATTATATATCAGGCATTGGAGATATAAGAAAAACAGTTTAGGTTACTATACCGTTACTTTTTACTGAATCTGGCAGAAAATTGCTTGTAAACTGCAATTTCGGCGTATGAAGTTGAAAGATTCATATCTTTTTATCCGTTCAATGCTATCTCTTGAAATTTTGGAATCATGTTCTTGGTCCACTTCTCTAAATATTTGGAAAATTTTTGCGTGATATGTTATCAGGCATTGGAGATATTTGAAAAACAATTTGGCTTAGTTTTTTTTGAACCACGGTGTACAATAGACTATACATACGTACACGCATATATCATATATACATCGATACATGTGTGCGTGCGTGTGTGCGTGTGTGTGTGCGTGTGTGTGTGTGCCATTTGTGTTTGGGTGCGTGTGTGCGTGTGCGTCCGTGTGCGTGCGTGTGCGACTGTGCGTGCGTGTGCATGCATATGTGTGTGTGTGTGTGTGTGTGTGCGTGTGTGTGTGCATGTGTGTGTGTGTGTCTGTGCGCGCGCGTGTGTGTCTCGCACAATATGCTATCGGCGGCTGGTGGTGTATCATGTATGCATGGTTGCAACAACAATGACCAAGTCATGCGCACGTCTCTTTGGAACAATAATAATTCGACAACGGCCGATCCATATAATGCACTCGCACATATTATATTAGCAACAACAACAGTTATATAGCGCATCCAGATCTCTACCGATGGCCACAATTAAAGAACCTGATACACACGGACAAACACACACACACACACACACTCACCTACATACACACACACACACACACACACACACACACACACACATACATATTATATGTAATGCATCATCCGCATGTGCGAGGCGCTTATCGATATCTGAGCGTATAAGTATTTTATCCTGGCAGTCGTAAATAGACTTGTAAATGCGTAGGTTCGCAGGTAGATACGTCAGAGAGGATCGGCTCGTTTCAGGCTCAAGTAGACTATATTATATATACTAATATATATATATATATATAATTGTATATATATAGGCCTAATACGCCTTAGATGCCGACCCGCTTCATAACAACTGATTAAACATTGACCTATTATTTATATTATGCATGCAGTATGTACAAGCAGACTATACGATTATAACAACTGAGCTCGTAAATAAACTGGTGCTCGGCGGCGGAGTCGACGCTTTACGCACTAGAAATTGTGAGCTCAAAACCACGATATTTATAATGTGTGTGGACTATAATTACAGCACGCTTAGGCCTACATATCGCGCAGCTAAAGCCTGAAACTTACGCGTTTACACAATTCTCTGTATAGATTTAGACATGGATATTTGCTTATATACAGTATACAACTGAAATTTGATAATAGACTACATGGGCGCCCGCATAAATTTTTGCAGAAGGGGGGCAAAACTCGATGGTCCCCCGCTTAAAGTTTTTGAAGCAAGAGCCTTGAAGAGGCTAAAAATGCAAAGCAGGAAATTAACAACATACATTTGTATTTTTCATAGATGTTTCTTAATTTAAGCTTCTCAGTTTCACTTTTTTAAATTTTTAATTATGAATAGAGTGACTTTAGCGCAAAGAATTTTTTTAACAACCAAAAAGTAGTAGTTAGAAAAACAGGTTTCAACTTTCCAAGGGGGGCAAGTGCCCCTCTTGCCCCTATGTGCGGGCGCCCACGATAGACTCCTTACAAAGCAAATCAGACGTGAAGTCGGACAACCATTGAGAGACATGAATACACTGGAACGGGCAAGTTTTAGTTTCAAGCGAAAGATAGGCTCACTAAGAGAGTCACGAATTACATGCATGAGATGGTATGCGCAGTTTCAGACGGAGCGACAAGCAACTGTAAATGAACGCCAGTGTCACGTGACAGAGTATCCCCCAATATAGTCTGCCCACCTGAGACTCTATTTCGAGATATAGATTCTCCCCGGCTGCAGGGTCTGTTTCAAAATAAATTCACCACAGGAGACTATAATAATTATATTCTAAAATAAAGTCTCCGGGAGGGCAAGAATATTTCATCAACCGCTGAAATAAAGTTGTTCAAAGAAAAATAGACTATAAAATTATATACATATATAATATATATATATATAAAGTCACATGATATTTATAGCTATAATTAGGCTTAAGCATGCAGGTAGAAACGCTTGTTTACGTTGCTAAATTAATTAAGAATTCATCCAGGGGAGACTCAGTTTCAGGAGTATCCCTAAACTCTTTATATCGTGACACCGCAGCCAAAGACAAGACATGTACCAAAAACATTCCTGTAGCCTATACTATAATAATGCGCATATAATTCCCAAGTTGTGGCTATAGATAATTTATGGCTACTGGATAAAGGTCTGCATGCTGTTGTTGCTAATAATTAGGATACCACAATGGAGTGGCATTGTCGACTTTGCTACAAGACATGCTCATGACCCAGTGACTTATTTCAATATTCGTCTGCTTTATATAATAATAATACAGGAGTCACACATTGCGGATAAACCGACAAAGTACATATGCGCCTTAACGCCATTTTGATTGACAATGAAGCCATCTGTTGTGCAATTGGGAATGCGATGATGCCACTATAAATGAATTTCCAAAGTTTTATGGCCATGCAATCCGCACACGTCGTGTACAAAAGCGCAGAACGTAAACCGGAAATTTATTTTAGTGGTTAATTTCATCGCACATGCGACAATGACCACTCAATCGGCCATAATGACTTTGGTCAGTCAGGCTGTCGGCCAGACAACTGGACAATTATTGTACGGTTGACTTGATCAATCGGTCATTAAATCCATCGGCCCGACCCGGCCAGTCAAACGAACAATTTTACAGTTGACTAGTCAATGTCATTAAATCCATCGGTCAGTCAAACGAACAGTTTTTACAGCTGCCTGGTCAATCGGTCATTAAATCTTCGACCAGTCAATCAGACAATTGTATACGGCTGACTGGTCAAACCGTCAGTCAATCTGCCGCCAGTCAATCGAACAGCTGTACGGTTGACTGGTCAATCGGTCAGTTCGGTCTCTGAATGAGGTCATCGCTTGGTTCGGTCATTCGGTCTATATATATATACATATATATATATATATATATATATATATATATATAATATATATATTTATATATATATAATTATATATATATAATTATATATATATATACATATATACAGTGTGTATATATATATATGTTCGTATAATTATAGACAACATCGATGAATCGTTCGGTCATCAATCGGTTCCATCATGTCTGGCATATCCATGACGACCGATGAGGAGGGGGGACACCGATGACGACGACGACGACGCCAGACGTCGCCTCTCTTCCTCTAAGACCGACTGAGTGCGCATGCGCCGACGCATCGGCTGCATGGAACGTGTGCACGGGACAATATTTGCGAGTGACGTTAAATCCTGGATTTGCAGAGACAGACAGAGAGGGGAAGAGAGATGGGAGAGAGGGGAAAGAGGGGAGAGAGGGGAGAGGGGAAGAGAGGGCGCTGTACGTCGATGACCGAAGACAGACAGGCGAACTTAACGATCGCTTTACTTAACCCTGTCGGTCTGTCTGTATGTATGTCTGGTCTGTGTGCCCGTGTGCGTATCTGTCTGTACATCTGTCTGCATGCCTGCCTGTCTGTCTGTCCAAATCTGTCTGCCTGTATGTCGGTCTAACCGTCTGTCTGTATACTGTATAGGCACATGCTTGTCCTGTCTGTATGTGTCGCCTGCCGGTCTGTTTCTGCATGTCTGCCTGTCTGTCTGTTTGTATGTTTGTGCACGCCCACACTCACGCATACACATGCATGCACACATGCACACGCACGCACGCGCGTACAGACACGTATACGCACACGCGCGCATGCAGGAACACACAAACAAGTATACATGCACACAAGCACACATACACACACCATTATCTAAACAATGGTAACGAATGATTTTACCGACAGTTGAACAAAGTCAGCGTGACATAAATTCTTATTTACACTCAACTTGTCGAAATTTCTGAGACTAATGGTCTTTTAATGATGAATTCTCGGTTGAGAGCATGCATGCAAGCATTATACGGCAGTAATCAGACATGCTGGGAAAGATCATACAGCGCTAGAGAAATAGGTCGTCTCCAATCTGAAACATTTCATGCTACAGGGCAACATCTGTAACTTTTTACTTCGTGTATAAATAGGCTATATATTTGAAGGCGCCAAAAATCGAATGCGTAGCCTACACTTTAGCTCTACTGTAATTTTTTTTATGAAGTTGCTGAAATGGTTGAAAATTGTCGTCCCTTTTGTGTTAGGTATACCGTATACGCACAATGCATAGGCTACAGAACGGGTTTGCCTATATATATATATATAATATATATATATCTGTATATGGATAGATGTGAATACTAATATGCACGTGTGTGTGTGTACTGTGTATGTAGGTCCATGTAAAACGAGGACACGAATAATAAATGCCATCGACTTGCAATTAGCACAGGCGTTACGTGCGTCTTTCCATCCCTCTCTCTTTCTCTTTCACCATCACCGTCTGTCTGTGTGTCTGCGTCTATCAGTTCGTCTGTAGGTCTGTCTGCGTCTGCTTGTCTGTGTATAACTGATGGACAACCAGGTCGCCATATTATATACATGACGCGTGCAAATACATAATTATACACCGCACCCATAATTACCGTATATGCGCCATACCGTATAGGCTACGTATACGCGGTCTGTATCAGTTCAGCCTCATATATAGTGCGTGCGTATGCGCGACGAAACTGCTTACACAAAGCAAGCATGTCACAGCTCTATCATTCCATGCAAGGACCGAGCTCTGTCTGTCTGTATTTCTCCAATCTATATCTGCCCATCTGATTGTTTGTCTATCCATGTCTGTGTGTCTGTGTCTGTGCGTGTGTCTGTCTGTCTGCATGTCCGTCTGTCTGTTTGCTTGTCTGTGTGTCTACCTGTCTGTGTGTCAAGCGGCTGCCTATAAAACTGCCCACGTCAAACTATGCTATGAGCATCCTACACTCTGTCTATAAAGAGAGAGAGATATATATATATATATATATAGTCTATGTATAATTATTTTTATAACCGTATAGAAGTATACGGCGTATAGATGTGTTTTTATGGTCGATGCCAGCGGCATAAAATTTGCATGAGCAAGCTGCTGCTGGTCACTATTATTATTAAACACGACGAAGGTTTTGCTCCCTTATATAGACAGTCACGCCATCGGATCCTATGCATGCAGTCGTATAGGAACGACTTTACTAACATGCAGACGACACACACGCGCACACACACACGCGCGCACACACACGCACGCGCGCACACACACACACACATCCACACACAGAGACACGCGCGCGCGCACACACACACACACGCACGCACATACACACAGTCTATATTTAATAGACAGATCAATATAATTATGATCTCAAAGAATTGAGTGTTGTGTCGTAATTATTGTATCTATAAGTTTATAAAGCGCCTCTCACAGTGCACACCAATCAAAGTCCCTTCCAGGGCGAAAGACCCACTGAAATTACTTAAGAAAGTAGATTTTGAGAATGCGAAGAGATGTGCTTTCGGGTATCAACTAATAACAAAGACCATGTCAATGGGTAGAGCTGATTCCAAAGTGCAGGACCAATGAAGACAAAAGTTCGAGTTGTGGCCAAAGCAGTCGTTGCTCGAGCGGGACAAGAAGGTCATGATTATCGTCTGTCAAGTGAAAAGGACGAACGAAGAGAAGATACTGAAGTCGCAGGCGGATGGGGTGATCACGAGGGTGATTGGGCGATATATAGGCTAGAGTAACACTGGTCTCCTGGGGATGTCACGGAGGGATAAGAGAACAAACGAATCAGGCCTACAGGAGCTATAGGAGATTTAAGATGGGACATGTCATTAAACGAAAGAATCACAAGACAAAAATTGACGTATTGTGGTCACGTGATGCGTGCGGATGGTCTGGAGAATCGACGATGTTGGCGTGTGGAGAGGGGAAGATGAGAAGATAATGACCGAGAACTATAGTCTATATGTGGATGGAGGAGGTGCACATGCAGCAGAACAGCGCTGAATCCCGAACAGCTGAGAGAGGCGACGAGGAATATAGGAGAATGGAGAGGACTTGTCATGACGGTCGCTAGGGTTCCACGAACCGACAGCACAAGGTGACAAGATGAAAAGCAGTAAATCAAAACAAAAACCTTTATCAGGATACGATCAGAGAGAGGAGCCAGTGAAGGTGATCAAACATGAAAACAAATATGTGGGACGGGCGAAGAAGTAGGGCTATTATATTCTGGTATGGCAACTGCATTGAAAACGGACTGAAGGGGGAGACGAACTTTTGGGAAGCCCAAACCAAGAGGAAATTGAAGTAAATCATTATATGCACGAGTTGTAGGCTATATTATAAGTAGGTTTAGTATACTTAGTTAAATGCTTTACATTATTTGCATATAATATTATTATTATATAATATGAATAAAATGTACAGCATTGTTAAATTGCATCACCAGCGAAGAACACCAAGCAGACGAGAATAAATAAAGACGAGAAAACGTCATTAATATAAATTGACCGAGGCATATAATATGTCCGACAATCTCCCTAAAGGTGAAAGGTCAATTTAAATGCTCTCTCCCTCCCCTCGCCCCGGATACTGCTAGAATGGTCTCCCGAGTATCCACTGCATGGGAAGGATCTGTTTCGAAAATAGAGTTCCCAGAGGGAGGAGACTTTTAGACGGAGACCGTGAAGTAATAAGACGTCGGTGTCGCGTGACAGAGTATCCACCCGTAAAAGTTCCCCTCCCCGTCCTCCCGAGACTTTATTTCGAAATAGATTCTCTCCGGCGGATCTGTTTAAGAATAACCACCCCTCCCGTATATTTTATACTCTGAAATAAATTCTCTGGATGAGAGAATATTTCATCCGCCGTTGAAATAAAGTCACCACCTGTTCAGCGTGAAATGGCTGCATCTATAGTCACGCAAAATTTACAGATATAAGCAGATTAAACCAGGGCTTAAAGTGTGGCAGGACGGTCATGGACTGCGTTAGTTTACGTTGCTGAATTATTTAACAAGAGCACAATACGTTCCCAAATAAATTATTATCCTTTGTATCATGAAAATTTCTTCCAACACAGAGTTTCAGCCAGGAGAGACTCTGTTTTTCAGGGACGGGAGACTGGTTTTTTTATTGGGGGCGGGGGGGGCAGGACTTTATAGTGACCGGCTCATAGCCGGAAAACACGACTAATTTTGTTTAACGAACGAGAATGAATGAATGAATGAACGAATGAACAAAATAAACTATGCAAGGAAAATGGCGCCGATTCGAATCTAATTTATTACAGTCGATCGTGCGTGCGTGATCGTTCGCTACCACTGCAGTAATCCATCAGATGAATCATCTGCAGAATAAACATCGTTATTATGTGTAGCCTACTGTAACAGAGGCATGGCAAGTCCTCATCAACATATTTATAATAGGCTATAGTCCTTATAAATGTATGACGACAGGAGTCTTAATTAATTACTTGCTAATCGACAAGTCTTAATGTATATATATACACAATTATACATATATATATATGTATATATATACAGCAATTCTATATGGACCTATTATATCTAATCTATCCGGTTCTTGATTGGTCTTCTTCGCAGATCGATAACACGTGATGATATCAAAAGCCGTTTAATACGATCTCTCGACTCTTCACGAGTCAATCGCCTCTCTCCGATATATCTTCTATAGCATAGAGCTCACCGTGTATATATATATATATATATACACCCACTTAGACTATATATAATATGTTATACATCGTACTTCCATGTATTATATAAATATATATATATATCGGCATGGATATGTATGAACATAATATGGGTTATGTCTGTATGTGCGTGCGTGTGTTTATCGGTGTATAACGTGTGATGTATTTAGACGAGCATTGCAAGCGATGGCCTGCATTATTATAATATACTGCATGCCATACGGTGCATGTCGACCAGCAGCAGATGCAATCATCACACTGCTGCTGCTACTGCTGCTGCTGCTGCTGCTGCTGCTCTGGTCTCTGTCTGCCTGTCTGTCTGCCCGTCTCTCTGTGTCTGTCTCTCTGTGTCTGTGTCTCTGTCTGTCTGTGTCTGTCTCGTCCTCATCTCCGGTTTGCTACTTGGCAGCCAGCCAACCGACGGTCTGACCGCAGTGGCCTCTGCTGCAGTTTAACTTATTCGATATACGAGGCCACCATGCACCACCGTTTGATTTCACGGACCACACCAGCAACCCACTCGCAATACACGCCTCGTAAAACCCCGTGAACACAGACAGACAGACAGACGGACGGATGGACGGACAGTCAGAAGACAGATACAAAGACAGACACGCAGACACACAGACAGACAGGCAGAAGACAGATACACAGACAGACAGGCAGACAGACAGACATCTTCTAGCAGACAGACAGACAGAGTCTGACAGACATACAGACAGAGTCTGACAGACATACAGACAGACAGATGCAGACAGTATGCACACACACATACAGACACACACATACACACAGACACGGAGACAAACCGATTCAGCAGAAGTGACATTGAATAGCGACAGACACATGTAAGAGATCGACACATATTAAGGTTGATGGTGACAGACAGTCAGACAAACGAAGACAGACAGACAAACACAAAGACAGACAAACGTAACCAGACAGACAGCGATGAGGCTAGAAACCCGACTACAGTCAGACATTTTTTCATTTCAAGTTAAAAACATAATTATTATCATTATTATGCTGCTGCTGCTGCTGCTGCTGCTGCTGCTGCTGAACAGCGTTTGCGTGATGCTACTACGATCTCCATCTTTCATATTATCTACAGGGTGGTCCAGCATAAATGTCCCGACTTTGAACGCGTATAACTTCCCCAATTTTTGGAATTTATTTATACTTTATGCGTCAAATAAAAGGTATTTCACTCTAGTATTTGCACTTAAAAGATCGAACTGGTGCTTGTATAGGTTTCAATTATATGCTTGGAACAGTGCTGGCTACCATATTTTGTTGTTTTATATGGCATAATATGGCGCCGTTTTCCCGGGATATTCACAAATCGTTTTTTGCTAACGCGCGCATAGACACAATTATTGTAGGTGTTTGTAGGAGTCTCTCCCATAAATATCCTCTTTTCGCTAAATCATTTTCTTTCAATTTTATCAACAGCCGTGCGCACTGCTACGCGCTGCTTTTAGACGCAAAGAAAAGGCTGCCTCGCTATAGCCGTTTCTTTGCGTCAGTGTTTTAGTGCTGTTGGACATCACGTTGACAAATAACTTTAGATCATCTTTTAGGATACGGTGTTTCTAGGACCTGTATCGCGCGGAATGACCTGGAGAGATTTGTTTATAGGGCCTGCCCGGGTCATTGTCTTGACGGTCGATTTACTCGGACACAAGAGCAATGTTAGCGGATATTAACGCCGTAATCCCCATGCTTTACTATTAGAAAGTCGTGTATTTGTCAATTTTCCGTAGCAGATAATTCAAGGTATTGTTTATTTTATCCACTGTTAGAAAATTGGTTAATCATTTCAACCAAATTAAATTCCTTATCAGTTCTGAAAATAATATTAAGATCAAAACGCCATCACCGTCTGTCAACGGCGCCAGATCGCGTCATATAGAAAACAACAAAATATGGTAGCTAGCGCTGTTCCGAGCATATAATTAAAACCTAAACTTGTACCAGTTCCATTTTTTCAATGCAAATACTAGAGTGAAATACCTTTTATTTGACGTATAGAGTATAAATAAATTCCAAAAATTGCCGAAGTTATAAGCGTGCAAAGTCGGGACATTTATGCTGGACCACCCTGTACATCTATCGTCTCTTCTCCAGTCTCTGCAACTTCCCGCAATGCGCAAGCAATTTCCCGCCATTAAACGCATCATTTATATATATATAAATAATATAATATATATATAATTTAATATGGCATTATTATGTACCATCATGCAAATATACCAATACATACACACATGTATACAATATAATATATCCTACATTTAATCCTAGTAGGCCTATACATAGAAAATATAGTGAATCCGGTATTTTTGATTCAGAGTGTTATATGCTCACCAATATACATAATATATATATATATATATATATACATATTTATTTTTTATATATAATATTGTATATATACATATTAATGGATGCGCTGCAGTTGTATAAATATATAATGGCCCGCAGTCATGATCCGATCTGCGAGTACTATTTTCCCTTGTCAGTATATAGGAGGCGCCACTCGAGCTGACCGCCGCCGCCGCCGCCGCCGTTGGATTAACTGCAGCCGCGCATGCGTCCATGTACGTCACACTACTTGGACGATTTTTATAGCGCCCGCATCGGCGTGACCCGTCCCTAAGATGTCGGATCTAATCTCGAAGCGCGTTTTATTATATAGCGCATGCATCAAACGGTTCGATATCTGAAGCGGGTAGACTATACACGATGAGGCAACTTCTATAGCGCATGCATGCAGCAAAGACGATAAATCCGCAAGACGTCTGACGTGAAGTACTACAGTTTTATAGCGCAATTATTCCGCTGAATTGATCGCACGCTGCACTGCATGACTACTATCGTTCGGCACATGCAGTTCCGACTGCAGTGAAATGGATTGCTAATCGTCTCAATTGTCTTAATTTCCATTATTAATTAAGTCTGATGCGAAAGCTATTATGCTTTATTTAGCGCCAATTAAATAAGCCATTCTTCCGACTACAATATTTATAGACTTTGAAAATGTTATAATTATATCTTAAACGGATTCATTCGTAATTCCGATAATTTGAGTAGTGCCTTTACAAGAGATGACCTACTCAGAGGTGCTCCGCTTACGTGTAATCCATGACCGATGGGTAGGGGTGTTTTGGGGCAAGTTGACGACGGGGGCAAGATGATTGTTGCGCTATAAAATTATAATGAGACGCACGACACATGAACACAATTTTCTTCTTTTGTAGCCTATATAGTGTCGCTCTATAAATGCCAGATTAGAAATGCAATTATATAGCGCGTGCGTATTTTACACCTCAACCACACGCATTCAGCAGACGAACGAAATCACGGAATAAATAATACGAAGCAAAACATGCATCTCGGACTTTTTCATGGTAGGCCTATTCTTTGGAAATTTCTTTCTGATAATATTGTTAGATGCATTCATCTTCTCTTGTCAGTTAGTTGTTACGGATTAAGCTACAATAGAAGCACTATGTCCTATCAAAATACCATGTCGATCCCCAATGGTGGCGACTGTTATGCAATTTCAGCACGACACGCCAGGGTTAATGTTCAGTCGGCCAAAGAAATTAAATGTTAATAATATTAAAACTTCACAAGAATTTTATTCAGGTCATACGGCATGCAGGTCAAGAGTAAAACGCGCAGGTCAAATGCCTGTAATTATAATAGAAGAGTCCAAAGTCCACTACATGGGGTCTGTAGTAGGTATAAAGTTACAAGACCTGCGTCCCCTTCCCATGAAATACGATGGTCCGTTAACTTCCAATGCCTCGTGACAGAGGCTTAAGCTACAGGTACGTGGTAATTAAATTTACGATCAATTAATTATTAATCGTCAAATTTCCATAAGTTAAAGCACAAAGCGGCTTCATGTAGGTCAGTCCTATGATTAATTGAACTATAAGCTTAGTATGACTGTTAACGACCAACCTGATCATTGATCAACAATATTATTAAGAAAGGCCGCTCGATAAATGAATAATAAATAAGTTATGACTGAACGCTTGTTGTTGCCACATCAAATATTACTACTCAGATGCGCTCCCGACTAAAATCGCGGACACTGAATCTGAGTTTCACCAGCAACTGCGAGTGAAAGACTTGCTCATGTGCAGCGAATGAATGGTTATGACCGACTGCTATGACTGATTGACTAACTGAGTGACTGATTTATTGACAGGTTGGTTGACTGGCTGACTGACTGATTTATTGACTGGCTGATTGATTGACTGACTGACTGATTTATTGACTGGCTGATTGATTGACTGACTGACTGACTGAATGAATGAATGAACGAGTAATTGAAGGAATGAAGTGAACGATTGATTGTTTGAAATCATCATTGTTATGAATTAATGAATGCTTTTAAAATGCTATGGGAATGTACATACAACCCACTATAAAGGACAAACACAATATAGGCATAATAAATAATCAGAGTATACATGTATGTAGGCTTATCACATCCAGATTGTCACGCATAATATAGCGCCATGGGAGAACTCGCCAAAGGCTGTGAAGAGCGGTTCACTCCTTCCATGGGGGTGGGGGGGTTCAGGATAGACGAATCCATACAATAGCCACATGCACACAGCTTTTCATACGAGCCACTCAATTGTTATAGTACGGTAGCTTACCTGGATTAGAATTTATCAAATGAGATTATATACCTGTGTTGTGCAGGATTCGCAGAGGCACCGAGGTGGCGTGGACGACAGACAGAGTGTCCCACTGGCCAGCAGGGCCTTCAGACAGCGTCCGGCGTGCTTGACGGTCCGCTTCCAATCCTTGGCCGCCCCTCGTCCACTCACGAACTGGAACTCGTTCGGGGTCCACCACGTGTTTCCGGTGCGGATGCACTTGCTGCGACATCTCTCGCTGACGACGACTCGAAGTTTGTAGAGGTAGAGCCGACCCTCGTTCTTGCCACACGTCACCACGATACTCGTCTCCGCGTCACCACCCTGCGACCCAGGGTCACCCCGGACACCCCCACCCTCACCCCCCTCACCGCCATTATTATCCACGGATGATGATCCAACTCGATTTGATCCATATTCATCCGTTGCTTCTCTAACCACCGGATCATCTTCAACTGGATCAGATCCATTGCGATCCGTTCCATCCAGATCCGACTTAACCGGATCGCCTCCAGCTGCTTCATCAGATCCATTTCGATCCGATCCTTTTAGATTCACATCCGTCGTCGTATTCTGCTCATCTTCCTCAGTCGTTTCTCCATCATCATTCATTTCATTCTCATTATTCTCCAGCTTACGACGTTTGTCTTTCTCAGGCACCGAATCCGTAACACCCGGTCGTTTGCTGCACCGCCCCACCACCGTCGTCGACGCCGACCCAACCCCGTCCGACCGGGGGTGCTCCACGTCACCCGCCACTGAAGCCGTAGCACTCGTCTCGAGCGGCGGCGGTGGCTGTGACCCAGCCGTGGGGCGCGCGTGCAGCCTCCGCTTCCTACGTCGACCCATGAATCGCGGATAATAATAATACGAGAAAAACCGTTGTCGATCTCTCTCTAGTCGACGACGACCTGCATTGTGTTATTATCCGATTGTGAGCAGCACAGAACTGTTGTAGTCGATCAACGTTTCAGCTCTCTCGCTCTACAGATGCATCGTTCCTCTATCGTTCGTTTCAGCGACTACTACAACTACTATATGAATATCCGGTTGTATTATAGAGTGCGTGTCAGAGTATCCGATCCATATATTGTATACGTACGCGCCTCCTTCCTTCGGTCCGTCGTTCGGTCGTTCGGTCGGTTGCAGCGCTGTGTAATCCGTCGTAATATAAGTCGACAGTATTATAGAACGACCAACTGCAGTGTATGTATGCGCGTGTGCGTGTGTGCGTGTGTCACTCGTTCGACCCTCTCTACACGTTTAAGGCTGTTTCGACCGATATATATTGCGTCTGTTGTCGGTCTTCCTTATACGCGTTAAAATTCCACAGACAGACAGCGAGAGACAGATCGAGACGGACGGACGCAGATGCGTAGACGTACGCGACGGTACACGCAGACGGATCGACGCGTCCAGAGAGACTGACAAGCGTCGTTATCGGCGCAATAGAGCGTTTATAATGTAAAGTCTATAATTACGCCCGGACTAATACTGCCGACGTCCGAAAATATCCTTCCACCGTAATATAGTTTCCCACTCGGTCTCAAGCGTCATCCAATCGCCGTTATATACGGCCTACGCGCGCATACAACGCCACCGCCAAGCTTCCACCCCGCCCCCACCCCACCGCTGCCCCCATCACCACCACCCCGAGGCCCGCCTCCGCGCGAGAGGAGCCCTATCCATTGAGGATATGTTATACACATCGATAACGCCCGCAAGAGCCTATTATACATTTATATATATAACATAATTATATATCCTATATATATATATATATTTATATATATATATATATAAAGCCTATTACAGATATATATGTATGCGTATGTATCTGCGAGGCTTTATTCATGCGTATATAGGCTGCAAGTAGACGTGGACGTGGTAGTATATGCACGCGAAGCGCCGATAAAAGCGCTATTGTAAATAATAGCTGGCGAAAATTTCCGCGCGGCATTCGTTCGGCGTTCGCACGAACACGAACATAATTTATGATAACGTTAAGAAAATATTCGCGGCATTCGAACCGTTGTACACGCCCCGGGTCGATGGCAGAGTAAGGCGGGTGGGAGGGTGGAAGAGTGAACAAGCGGATAATATAATCAGGACGGGAGGGATGCGTGTACGACCCGACGATTAGAGATGGGGGTAGTGGGGGGGGGGGGGGGTCGAAATGTTCGATTAGCGGGCGTTTACACGAAAGTTGGACGAACGAAAATCTGGGGCGGATTAGGGTCGGGTAGAATTATTTTCAAATGCTGGCAATGGTCGGATAAAGTTTTGAATTGTATTCAAGGGTCGGATGCGATTTTCAATAATTTTCACGGATCGGGTAGGCCTAGGGTTTAAAAAAATGCCGGCGCTGACCGGATAGAGTTAAAAATTGTTGCATCAAGTCGGGCAGAGTTTCAAATCCGCAAGTTAGAGGGTCAAGTGAGGTTAATTAAATGGGTCACTTCTATGCACCTGTCTGCGAGTCGAGGTCGTGTTCTGCGTTTATAATGGATAGCAGAATGAGTATAAAATTTTCAGTTCCCTGGAGGTTTGCGCAAAAGTTCCGAAAGGCAATGTTTTGATAGATGTTTCATGAGTTGAATTCAATTTTCAAGCGATGCCACAGATAGAGTCGGATAGAGTTTTTAAAAATTCTCTTCAGTCGTCGGATGATCTTCCAATTACTTGGAACGGGCCGTAGAGTTTCAAATCCTTGCCGAAGGTCGGATAGGCTTTTTAAATGATGTCACTGGTCGGATAAAATTTTAAATCAATGTCACGGCTCAAATAGAGTTTAAAATCAGTCAGAGGTCGGATAGGCTTTTTGAATGATGTCACTGGTCGGATAAAATTTTAAATCAATGTCACGGCTCAAATAGAGTTTAAAATCATACTCTGAAGTCGGATAGGCTTTTTAAATGATGTCACTGGTCGGATAAAATTTTAAATCAATGTCACGGCTCAAATAGAGTTTAAAATCATAATCATAGGTCGGATAGGCATTTTGAATGATGTCACTGGTCGGATAAAATTTTGAATCAATGTCACGGCTCAAATAGAGTTTAAAATCAGTCAGAGGTCGGATAGGCTTTTTGAATGATGTCACTGGTCGGATAAAATGTTGAATCAATTTCACGACTCAAATAGAGTTTAAAATCATAATCAGAGGTCGGATAGGCATTTTGAATGATGTCACTGGTCGGATAAAATTTTAAATCAATGTCATGGCTCAAATAGAGTTTAAAATCATTGTCAGACGTCGGATAGGCTTTTTGAATGATGTCACTGGTCGGATAAAATTTTGAATCAATGTCACGGCTCAAATAGAGTTTAAAATCAGTCAGAGGTCGGATAGGCTTTTTGAATGATGTCACCGGTCGGATAAAATTTTGAATCAATTTCACGACTCAAATAGAGTTTAAAATCATAATCAGAGGTCGGATAGGCATTTTGAATGATGTCACTGGTCGGATAAAATTTTGAATCAATGTCACGGCTCAAATAGAGTTTAAAATCATTGTCAGACGTCAGATAGGCTTTTTAAATGATGTCACTGGTCGGATAAAATTTTGAATCAATGTCACGGCTCAAATAGAGTTTAAAATCAGTCAGAGGTCGGATAGGCTTTTTGAATGATGTCACTGGTCGGATAAAATTTTGAATCAATTTCACGACTCAAATAGAGTTTAAAATCATAATCATAGGTCGGATAGGCATTTTGAATGATGTCACTGGTCGGATAAAATTTTTAATCAATGTCACGGCTCAAATAGAGTTTAAAATCAGTCAGAGGTCGGATAGGCTTTTTGAATGATGTCACTGGTCGGATGAAATTTTAAATCAATGTCACGGCTCAAATAGAGTTTAAAATCATAATCAGAGGTCGGATAGGCATTTTGAATGATGTCACTGGTCGGATAAAATTTTGAATCAATGTCACGGCTCAAATAGAGTTTAAAATCATACTCATATAGGTCGGATAGGCTTTTTGAATGATGTCACTGGTCGGGTAAAATTTTGAATCAATGTCACGACTCAAATAGAGTTTAAAATCATAATCATAGGTCGGATAGGCTTTTTGAATGAAGTCACTGGTCGGATAAAATTTTAAACCAATGTCACGGCTCAAATAGAGTTTAAAATCAGTCAGAGGTCGGATTGGCTTTTTGAATGATGTCACTGGTCGGATAAAATTTTAAATCCATGTCACGGCTCAAATAGAGTTTAAAATCAGTCAGAGGTCGGATAGGCTTTTTGAATGATGCAACTGGTCAGATAAAAATTTGAATCAATGTTACGGCTCAAATAGAGTTTAAAATCATACTCTGAAGTCGGATAGGGTTTTGAATGATGTCACTTGTCGGATAAAATTTTGAATCAATGTCACGACTCAAATAGAGTTTAAAATCATAATCAGAGGTCGGATAGGCGTTTTGAATGATGTCACTGGTCGGAAGAAATTTTAAATCAATGTCACGGCTAAAATAGAGTTTAAGATCATTGTCAGAGGTCGGATAGGCTTTTTGAATAATGTCACTGGTCGAATAAAAATTTGAATCAATGTCACAGTTCAAATAAAGTTTGAAATCATATTCAAAGGTCGGATAGGCTTTCTAAATAAAATCACTGGTCGGATAAATTTTTAAATCAATGTCACGGCTCAAATAGACTTCAAAATCATAGCCAAAGGTGGGATAGGCTCTTTAAATGATGTCACTTATCGGATAAATTCTATATCAATGTCACGGGTCTGCTTTGTTTTTCCGCGGTTCTCACCGGTTGGATAAATTTAAATTGTATTCATTTGTCGGCTACTCCTCTATTTCATTGCTTTGTATCGGAAATATGTGCTTAAATGAATTTCGGATGAAGTTTAAAGTCGTTGCAACGGTCGGCTAGAGTTTTGAACATTACAATTCGGATCAATTTTAAAAGATTGTAAAAGATCTGGTCCTCCTCTTCATTCTCTTTCAGACAATCTCAGAAATGAAGCAGAATTTTATGTGGCTGATTCGTGGATCAAGGGCCCCCCTACACCTCCTCCTCCTCTCTTCTCCTCCTCATCCTCCTCGTTGTCGTTGCCTAATTTATGTAAGTCACGCTCCTACCAGCATGTTCTCCGTATTTTACGTCGTGTGCGCATACACTGGCTTACCGCATGGGCGGTTGCGTTTCTGAGCCCTGCGCTCTCGCTCAGCAATGAGGTCAGCGACAAATTAACTCTGCAAAGGCGACCTACATGTAGCCCTACTTTGGACTTTGTATATAACATGTAGACCTATATCTTACATCGGTTACGGCATTTACTTAATGACACACGGTTGACTATTAAGATTAGAACTACCCAGTCAGGTATTGTCAGCAGTCAGCACTATAAGATATAGGCCGGCTAACATTGACCTATAGTGACTGAGTCTTAATGTAGGCCTAGAGACTAAATAGCGACGGTGTTATTCAAATCAAGCACTTCTCATCACGATCGAGTAACCTGATATCCTTGCGACGTGTTAGTTGAGAGATTAACAGACAGGCACACACACACACACAGACAAACAAACAGACACAGACAGACACACACAGACAAACAAACAAATACAGACAGACACACACACAAACATACATATACAGACACACACACAGACAAACAAACAGATACAGACAGACATATACAGACACAAACACAGACAGACATATACAGACACACACAGACAGCGGTCAGGCTTGAATCCTTTGCCGCGCAACATCCGTTAAATAGAGAACCAAATAATAAGCTACAGAGGCTAAAGTTCAGATTCCAGTCGGCCGTCGTCTGCAAGAGAGACTCACGAGGGTTGCGTACAAGTTTGCGCCTTGCCATGCACGGGTCATAACCGATGGCCGCCATGATTACCACAATGCACGTGTATAGGCCAGATGATTGCGCACATGCACGGAAAACTTGAACGCACACCCTAACGCACACACCACCCACACACCGCCCACACATAACCACACGCACACATACACACGCGCACAGACAAAAACACGCATACTTTCAACCACTCAAACAGCTGGCTTTCTCTTTTTGCCTTCTGAACTTATTAGGGCTGAATATGTCAACGTTTATAACAAGTGCAGCATTTACACTTGATAAGGCGGATGAGGCTCTAAAAATTATGCTGGAGGTACTTTGTCAAAAGCAACACCAAAATCGTCTCGCAAAGCGTGAAGCATGAATTGTGCGTCTTACAAACTATAGCAAGCCTAAACAAGGCATTTAAAGTGATAAATGCCACTTATTTTCAAATGAATGCATTTACTGATAACACATTTATTAATTCGTTGGCTCAATCTCTATTACAGATTTGACATACATGTAGAATACCCTTTGAACAATTTTATAAAGTAATTTCAACTTTCATTAATATTATATGCACAAAACAATTTGTGCCTCTGTCATTGCGGGGTCATAGTTATGATGTAGCGTTTGCAGCTTAATATTGGTAAATCCGGCATTGTGTTTATCACAATGAGTCAATTTTTCTCTTTGAAATATCACGAACGGCTTGAGCGCTCAGGATATCGATGACGCGCTGAAACGGCTGTTAATGTGAGCGCCGCTTTCATCAAAGTCGTGCGGCCGACAGAGAACATTATTAAATTTAGCTAACTCGAGAGCGATAGAGAAAACAATAACAGGTGGGCAATCATAAGCCTACTGATGATGATGATGATAATGATGACGATGATGATGTTGATGATGATGATTAATGATGACGATGATGATGATGATGGTGATTATGACGATGATGATGATGATGATGATGATGATGATGACGACGACGACGATGATGATGATTATGATGACGACGACGACGATGATGATGATGATGACGATGATGACGATGTACGATGACGATGATAATTACCGGTATTATTACCATTAAAATCATAATTGTAATAAAATAATAATAATTATTATTGTTGCTGTTAGCAACAGTATTATTACAACTATTGTATAATGATTATTATTACTATTAGGCCTATTAGTAATAATAACAGTAGGCCTAATAGTAGTAGTGATAATAATAATTTTTAAATAATAATAATGCATGGTAACATCCAACGATATTTTGACGATGATGAGGTCGTTCCAGAGTAACACCATTTCCATCTCCGAATATTGTTTTGAACACCTAAATTATTCCTCGCGTAAAAAATAATAATAGTCTGTTTTCGGTGATCCAATGGCGATAGCCTCCATCTTCTATAGTTGCTTTCATTTTGCACACAGCGTTTCAACGCCGTTGCTTTTAGAGGCGCCTTTGCCCCAAACCCATGGCACGCGGATCGTGTATAGGCCTACTCAAAGCTTGACCATAGACATGCAATAATCATAAGCTTACATCTGTTCTATAGTTTTAGCCTGAGTTTTTTTTACCTCGGGCGATAAAAATTAATGATGATAATATATAAAAATTAATAATAATGGTAGTAATAATGACAATAGTAACAAAGGCTATATTAATTGGAGCAATAAATTCCACGAATCTTTCTGGTCGACCTGAACCAATTCTTAGGTGACTGAAGAGAAAGCATACCGACATGTTACAACGCCTGTCTTTCGAGATTTGTAATTCAACGTTTTAATTCCATTGTCTAACACCACAACACATTTGATCACCAGCAGATCTTGTTGACAAAATGGCTACTCATATATAGCAAACATTGCTCATTAATGGATCGCACCCGAGGGATCATCCAATGTATCCGGCGGGTAAAATAAAATATTATTAATACTAATATTTAATACTATATTAATAATATTCGAAAGCAATGCAAACAAGCGCATATATACGAGCGCCTCAGGGTAGGCCTACTACTAGAGGCACTTTGTAAATTCTCACATAAAAACAATTGGCTGTCAAAACGAATCCGTTACGTCACCCCGGGTGAGAATCGCCGGGGTTGGGGGGTTTCAAGCCCAGTTCTTTTTTAGAGCCCATAGTAAAATCTGCTTTTCAGACCCCAATTCGAAGTGGATCATTATAGTCCAACTCCCCCCCCCCCCCACCAGTTATTTTCCCACAATTCTCACACTGACTCTTTGATTTTATGAACGCATTTTCTGTCGATTGCAATAACGTATCAGTTTAGATGTTTTTTAGGTGCAGTGCAGTACAGGGTAGTCTATAGAACAGTAACTGTACTCGTAATGTATACAGACTCTAAGACTATACTTGAGAAAGAATCGAGTGTGACAGCAAGGCGACGACTTTTAAAGAGCAGTCGGTGACGTTTTTCTAGCGCCATATAATTGCGGAAAAAATTCTTGAACGGTGAGGAAGAAACTCTCCAAAAGCGAGGCGGCATGCAAGGCGTCATTTTATAGCGCACTTTTTGCCGGTGACTGTTTGCCAGTATGGCAGTATATACTGTGTCCTCAGGTTTCGGTGAATATAAGAAAGGAGAGACAGACGACAGAGAAAAACAATACAGACAGACAGACAGACAGACAGACAGACAGACAGACAGACAGACAGACAGACAGACAGACAGACAGATAGACAGATAGATAGACAGATAGACAGATAGACAGATAGACAGACGGACGACAGACAGACTCACGCAAACATATGGACATAGAGGAGGAGGAGGGACTGCCAAACGGGATGACGGATGGACGGACGAACAGACAGATGGACATAATATATGTACATGTATACATGCGAAGACTGATACACAGTGATACAGAGTGATACAGAGGCATACAATAATAAGAGCGATGCTGTAGAATGAGAATGATGACGGCGAGAGAGGAGAGACCTCTGGGACTAGAGACAATAGAAGGCAGCACGCCATCTGCCAGACATACATGTATGGACACTCCTCCTCCCTTCTTCCTCATCCCCTCCTCATCCTCTCCTCACCCCTCCTCATCCCCTCCTTCTCCGCTCCTCCTCTCCTCTTCCTCATCCTTCTCCGCATCCGCCTTCCCCCATCCTCAGCTTCCGAAATATCGATGCATGTCGCCAACTGGGACCGATTCTTCCGTTTCTAGAACGTCAACGGAAACGATCGTTCTTATTCTCCGCCTCCTCCTCTTCCATCTTCTCCTCCTCCACTTATTCCTTCTCTTCAACCCATGGCTGTTTTAAAGGAATTTTTAGAACTGCACAACCCATTCTTTCCTTTCTCATTCTCTATGGTAAATTACTTCCAAGTTCCAATCGGAGGAAAATTGCGTTTTTGCTAATTTTAACTGTACAAAAATGCGTTTATACAATTGCACAAATCCAGTTAGAGCTGCACATTTTGTGTACAACTGCACGTTAAAAAAGCCCTGCCTCAACCTCCACCTGCTTCTATTCCTTCTCCTTCGCCACCTTCTCAACCAGACATCCACATGCATGGTCTTCGTCATGTACTTTTCTTCCTCTATTTCTAATCTATTCTTCTCTCTTCTCTTCATCCTTTCTTCCACCTCTTTTCCTCCCATTTTCTTCCTCTAGTCATCTCCATTCCTCCATTCATCCCCAAGTTGTGGGGCGCGGCAGTGTATAGGGGTATGTTTGGTTCCTCAGAGCCGGAAGGCTGTGGGTTCGAATCCGCCTCAAGCTGTCGCATAGGGACATTTAGCAAATCCTTCACTCGCAATTGATCATGCGCTTTAGCGCGAAACTCCAATTCAGTGTTCGAGCTATATTCAGGAGCGCCTCTGAGTGAAATTTTTTGAGGGGTGCTACTACAAGTCCTCATACTTACAATCTTCTTCTCTTGTCTCTTGTCATCTACATTGTAACATTTATAAGTACCTTCTTTATAATTTTTATAGCATGGATAACAGAGGTCTGTACGCTGTGACAACTCGCGACTGAATGGTGCCGGTATATAAATTCCTTAATTTACACAGAAATTCTCAATAGAACCAGGTGATATATATATAATTATATATATATATATTCAAACATGTAAGCTCCAGTAGCCTAGTTGTAATTGTGATAGCAAATTTTATAGCTCCAGTTCAAAAGAACTCATCAGAACCGGACTCCAAACCACCAACACAAAGCCAGATCGAGCAGACGAGACATGCAATGCACCTTAGACCTTAGACCTTAGTCCCTCCCGTGCTGTGCGCACATTAGGCGATACAGGTCCTCCATTCTTCTCTGTCCCGAGCAGCTCCAGCAGCCTATGCAAATGAAATGCAATGCAATGCATGTACATGTAGTATAGCTTTCAAATGCTGACGAGAGAGACACCAAGGGACTCGTATCATCGTGTATTATTGTCAATGCCAGACATTATATATATATATATTTTATGGTATATAGGCTTATATACAACGCCAATGTTAGGTAGCCTATACTAAAACGCGTTGCATACGTGTTAACAGGTACACACACCCGCGCACGCGCGCACACACACACACACACACACACACACACAGACAGACAGACAGATTATATATTTTAGATTTACGTCTTTGTATTCATATTGAAGTATATTCATTCATTCATGAACGGCCTTTTCCATTCCATTAATTATCTGTGCAATACGATCTTAGTTTCTTTTCTTTGACAATAGATCTATATTTCGTAAGCGGATGAAGACCGCGGCAATGCGATCGTCATATCTTCTATCGTCATATTTTCCACTGGCTTCCTGTCCACCATCGTTTTCGTTATAATATTATGGTCTCCTATTCGTCTAACGCTGCAGTGTCCTTGGGCGTGCAGTTCGCGCCTTCGGATGCTCTTTAATTTAACCTCGGCTTATACCCCATGCTGCATGGTCGCCGCTCTCTGCGCTTGGCCTTTATAGAGGCAATTTTTAAGAGTCATCATGTACGCACGTCGCACATGCAGCCATCAGACAGAATACGGCTTTCTCGATACATGTGGGTCCTTCTGCTTGGTATAGCCTTCCCTTTGACTTGGATCAAGTTGGATGCATGCGTTCCCTATCGCTCGGGATTTGTCTAACTCGTTTTATAAACCACTCACGATGCTCGTCTTTTGTTTTGCCTTGGTCAGGGACGGACATTTACCCCTGGATATATTTTCCCTAGATATATTTTCCCGGACATTTACCCGTAGACATATTTCATTCCCCAGACAGTTGCCCCGGACGTTCTTCCATTTTTGAATAGGACATTTACCTGCACTCGCGGCGGACAGCTTCCCCCGTATTGTCCATACGAATCAGAACCAGAAACAATGTTTATGATCTAAACAATCGTCGCACCTTATGTTTAAAAGCCTATATGCTTTGAAGTAAACGATCAGAGATTAATCGTTATTACCTGAAATCCCAATCAATCGATGAAATGCACTGGCGGAAACCTAGGGGGGACAGGGGGGGACGGTCCCCCCCAATGAAGACGTTGGGGGGGGGACGGCCCATGCATTTGTCCCCCCCAATGTTCAAGCGTTAGGACATACATGTACACAATCTTCAGTAGTGAACTAGAGAGAAAAAATGTTTAGCAGCTGAAGTAAATACTTATAATGATATGAACTCCAGAGCAATCCAGGCTCTAACCGAAAGTTATTAAGTCCAACGTTGGGTAGTTTGCAAACATTATACTGTATAAATAAGACACCTATTTTAACATCTAACCAATTATTACAAAAGCCTTGCTAAAACCCAACGTCACAAATTAACAATGTCATCGGGTTTCTGCTACATTCAATTCAGCTTCTCTTCAGGCTCAAATCTGCGTCATGTTCAACATTAGAAGTAATATGGAAAGTAAATACGTATGTAAGTAAGTAAGTAAGTAAGTATTTTGTTTATTTTTCCTCTTGAAAACGAATAATGGGATATAGAACATCAGTGGGTCCATGGGCGGAGTTTATTACGGGCTAAGGGGGCTCAAACCCCTCAAGAAGGCCCAGATTCGGGTCTGTCACAAGAAAAATGGTATAGTTTCTTGAATCCGATGATTAACACTTTTTTGTCCGGGAAAATAGCATGGTTGTTGTGAGACTTCAATTAAAGTCGTTGACTAAAACGGGTGTGTCCTGAAAGTAAGTGTGGTTTCATGAGATTTCTACTAAACTCGACGTGTGTAAGGAAAAGAATGGATTTTGTGAGATTTCAACCCGATGACTAAGAAAAGGTCAACACAATTTTTTGCCCGAAAAATAATATGGTTTTTGTGAGATTTAAACTAAACTCGATGTGCAAAAAATACGTTTACGCAAAATAGTATGGTTTTTATGAGAATATAAAAAATTTCTATGACTAAAAAAGGTGTTTACGGAAACATTATGGTTTAATGAGATTTCAATTAAACTCAATGACTAAAAAAGGTGTTTACGCGAAACAGTATGGTTTTATGAGATTCTAATTAAACTCGATGAGTTGATGATTAAGAAAAGGTGTCTACGGAAAATAGTATGGATCTATGAAATTTCAATTAAACTATATGACTAAAAAAGGTGTTTACAGAATAAATTATGGTTTTATTATATTTCGATTAAACTCAGTGACTAAAAAAGGTGTTTACGCAAAATAATATGGTTTTATGAGATGTTAATTAAACTCGATGAGTTGATGTTTTAAAAAAGGTGTCTATGGAAAAAAGTATGGATCTATGTGATTTCAATTAAACTATATGACTAAAAAAGGTGTTTACGGAATAAATTATGTTTTTATTATATTTCGATTAAGCTCGATCACTAAAAATGTGTTTACAAAAAATAGTGTGGTTTTTATGAGATTTCAATTAAAATCAATGACTAAAAAAGGTGTTTACGGAAAATAGTATGGATCTATGATCATGTATTAAACTAGATGACTAAAAAAGATTATTACGGAAAATAGTAAGGTTTTATGATATTTCAAATAAACTAGATGACTAAAAAAGATGTTTTCGCAAGATAGTATTTTTTATTATTAGATTTCAATTAAACTCGATGACTAAAAAAGCTCATTAACTTTTGAATCGAGAAAAAAATTCCGGCGCTGTTCAATCTGGACCAAGTCTCCGCCTCACATCCAAACTTCAAGTTTTTTAGCCCCCAAGAATGGAAACCAAACTCCGCCCACGATTTGGTCTCTTGAACGGATTTAGGCTATGCAAGTAGTTGTAAGACCGTTGTAACTGGAACAACGTATGACCGTTGTAACTGAAACAATGGACTGTTTGTGCTAGTATACTGGCACAGACTATGACGTCAATGTTTTAGTATACTGAAACAGCCACGCCCCTGACCAATGGCAAGCCTCCAAATTGTCACGTGACCTGTCAATCAATTATTTGTCCGTGTGCTTGTCTGTCTGTCCGACTGTATGCATATTCCTCTCTTTGTATGTGTGTCCAACTGTATGTATGTCCGTGTCTGTATGGCTGTCCGACTATATGTCTGACTGTGTGTGCATATGTGTGCGTATGTCTGTTGTTAATTAAGGACGAAAGACATGCCGCTGCCCGGCCACCCCCCCCGCTGACACTCGTCTATCACCCGCGGGCACTCGGATAACAAAATTCAACACCCACAAACGCTTGCCTGCTATATACTTTATAATTAAGGTGTAGCGTGTACATTTTATCAAATTAACTATTGTCTATTTATTTTAATTACACAATTATAGGTACCTAGTATAAGACAGATAATTACCAGTGGCATTAGTTAATTCAGTGGCTATATATAAAACTTAATTAATTCATGACGCTGAAGGTGGACGTGACGTAAGCTACCCTGACGTAATGCGACGTCGCTTAGCAACAACGAGGATGACAACAAATGAGATTAAAGGTTCGGGTTATTAAAAAAGGAACCGTTGGATCAGTTGGAGGAAGAAGACCGACGGAAGAAGGTTTCGAGTTGTGGAGACCGGATCGTAGGGTCGTGGCGAGAAGATTCGAGTCGTCTAGATCGAATCAGGAGGACTTCGAGTTGTCGTAGTCGTCAAGTGTAGTTGGGTTATTATACCCATTGCGGACATTACGTCGGACTGCGTGAGTCGAGTGAATGTAGTTGAAACGACTAGTTTAAGGTCGTTGTGCGTTGGTTGGAAATAGTAGCGAACTGTAAAGTTTCGGACTATGAACTGTGACTGTTGAATTTGGAAGAAGGAGTACTGTTATTCGTCTTCACCAAGTCTTCACCGTTGTTTGGAAGGACTTAGAAAATTGCACATCGTCGAGTACGGTTAAACTTTCATACGTAACATTCGGAATAAAGGCAGGTTTCATCCAGCTAAATTTATGCTGGATATCCCTGTATTCGAACTGTTATCTACGACTAGTTAACTCGGCGAGCAACAACTTGACAGCCGTCAAGTCAACGTCTTGGTCGAGACAATCGTCAAGTCAACGTCTGAGTCGTCGGTGAAGTAACGACTACTGGTGCGAATCTACATATGCCGTCCAGCATCTCCGTCTTTCGTGTCTGAACTGTCCGTGGAGAATAACCAGTCAAACACAAGAAAGAACTATCTGAAGGAGCAGATAAGATCTCAAAATAATATATTTTAATATAAGAATGCCACTGTAGGTAGTATAGGAATTGTGAATTTTGTATATAATCTAACTTAACTTTATTTTAATATATTCACAAAAATCTACAAGTTGCCTTTTGTCATGATGTTTGCTAGAATTGCAGTAAAAACCTTGATGTAATGTAATCCAAGTTCCCGATATTCATAGTCATTATAAAAGTATTAGGCTGTCAGGGAAGACTATCGTAGGAAGTCCTATTTCTGCCAGTATAGTGCTACAAAATTGGGATTGGCTCGTACGGGATACTTGAGAAATTATATTTATCAAGGACTATCATCTAGACGTAAACTAAGGCTGTAGACTTGTGAACGTTTTGAACTAGACAATTGATTTAAGTTAGCGGCAAAATGAATTCGTATCTCGTTGAGTGCGATTAGAACTTTTACAAATGACGTCAGTCATATTTAATGTTTAGCATAAACCAAGACTACATAGTTATCAAGAGGTAGCAATTTGTGTAAACATTTTAGAAATTGCATTTGTGATATTTTGTGAAGTTAAAAACTTCTGTAGCGCAAGGCTATTTGTTTTGAGTGACTATTCATTGCGTAATACAGTAGAATGTCTGTAAGTGACTATACGCAGTGGCTCCAGATTGGGCGAGAGATGGGTCTTGATGGGGACGTTCTTAAACAGTTCGTAACTGACCGGCAGGCGGAACTTCGTCAAGATAGGGCCAGAGAAAGAGAAGAGAAAAAAGACAGAGAATTGCTTGAAGCAGAGGAGAATAAAGCAAAGCGTGAGTATGAAGCAGAATCCGCTAGGAGAGAAGCAGAAATTCAAGAGAATAAATTGAAACGAGAATATGAAGCAGAAGCTGCTAGGAGGGAAGCAGAGGAGAATAAGGCAAGAAGAGAAGCCGAAATACAGGAAAATCGAGAAAAGAGAGAATTTGAAGAGAATTTAAATAAACGACGTGCAGAAGAGGAGGCAGCCAAAAGAGAATATGAGGCTGACCAGAATCGTCGACAGATGGAGCTCGATCTGAAAAGGATTGAGGCCGAAGTGAGGGTTAAGGAGATTCAGGCGAAACAAGATGCTGACCTCCGACAAGGGAGTATAAATACTAGCACATTTTCACTATTGGGCGATAATGAAGTTCATAATGGAAGCAGAGCGAAAAGCGTCAGAGATCTAAAATTTCCAATTTTTGACGAGCAAAAAGATTGTTTGGATGCGTATTTGCTCCGATTCGAAAGAACATGTACCGCTTACGAAATTCCACAAGAGGATTGGGCGATTGTTTTAGCCCGTCATATCGAAGGTAAATCGCTTCAGGTATACCAAAGACTTTCTGCTGTAGAGGCACAGGACTATAACATTCTCAAGGAGCAACTGCTGAAAAGATTTCTCTTGACTGAAGGTGGGTACCGCGGAAAATTTAAATCTTGTAAAATAGAAGCGGGTGAATCCCCAATGAACTTTATTGAGAGAATGAAGCGTTATCTTGAACAGTGGTTATCACAAGCGGGTTTTGAGAAAACTTACGAGGGGTTGGAAGATTTGCTATTAAGAGATCAATTCTTTCTTACATGTTCAAATGAGCTGAGAATGTTCTTGAAAGAGAGAGGAAAACTGACTCTTAAAGAAATGACCGATTGCGCCGAAGCATATATTGAAGCACATGGTTATAAATATTCTGAACCAAGCATAAAGCCAAATATAAAATTCCACCATGATAAGCAACGTGAGGAACAAACAGAGGATAGCTCTAAAGAAAGACACACAGGGTATGCAAATAGAGGTAAACCCGAAATGACAAATCATAGAGAAGTAAATTATAGTAAGAATAACAGTGGAATGTTCAGCAGGGAGAGAGAACAGAACCAAGAACATAAGATTAATGGTTGGATATGCGGCAGATCAGGTCATAAATCAAACACTTGTCATAATAGAGATAAAGGGGTTGTCAAACATACTGTGGCAGCTATACAAATAGTTGAGAACAGCTCTGATAAAATAGTGAGCGAAACAAATGCGCGAGAACCAAGACCAGCTGAGGAAAGGATTGAGCAAAGGGTAGAAGAAATGATGTCGGTGCAGGTGGCTGCATGCGCCATTGTAACCAATAGTGATCAGAAATATTTAAATCTGAATGGAGATGCTTCAGATTACAAAGTTACAGTGAATGGCCATAGAGTTGAGTGTTTATTTGACACAGGTTCATCCTGTTGTCTAGTCAAAAGGTCACTAGTTGATGACTCGAACTTAACTGGTAGAGAAATACAGTGTGTACAAGTAGATGGAAAAGCACTCACATTCCCAACTGCCAAAATAAGCATAGAAAGTGATGTTTATAAAGGTGAGGTTGAAGCAATTGTTATTGAGAACCCAGTTAAGCCTGTCATAATTGGGAGAGTCAAAGGAATTGAGTATTTTGTGGCAAAGAGAGGCACACATGAAGACATACGCTTAGAATCAAATGGTGATGCTACAATGAGGCATATTAAGAGACCTGATCAAGAGATAGTAGCAGTAGTTGAGACTAAGTCTGAAATTAAGAAGATTAGTAAATACACACCAGCAGAGATATTAGAATTACCAAGACTGGAGATAACTCCAAAGGAAATCCAAGAATTACAGGGCAAAGATGAAACATTGCGGAGACATTGTGAAATGTTAGACAACTGGACTAAAAAGCCTATTGAGACAAATAAGGTCCAGTTTATAAAGAGGAAAAGATTGTTGTGTGAAGAAAATAATGAGAATTTGATTATGACAAGGAGAAATAGAGGGTGGGATAGATGCAAAGAATTTGGTGTTGACCAAAATTATAGACAAGGTGATAGAAGGTCTAATCACATTGATAGACGAAACTATGGGAGATCCAACAAGTCTAATTGGAGACAGGATTGTGAAAATGATAGAAGTACAAGTAATGATGTAGGTGAAAATAGCAAATTTTGGAATAAGAAAATCCGAGACAATAGATCAATTAGAATCCTGAATAATGGAACGGAAAGGATTTCTAATGTGAACACCGATAATTGGAGACAGAGACCATGGAATAAAGAAGAATGGTCATGCTCTAAAAATAGAATAGATATGAAGAAGAATGATAGTAGTAACTACAGTGAGATGAAACCTGTAGAAATTGCTGTGTGTGAAGATTATGAAGATCAGGATACACTGCGATGGAGGAGGAAGAAATTTAAAGGATCAAAGAAAAGCAATAAAAGGCATGGCCTTGAACTTGATAAGTGGGGTAACCCATTACAGAAGTGGTAGATTGTGATTAATGAAGATGTAAATAGAGAAATTAATTAAGCTAATGAGTTGTGAAATATAAATATTTTAGAGTTAAGTATTATTGTGAGAGGAGTTTAGAAGTATAAGATAATTTAAGGAATGACAGTACAGAGAGTTGTCAATGCTGTTATTTGGATGGTTAGTTTAGAAGCTATTAAGAGATGAGTTAGAAAGTGTGCTTGAGATTAATTTCCAAGTGGCCTGTGTAAATAAATATATAGGTGAGTTATTAGATGATAATGGTTAGCAGACAGAAGACTAATCAACAGACAACAAAGGATTAAAATATGAGAGAGGGAGTATTGGAAGATGCCATAGTCATTGGTCATGAATTGGTCCAGCTCTGAAAAATTACTCATAAGATCCACTATATAAAGAGATGTGATAATGTAATATCCGACTATCTCAGTAGGGGAATTACACAGTAAGTGAGTAAGTTGGAAATGTATAATAAGTAGCTAATGTAAAATAATATGATGTTATATGTTGTTTTATTAATAAGTAAGAAGTTCAGTAAGTTTAAGACAAAGTGAATTTGATAATTAGGTAAGGTTGTAAAAGCCTGTAAACAGACTTTTTGGTGAAGGGCTTATATGTAGCGTGTACATTTTATCAAATTAACTATTGTCTATTTATTTTAATTACACAATTATAGGTACCTAGTATAAGACAGATAATTACCAGTGGCATTAGTTAATTCAGTGGCTATATATAAAACTTAATTAATTCATGACGCTGAAGGTGGACGTGACGTAAGCTACCCTGACGTAATGCGACGTCGCTTAGCAACAACGAGGATGACAACAAATGAGATTAAAGGTTCGGGTTATTAAAAAAGGAACCGTTGGATCAGTTGGAGGAAGAAGACCGACGGAAGAAGGTTTCGAGTTGTGGAGACCGGATCGTAGGGTCGTGGCGAGAAGATTCGAGTCGTCTAGATCGAATCAGGAGGACTTCGAGTTGTCGTAGTCGTCAAGTGTAGTTGGGTTATTATACCCATTGCGGACATTACGTCGGACTGCGTGAGTCGAGTGAATGTAGTTGAAACGACTAGTTTAAGGTCGTTGTGCGTTGGTTGGAAATAGTAGCGAACTGTAAAGTTTCGGACTATGAACTGTGACTGTTGAATTTGGAAGAAGGAGTACTGTTATTCGTCTTCACCAAGTCTTCACCGTTGTTTGGAAGGACTTAGAAAATTGCACATCGTCGAGTACGGTTAAACTTTCATACGTAACATTCGGAATAAAGGCAGGTTTCATCCAGCTAAATTTATGCTGGATATCCCTGTATTCGAACTGTTATCTACGACTAGTTAACTCGGCGAGCAACAACTTGACAGCCGTCAAGTCAACGTCTTGGTCGAGACAATCGTCAAGTCAACGTCTGAGTCGTCGGTGAAGTAACGACTACTGGTGCGAATCTACATATGCCGTCCAGCATCTCCGTCTTTCGTGTCTGAACTGTCCGTGGAGAATAACCAGTCAAACACAAGAAAGAACTATCTGAAGGAGCAGATAAGATCTCAAAATAATATATTTTAATATAAGAATGCCACTGTAGGTAGTATAGGAATTGTGAATTTTGTATATAATCTAACTTAACTTTATTTTAATATATTCACAAAAATCTACAAGTTGCCTTTTGTCATGATGTTTGCTAGAATTGCAGTAAAAACCTTGATGTAATGTAATCCAAGTTCCCGATATTCATAGTCATTATAAAAGTATTAGGCTGTCAGGGAAGACTATCGTAGGAAGTCCTATTTCTGCCAGTATAGTGCTACAAAATGAATTAGGTGTGGTATACAATAGGTGCACAAAAAGGTGTGGTATGCCAAACGTATGTATGCAAAAATAGTTCCATCAGTTTGTGGTATGCAAAATGAGATGTGTGCAAACTGTAGCGTAATCAATTCGACGGCTGCTCATTATTATTGCTGACAATCAATGGCAAGCTCGCTTCAACATTAAATTCAACATGCAAAGCGCGAATAGGAAATGCATTTAAATCATTCATTCCTTACACGCCAACGCTATGTGCCACACACTTTACAATTTGGAACACACGAATTTTATTGCAACAAGTGTAGCCTATTTAGAAAATCAAAAACAGAACTTTACAGTCATTGGTTCACATTTGAGACGTGCAAACACGCAAGTGCGAGAGGCGAAGGTGGCACTTAGCAGCATTTTCAGGACTTTACATCCATAGGATCACTTTTGAGATGTGCAAATACACACGCACGAAAGACGAAGGTGACACCTAGTAGGATTTTCATAACTTTACGGCTATAGGATAACATTTGAGATGTGCAAACACAAACACGCGAGAGGCGAATGTGTTAATTAGCAGAATTTTCATAACTTTACAGTCATAGGATCACATTTGAGATGTGCAAACACGTACGTGCGATAGGTGAGTGTCACAATTAGCACAATTTTCAGAACTTTACGGTCATAGGATAACGTTTGAGATACGCAAACACGCACGGCGAGAGGTGATGGTGTCACTTAGCATAATTTTTTTCAGAACTTTGCAGTTATAGAATCACATATGAGATGCGAAAACATGCGCGTGCGAGAGGCGAAGGTGACACTTAACAACATTTTTCAGAACTTTACATCCGTGTGATCACATTTGAGATGAGCAAACATGCATGTGCGAAAGGCGAAGGTGACAATTCGAGGTTTGAGAATTATAAGACTCTATGACCAATGCATTTGATAATTGTCATGAAGCCTTATAATTCCCAGCCCTCGTCTTAGCCGCATTTTCAGAACTTTACTCTATAATGTAAGTAGTTGCATAACCTTATGTATTGACTCACATCGATAAAACAAAAATTAGCAAACTTTAAAAATTTCAACTTTTCCCCCAAAAATACCTTTAACGTAAGTAGTTGCATAACCATATGTATTGGCGCACAAACGTGAAAAATTTAACAAACTTTAAAATTGTTCGATTTTTTCCAAAAGGTCTGTGACGTAAGTAGTGGTAAAACCTTAGGTATTGACTCACAAGGATGAAACATTTAGCAAACTTTAAAAAATTTCAATTTTCTGCGAACATTGGAAGCGGTTATAGGAGCAGTGGAAGTGGTGGTAGGAGCGTTGGGAGCAGTGCGAGCGGTGGTGGGAGCTGTGGGAGCGACAATGGGAGCGGTGGTATCGGTAGGAGCGATGTGGAAATGACTATGATTGTGGAGGATACATACTTACTCACATAATTTCTTTAGTTCCACAACTTTTCACTTGCAGAATCCTACAATTATTTCTTAGTTCCCAATTTCTTCACACCTTCAACTCACAATTCTTTCGTTTTTCCACTTTTGAATGACACAAGTGTACAATTCAACAAATACTTACTTACTTACTCTCATAATTTATGCACTCCAACAACTTTGCATCTGTAAAATCCTACACATATTTCTAATTTCTTCATTCCTTCAACTCTTACTTTATGCATATTTCAGCATCTCGATCAGGCAAATTCTACGCTTCCTTGCATACTTACTTACTTGCACACAAAATTTACTTACTTCATCAGCTTTTCACATGTAGACCTACAATGCTGCACATATTTCTCATTTATTCACAACAACAATTCTTAATATTCACATATTTCAACATATCAATCGCACAATTCTACAATTTCACGTATACATACTTGTTCACTCACATAATTTCCACAATCCAACAGCTTTCAATGGTACAATCTCGCACATATTTCTCATTTCTTCAAGCATTCGACTCTTACTTCTTGCATTTTTTCATCAAATCAGACGTGAAATTCTTCAATTCCTATGCTGCTTACTTGCTTACTCAAATAATTTCTGCACATCATAACCTTTACACACGCGCATATTTCCCATTTTCTCATTTCTTCATTCTCTCAAATCTTACTTCTTACATCTTTCAAAGCCACAACCTCTCAATTCTACTATTCCAAGTAGACTTACTTACTTCATGCATAGAACTCTTCACATACAAAATCATGCAAATGGTTCTCAATTCTTCAACTCTAACACTTAATTCGTATATGCTTCAACTCCCCAATTCTGAAATTGTTCAATTACTTACTTCTTGAAGTAACAAAAATTGAAAAGTAAGAAGTTGAAGAACCGAAAGAGATACAGTTTTCTATCATATCAAAGTGAAAAGTAGAGGCAGTGTTGAATGTTTTATGATGGTATGCGGTAGAGTGGACTAAGCATAGGATTGTAAGCAGATGTTGGTGGTTGTGAAGGATGAGAATGAGTATGAGAAGGTGTAGGAGGAGAAGAAAGTTGACATTTTCCCATTATCACCATTTTTTCTTCACAAAGTTTCTAAATTCGCACATTTTCTGACATGAAAAGTTTCTAAGTTCGAAAATTTGATATGTGACTACAAATTTTTCTTCACAAATTTTCTAGGTGCATACATTTTCTGTCATGAAAAGTTTCTAAGTTCGAGAATTTGATACATGACTGCCAATTTTCTAAGTGCATACATTTTCTGTCATGAAAAGTTTCTAAGTTCGAGAATTTGATACATGAATACCAATTTTTACCGCAATTTTTCTAAATGCTTACATTTTCTGTCATTAAAAGTTTGTAAGTTCGAGAATTGGATACATGACTGCCAATTTTCTAAGTGCATACATTTTCTGTGACGAAAAATTTCTAAGTTCGAAACTTAGATACATTTCCGCAAACTTTTCTTCACGTGAGGAGGAGTAGGAGATGGAAGAATGAGTATGAGGAAGAGGTGATGGGAGTGTAGGTTTCTTTAAATTGCTTCAAATAGGTTGTAGAATGTAGAGTATAATGATTTTAAAGTTCTACGTATTCGAATTCATAATATGTAAGCCGAATATTTTAGAATGTATATTGGAAATATGTGCAAAGTCATGTTTGTATGAATTTTCAGCATTTACAAATGGCAATTGTTGAATGAAACAAGTGATACTTAGCGTTGTGAATTGTTTCAATTACATTACTTTACAATACTTTGTACAGAATTGCAAATTTCGGATGCATGAGATGATCAAGTTTACAGACATAAATGTGAATTTAGCTGAGTCAGCAATATGTAAAAGACTGACAGTTTGCTATAGTAGAGTTCTCACATAGTGACACCAATACTTGAATGCTTGAAATGATGATGTTCACGTTTCTTAGATATAGGAATCTTATGCATTTTCGATGGTTAGACATATGCAATTTTTAGCTGAGTCATCAATTTAGCAAAAGTATACGTTCGAAGGAATAAAATACCAAGTTTGAAAGATTCTATATGGTGAATCATACACCATTTTCAGCTAAATGTACGTCTTTGCAATTGCTAGCATTGACAATTTGATAGAATTTAACGCGAACGTCGGTTGCAATTATAAGTTTCACAAATTTCTACCACGTAAAAGCATTGACATGCTTAGGAATGCGAGGCTGGGCGACAAGTCGACACGGACGTATGTCGCTGCGGTCACAACAGCTCCGGTGGCGGCGGCGGTGCTAGCGATCCGATCCGATCAGTCTTTGGTGCGAGGAATACGAACGATCGTGTGCAGCTTTATCTCATACTCCACTATTCATACTTTGCAATTGCACACGATCGTCCGTCTTCCTCGCACCAAAGGCTGATCGGATCGAGATCGCAAGCACCGCTGCCGCCGCCAGAGCTGTTGTGTCCGCAGCGACCGACGCCCGTGTCGACTTGTCGCCCAGCCTCGCATTCCTAAGCATGTCAATGCTTTTACGTGGTAGAAATTTGTGAAACTTATAATTGCAACCGACGTTCGCGTTAAATTCTATCAAATTGTCAATGCTAGCAATTGCAAAGACGTACATTTAGCTGAAAATGGTGTATGATTCACCATATAGAATCTTTCAAACTTGGTATTTTATTCCTTCGAACGTATACTTTTGCTAAATTGATGACTCAGCTAAAAATTGCATATGTCTAACCATCGAAAATGCATAAGATTCCTATATCTAAGAAACGTGAACATCATCATTTCAAGCATTCAAGTATTGGTGTCACTATGTGAGAACTCTACTATAGCAAACTGTCAGTCTTTTACATATTGCTGACTCAGCTAAATTCACATTTATGTCTGTAAACTTGATCATCTCATGCATCCGAAATTTGCAATTCTGTACAAAGTATTGTAAAGTAATGTAATTGAAACAATTCACAACGCTAAGTATCACTTGTTTCATTCAACAATTGCCATTTGTAAATGCTGAAAATTCATACAAACATGACTTTGCACATATTTCCAATATACATTCTAAAATATTCGGCTTACATATTATGAATTTGAATACGTAGAACTTTAAAATCATTATACTCTACATTCTACAACCTATTTGAAGCAATTTAAAGAAACCTACACTCCCATCACCTCTTCCTCATACTCCTTCTTCCATCTCCTACTCCTCCTCACGTGAAGAAAAGTTTGCGGAAATGTATCTAAGTTTCGAACTTAGAAATTTTTCGTCACAGAAAATGTATGCACTTAGAAAATTGGCAGTCATGTATCCAATTCTCGAACTTACAAACTTTTAATGACAGAAAATGTAAGCATTTAGAAAAATTGCGGTAAAAATTGGTATTCATGTATCAAATTCTCGAACTTAGAAACTTTTCATGACAGAAAATGTATGCACTTAGAAAATTGGCAGTCATGTATCAAATTCTCGAACTTAGAAACTTTTCATGACAGAAAATGTATGCACCTAGAAAATTTGTGAAGAAAAATTTGTAGTCACATATCAAATTTTCGAACTTAGAAACTTTTCATGTCAGAAAATGTGCGAATTTAGAAACTTTGTGAAGAAAAAATGGTGATAATGGGAAAATGTCAACTTTCTTCTCCTCCTACACCTTCTCATACTCATTCTCATCCTTCACAACCACCAACATCTGCTTACAATCCTATGCTTAGTCCACTCTACCGCATACCATCATAAAACATTCAACACTGCCTCTACTTTTCACTTTGATATGATAGAAAACTGTATCTCTTTCGGTTCTTCAACTTCTTACTTTTCAATTTTTGTTACTTCAAGAAGTAAGTAATTGAACAATTTCAGAATTGGGGAGTTGAAGCATGTACGAATTAAGTGTTAGAGTTGAAGAATTGAGAACCATTTGCATGATTTTGTATGTGAAGAGTTCTATGCATGAAGTAAGTAAGTCTACTTGGAATAGTAGAATTGAGAGGTTGTGGCTTTGAAAGATGTAAGAAGTAAGATTTGAGAGAATGAAGAAATGAGAAAATGGGAAATATGCGCGTGTGTAAAGGTTATGATGTGCAGAAATTATTTGAGTAAGCAAGTAAGCAGCATAGGAATTGAAGAATTTCACGTCTGATTTGATGAAAAAATGCAAGAAGTAAGAGTCGAATGCTTGAAGAAATGAGAAATATGTGCGAGATTGTACCATTGAAAGCTGTTGGATTGTGGAAATTATGTGAGTGAACAAGTATGTATACGTGAAATTGTAGAATTGTGCGATTGATATGTTGAAATATGTGAATATTAAGAATTGTTGTTGTGAATAAATGAGAAATATGTGCAGCATTGTAGGTCTACATGTGAAAAGCTGATGAAGTAAGTAAATTTTGTGTGCAAGTAAGTAAGTATGCAAGGAAGCGTAGAATTTGCCTGATCGAGATGCTGAAATATGCATAAAGTAAGAGTTGAAGGAATGAAGAAATTAGAAATATGTGTAGGATTTTACAGATGCAAAGTTGTTGGAGTGCATAAATTATGAGAGTAAGTAAGTAAGTATTTGTTGAATTGTACACTTGTGTCATTCAAAAGTGGAAAAACGAAAGAATTGTGAGTTGAAGGTGTGAAGAAATTGGGAACTAAGAAATAATTGTAGGATTCTGCAAGTGAAAAGTTGTGGAACTAAAGAAATTATGTGAGTAAGTATGTATCCTCCACAATCATAGTCATTTCCACATCGCTCCTACCGATACCACCGCTCCCATTGTCGCTCCCACAGCTCCCACCACCGCTCGCACTGCTTCCAACGCTCCTACCACCACTTCCACTGCTCCTATAACCGCTTCCAATGTTCGCAGAAAATTGAAATTTTTTAAAGTTTGCTAAATGTTTCATCCTTGTGAGTCAATACCTAAGGTTTTACCACTACTTACGTCACAGACCTTTTGGAAAAAATCGAACAATTTTAAAGTTTGTTAAATTTTTCACGTTTGTGCGCCAATACATATGGTTATGCAACTACTTACGTTAAAGGTATTTTTGGGGGAAAAGTTGAAATTTTTAAAGTTTGCTAATTTTTGTTTTATCGATGTGAGTCAATACATAAGGTTATGCAACTACTTACATTATAGAGTAAAGTTCTGAAAATGCGGCTAAGACGAGGGCTGGGAATTATAAGGCTTCATGACAATTATCAAATGCATTGGTCATAGAGTCTTATAATTCTCAAACCTCGAATTGTCACCTTCGCCTTTCGCACATGCATGTTTGCTCATCTCAAATGTGATCACACGGATGTAAAGTTCTGAAAAATGTTGTTAAGTGTCACCTTCGCCTCTCGCACGCGCATGTTTTCGCATCTCATATGTGATTCTATAACTGCAAAGTTCTGAAAAAAATTATGCTAAGTGACACCATCACCTCTCGCCGTGCGTGTTTGCGTATCTCAAACGTTATCCTATGACCGTAAAGTTCTGAAAATTGTGCTAATTGTGACACTCACCTATCGCACGTACGTGTTTGCACATCTCAAATGTGATCCTATGACTGTAAAGTTCTGAAAATTCTGCTAATTAACACATTCGCCTCTCGCGTGTTTGTGTTTGCACATCTCAAATGTTATCCTATAGCCGTAAAGTTATGAAAATCCTACTAGGTGTCACCTTCGTCTTTCGTGCGTGTGTATTTGCACATCTCAAAAGTGATCCTATGGATGTAAAGTCCTGAAAATGCTGCTAAGTGCCACCTTCGCCTCTCGCACTTGCGTGTTTGCACGTCTCAAATGTGAACCAATGACTGTAAAGTTCTGTTTTTGATTTTCTAAATAGGCTACACTTGTTGCAATAAAATTCGTGTGTTCCAAATTGTAAAGTGTGTGGCACATAGCGTTGGCGTGTAAGGAATGAATGATTTAAATGCATTTCCTATTCGCGCTTTGCATGTTGAATTTAATGTTGAAGCGAGCTTGCCATTGATTGTCAGCAATAATAATGAGCAGCCGTCGAATTGATTACGCTACAGTTTGCACACATCTCATTTTGCATACCACAAACTGATGGAACTATTTTTGCATACATACGTTTGGCATACCACACCTTTTTGTGCACCTATTGTATACCACACCTAATTCCTTAATTATAAAGTATATAGCAGGCAAGCGTTTGTGGGTGTTGAATTTTGTTATCCGAGTGCCCGCGGGTGATAGACGAGTGTCAGCGGGGGGGGGGGTGGCCGGGCAGCGGCATGTCTTTCGTCCTTAATTAACAACAGACATACGCACACATATGCACACACAGTCAGACATATAGTCGGACAGCCATACAGACACGGACATACATACAGTTGGACACACATACAAAGAGAGGAATATGCATACAGTCGGACAGACAGACAAGCACACGGACAAATAATTGATTGACAGGTCACGTGACAATTTGGAGGCTTGCCATTGGTCAGGGGCGTGGCTGTTTCAGTATACTAAAACATTGACGTCATAGTCTGTGCCAGTATACTAGCACAAACAGTCCATTGTTTCAGTTACAACGGTCATACGTTGTTCCAGTTACAACGGTCTTACAACTACTTATGCACAAGGAGAGTTGGCAGGGCTTTTAAACGTGCAAGTTCACATAGATGTGTTGATTTTAAAAAAAGGCAGTTATACTGGTCTTAGAGAGTTGTAAAATAACATCATCGCAGCAAAAAATGGTTGAGAAAGAGTCGTACAGTTCTGAAACTTCCGTTGAAATGCTCTGATAGCAGATATAATATTATAGACATGAGTATGTTTTCATTTCTATCAGTGTTTCCTTTCCAGTCTTTCTATTAAACATAATTTGCATATAAAAAATTAACGCAAATAATTTAATCATGAATTTATGTTTATATATATATATATCGTTGATTGAATGCATTACAGAGGTTTCTATGTTAAATGCTTCGAATGTTTTTTGAAAAGCAATTGTGTGAAATTTGGCACATTCAACCTTAATTTAAATGCATAATATAAACTTTTAAAAGGTGTCTAATGCAATCTGCACTCCGATCGTGTTCAATAACAAATTACAGTTTGAACTACTTCTATCGGGACTGAGAAAATGGATAATTTTTTATTTTTTATGACAGCTAAAATGCCGCAATTAGATGTGAATATTAAAAAACAGCCTTCCTTCACCCCTCCCAACTCGGAGCTTCGCGCTTCAGCGATCGTCCTTCAGCCGCTCGTCCGTCCCCCCCAAAGTTTGGACCAGGTTTCCGCCCCTGAATTGAAATGTAATATGACAGTTGTATGAAATAAACAACCAGCGTAGGCTACGGTACGTTACAAACTGATGCTTTTGAAGTATACACAGCATATATTGTATTAATGATCAATACAGTGAAGCTATTCGTATGCAGTGAAGCTATTCGTATGCGAATAAGCAGTCATCTCACGTTATGTTCCAAAACGGATGCTTTGAAGTAATAGTTGATCAATGATTTATTATCGGTACCTTGAAATCTATTTTTAAATACTCAGAGTTCGCTCTGCGAGACTGCGAGCGACCTTGAATAATATTGGTGCTTGTTATAGGCGTAGGAGACGGGGATCCAGAGGGGCAAATGCCCCCAAATTTCGGGCAAGTCTGATTTTTCGGGCAAGCAGATTCCGGAAAATAAAAAGTAAAACAAATTTTCGGGCAAAAGTACCGGATGACTGAAAAAGGTCGTCAGAACTTTCGGGCAAAAAGTAACGGGAAATTTCAGAAGATTTTGGCCGGGCGAAAACTTTTTTCCGGCAAAAGTCTCATTTTTGCCTCCTCCCTCCAGTGCTGAAATGTCCCCTACGCCTATGGTGCTTGTTATAGTTTCGAACTATAAATTCTATAATTACATGTATATCCTTGGTCTTGAAGTTTTGGTCTTGCCTATGCAACACTGCATGTGGCCCCTGATGGAGGTAGGCCTACGCGCCTAATGAATAGGCTATACCCAACTATAAATAAAACCATGCATGTCCAATAACCAAGATCGTTCCCTGTGTCGTAACCAATAGCAACCAACAGTATGATATAATAGGTGATATGTAAAAGAACTCTGAATCAATATCGAGATGCAATTTCTCGCTCAATAGCGGACTCGATATTCATTCCAAATTTCCGATGTTTGTCCCAGGTCTTGTAAGCGCCTGCAGCCATACATCGAACGCCGCATGCATGCACTGAATATCGATTTCGACTTTATATATATATATATATATATAATTATATATATATATGTAGATATATATGTAAGCCTCCAGATCGATTTTTCTGTATTGAATGATTTCCGTATAAATTTCCCACTTGGCTCGAGCAAGCACGCACAGCGAATGGACTCGCAGTATTGTACATATACAAATGAAGCACGTATACGTGCACATTCAGAAATTTAATATTTTTACGGAATACACGTACGCGTGATGTAAGCTTGCATGAATGTATATTGTACACCGGTAAAGTACACATTCTGTGCATGTACATGTACACTACAATATATATAGTACAGTCCCATCATAATATACACCGAGCAACTCTTATACACGCGAACATAGGCTATACAAAGACGCGTACACACACACACGACGAATCAGCACTTTCTAAGGTCGATAAAAAATTAATGTGCTAGTTTAATCTTTTAGATAAACACGACGTTACAACCAAACGTATTATAGGCCTATACTCTGTCTTGCGTCACTCGTTTGTATGCGCGTAACAATTACGTACTATGCAGTATTTTAGGCGATTACATAACATGTGCACATCTATCGTCATCATCATCATCATCGTCGTCGTTGTCGTCGTTCATCATCATCATCATCATCATCATCATCGTCATCATCATCATCATCGTCATCGTCGTCGTTTTCGTCGTCGTCATCGTCATCATCATCATGATCATCATGATCATCATCATCATGATCATGATCATCATCATCATCATCATCATGAGTGGCAATATCATCAGCAGCAGTAACAGCCGTCGTGCCTGTGCCCTCAAGCAGATCTGCAGTACACGCGCATGCGCCCATATATAACATCCATCGCTCGTGGCGCCATCTTCAGCCAATGTTCGCAATTTCTCATGCACGTCATTGCACGTTTTCTATTCCTGTCATGCTTTGCAGATATAACTTATGCATGCACCGTTCAGTTGCACGAATATACATATGTAATTAGAAAATAAGGTTAATAATTATTATACATTATGGTTATTCGTGGAAAGAATTTATTTTATCTGTGTGTGTGTGTATATATATATATGAGCACTTAATTGTTGTAGCGCTTCTTCAGGAATTCGACTATAAAACACGCTCCCGACTACAGCGCGGACACTGAATCATCGGAGTTTCACGCCGAAGCACATGAGCAATTGCGAGTAAAGGACTTGCTCGACGTCCCTACAGTATATACGAGACGCGATGCTTTACATGCAATCGGCCGCAATGTGTAATAATATAATAATAACCTTGTTTTTCACTTACTATAATAATACATGCAATATTCATCAGCAATCGATATAATATTCTTTGGTATTTTGATTGTAAGTGTGTGAGTGTATGTGTGTGTGCGTGTGTGTGTGCGTGTGTGCGTGTGTGTGTGCGTGTGTGTGAGTGTATGTGTATGTGTGTGTGCGCGTGTGTGTGTGCGTGTGTGTGCGTGCGTGTGTGTGTGTGCGTGTGTGTGTGTGCGCGCGCGTGTGTGTGCGTATTTTATTCTCACTGCCTATATCCCGGCGTTTTTTACAAATACAGCAAGAGTGAGTGTCTGTGTTTTTTTGGAAGCGGTGAAATAGTTTTCACTCATGAATAATACAATTTTTCACGCGATGAAACATGTCAATTGCACTTTCAAATGCACAGCAATTTGAAACTATAATTATGAAGTGGAGAAAGCAACAAACCTTTACATCATTTTGTGTTTACAGTTTACATAATTAAGCAAACATAGCATGGGGAACATATTGCTCTCTGTCTGTGTATGTCTGCCTGCCTGTCTGTCTATGCCTCACTCTGTGTGTGTGTCGCTCTCTGCCTGTCTGTCTGTATGTGTCTCCCTCCCGCTCTCCCTCCCTTCCGCTCTCCCTCCCTCTGTCTACATGTCTGTCTTTCTCTATACGGAAATATTTTTTCTTTTTTAACCATGCATATAATCTTTAATCTCTGATCAAACCCTATCATGTATGCATGACGCAACGCTCATAAATAAGCTGGTGCCCTACGCATGGCTTTAGCATAGGCCTATTCTCCATGTATATATACCGTTTAATTATAAGTTTACGATTAGGATTGCGTCTACCTTGGGACATTTTGTCCGCGAACATTTTATCTCATGCATCATGTCGTGAATAATGAATGACTGACTGAACGAATGACTATGAATATCTGAAGAAACAAATGAAAAATTTCGCGTTATATCGGCACATATTACATGGAATCGTGCGTTTATAGGCACACACAGATAGAAGAATCAGTTTGAGCTTCATTTTATTCTTCCAAGTACATATCCACGTGTACACTCGTGAATGCATATTATGCACGCGAATGGGGTTTACGCCTGCATGCATGGCTTCAGAGTAGATATAGCGCTGTAAAAATTTCGACTCACCGACACCGACAATGTTATTCCGTCTGGATAAATCGGTTCTGTGTAACCTTGAAGGAGAGCTATATAAATCTTCGTAATGAAATCGGTACCAATTGTGTGTGTGTGTGTGTGTATGTGTGTGTGTGTGTGTGTGTGTGCGCGCGTCAAGAGCATTTATATGCCGCCGTAAATCCTACAATGTAAATAGACGTCTTCTGTTTGAATTGCACTCATTGCCCGCATATACTCCTACAGTGCCAGTCCCATGCTTGGATAAACGAGGAGGGCGACGTTAATCATTAGCAGCAACTATATATAGCCACACTAAACGGCAACTCGACGCTTTAGCCTATTATCTATAGCGTCATTAGTGTTATTTCTATAAACCGAAACTGTGACTAAAATAGCAAAATAAAAAAATGTTCGGCATGCAGTTGCCTGTAACCGAAACTGAAAATGCTGAATAACTGAGAAACTGAAAACAATAACTGCAATTGAATAATCATGAATAATCATGCATGAATAATCATGAATAATCATGATAATCATAAATAGTCCTGAATAATTGTGAAGCGTTAGCTTATTTAATGGAACATCGGTGTTTTCCGTATTTATACTTTTGAAATGTGCATGCATGGTCTAATCTTACTCTAGTTTATAGCGTATACTGTTTCTTGTATATTTATCATGCTCATTTCACTTACTTTTCGTTTTCTTTTCTTTCGTCGTGTTGACGTTCCTTAAAGTTGGCGCCAACCGTTAAAAAAATCGGCGACTATAGGAGAAAAATGTTTAACGCAAGTTTACATAGTGATGGAAAAGAAGAATTAAGGTGGTGTGTTGGAATATTTTGTTTACGAAGCGGCAGTAAGTTTATATAGACAGGAGTTACTGTAGACGTCGTGTTTGAAATGTTGATCTGGATAATGGACGCACCACCTACGTGTATAATTATATCAACAGACTTCCTATAGGCCTATCCAACTCTGGCATTTATATAATAGCAGAAGAAGTTGTATCTGCGCCAGCGTCACAAGCATAATATATTGAACAGGTTTTCTCATTAATTTTGTGCTGATTTGTGTGCAGGAAAGCGCAGCAGAGACTGTAGTGCTGATTTGAAACGTTTCTTGAGCCAAATCGGCAATATTATATAGTCGCACCGATTGAGTTGACATAGGCCTACATCAATGTTTCTTGGAACTTGTCCGAATACTTTTGATCTATAAGTAATTTCGATATTTTCCGTCGTGTCATTGGCCACGACATCTCAAATTAAAAACTGAATCTGTAGCGTAGAACTGAAAAACCATAACTGAAAACTCAGACTGCAGTTAACTGTAACTATAACTGAAACTGAAATAACACTGTGTAGGCCTATAGGTAATGGACGCGGTAGCCGGTTCGCTTACAGCGTTCGCCTTGCAACCCGAAGAGCACAAGGTCACATTTTCTCTGAAGTGGTTATAGCCTACAGCGAATATTATTAGGGTTAAGGACCTTAAGTGATTAATGCGTTTACAACTGTTCAGTGCTAACAATTGACCGTTGTTCTTTAGATAATGACGCTTAATAAAGGCACAATAATAATAACAACAGTGATTGTTATGATGATGATGATGATGATGATGATGATGATGATGATGATGATGATGATATTGCTGATGATGATGATGATGATGATATTGATGATAATAAATGTAATTGTAGTAGTGATCAATTACCCATCTATCATGTACACCTGATTACATAACTCAATCCTACTTTTGATTGCATAATTACATTACACAATCTTACATTTAATTACATTACCTAATCTTACATTTTATCGCATTACCCAATCTTACATTTTATTACATTACAAAATCCTACATTTGATTGCCTATACCCAATCTCACGCTCAAATTACGCATTCCAGGCGATAAATATTTATGCACGAAAGCGCCGAAATCGACCGATAGTCGAACGGACGGACGTACGGACGCACGGACGCGAACGGACGGACGGATGGACGAACGTATAAGGACGGACGGATTGGACTGAGGGATCCCGTGCTCTGCCGCTGTATACTAGACAACGAATCTGCAGCCATGGCTTGTCTCCGCCCTGGCTGGCCCCGCGCCGTCCATCCGTCCGTCCGACGAGACTCGGTTAAGCTTTTAACGGGATCATTTATTTGTTACACCTTCGACTCTTTCGTGCTCCGCCGCCGCTGCAGCGACCCAACGAACGAACGAACGAACGAACGAACGAACGAACGAGCGAACGAACGAACGCGGATCTATCAGACAACGGACGACTACAGCCACGACGACGATTCTATATCATCAACCAACACGCGTGCACGAACTACACGCTCCCGTATATACATGGATATATATATACACATGTATGTATATGTATATATATATATATATATATATATCGATGCGCCATTTTTATGGTCGACTGTATTATAATACGTGAACGTCTGAAGGTCACCTCTGTAACGTTAACGTAGGCTATTATAATACGGCTCGATGAAATACGTGTACATGTACGTGCGCAGATGACACGTAGATAGGCCTACGTGTAAATATAATATACACACGGATATAAATTATATACATAGACTATATTGTTGTAGGCCTATGTATGCATGTATATATGGTATACGCATGCAATTAGCCTACTCTTGCAAGCGATAAACTTAAAATGTTTATTTTAAGAAGAAAAAATCTACGTCATCGAACTGCGTGCATAAATAGGGGAAAATTATGTAGGCCCTCCCTCAACGTATTTGGATGATAAAGCGTCGAGCATGCGGGTGGTGTGAAAGGTCTGCTTATAATTAGAGCATAGGCTATTAGGCCGAAGTTTGAAGCCTATATACGGCTGTGTGTGTCTGTGTGTCTGTCTGTGTGTGTCTGTCTATTCGTGTGCGTCCTGTGTGATCTTTTGTCGGCATGCAAACCGGTTTCGTATTATATTATACGCAGAAGTTGTAAAACGCTCCAAGCGTTCATTCGCTAGCCTATACAGTTATACAATATACAAGCATATGATATACCTAGACCTATAATAGACCTACATGTGACGCCATAATATCTGAAACAGTCGTAAATCGCCTTTCATAACACCTCTTCTTCTTCGCGTATGCTACTGCTCCAGGTCTTGTCGGAGCGTGGACCGGGATTCGGATGAATTCGGTCAGCTGGTGGCATCCTTAGTTTCCCCGAAGGTACTCACAGGGAGGGCGCGCCCGGATTGACCCATGGCTTCGTGAACGCGGATGCCATCCTCCCTATCATAACACTGATATAGTGTAATAATCTATGTATACATATATAGCATAACTATGTATATGTATAATCAGCGGCGCCGCCAGGATTTTTTTTCTGTACGCACAACTTGCACAAAATAATATGAAGCGAACAACGATCGATACGAGCTTATATATATATATATATATATATATATATATATATATATATGTATATACCGTATATGCCTACTGGCGATTTTGAGGTATTGCCAGCATAAGCTTTTTGCTCCATTTTGGGTATAGGCCTACGCAGTGCTTAAAGTGTAAAAAAAAGAAGTGCCAAGACACTGTATTGTAATTGGTCGTCAGTGGCGGCGCCGAAGGCGCGAAGTTGCGAGTGCCGAAGGCACGAAGCCCGTCCCGACTAGGGGGTTTGGGGGAGCGTCGTAAGCTCCACCAGCGGGGTCTGGGGCGGAGCCCCAGCGACCAGCGCATTTTTGGCTGTGTCGACCTCAAATGGAGCCATTTTTAGGCTCTTTTTTGCCAGCTATTTGTGAATGATGAAGTCGCGAAAACTTCAAAAATAAGTGGTTTTTTAGTGTCGCAAGCTACCAGGATAACAATAGAAATCAAAATGTTAGTGTAAAAGAGAAAGGTTTTTGTCTTTACCGTAAGCTTCCGCAGTGGGGTCTGGGGCGGAGCCCCAGCGACCAGCACATTTTTGGCTGTGTCGACCTCAAATGGAGCCATTTTTAGGTCGTCCGTAACTGCATGGACGCCGTCCATGCAGTCATGGACGACCGTCCAGGCAGTGCTGGCCAAATAAGTGGCAGGACGGCGTCCAGCCTCGAAAATAAGTGCCTGGACGCCGTCCATGACCGTCCTGACACACTTTAAGCCCTGGGTATACCGTATACGCATAGAGGTTAAACTTTTTCACAGTTTAAACAGGCCTAACTACCAACAAAGCGTTTCAAAATTCATCCGCAAGCCAGTTACAGTTTAACCATTTATGAACTATAGAGCCTAACCGGTGTAGGCCTAAACTTAAAGGCTTCAAATTATTACCCCTCCTAAACATTCCCCCTCCTGCAAACTGTAATTTGCATCAATCATCGCATTTATTGCGTTACAAATATCAGAAAAATTATCCCGCTTCTTGTTTTGGTCTGAAGATTTTTATGCGTCATCCTACTTCGTGGTTTGTTATCAATATTTTCATCTGTAACTAAAATACTAAATCGCCGCTGAAGTTACATGGAGAAATGTCTTCGAGGCTATTATTTTTGTCCGATTAAAAAGATATACCCGAAGACGCTCAATGCCAAGATGGCTCTCTATTAGAGCGTAAGTAAGTAAGTAAGTAAGTAAGTAAGTATATTCTAAAGATTATAAAATTTCAATAGATTCAATAGAATTTCATCGCTTATAATATTTCACGCTTTAATTCTTTAATTTACAATTTGAGAAAAAAATTTGTTTAGCTTTTCCGCGCTGTACGCACTTGCGTAAGTGCGTACGCCTAACGGCGCCCCTGTGTATAATTGTATTTGTATGTATATATTTATGTAGGCCTACAGTATATACACTGCAGGGTGGCGCAAAGTGGGACCAGGCAGCATAATTGTTTGTAGTACTATAGGCCTAATTAACAGAAACAATTATTGTAACTTTTTCTTGTTAAGAGAAACAAATAGGCATAATTTGTTGCTTAATTATAATTTAAAGAAAAACAGAAGTCAAATTTATCGTGTCCACCTCAATGTGAGAGTTGTGGAAAAATAACTGGGGGTCGGACCATTATCCACTTGGAATAATTGGGATGTGACTCAGAGCCGGGCATTTGCTGTGATAGTTCTTTACACGTGGAATGGTCTTCCCCATCTTTGACGGGCGATATTATATGCTTGCTCTTTCAAGACATTTCTTTCCCCCGGGACTTCTGTGCTGAAAGCGCCTCTGAATAGTCTATACTGCGAGACACGCTCTATAAATTATTTGATAAGATACGACATGATATATACATACATATAATATTTATACATATACAGCATATCTGTATGTATATATATATATATATATATATATATATGCATACATGTATTCCAATGTGTACACAAGTAGATATTTTTATGCGCGCTGCTGAATGGATTCTGCGCACGTCCTATGTAGTGTGCTGCAGCGTGTTGTATGCAGTCGTGACATTTGATCGGCGGTTGCGTGGCGTTCTTCGAGATTAGACTGCATGGATTATCCGATGGCTGCTGGCCTTTCAGCGGAGCTTAGCCTGCATCCGCTCTGGTCCTTTCTAATTAGGAATATAATGCACACACATGCATGTATGAGCAAATTTGCATAAGATGGATATATGCAAACGCACGTGCTCAGTGGCGTAGCTAGCTTTTCATGGGCCCGTGTGCAGAAGTTCCCCGCATGGGCCCCTGATTGACTTTGTTGAACCGGTATCTTGCGTTCATGCAATTAGGCCTAGCATGAGAATTGTAGAAAAATAACACGGGGTTAGATCATCTTAGATGTTGACTTATGTAGAGTTGGGCCCACAATGAGGACTTTACTATGGCGTCCAAAGAAAGACTGGGGCTAAACCCACAGCCCTTCGCAATTCTTACTCTGCCTGCAATCAAGATCACTAAAACTATATATTCTGCTATTAGACCTAACACATGCATTACAACTCGCAGAACAAACATGAATGCAGCACCAATGAAACAGATAAGCCAAAGTGCTATAACTTCGGTAATTTCTTAGTCGAATTTGAAATCTATCACTTAGCCTAGCATAATTATTATACTTATCCACTTATTATTACTAGGCCTTCTAGTGGGCTACAATGTCATGGCATCAACGCATCATAGAGTTTCTTTCTTTTGTACAGCAGAAATTGTCAAGCAGCAATCAATTCAGGTCCACCGCCCACGTGCACACCAAAAGACACAGTCATCAATATTTTTTATTGTAGGCCTAGGTCTACCTAAAAATAAGTTTAGCAATATTCTATTCAAGTGCAAAAATGGGGTAAATATGCGTGATTCCATATACAACCGTGATCTACACGTGCTCAATTTTGCGTCTCCCTGATTGCGGGGTGAGAGCTGAAAAAAGTTGAGAGCAGCATGAGGATTGGAATTTGGTTGTGAAAAAGTGACAAGAAGACTTAAGTTAGCATAGGCACACCCGTTCCACTTGCATAGGAAAGCGAATCAGCGAAATAAGAATCTTATGCTGCAATCTGCATGGTATGATTCGTCTCTTATTCTCAACTTAAAACTATGTTAGATATTTTTTCATGACTCGAGACAAAAGCACAAGTTAAAAGGAGTTCAGTAGGGCCTGCAATTTTTTCTGTCAACAGTACGGCGGTTGACAGGCGCCACTGCATCAGTAAAGTAAAGAAATAATGCAAGTGTGTTCACAAAAACTACATTTGTCACAAAATAATTCAAATTACTAATCAGGTTCGATTAATAAAAAATATTATTTAGCAATCCCTGTGGGCCCCTGGAGGTCGTGGGCCCGTGTGCTTTGCACACATTGCACACATGGTAGCTACGCCACTGCACGTGCTTTCATATGCATGCGACTGCTGTGTATTTGGCCTCGACCTCTGTTAATTTTTACGTGTATGACTCATCTAGGACTGTTATAACTGGACTGCAGTGGCAATGTTGTAATATTGTATACTGGGTCTTCGATATTCCATTTCTGCCGCTCCCATGGCATCCAGTTGTCGGTACAAAGTACCTTACTATGTTATAGTCAATCCAGCTCTGTTTCCTAAGTATTGTGATTAGGTTACTCAGTAGCCTACAATTCAATTTGTTCACTGATTAAAGAGATAACAATTACTTTTTTCTAGTAACAACCTAGTAAGCTTAATTAGTCAAAACATTAATAAAATATCAGAATGTAATCCTACAGTAACAAAGGTTCACCTGAAAGAACGGGTTCCTCTATAGGACAGTCTTGTCCAGGGGCGGATACAGAAATTTTCGAAGGATGGGTCACAATTTTCGGTGATCTTTGCCGAAAAAATCTGATGACTTTTTTTTAGTCATCCGGCCGAAATGTCAGAAAAACTATACCAGGGAAAATGTTTTTTTCTGACATTTCGGCCGGATGACAAAAAAGTTTTTTGTCATCCGGCCGAAATGTCAGAAAAAAATGTAGGGGCCTACCATTTTCCCTGCCAAAAATTCTGGTGACATTTTTTAAAGTAGCCGGCTGAAATGTCAGAAAAATATACCAAGTGGGGAGGCCACGTCCCATGCAATTTCTAAATTGGGGTGGGGGCATGGCCGGATTGGCCCTGCCCTGGATCCGCCCCTGGTCTATGGCAAGTCGTATGAAAACGTTGGGTGCTCGATTGCTTCCTGAAGTTTTGGAGTATAGGATTTAGGTCTCTAAATTCGTGCGGATAAACATATGCGAGCTGCAGTCGGATGCAGTGAGAGATGGGTAGAGATGGAAAGAAATGGAGAGAAATTAAGATAAATGGGTGGAAATGGAGAGAAATGAATAGAAATTGGCATCAATGAGAAATTAGAATTGCCCGGGATTGGGGTTAAAATCATAGTCTTTCTTTGAACCCCATAGTAAAGTTTGTTTCTCACCCCCCCCCCCCCCAATTCCGAGTGGATCATAGTCTAACCAACTAACCCCACCCCATATGTTTCCACAATTTTCACACTGTAATTGGGTGTAAATGGGTAGAAATGGATAGAAATGGGTAGAAATGGATAGAAATGGGTAGAATTTGCAGAAATTGATAGAAATAACAATGTATAAATGAGTAGCAATAAGTTGTAATGGGTAGAAATACGGGTAATTTATTTTCTATCCATAGCAGCATTAAGCTAACAAAAAATATTTATCATCCCAAGGTTGGAATGACTAAAATCTCTAAAATTCTATTGCGGAAAGCCCGAGTTTTTAACAATCGAAAGTCAGTCTTATATTACAAGGCTTAGGCTATTATTTAAAATTCTTCAAGTACAAAATTGGGCCCGTCCGGGAATTGAACCCGGGACCTCTCGCACCCGAAGCGAGAATCATACCCCTAGACCAACGGGCCACACGTTGGATCATGCTTAAATGCGTTAATAAGTCTGTAGGCCTATAGTGCTTACAGCACAGTTCACTACAATAATTATTATCCTTATTGAGAGTGATTTAATTTCTTTGTTGTTTCAGACTACATGAGTCAGGGCCCGGAATCAGCTTTGCCATTACTTATCCAGCTCCAACGAAATAACAAAAAAATCACAACCTAAAAAAGTCGGGCCCGTCCGGGATTTGAACCCGGGACCTCTCGCACCCAAAGCGAGAATCATACCCCTAGACCAACGGGCCACACACGTTTAAAAGTAATGAAATAAGGCTAATAAGCCTGCAGGCCCATAGGCTATATAGCCTTTCTAAGGTTATTTCACTACAATAATAATTATCGAGAGTCATTTTAATATCCGTCATGTTTTAGGCCGCTTCAGCTATGGAGGACCCTAGTTATCCAGAATCAGCTCTGCCTTTACTTATCTAGCTCCAACGAAAGAAATAAAAGTCACAATCTTAAAAAGTCGGGCCCGTCCGGGATTTGAACCCGGGACCTCTCGCACCCAAAGCGAGAATCATACCCCTAGACCAACGGGCCACACAACGATTAGGTTTATAATTTTCAATATAGACCTAAGTAGGCCTGCCGCAGTAGTAGGCTTAGTTTCACTGTAACGACACTGTGTAACAGCCTAACAAAGATCATGAGCGTCCTCCTCCTCCTTTATCCAGGCTTGGGACTGGCATTGGTAGAGTGCTACCAGTGGCATGAAGAAAGCTTTGGCATTGTAGGCCTACAGGAAAATCTTAGCTCTCATTCTGCATAGAATATCGACTTTCTCTTTCCGACTTTGGTAGACTAAGCAACGCAATTTTCCTTTCCCATGCGTAGACCTATCTTTAGTTTTTTTCGTAGCCTACCACTATTATTGCTGGCCGCTGTTATTAAGATAATAGATCCACCGACGTAGGCCTATAATAGCAGAAAGCATCAAAGCGATCCATCTCCTGTCATCTCTCACAATCCTGTCATCTCTCACAACCCTGTCATCTCTCACAACCCTGTCATCTCTCACAACCCTGTCATCTCCGATCCTCTGGACCCCTTCAACCTTCAAAACCTTCATGTGACTTAGACCTAGCCTATTGTAAGCAAAAAATAAAGAACATAATAAAGTCATAAAGAACAAAGGCAGAAAGAAACAGCAAAACTAAAAAAAGAAAGAACATAATTAGGCTAACAACAAAAACGAAAGAAAGAACATAGGCTAACTAAAAAGAAAATCGGAAAGAAAAACCATAACTAGCTATAGGCTAAAAACGGAAACGACAAAGAAAGATTAGGCCTATAATATAGGCCAGAACGAAAAGAGAAACAAAGAGCAAAACTGACAAACCGAGAAGAAAGAACAAAAATAACAACGAAAACAAATAACATAACTAAACAAGAAAACGACTGAGAAAGAACATAATAAACGACAAAAACAAAAAAGAGCATAGCCTACATAAAGAAGTAAAAGAACGAAAAGACTAAGAACGAAATCGACTAAGAAAGAACAAAAATAACAACGAAAACGAAAGAGGACAAATAAAAAATAAGCAACGAAAACGAAAAGAAAGACCATAGGCCTAGGCCTAGCTAAAAACACAACGACTAAGCAAGAACATAAAAACAACTAGAAGGTAAAAGGAATTAAAAATGTTTTTAAAAAAAGAGTAGCCTAAGACTAGGCTACAACTAAAGCCAAAAACGCCTAAGAACAAAAAACGTCAAAGAAAGAACACAACTAAGAACGAAAATGAAAACGTAGTAGTCAGCTAAGAAAGGAAAATGGTAGGAACAAAAACCACAAAGAAAGAACATAATTGAAACGAAAACGACAAAGAACGTAAACGACTAAGAACTAGATCGAACGTCTATGAAAGAACATAACAAAGAAGTAAAACGAGAAACACACCATAAATACATGGTGCCAGTTGCGGAATAACTCTGGCTATTATAATAGTCGCCAACTCCTCCACTGATGGGCCTCTGTCTAGATGCAAGGTTTCAGGTTAATAGCCTACCTCCAAAACTGTGGGCGTGCAGTCTGGACAAACATAAGCCTACATAGGCCTACATCCATACCCACATAGGCCTACATCCATACCCACATAGGCCTACGTAGGCCTATACATTCTCCTTTACAGATAAAGATAATTATATGTGTACCGTCGCCATGATCAAGTATAGCCTACATTTAGGCTACATCTTCAGACTTAAGATATTCCCATTTACTCCCTCAGCCAACTTAACGGAAATAATTATTTTCCGTTATAATTTTACTTAGCGTTAATTACATCTTCAGATATTTCCATGCAGTAACCATGCAGGGCTGTTTGAAGGAATTTTTTAGAACTGCGCAACTCCTTCTTTTCTTTACCATCATCCATGGTAAATTACTTCCAATCGGAGAACATTCACCTTTTTTGCTAGTTTTAACTGTACAGAAGTGCTTCTACAACTGCACATTTTGTGCAAAACTGCCCGTTAAAAAAGCCCTGGCGGTAACTCTATCAGCCAACTCTTAAAATAACAAGTTGCCATTGGCGACCGTCACGTGCCATAAACGGCCGTCGTCGAAATTTTAAAAGACGTTGAGGAAAGACGATAAAATTTATAATTACATTGTTTCCTGAATGGATCGTCTTCAACAAATAGCCTACGGTATTCGAATTCACAAACTGTTAATTTCGGAAAAAATGTACAAAATCAAACGCTGACGGTTACGGACACAGATAAATTTCCGAAATATAAAGTTCAGACGAATAAATTATGTCGTTGAACACTTCAACACTGATATCAGCCGGTGACGTCATTATCTTTATTGTTTTATTTGTAGCTAGATTAATGTTTATCGTTTTTATAGCGCTATCAGAGGGAGACTCAGAGTGTGGTGGCAATTAATGTACCCGAGTGGCAGATTAATAATGCCTATACTATTAGCTTACGGTAACTGTTATTATCACTATTATTTTGGTGACGTTTGTTGAAAGCGCTTCCAATTATAGAATGACCAACAGGAGTGTCCGCAATGACTCCGCATGCACTCGAGGAACAACGAGGTCTTTTATTTGGGCTGTCCAATGTGTCCATAGCCTAATACCGCGGCAGGCTACGTACGCATGGGAGGTTGGTGGGTCACTGGATTTGGGCGAATTGCGTACGGGTGCGTTAGGGTGGAAGGAGGAGGGGTCTCGTCTCGACAAGGTAGCACTATATTTTTTCATATGATGTACCTCAAAAAAATTTGTGACAAGCTGGATTTGCGTTAAAACAATTCAGAATTAAAAGTTATACATGCAAAACAAGATAGCACGAAATTTGTACATTGCTATCTTAGTAGGAACATAATAAACGACGCACTATTTTTCTTAGCGGAATTGGACGTTTTGCGTCATTTCTCAGCGCTAGTATTGAGTAAATTGGCATGTTGATGTTTAGCGGTCTTCATCGTAGGTTCATATTATTTTCTACAAAATAATCAAAATTTCTTTTTTTAGTTTGAAAATCTTATTAGTTTTAAGTAATTAATTTCCGCGAATTTTTCTTGGGCCCAAGTCCCAGGTTTGCTAAGAATTGTGAACTTTAATTATTAGTAATTTATATTGTGATTCTAAACGGCCTTGGGCCTGGTGTGTGACATTGCCTTGTTCAACCAAAACCTATAGCCTCCTACCACCTAGCAGGGGTGCAACCAGACTTAATTGAGCACTCTCGGGATAAAATGGTGACCAACACGGTAAAAGTCTAGAACGACTCGTTATAGCACGTAAACAGTATGGCCGTCACAGATATAGGTAGAATAGAGCGGTCTCACCTACGGTGATAGATAGCCCAATGTTCCCCAGCATTGTGACCTACCTCGATCGATAACCCAAAGTTTGTGTGAAAGTTAGTGAGTGAGTCATTCGTTAGAACAAAATGTTTAAGAGGCAACCCTGTCACGCGACACCGGCACTGTCCATAGGTAGATTCTGCTGTATTCTTTAGCTTATTTAAGCGTATATTAATATTTATGAAAATATACCTTTTCATGGTATTTTGACAACTAGGTGACTTGCTTACTTTCGCGGAAACATTGGGCTATCGATCGCCGTTAGTGAGATCGCTTTATTCTGCCCTTATCTGAGACGACTATATTATTTGCTTGCTACCGAGCCATTCTAGACCTCTACCGTCACACACAATTTTTACAAATCCAGTTGGTTTTTTGGGGTGGGGTGGGTGGGACCTCATTTCTGTCTAAGACACTAGAATATCTATCTCCAGTTTATCCATTATAATGAGCAATCTAGTCTCCTACCTGCTAATCAGTCTCACTTTAGGGCCCATCACTCCACAGGGACTGATCTCTGTCATTATATATTCTCTTAAATCTATTTTGCTGCTGATAGGTCTGAACTCACTCTTCTGGCTCTCTGCAATGTCTTATCAGCATACGATATAGTCGATCGTGATATCCTTGTAAAGCGTTCAAATTGTAATCATAAACTCTGAGCTTCTACAGCGCCCACAAAAGCCAAGCCATGGGAACCAGCTTATTCACAGGCGCTCAATAAAGTCAAAGCCGAAATGGCAGGGCCCAGGAGCTAAGATCCGGAGAGTCATGCAAAGAGTTAGACAGACGGTTAGGGTGGGTCATGCTTTAGGTTGAAAAGGTGAGGGAATTTTAGGAAGTGGAAGAATCAGGATAGACCTATGTGATCTGTGATAAAGTAATGTTTTCAGTTTCGAGTGAAGGACTTATGGGGAGACAGCGAGAGGTAGAGTTTTGTCGAGTTCGTATGGTTGGTCAGAAGTTTGTCGCGGTGCTGGCGGAATTTTAGTGATGAGGCGATGGAAGGGCAAAGCACTGTGATGGAGGATGGGATGCGTGTTGAATGAAGTGGCTGAATGGTGAGCAACTGACGAAGGTAGAACGGCTGGGATGATTGAAGTGTGTTGTAAGTGAGTGAGAGGACTCCGTATTCGATGCATTCAGGCATTTTGATCCAGTAAAGTACTTTCTGAGCAGTAGTGATGTGGTGGGGTTTGGTGTTTTGGTAATAGCAATGTCATTCTGGATAGCTTGGAGGTGGTTTATTTGGGTGATATCAATGTTTAGGAAGAGAGAATTGCAGTAGTCAAGTTTCACATTAACTATAGATGTTGCTATTGTGGATGCAGTTTAAAGTTGAGAATAGGGTGGATTCTGCGATGGTCGAGGATATGCAAAAGCAAGAGCGGGAGGGATGGGTGATGTGGTCGAGGAAGCTAAGGTTTTGATCAAAATTCACACGTAAGTTTTGAACAGGAGAATTTGCAGTAAATATGTGAGTGGATCCAGAGTTAAAGTTGATGGAAATAGAAGGATCTGGGATTTTCTTCAGTTGCTCATGCATGCCTATAAGAATTAATTCAGTTTTAGAGTAGTGGGTTCAAGCACAGGAGATTGGGTGTCATCCAGGAGGAGATTTGGGTAATCACATTAAGAAGATGATCTATTGAGTCTGAGAAGCTGCTTGGAGTGAATGAGATGGACAATTGGGTGTTGTTAGCCTATTGGTGATGGTCAACTGATGAGTGAGCTGAGTGGGGTTGTGTAATAGAAAGAACAGTAGGGGCCCAAGAACAGAACCTTGAGGTGCACCGCAAGTGAGAGGACAAGACTGGGATGAGGTCCAGATGTTTGACAGAAATGGGTGGGAAGAGAGGGATATGATTGAATCCACATCAGAGCAGTATCGGTAAATGCAAACCAGGAAATCAGTCTTTGAAGTAATATCAGGTGATCAATAGTGTCGAAGGCTGCAGAGATATCAAGGAGGCAGAGACAGGAGACTTGCTGATGTGAAATGGTAGAGACAAGTTTTATTGAGACATACTATGGGCTTAAGTGCCTCCCATTTGTTGGCTCCAGTCATACCTAACTCAAGGAACACATTTATGATGAACTTCCTCCTCCCATTGGTTTCGTTATTCTAGTACGTAGTCTTGACCTCTGATTCTCGTACTACAACTGCTATGGCTGAGTCACGACCATTTGATTACTGAAATGACCTTATTGGTCTTTCTAAGGTCCGTATATGTCTCATTCAATCTGTCCTTAATGCTGCTGGTCGACTGATGACTTGCTTCCTAAATACTCTCATAATTATATTATAGCTTATGGTCAGCCAACTACACTGACTTTGTCTCTCACCCGCATCCAATAGGACCAATATCTCAGAGTTTAATATGATGATTCTAAGTGAACTGAAAGCTGAGATATTGAGAAATTTCGGTCGCCATTTTGTTTAAATGGCTGCCATTGATAACTTTGTGATGACTCTATTGGAATTATTGCCCCTAAATATGTATCTTTAGACACCAAGATGACGATTCTAAGTGAATTGGACTCTGAGATATTGAAAAATCCTTATTTTGGTCGCCATTTTGGAAAATGGCTGCCATTGGGAACTTTGTAATGGTCTTGTTAGATTCCTTGCCCTTAAATTTGTATGTTTTGACACCAAGATGACGATTCTAAGTGAATTGGACTCTGAGATATTGAAAAATCCATATTTTGGTCGCCATTTTGGAAAATGGCTGCCATTGAGACCATTGGGAAGGTTTTAATGTGCCTTGTTAGATTCCTTGCCCTTAAATGTGTATGTTTTGACACCAAGATGATGATTCAAAGTGAATTAGAAGCTGAGATATTGAAAAATCTGTAAATCGGTCGGCCATTTTGAATTGGGCCCTATAGAATAGGACCCGGTGGCCCAATTTTTGGCTATCTTCACTACAGTGTATTACAGTATATTACAGTTGCATTTGGCATATTTTCAGCTTGTCACAAATTTTTTTGATGTCTTGCCACCCAACGACCCTACTAGTAACTCTATCAGCCAACTCTTAAAATAACAAGTTGCCATTGGCGACCGTCACGTGCCATAAACGGCCGTCGTCGAAATTTTAAAAGACGTTGAGGAAAGACGATAAAATTTATAATTACATTGTTTCCTGAATGGATCGTCTTCAACAAATAGCCTACGGTATTCGAATTCACAAACTGTTAATTTCGGAAAAAATGTACAAAATCAAACGCTGACGGTTACGGACACAGATAAATTTCCGAAATATAAAGTTCAGACGAATAAATTATGTCGTTGAACACTTCAACACTGATATCAGCCGGTGACGTCATTATCTTTATTGTTTTATTTGTAGCTAGATTAATGTTTATCGTTTTTATAGCGCTATCAGAGGGAGACTCAGAGTGTGGTGGCAATTAATGTACCCGAGTGGCAGATTAATAATGCCTATACTATTAGCTTACGGTAACTGTTATTATCACTATTATTTTGGTGACGTTTGTTGAAAGCGCTTCCAATTATAGAATGACCAACAGGAGTGTCCGCAATGACTCCGCATGCACTCGAGGAACAACGAGGTCTTTTATTTGGGCTGTCCAATGTGTCCATAGCCTAATACCGCGGCAGGCTACGTACGCATGGGAGGTTGGTGGGTCACTGGATTTGGGCGAATTGCGTACGGGTGCGTTAGGGTGGAAGGAGGAGGGGTCTCGTCTCGACAAGATGTACGTACGCAAAATAAATCCCTAATCACGATTTTCACAGCTTATTTCTAACTCTCTATTACCCTGCAGTAGCTAGGCTACTGTTGTCAAGTGGCATTTGATTACATTATAATTAAATTCTGTTCAGACTTAGACAGTAGGCCTATCCCATAAAAGTCAGGAAATTTTTAGCATGCTAACAATTATATGATGCTTAAAAAATAAATAAAATAGTAGCCTACGGCAAAAAATAACTGTTTCATAGATGACTCCAGCTAACTAACTTTTGTAAACTTGGGGGTAGCCTAGAGGAGTTTATTTGTGCGTTCGCATTCAGAAGGGTTGGCAAAATGCGCGCGTTGCAATAGAAACAGGGGAAGAGGAGGGGGCAAAAATACAATTTTTGCGTAGGCTACCTGGTACGTAACATAATATGGCTTGCAAAATCATGGTGTCTGTTGTTAAACCCAGCTCTGTGCAAAATCAACTGGAAATGTAGCTTCTTCCTCACTGGTTCCATCTGTCGAATGGTTGGGAAACCTAGCTTCGTGCTATGCTATGTTTCTGCTGCCACATAGCGATTAAACTGCAAACACGTGATCCTGTCATCTAGTGAGACTTTCAACAGCGTAGAGCGATGCTTCCGATTCACCTGAGCGCACCTGCAAGAGGGTGTGTACGTCACAGATCACGTGTTAGTATGCTTGGTTATAACAAGCAGCGAAATACGATCGTAGGTTGAGGGGAAGAAGTTCGTGCGGATGTTGCGATTAATGTAAGATTTTTTCGCTTCTCTCTGGTTTCACATTTCGAGTAATGCGAGATGGGAGGGAGGTCGTCGAAGACTGCATCGGAAAGCCCGGATAAACCGCAACATGGTAGGTGGATCATTCATTATTTGAGTGTCTTAATTGTTGTTGTTGCCAGTGGTTAATTTTGTGACCATTGTTTACAATGGGTGCGTTGAATAGTCGTCTGTAACCCCAACTGGGAAGGAGGGTCAAAGGTTAAATGAGCATTTCCGGATTTGTGTTTTAAAATTAATGTCGAGAAATCTGCGTTTCCGCAGTCGCTGAAAACCGTGATGCTGACCTTGTCAGCCGGTGAATAGCAGCGCGCGTGAATAAACTGGTGCCCTGCGCTTTTCGCTTTCGAGAGGCGCCTTGGAAGTTTGGAAAGTACGATTACGATTCACACAATGGCCGACTGTCTTGGAGTAGGCCTACATTACACGATAAGAATCACCTTTACGTATTGATCTTTTAGCTTCTATGGCGACGTATCCTATACACCAGAAAGGATTGCTAACTATCATTATTCAGTCAATTGCTCCTCCTGCTCACCTATTGCTTTAAGTGCTTTGTTGTCAGTGTTGGTGACCATTGTTGTATACATGCTTTGTTGTTTCTATTACTGTGTGCATGTTTGCATGTATGTATACTTGCTTATATAATATGCATGCATGTGAGATGGACATCATGGTTGCCAACAGTTGATATTGCCTTCCTTTAAAACTTCGGAAGTTAACTTGAACTTGGCAACCATACGACAGGGCAACTGTGAGTGAAGGACTTGCACAAGGCTAGCTGCCTCAGGCAAGTCTCGAACCCATGCACTCCTCGTCACTGGCCAAGTGATCTAATCCTTTGGCTAAATGTGCTAAATATTATTAATTAACATTGGGTTCTTTCTGGACAGTGTGCGCTCTGGCACAAACAGCACACTAGGTCAGCGGTTCTCAACCTTTTCAGACTCACGGACCCCTTTTTAATTTTTGGTCCCGGTCACGGACCCCACTGAAATTTGGCGCCTTTGGCGCATTATCGCGACTGTGCAACTCTATTAGGCCTATTCTATATAATAATAGGCCTATGTGCATGTTATAATATAGCCTATAATGCCTCTACACTCCTGTAGTACAAATTTATATAACCAATAAGATTATTTAAAATTTATTAGAAAAACCTGTATTTTGTTTTAATGTAAGCTTTAGGCACGTATATTCGAGCACAGTTTATCTAATCGAAACACTCAATCTGAGCTCATTTTAAACCTCAAGTCGTGATCAATAATTTTTAATTGTTACCAGCAATTGTCATTGATTAGTGTATTAATAGTTTCATATAACCATTGAAAAGGGGAAAATTGAAAATTGACAAAAATTATCTGTTTCTATGTTTTAAACTAAGAAATGCATAATTTTCAGGACATGCTCGCGGACCCCCAGGCAGATCGCCGCGGATCCCCAGGGGTCCGCGGACCCCCGGTTGAGAACCGCTGCACTAGGTCATAGAGGACATGCCTCAGGGTAAAGATCAGACTTGATTTTGCATATGGTTTTATATATAATTTATATTATTATATCATATGTGTGTCATGATTGATTATATTATGTACAGGGTGGGCCAAAAGTATTTATCCAACTTTGAAGGCCTATAACTTAGGCAGTTTAGCAAGTAAGTGTATGCTTAATGCATCAAATTAAAGGTAGTTATATCAGCTATAAGTCCGACAAATTTCATTACGGTAGCTTGCACTACGCGCCATATAATTATTTTGTACCGCACCTACCCTGTTTTCGGACGTAAACAATAATTTCATCATGGCGCCGCTATCAGAAGATGACAGGACTTTGATTCGAATTTTAAGAATTAAAAAACATTTGAATGCATATCAAATGATGAATGAATTTCCTGCTAGAAATTGGAGTAAAAACAATCTCAACCGATTAATTAGACAAATTGACGTGAGTGCAAGTTCTAAACGTAAACCTGTTACTGGCTGTCTTCGTTCAGCACGTAGGCCTACCGCTGACAACATCGCTTGTGTAGCTGAATTATTGGTATGTAGCCAAGAGGATAATCCAGGCACAAGCAAAAGTCCTGGCCTAATAGCCCTGACTTAAATCCCGTTGATTACTCAATCTGGGGTGCTTTGCAGCAACGGGTTTATCGTGAACGGATAGTAAACGTCGAGCATCTCACTCGTTGCTGGACTAAGATCAGCCAGGAACTCATCAATGGAGCCATAGATCAACGGGCACGTCGCATTCATGCAGTCATTCGAGCTCGTGGAAGACACATTGAATATTTATTTGATTAATTAATTCTTGGATTTCTTAATGGCTATCAATAATGCAAACTTGCAAAGACTAATTTTCCAAGTATTGTGTTTTGCAAGATAGACGAATTAAAATCATTGTAAAATCATTGTAAACTGATACATATTCAGTACAGTAGTTTTATGCAATTATTATTAAAGCTAAAAATGTAAATTTTTGAGCAGTTGTAGCTGATACAACGACCTTTAATTTGATGCATTAAGCATACACTTACTTGTTAAACTGCCTAAGTTATAGGTCTTCAAAGTTGGATAAATACTTTTGGCCCACCCTGTATATATGTAAGTATGTGCTATATCAGATTGTATTAAAACATTTATAAAGTGCCTCTAATAGGGTGAACCGTTCAGAGGCACTCCCTGTGTGCAAGGCCATGAGAGAAGACATAGGTTTTTAGAAAGCAAAGTAGGGGAGGGATTACCAGTATGAATTTGATATGAAGTAGCTAGGGGGGTCAGCATAGAGAGACCAATTGAGCCATAACTGCATGTATATAATTATTATTATGTTTGCTTTCACGAATGCTTGTTTGTCTTCCTCTCTGGTAACTTGCCTGCCTGTCTGTCTGTGTGTATGCCTGTGTATGGACATTGTGGGTAGGTATATGAACAGATGTAGGCTATAGAAGTCAAATTAGCATACGTGTAGCAAACTTTGCAGCTTCCTCACAAAGACCATATTTCGTTTAAATTGGCAAATGGTTCTTTGGTGCAGTAGTTACACAATACACAGAACTGTCTCATTAGTATTTATTGAGTTCAAATAGTATCTTGTCAAAACTTCTTCTATTGTCATTTCTGCTGTCATCATTTCTGTTGTTATTGTCTATCATTACAATACTTATGGTGACGCTGGCTGTTGGCTTTGCCATTAACCAGAGTTCTAATGCAGTTGGTCTTCATGATTATGGCACTTTATAAGTTTTTTGATCATCATAGTGCCACTAGAAATTTCAACTACTTGACCTTTTTGATGATTTAGTCATTCAAGAAGCCTTGCTTGCTCCATATCAACAATTTTGGGGATGGTTTAGTTTTCAAAGTTCTCCTTTGGCATGTTGTATTTATAGTTTTTACTAATATGCCCCTGTCCATATGGTATGAATTTCAGCTGTCATCAAAACACCTGTTCTGGTACTTGACAAGTAATAATTGTGTGAACGTTGCTTAACAGATGCTATTTCCGTATGTTATTATCAGTAGATTCAGATGTCTGTCGGTGCACCACAGCAATTGTGACCTGCACTATTATGTGTCTGCATGTTTGGAATCCGTTTCCTACTGTCTATTGTCTAATCAGTCAGGCCCAGCCATGAGCTCTAAGCCACATTATTTTAACACAACTGATCTGGCCATGAGCGTAGTTGGAGCTTGTTTACAGGGTTACCATGGGTTAATGATTATTAGGTCTTTTGTTCCGCACTGAGCCACGCGCGATAATAGTTCCTGGTCAGGCGCATCGTTACCAGCTTCGATTTCACTGGAGCGAATCAGGTGCAAGACTGTTCATGTATCAACCTGCTTTACCTTCATAATTATGTTGACTTTTTACCTGTTATCCTCATATCTTTTTACCTTTACATACCTGTATCTTTATGCCGTTGCATATGTCTGTCTTTATGCCTTTTGATATTTATATTTTGCACCTGTAGGGGTTTTGAATCTTTGCCTTAATGCCTGTTAGCCCTAAAGCTATAACTTTTATTCCATACCTCTTTGCCTGTTATCTTTATACCTTTATTTCTATAGCTATTGTCGTTTTACCTCCATTTCGCTGATAGGGTTTCTTCTGTACATCTGTGACTCAGGGTTCTACATAACATGAAATGGCATCAATTAAGAATTGAAATCATACATAATTATGATTTGATAATTTTTATGTAGACTGCATCATTCATTTGACTGGACTAGACGTTAAAGATTGACAGTAATGCAAATTTTAATATTAACTTTTTAATTATGTCAGTCTTATTACTATTACCAGGGTTTAAAGTGGGCAGAAACGGTGTTCCCAGTGCTCTCGAATTCTTTGTTTTTTTGTTCCCACTGCTCACCGTGCATAGAACCCAGGACACACTTGCTTTCCAATGAAACTCCATGAAATCAAAAAGGTTTTTAGTTTAATTGGAACTCCGTACATAGTTATGCTATAGCGAGACACGGTGGTGAACTGGTGGGTTCGGTGAATCAGAGCCATGCTCGAATCCACCTCAAGTCGCTGCGTGATGACCTTGAGCAAGTCCTTCACTTGCAATTTCTCATGCACTTCGACATGAAACTCAGACGCAGTGTCCGTGCTGTAGTCGGGAGCGCCTCTGAGTAGAGAACTTGACTTAAGGCATAGAAAAAAATTGTTGTGTTTCCGGTAACCCGACCGACCCATTTTTACGGCCGCGACCGAAATATTCTTGTAAAAAATTTTATTAAAAAAAAAAAAATTTTCCCAAAAAATTTTTTTTCAAAAAATAAATTTTTTTCTAAAAATACTTTTTTAACATTTGTATTGACATAACGTAAGAGACGTCAACAAAATGAAATTAATAGGACTGTTTCTAGAGCAGTTTTAGGTGCAGACAGTTGGGAAATAGGCAGTTTATACTTGCTTAGAACACGTACTTTGTTTCAGCGTGCAAAAAAGACTAGTGGGGTATACTTTTTCGGATTGTCACTGCATAAAAATATTTCACAAAATAAAAATATTTTCCGACCTACCTACCCACTTTTTTTTTGCTCTGTTACCGGAAACACAACCTTTTTTAAGGCCTAACAAATGTGAGAAATGAAAAACGAGATTTCTGGTTTCAATTGGTAATAATTGTAGTAACTAAGATGACGGATCTGTTTTGAGGGTAGGATAATTCAAGGCCGTAGCCAGCATTTGATTTCGGCGGTGTTTCTTTGACAGAGACTTTCTGACGACTTTTTTAGTAATCAGAAACGGCTTTCTTACCATTTTTCACCTTATCTCTAATATAATTTTTTCTTTATATGCTAGGCCTAGTGAATGAATTCTATTATTTGTTTACATTTTTCATTGGGGCGAGGGGGTGTTTTCATTGGTTTTTATTTCATGGTTTTCACATCATGTGCTAGTAAATGCATTATATTATTTTTTTCATATTCCGTTTTGGGGGTGTTCAGGCACCCAAAACATCCCCCCCCAGCTACGGCCTTGGGATAATTAATGACTAACCTTGTCTGAGTTATTCAATGCTATTATGAGGCATACATGTAATTATGAGGATGCTGATGTCATCTGCTTTCTGTTTCAGGGCATCCGATGACCTACGACCCTACATTTAAGGGACCAATTAAGGACAGGTTAGAGCTCTAATATCACTTCCTCACCATTACCATTGTAATGTTTACTTATGACACACAGGTTCTTTGTTGGGACATTTTGATGGTGTTGCAATTTGCCCGTGTTTAATAACAGTCATCTATTATAGGTGGCATTTATGATGTTCCATCTGATATAATCATGATGTGATTGTTATTGTTAAAGAGTTATCGTTCCTACCCATGGCTGCCAAGGGGCTGGGTTAGTAATTGGTGCTGATGATTAGATAACAGTGCTCACATTGGTGAATCAGTACATACCGCGTGGGCAACAAGTGCCCTTAACTGTTTTTCTCAATATTTTGGCCATAGGTAAGACTATTCTTAAATCGAGTTTTGCAAGCCTAAAGGTAATTCGTTTCTACAGCCAAATTTCACCCAAAACACCTCAAAGAGAACAAAGGTTATATTACTTTTAGTGAGTCCACCAATTGTTTTTTGATTATCCAAAGACATAACGCAACAAAAGTTTTAAAAAAATGATCTTATGAAGTCACATCTCAAATAACTGTTATCATATAAACTTGTTTGTTTGTTTGTATGCACACTTGTTATAGCGCCCCTTCAAGCTCTCTACTCAGAGGCGCTCCCGAATGCAGCGCGGACACTGCATCGGAGTTTCACGCCGAAGCGCTGAGCAATTACAAGTGAAGGACTTGCCCAAGGTCCCTACGCGGTGACATGAGCTGGATTCGAACCTGCAACCATTCGGCTGCAAGGCGACGAATGTACCTTGAGCAAGTCCTTCACTGACAATTGCTTGGCACCATCATTCAAAGCTTGGCCATTATATATTATGATTGTGTGGTTGGTAATAGTAATAATAATAATTTTTCCTTTATTCAACAATTTGTATATTCCTCAACCGGTTACAATTATGCAGTTTAAACAATTCATAAGAATGCAGATCACAGAATACACAAATCTTAACTATACTAACTAACTAAACTTGTAATAATAATAATAATAATAATAATTGAAGTGTCACCAGTGCCATGCTGCTACCATCAGTGTTACCAGTTGCATACCCTGGTGATAGTAATGGTGGTGATGATGATGGTGATGATGATGATGATGATGATGTCTGTTGACTAGCACACCTGATATTTCAGAGTATGTCGTCGTTTCATCATAATTATTGGCAGCTTCCAATGGCACATGTGTTTGAATAGATGACGTACAGCTATTCAATGCATCAGTGACATGTGTAGGTAGCGTGAACACGATGAAATATATCGTCACCTGGTCAAACCAGATGTGTTCTGCTCATGTTTGCTCTACCTGGCCACGGTTGAAGTTGATTGTTTTCAATATGAAAGCAGTTGACATAGACCAGCAAACATTCTTCTGTTCCAAGGTCTTTTGCAAAGTTCACCGAGATTAATTATGAAAGAATGTTTTTCAGGTTGAGCTAAATTCATGAATGATGCTTACACGTAACACACATTAATATAATGACGCGCAAGTGACACTTAATAGTGTATTTGGCTGCGAGTGTCAATATTGTTGTTGGGGTTTAATACCGGTACTCTGACATGAATGCAGTATATATTTGAAAATTTCAGTGTTACTGACAGCTCATGTATTGTGGGCTGGGCAGGTAGCTGAATGTTTAATTCTCAACACGAAAGAACTATATAATTATTTGAAGACTTCAGTTTTGCTTACACCCATTAAATTCCTGGCTGTAAATTGAGAAGAGCGACTGTAGTCTAGTCCACTGGCGTAGTTATGTCATGACTTTCAGGATATTCTTCGTCGTTATGTGTGAGTGTGTGTATGTGTGTGTACATGTAGTTGTGTGGGTGTGTATGTGTGGGTGTGTACCATTGATATACAAAATCCCTTAAGCTCACCACGCTTTTCCTATACATAATACAATTGAAGTTCCCATGCTGTTCTGAATGCACGACTACACGAATATTCCATATGACATTGTAAGGCTTTGTGCACTGACGAAAGAATTGAGCTATGAATTCGGTAAAACATTCTGAATCGTTTGAAAAGAACCTGTACCAGAAGCAACGCCTTCTTTTGTGAAAGTCCTTGCACTACTTCTATTACGTTTTTATTTGTTACATGTACTTATTGAATGTGTAGAACTGAGGTTTGGGGATAGGACAGAGTTGTGAAAAGGAGCTAGATTACAGAATTGTATCCTGACTTGTGTGCTTTGAATATTGTTCTCTATGGTTGGTTAGAGTGTTAGGCTTATAATGCACAGACTATAGACTTGAGCTTCTCTGCTGATGATTGCTCTGTAGGGACCTTGGGCAAGTCCTTCATTCATGGTTGTCCAGCAACATGAGTTGAAGATTGGTCATTCATGGTAACTGCATTCTGTGCAGGGTGAGAATTACCAGAGGTTGTGGTTTCAAACCCCATTGCAGTCTTTCATGTGACCCCATAATTAGTCTTCTCTTCACACCCCAACTCCACGTGGATCCTAGCCTGACCCTCAGTTTTTTTCCTGCAATTCTCATACTGATCCTCAGTCACTGGAGATCCGATAGTCCTTCTCCGTCACATAACAGCTGGGGCGCACCACTCTTCTATGTATATTGGATCATCCTGGACTTATCAACATCTGAACATTTGATATTTGCCAAGCACAGCTCAAGAAAGATTCTCCTATGTTTTAAGAGTTGGATCTGTTGAGCAGTCTTGTTTCAATGCATATCTTGAGATCCTGAATTACGCTATTCAAGTGCTTGAGTACTGGCTGCTTTTCTCTAGAATGCAAACTCATCTCTGTAGATCCTGCTTTGGCAACGTGTATAAATATATATTGTGACATGAATGAACAGCGGAAATGTAGTGAACTTTCCAACAGTAGTGATGATGGTTTTCAGATGTTGATGAATGAAGGAAGTTAAGGGATGGAGTGTTCTTGTCTTGCATTGTTAGATACAGGATCTCATTTCAGTTTGATGGAGTACCATTTATCTTATGATATTATGTGGTCACGAGCTTGTCTGGGCTGACATAAGAACGCTTGGTTATATAGACAAAAACATCTACACATAGGATTTAGTCTTTGGCAACAAGCTGCTGTGCACAGTAATGCGATGATTATATATATATATATATATATATATATATTTATGCATGCTTACTTATGCATGCAATATATATATATATATGCATTCAATATATATATATATATGCATGCATATATATCATGCATCTGTATGAATGTGTATTTATGTGTGTATGCTTAAACATATGTATGTTTGAATATTTAGAATTACCGATAGTATAAAATACAATATAAATGTTGAAATTTAATACCACCATCAGGCCAACAGATATGCCACTCAGCTAACTATAGGAGTCAATATATTGCAGTGCAGTAGGTCATTACGTCAATATGTCAACCAATAATAAATATGTCGTCTTATTGATCTATCATTTCATATATATATATATATTATAATTATATATATACTTGTATATAAGTATATATAATTATATATATATATACTTATATGCATGTTTACATGTCTAATTTGTGTAAACATGAAAGGCTATGACTCAGCTCAGTAAACTTTATGCTGTTAATTAAAGCTGATGGAAGCTAATTAAGATTAATTCAGGCAAACATAATTATGTCGTGGTAAAAATTGGGCTACAAAACCTGCAGTCACGCATCTGTTGTATTCATGTTTTTGTTTATATATCGTAAGTAAAGACTTTGTAGAAAATATGGGTCGCAACCCATGGGTGGCAAAGGCACCCAAAAGACAAAAGCTCCATTTAACGGAGTAACCACCTGTATTATACAGTGCTTCTCAATTTTTTGCCATGGAATCATTTTTATCTGAACATTATTGTTACGGAATCATGACTTAAAAGAAACATATTATGGCATACATGCATGGCGTCTGCAAAGTAGACCAAGGTGTATGCTATATATATATTAATAGCAGTTGTTGCTGGTGGTGGTAATAGTGTTGGTGTTTTGTTGATATGGAAAGTGATATTGATTGTGGAATAATGATCTTGTTATATCTAACAGTTTAAAAAATGACATCTTAAGTCATCTTAGACCATTCATTGATGTCGACAGGAATTTATTTGCAGTTTATTATTATTATTGTTGTTGTTGTTTTTGTGCATTGTAATCCTTTTATTATCTTCAACAATCAACATCAGTCACAGGAAGTACGATTAACAAAGGAAGCAGTAGCTGTTGTTCTATGTGAAGATGAATTATTATTGTTATTATTATTATTATTATTATTATTATTGCCACATTATAATTGTTATTATTATCAGCATTGCCACTAGCACCATACATAACACATACACAAGCAACAATTGTGGAATGTACATCTTTAAGGGAAAATTCATTGGCAGCACCACTGACCAAGCAGTGAAGACCCACTAGCAAACAGGACAAATCCCAAACACTTGGGGACACATACATCTAGAAGTGGAGCTGTATAAATTCATGATTACGATTATGAAACAGTTGGTGGTGTTTGAGGTGATACTGATGGTGGAGTTGGATATAATATAAAATAACGATGATCATGTTACCTTTGTCTCTATATTTCGATCGACTTTGGAAATGCTATTCTCTTCATTCCTCTCTTGTCTTGAAATTGGAATCTGTTCTAATAAATGCATTCGCTTGTCTGAGAAGTGGCATCGAAAAATTTGGCATAAAAAGATTTGGCCATATCTTAACCTACATACGGGGCGCTTGAAGTCTACTTTGCTTGGTGGCAAGTGCTCAGTGCTGCTCATTAGTTTTTTTTATGATGTTGTGCTTTACGCATTTTCACTAATGTACAGGTATACGGTGTGTATGGTGTTAGTGGTAGTGCTGACGACAGTAATAATTTTAATGCTGTAATTATTATTGTGAAAATAGTAGTAATAATAATTGCTGATATATAACATTATGACGGAATTATATATATATATATATATATTAATTACAGTGATATAATTTTAATGTTATTATTACAATGATGATAATAATGTTATAATTGCAATGATTTCTAGTTAGTCAATTGTTTTTTTGACTGTAGGAGTTGTACAGACATTCCGTGTTGCGTGCTGTTCGCACTCTTCATCATTGCCTTCATATGCATTGGAATATACGGTGAGTTTATATCGTAATAATTAATGTCCCTGCTCTCTCATATCCGACAGATGAATCAATAGAATGAATAATGTCATAATAAAAATAATTGCATGTTGACATCAGAGATCCTTGAAGTCTAGGCTACAGGTAAAACATTTTGTACGATTTCTGACTTATCGATTGCTTGACTAAATGCATTGAAACGTCAATTTGTTACCTGGCTGGCTGATGATATTAACATTGATTTTGTGTCGTAGTTGTGTATTGTCATACATGCACTATCTTTGTCATCATTAGTTCAGTCTTTTGGGGGGTGATAGGTACGAAGAAATTATCTTCATTGACCTTGCACAATGTACATGCATAGACATTATAAACTCTGATGCCGTTGCTGTGTGTATGTGTATTTGCTGTTTAACGTCACTGTGTGGTAGCAAAGACCATTAGCGAAGCCCTCCTCCTTTATCCAGGCTTGGGACTGGCACTGGCAGAGTGCAACCAGTGGTGGAGTTAGTTGCTGTGTCTTGTATTGCATTTAAACATTTATAAAGCGCCTCTAGTAGGGTGGACCATTCATTTCCAGTGTGCAAGGCCTCGCATAAAGAAGCAGGTTTTAAGAAGGTGCAACGCAGAAGAGACTATCAGACAGAAGTGTAGAGTAGTAGAGCGAACAGAAGGAGAATGCTCATTCCAAAGAGAAGGATCGATTGAGGCAAATGATCGACACTGAACTCGTCAGGCTGTGACATCTCTGGCTGACGTGTTGGTTTCCATTCACCCAGATTACTGTTTGTTTGTATGTGCACTTGCTATAGCGCCCCTTCAAGTTCTTGCTACTCAGAGGCACTCCCGACCGAATGCAGAGCGGACACTGCATTAGAGTTTCACACCGAAGTGCTGAGCAATTGCGAGTGAAGGACTTGTCCAAGGTCCTTACGCGGCGAGGTGGATTCGAACCTCGAACCTTCCGACTCCAAGGCAACGACGCAACTTGTTTCTTGCTTGTTGTGCCGTCTTGTGCATTGGACTTGGCACGTAGAAGTTGCAAATAATAATAATAATAATTTGCTGTGCTATTGACTGACTGGTTGATTGGCTGGCTGAGTGGTCTATTTACTGCAACGTGAAACAATGAAGTACATTACATGTGTCAATGTATCAATGTGTCTTTCTTTTTACATGAATATTGATATAGCGCCTGCACTAGTGACCTCCTTAAGATGCTCCTATTAACCAGACGTAGGACCCCATACAACATGAATGTCTTAATTAGGAACAACATGTATCATCTGTTCGGAACAGATGTGCAACAGATATAATTGCTCCAGATTGGATGCTGAACTACATATCAATCATGACTTCTGGTATGTAGACTACATCTGCCGGGGCCCATAGACATCTAGATACATTGGTGTTACAGATATAGGAGCCCTTGCATGGCCAGACTTCTTCTTGGTGGGAAGAGAGGAGGTTGAGTCTTATGACTTCTTCTGTGTAGCTTAAAACTGGAAATCATCTGGTTTCCTGGTGTAATAAACTTCACCTGACCTTGTCAGTTGGCTTTAACTCGGATTTTCACATTGGCAACCCAGGTTCAGAGTCAGACCAGACAAAAATCACATTGTTTTAGAATGTGTGGCTTCGAGTGTAATTATCTTTTGTTTAAATTTAGTATAATCTATATATATAAAAATGTAACGGCGTTCGCACGAATCTTCCATTTATAGGATCTTGGTAAGTACTGGACCGATTCTTTTCAAAATTGCAGCAAAACGTTCCGTTAATATAGGCGCAGGTTTGCATAATGCTTTTTTTTCCAAAATCTTCTACAACAAAAAAACCACTTTCACTTCCATTCGACCGATTCCCAGTTGAAAATGCGCTATATGAACCTTGCCGCAACCACCATTTTTGAACGCGAGCTATTTTTGGCCAATGCATTTGGACGGTCGGTCGAATCGAAGTGAAAGTTATTTCTTTTTTTATGGACGGTTTGAATTTTAACTCACAATCGGTCGAATGGAAGTGAAAGTTATTTCTTTTGTAAAAGATCTGCAAATTCGACCGTTTTACGCCCGCCGATAGGCTTTGCTTCGGGCCCGTGTTCCGTTTATGTAGCGCATTTCAACACATTCGATTCCGGCCTTTTCATGTTCCGCGTCGCTCTGTTCCGCGTCGCTGTCGGCCCGTGTCGGAAAGGGACGGCGTCAGGGAGGAAAGGAAGGGAAGGAGCGGGACGAAGAGGGAGGGGAGACATGGAGGATGTAGGGGGAGGGGGAGTGGAGGGGGAGGGGGAGGGGAGGGTTTGGTTGGGGGAGGGGAAGGGGAGGGGAAAGGGGGAGGGGAAAGGGGGAGGGGCGGGAAAGAGAGGGGAGGGTAAGAGAAGGAGGGGAGGGGAGGGAAGGGAGGGGAGAGGGGGCGGGGGGGGGGAGGGGGAGAGAGGGAGGAGATTGGAGGCAGAGGACGGTCTTTTCTGCCACAGCAACGCGTGGCCGGGTTCAGCTAGTTGATAATAATAATAATAATAAATTATATTTATTCTTCAATGAAGTGCACTGTGCTGTACATATACAAGATATGCAATTAAAACAATTCACAAGAACGCAAATCACAGAAGACTTAAATCACAAAGTTGCAGCTATGCAAGGTGTATGCTTTATGCACTTTAGCTACCACCTAGGGAATGAAGGAAGAGCTAAACCAGAGGCCTTATATGGGATGTGAACCACATACTGTAAGCACTTAAAGCCAGAGTGTTATCCATTGATACACTAAAACTCTCCCATCACCTTTAAGAAGAGATCTTGGAGTTGATGTTGCCTTTTTGCCTTGAAAACTTACACAGTCAACTGTTTGCCTCTCTTTAGTCTTTGTCATCTCTCTCTCTCTCTCTCTCTCTCTCTCTCTCTCTCTCTCTCTCTCTCTGACGCTCTAAAATAAAATTCTGCACTTCTCACCCTATGCTGGGGAGCAAACATTTTGACCGCAAAGGTAAAAATTGGGACGAAAAGCACATATGACTCTCAGATTATATATCAGTGGTATCATGATATCTTGACAACCTCTGTGATGTATGTGTGACACTGTGTGTGGGTGTATATTTATGTGTGTGTATGTATATATGCATGCATGTGTGTATTTGTGTGCATGTATGCATGTGTGTATGTACACTTGTACAGTCTATGTACCGAGTATGAATGTGGTATGTGCGTATGTATGTACTTGTGCAATTCTGTGTGAGCATGAGCATGTATCAAAGCAATGTAGTAGGTATTTCTCAAATGCCGTTAAGTTACACCAGATGGAGTTTAAATTAATATGATTTGACACAGTTGGGCTAAAAGTGAAAGTGGCAAGCTATATCAGTTGTCTGGGCAGATCCTCACATTCCGTATGAGATATTTTCCTCAGAGCATGGTTTTACTGAGAATTTATTGTTGTTTTCCTTGGAAAGTAAAAAGATTAGGTCTGTGAATTTATCAACACATCAAGTCATGCCAATGGACTTCGAACTCTTGATAGAGCTACAGTGCCAGAGCTAATGTAGTTGTAAATATTAAATGTTTAGGCCTAAAAAAAATGTTGTGTTTCCGGTAACAGAGCTAAAAAAATTGGGTAGGTAGGTCGGAAAATATTTTTATTTTGTAAAATATTTTTATGCAGTGACTATCCGAAAAAGTATACCCCACTAGTCTTTTTTGCACGCTGAAACAAAGTACGTGTTCTAAGCAAGTATAAACTGCCTATTTCCCCGACTGTCTACACCTAAAACTGCTCTAGAAACAGTCCTATTAATTTCGTTTTGTTGACGTCTCTTATATTATGTCAATACAAATGTTAAAAAAAAAAAAAATTTAAGTTAAATTTTTTTTTAAAAACATTTTAAAAAAAAAATTTTTAAGAACTTTTTTTACAAAAATATTTGGGTCGCGGCCGTAAAAATGGGTCGGTCGGGTTACCGGAAACACAACAATTTTTTTTACGCCTTATTATATACAATAAACAGAAATAAATGATAATGGTGTTATTATTTTTGCTTTCAGACCCCTAGAAGGAGTCAAGAATGACAGCATTGATTTTTTTTTATGTGGCAATAAAATTTTCATGTAAGAAATGTTTAAACTGTAACCTTTGATTGTTTCCATCTTCTCTTTTTGAAAACATCGTGACACAATAGCACGTTGTTACCGGGCTTTGCATGGGTTATCCAAGCCTAATATACCTGGTTCTCAGTTCTGCACAATAATAATAATAGTAATAATTACAATAAAAAATTAAGACGATGTGTATAGCACCGTAGCTCACCTAAGGTCATGTGAAGGAAAGAGCTCTGTACAGGTGTACACGAGCAGGGCTTAAAATATGGCAGGACGGTCATGGACGGCATCCTGGCACTTATTTTTAAGTATCTATGCCGTCCTGCCACTTATTTGACCAGCACACCTGAAAATGTAAGGGGCGTCCATGCACTTCTTTTGGAAAGGTAAGGGGCGTCCACGCACTTATTTTACACTTTTAGCACTGTAAGCGAGTTCAGGCAGTTGGTGTACGCATTGGGTGCGTATCTTATTCGGTTGGTTTTCTGCCTGGCTGTGCCTGCTCTACCCGGAAGCAGATGTCAGAGGTGTAATCCGGTGTAATAAGGTGATGTAGTGCATCATAAAGTGATCAAGCACAGTTTTTACATTATCTGATGGGGGACACACAGCCAGTGCAGGTTGTCTCACATTAGATCTTTTACACGATAGGTTGGTGTCTACTGTCCAGCCAAATGTGACATGTGCAGCTAATTTTAGCATGCTCGTTCCTGCTTGATTTGCATAGTTAACCCTGTCTGGGGATAATGTGATTTGGTTGGTACTCTACAGCTATGAAGTCTCACCTGCGCCCTTGAAGAAATCTAATATGTTGCTACTTTAAGTGAGGAAAAACTAATGATGATAATAATAGGCCTATTATTCTTTACAAGCATAAATGTAGGTCTACACCAGTGGTTCCCAAAGTGGTGGTCCGCAGACCGGTGCCGGTCCGCGGAGGTATGATCGCCGGTCCGCGGAGAAGAGTTAAAAATAATAAATAAACTGTAATTATTAGTTTATTTATTTGAAATTGTGAAATTATTCGAATTGTTGTCCAAAATTTGTTCAAATTTCTGTTTTAATGTTTAAAAAATTGAAATAAATAAACACGCCTTATTATAACTTGTCAGATAGCGAATTCAAACAATTTAAATTTATTCTAAATTTACTGCATCGATGACTGCAGTCAGTGTCGAGCTTATTTATGTTGATCATCGCCATTAAGACCTAAGTTAGCGGTCTGCAAGCTTCACCAAAAATTATTGCCGGTCCGCGGCCTACAGAAGTTTGGGAACCACTGGTCTACACAGTTTAGCTTTCCGCATTGTCTATAGTCCATTATCTAGGCTTTTACCAACTAATTGCCAGTTAATTGAATTAATCACCAGTCATTTACTAATAAACGCAGGCAAAAGAAGAGTTAAGTGATTTTCTAATGTTTCAATGCGTTTTTGACCTGTGTCAGATAGCTAGTAAAAGCTTTGATCCTGTTGAATGCAGTTGTCATGCATCAGATGCAATTAAATGTACAAGATGCGGGGTATATAAGTTGCGCTTTTGAGATATTATATGACTCATATCCATAAAACTATCGTAAGAGATATTAATTTGAGTATCATAGCATACAATTATCACAAGAGATAATAATTTGGGTAAGTCTACCCAAGGGCTCCTATATCTTGAGCCCTTGGTCTACCCTAAGCATAAAACTATTATAAGAGATATAATTTATAAAATAAAATGATTGATTGATTGATTTTGGCATCATAGCATAGAATTATTATAAGAGATATTAATTTGGGTATCTTAGCATAATATTAACGTAGGATATATTAATATTGGTGTACTAAGCATGAGAATTACTGTATTGTGTGAGAAACAAATTTGGCTATCTTCAGCAATTTGGGTGTACTAAGCATGAGAATTATTACTGTGTGAGAAAATTTTTGGATATCTTCAGCATATAACTATCATGAGAGATATTTAATTGGGCATCATAGGCTTGAAAATTAATTGACAAGTTTGTAATCTGGTATTCTTAACAAACGAGTGTTTGTGAGAGATATGATAATTAACTTTCAAGAGAGATTTTTAAATCTTGTATTCTTAGCAATTGTAAGATTTTTTGTTCACGAGAGATATGAGAATTAACTTGAGAGATTTTAAAATCTTGTATTCTTAGCATTAGAGTTTTGTGATAGATAGCCTATACATGTAATCTGGGTACCGTGTCCTTAGCATAAAAATAACCCTAGGAATAAATAAAATGAAGTAAACTGAGAAGGGTCATGCAAAATTTAAGGATAGGCATAAAAAGAACCTTGACATGACAGTTCAGATTAGCAGATCCGAAAAACCTTTTTGTAAGACCTCTAGCTGTGTGAGTTAGGATGTGATATATTACAGCAAAATGAGTTTAATGCCGATCGAGAAAAATCCAGATGGGTTTTGTCTTTGGGTGACACTAATAAGGATGGCAAACGGATGAAGAGAGACACCATCTCTCGGTGTGCCTATCTTTCTGCTCTTTAATATCATCATCACTCTATGTCTGTGTATGTGTCTTTCTCTGTCTGTCTGTCTGTCTGTCTGTCTCTCATCTCAAATATGCCTCTATAGATCTTTCTAACGGTTTCCGTCTCAATCCTATCACATTCTCCCTCACTGTCTGTCTTTTTACATGTCTCTCTCTGTCTCTGCACGTGTTTGTACTTTTTTCTATCTGTCTCCTGTCAGAGCTTTAATAAGTTTCGAAACAGGATATGGCGCATGCACCCAAGATTTACTGGAGTTGAATTGTGGCTTGGGTTTATCTTGTCTGCTCAAGGATTGATAAGTGTTGGGTGTTTTCATACGCAATTGCTGACATAAAAACGAACAAATCTTTCTATCCATAGATTCCATATGTTTAGATATCTGTGCATACACAAGTGTGTACCACTGTACCCTATTTGGATTCAAATGCTCTTTAAGTGTTGGGTGTTTTCATACGCAATTGCTGACATAAAAACGAACAAATCTTTCTATCCATAGATTCCATATGTTTAGATATCTGTGCATACACAAGTGTGTACCACTGTACCCTATTTGGATTCAAATGCTCTTTAAGTGTTGGGTGTTTTCATACGCAATTGCTCACATAAAAATGAACAAATCTTTCTATCCATAGATTCCATATGTTTAGATATCTGTGCATACACAAGTGTGTACCACTGTACCCTATTTGGATTCAAATGCTCTTTAAGTGTTGGGTGTTTTCATACGCAATTGCTGACATAAAAATGAACATATCTTTCTATCCATAGATTTCCATACGTTTTGATATCTGTGCACTGCATACACAAGTGTGTGCCCTATTTGGATTTACTCTTTTTATAGTTTGACAAGAAGTATCATGTGACTGTGAGGTGGTGTAGCAGGTGGTTGTATCTGTAATGGTGGTATTCGGGTGATTATGATGGGGAACGAACATAGTTCTCACCCATAGACATGATTCCCCGACATTATCTCTCCCCAGGCTAGGACATTATATCCCTCACAATAAAATGCAAGATCTTGGCGCTGCTGTAGAAAACTTGCCTGTAGCTGTTTTTGCTGCATATTACCGACGTTTGGAATGGCTGCCATAGAGCATACTGCTATGTTGCTATGCTATAATGCTGATCACCACTCATCACGCTGCAGGGCTTTTATGAGTAGGCTACGCATAGCGAGGGGTGATGATGACCCACCAGGGTCACGAATCCAGCATTCCAGGATTTGCATGAATTATTCGTACAAGCATTTCGTAATGAATAACGTTAACGAGTGTTTAGTGTATACCTTAAAGTTTAGGGCATTAACAGATGCAGAGAACAAAAACTGTGCGTATAAGGTTTACCAAATAAATAAAGAAATCGGTTAAGTAACAAAGATGCAGGATTTTCGTCTTGGGGGAATTAATCCAGTATCGTTCAGCCATGGTGTTGTGGCAAGCATTCGATCATATTTACAAATACATAGAGCGTCTCTTGCAGCTCATAGATCATTCAGAGGCGCTTTCAGCACAGAAACCCTGAGGGAAAAGAAACGTCTTGAGAGAGCGAGAGGATTCGGGGAACAACACAGACGTGAGAGTAGCCCGTAGAAGAGGCGAAAACAAATCGATGTGAAGCGATCTATCACAGGAATTATGGTGGTTGTGGCAAACATGCAGTAGATTATAATCAGGGTATGTTAATTTCCTGTAATATACCATGGCTTCTTTTGGCATGCTGCTTGTACCGTTCTTTATAATGAAAACATTAACCCTAACTCTAACCCTAATGACCCTACCCTAACCTGCTCTCACGACACATAGACACATAGCCTTACTCTTACCAACTATCACGACACTTAGCTTTGACTTCAAATGACAATCACGACTCCAGTTTACTTACGCATCACAATAGGCTTACTACATGTTTGCGGGTCATATTGGTGTGATAGTAATGAACAGTGTGATAATTATGATCCTGCTGGTAAGTAAGCAATAAGTAAATATCGTCTGGCACAAGGCATTTTTCTGCTCTTATGATTCAGACAAAACATATTCTAAACAAACAAGGAAGCTGATGACGATATCTCACAAATATGTACGGATTGATGAACTTGCATTTATATTCAGTATTCATTTGCAGCTCAGGAATTTGGTTTGAAGTCCAAATTCATATGCTTGTCTTAGTCAGGCGCGGATTCAGAGGGGGCGGAGCCGGCGTACGCCCCCCCTAAACCTCAACAAATGTTCTCAAACTAAACTGACCTAAAACTAATATAATTGCAATTTGAGAATAGGATGTTTGAAGTAGCTGGACCGGCAGAATGGAGCTCTCTTACCGGAGCTCTCTTACTTACTTACCTGAGTTGCTAGCAGACGTTGCCCACGTGACCAATGACTTTTGCCGTTACGTAATTCACAAAGTTCATGTACAGACAAAATTTACGATGTTTTACGTAAATAGAAATTGGTCAATTAAAAAAATATGTCGAGTGGTCCGCCGTCAAAACGGCTTAAACAAGCAGTTTTATCATTCGCGAATAAGCCGACTGCCGTTGGTAAGACATAAGCCTATCTTAGGCCTAAATCTGAAAAGATGACATATGATTATCATTATAATTTTGAAATTCGTCGTGCTGATTATAGCCGCCGAAAGCGTTTAGCTGCCGATATTATGGACAAAAGCAAATCAAGGATATAAAACTGCAATTTCAGCAGGTCGAGTCATGGGAGCTCTTCAGCAGAAATTAAATGTATCAAAGATTACTCATATAATCATTCTCTTAACGCTCAATGGCGTGCGGTCCATGGATGAGGCGCATCCCTTGCTTATTGAATCTATTTTTATACAAATACTATAGTATATTCAATTTCTATCATTAGGCTACTATGTTAATTATCGTATGATAAATTGGCATCGACTACATTATTTTTACATACATACATACATACATACATACATACATACATACATACATACATACATACATACATACATACATACATGCATGCATGCATGCATACATACATACATACATACATACATACATACATACATACACACATACATACATACATACATACATACATACATACATACATACATACATACATATATACATACATACAATCATACAATCATACAATCATACATACATACATACATACATACATACATACATACATACATGCATGCATACATACATACATACATACATACATACATGCATGCATGCATACATACATACATACATACATACATACATACATACATACATGATACATACATACATACATACATACATGCATGCATACTATAATAATTAGGCCTATACCTCTTCACCACTGCGCCGAACAAATGCATGTATGTGTGTGGGCTTATATGCCTATGTATGTATGAACTTATGTTTGCTTGTATGTATGTAGGCCTATGTATGTATTGTATGTATGTATGTATGTATGTATGTATGTATGTAGTATTTACGCCCCCCCCTAACCAGAAATCCTGGATCCGCCCCTGTTAGTCATTATGTTATATATTTGCATTGTAAATTGAATTGGAGTTTGTATTTTAGATTGCTTTTGTGTGTGTTTATTTCCTTGTACCACTGAACTTACAGTATTGAAAATGGTATTGGTTGATGAAAGCTGAAGTCTAATTTGCAATTATTGTTTTGATTCTTTAAATTAATTCGATTAGCCTGCCCATGTGTTAAGCGCAACTACGCAGAAAGGTGGTTAGGTTACAGAGTTACCTAATGATTCAGGAAGTGAATTATAAAACGTTTTCTACCTGAATCATGATTTATTTATGAAAGAGGAAGCCCCAGCGGCTTTCTTGAACAATGGTCTCGATTTCAATGGCCTGGTTGGTTGCTTTTTTTAGATTGTAGGCTACCTCTGTTCCATGCGTCTCTATGCATGTGGTTCCGGGTGGCAGTTTATTTTAATAGCTATGAATAACAGGATAGCGCGATTTGTACATGGGGGAGTTTTGAATGCTGTGTATGGTGGATGGTTGTGAAGAATATCACCTAAAGAATTCAGTCAAAAATGAGCAGGGTCGACTCGGTTGTTTCCTCAATCCACACCTCAGAAGCTTTGCTGTGATTGGTCCTAATTCATGGAATAGGTTGCCTAACATCTTACGACATGAACTTCTTAAGCATTTGAAAAGCATGTAGTTTGATCCTGGCTTCCTTCGTTAGATTGTGAGCACCTCTGATGAGTTCCATTGAAGAGGCTGTGTATAAATTCGCATTGCATTGCATCATGTGGTTGATCAAGAAAAACAATACATTTCTATTCAGACTGAATTGTTGTTGTAAACTCCAAATAGACACATTCATTACCGGAAAGAGATGAGCAGTTCCTTGAGGGTTCATTGCCCTGACTGAGGCAGCCATGGTTATACCAAGGCGGGTGGCTTGTTCTCTCCATGTACCCCTGAAATGAGATATTTTGGGGCTCATAATTTCTACCTTGGTGAGGATTTGAACCCCCCCTCCAACCTCTTGATTGACAGCTGATCCTGCTATATGCTACGCTACGATGCAACCCCGAACCAGGATAATATTCAGCTAGTCAAGATGGCTTTGACATTTAACAACTTGCTCTGAGATCATCATAGATTATCCTGCTTGCTATATGGTAGTTGTAAATTACCACAGTGAGAATTGTCGGAGGTTTGGGGTTTCAACCCCTGTCTTTCTTATAGTTCCATAGTAAAGTCTGTTTTTCACACCTCAATTTTAAGTGGACCATAGTCCAACCCCAGTTTTTTCCCCACATTCTCACACTGTAAATAACCCTCTGTTGTTCTGTTTGTTGCTCTCTCTCTTTCTCTTGTCTGTTCAATGGAAATTGAACATCCCTGTAATAATAGCCTATTGCTGCAGTAATTAATAGCTTGTTGTTGCAGTAATTAATATCTTATTGTTGCAGTAATTAATAGCTTATTGTTTCAGTAATTAATATCTTATTGTTGCAGTTGTCATTGTTGTTTGTGTTGATCATTGTTTTATGGTATCATGATTTGCAGCGTTTGCAATGGGAGATCCACGATACCTGATCTATCCTATGGACAGCAATGGCACTCTCTGCGGCGTCGGTAAAAATTCGTAAGTCTTCTTCCATTTCTCGCAGTGTGCAACGTGGGGGAAGGGTAAAAATGATGCAGATTGTGTTTATTGAGTCTCTGTGGACTTTCAAAGGGAATTTGGTTTCTGACTGACTCTATTACGTAAATAACTTTTAAGCTGTCATGACCATATTCGTACTCCATCTTACCTACGCAATCTCTGTCGGCCAGTCTCGGACGTTGAAGCTTGTCAGGCTCTTCACTCTGTTATGAAAGGAAAACTCGTAGTTCTATTGGTTCGCTCAGCTGCCATGCAATGCCAAGATTTCTTGTTGTATGGCTGTCCATCTGGAATTACCTCCTTTCAATGCTGAATTCATTATATATGACTAATCAAACTTGGAGCCCAATAGTAAAGTCTGCTTTCACACCCCAATTCCAAGTGGATCATAGTCCAACCCCCCCCCCCCCAACCCGTCAGTTATTCTTCCACAATTCTCACACTGGTGGTAGGTGATTCCATTGCTTGGGGTGGGGGGGGCAACAACTTGGAATGCACAATTAGGTGTAGATGGAAGAGAAGTAAGAGGGGTGTAACTTGCCTAAGTTGTGTTTCTACTTCTTCTACTTTCAGAAACAAGAAGTTTCTTCTTTACTTCAACCTCATCGAATGCGTTATTGGATCGGGAGCCGTGTCTCCGTTTCAAGATTTTAAGAATTTTCAATTCAAGTTCTGCCCTACACCACAGGTTCTGTGCACTTTTCCACATTTAAACGTTATTCGATACTGATAACATGCTATTGATCAATCAGCATAATTTAACGGATGATACCTGACGTTAGAAGCAATCTCTAAATTACAAACCTTTGAGGCTTTGAGTTTGAGTGATGATTTATCAACAGCTACCATTTTCTAATCACTATGCTGACCAGAACAGAGGGTGGGTTGGTCAGGAGGCACAGCTGGCATGTTTCTGTGATTTAAGACCGGTTGAAGGGAAGACGCTGTTTCGGGAGGTCCGTAAGAAGTTAGTCGCAATGGTCTATGCGGGAACAGATAAATGCATGGACTATTACCACAATATACAGAGGGAGAGTTTCTGATCATCTGATGGCCTGAGCTGCTTCAGTCGTATGAAGCAGGATAAAGTCAGGCTAGATATGTGGTGTGTGAACGTGAGCAAGAAGTCAAGTGTGACACTCATTTTACGGACACTATATGAATATGTAAAAGCAGGAATTTTCTTGGTCGGTAATTGAAAGTCAAATGTCTAGCTAGAGCTGTTGCCTTGTCCCCAACCAGATCACCTGAGTCTTTAGGTCCTGGAGTAGAGATCATCCTGGCCCGAGTCTTTGAAGCAGTTATCAATGCTATATGTTGGCTATAATTCAGTATATTGTGCGATGGAACAATTCCTAAAATGAGAGCTTTTAATTGAGTAGAGTTTCTGAATTGAATGGATTGTTTATGTTCACAGGTGTGCGTGTCAGAATGTCCGAACTATTACTGGACTCCAATAACATCTGATCCGAATAAAGCCGTCTGTAAGAGTGATAACAATAAGCCAACAGACAGGGTAAGCAGTCTAGTGTATAATCATGTCTGATAATATCTGAATCCAACCAGACAGATACGTGTTAATGGAATTAATTGATGGTTCTGATCTGGTTAGCGTATGTTCATGCATGGCATCCATGTTTTTCTGTTCAAGTTGTCATCTGTTTGTTTGTCTCTTGTGATTGGTCTGCCCTTTGTTTTTATGCATGCATTTTAATGCAAGAACAAGTTAGAACAAGTTACTGGTACGTTTCTGGTGATAGCACATTTGTTAAACATATGCATTTGATAATTTTAAGTGCTTTGGTTATCTAGCACATTAAGAATGGAAGACTGGGGGAGTGTACTAAAAGTGAGTGGGAAACCAATGCGGCTCCTCATTAAAAATTGTTGAAGGTTGATTTGTTCAAATGTATTTAATTAAGTTTGGGTGGATATCTGATATTCGCAGCATGCATATTATGAAAATTGCCTTCAGATTAATGAAAAGATCCTTTTCGTGAAGGGCAAAAATAGTATGAGTACCACAATACCTCAGCAGGACAATTGTTCACTGAGGCATGACAAAGTGGTGCCAATTTCTCACTGTGAAGCACATAGATAATCTGAACCCTGCGGATACTTAAATATTATGAGTCACGAATACCAACACCAAAGGATTTGATCAATCTGCCACCTTGAGCAGTTCTTCTTGTTCATTTTCTAGTAAATGCACTCTGAAATATGAATTGCATGCCATCTGCTACATAGGCTAATGTAACATAATATAAAGTGATAAAATCGAAATACTTCATCTGTTATTCAACTGTGGGAGGCAGTTTGGTCTTGAAGGAGTGCTGTATAAGCTTGATACGATTGATATAGGATTGAGGTGAGACACCAGATTCAATTTCCTTCTTCCTCAGTTGTTTTCGGAACTTGAATGTAAAATGATGTCATGTTCAATTGTTTTATTTTCAGTCTGATGCTGTTACAAAGGTGAAGAACGAAGAATGCGCTCCATTCTTAGTGCCATCAGAACCAGGTTAAGATAATCACTAGTTTAATCTAAATATAACAATTTAACTTAAGAAATACTTTTAGAATATTATGCCTGTGCACCTCAATATTTTTTATAATCACATTGCAGCAGTGATTCTGATTATCTCAGATTTAGCCGTTAGTTTTAGACATTAAATTTAATTTGGCAATGTCAACAGTACATATTATTTCATTTTCTGATATTCTCAGGGCTTAATGTGTGGCTGGACGGTCATGGACGGCGTCCATGCACTTATTGTAAACTATGAATGCCGTCCTGCCACTTATAATATTGGCCAGCAGAGCCTGGAAAGATAAGGGCACCCAGGCACTTCCTTTTAAAAGATGAGGGGCGTCCTGGCACTTATTTTTCCACACTTTAAGCATTGGATATTCTTAAATTTCAGAAGCGAAGATGAATCTTTTAAAATTGGATTGGAGATAATTTTTTCATTTTCTTTTCAGTCGTTTACCGCTGTCTGCCGTCGTTTACTGTCTTTCAAAATGAATCGATTCCATTCAACGGAACTTATCTGGCTGACAAGAACAACAAGACGGTGACTGTCAATCAACTGAAGGAAGCCATCACGTAAGACCGTTTTCAATTTACTGTGTTCGTTTATTTTTAAAGCATTGTATGTATGATTATATATATATATATATGCTTTAAAAAAGTATTGGATATATATATATATATATATATATCATACATACCATGCTTTAAAAAATAGGAAATATATAAAATGTAATATACGGTATATATAATTATATATGTAGGGCCTATTGTAGGCCTACTTTAACGTCTCCATATCGAGGACAGAATGAAATTCAAGATCCTTCTTCATATCCATCTCACATGTGAGAACAGTTCTGCTGGTTGCAGCTCAGTTGGGTACCATTCAATGCGTTCATCTGCCCATGGAGATCCTCTGGTCCTTTGCTGTCATACATGAAGCGCAAGGGTGCCATGTGCGCTTATGTGTTGATCCATCTCTTTGGAGCAATCTTAAAGCTGTAATTCGAATTGTCTCTTTAGGACTCTGTTGTTATTTTTGGTAGCTTTGCTAAGACCCAGCTGTGTTCAGATCAACTGTAGAGCCTCATTCATTGGGCGTTTTAGGGGTTCCTTATATGTGCTTTATGAAAGTCCAGATGCATATGCATACATCCAGCTTTAGGAATTTAATCTGTGCTTGTATTTTGGCATGCATGCAAAACTGGAAATAGACGATAGACAATCCACTGTATCTTCTTTAAGAGCTGTAATAGTGTCCAGTAAGATACTGAATTTCACTGAACTAATCCACAAGTCAGTATCTCTTGCTAATAATAATTTCTGCCCTGCTCTTCCTCTCTGTTTCTTATGTAATCTACATTGGTCGCCTCAGATCACCATGTTTGATGATAACTCAAAGAGCCTATCCCAAAGTGGGTATCTTATAAGCTTTAGTCCATTCTGTTGTCCAGTCAATCCATTCTCTTCTGTCCCTTCTGCTTTCCAGACTTCATAGTGCACGCCTTTTGGCTGTGGAATATTCTGGAAAACTGTGCTTGTATAAGATATATTTTAGTCAAAACAATTATTTGTCTAACAGCATGATTATTGTTTTTGGTTTATTTTTGCTGCTGAAACTGATCTTGATCAGACATGACTTCGAGAATTTATGACATGTTGTTTAATGTTACCAATGTTTTATTGAATGTTGTAGGAATTTGACGAGCGAATTGAATGTGGTGGAAGATTATGGAATCAAGATACTTGGTGATGTCACAGCCTCCTGGTGGCTCATCTTGATGTGAGTTTTCAATGTTAGCAACAATTTTCTAGTAACTTCCTTGAAAAACAAAGTGTAGTGACTATTTGTGCAGCCATACTGGAAATTTTAAGAACTGCATCCTTGTTCAGATTTAAGTCCTTGTATTATAAACTAGCCTATAGATTGATTTCTGCATACAGTGATATTAAACTACTGGGCATAAATTTATGCTTTGATTTAAAGTTTTAGCTACATGGCTCTTTGCTTAGTGCCCTGTGCCTTTGTCACCACGCATTTATACCAAAGACTGTTCTCTTTAGCGAGGTTTTGTTGGGCATCGGGAGTAATATTGAGTAGATAACCTTGGGGTGCTATTTGAATTTCTGGAATGAACGAATAAATTTCTTTAAAATAGAGCACCCTCAAAGATTCTACCTCCAAGTAGACTAAACTTCGCTAAATTGATTCTAGATGTGTTTATTTTTAGCTTTGTTACGATTGCCATGGTGTTGTCTTTTATCTGGATTGTTCTGATGAGATGGTTGGCTGGAATAATTGTCTGGTTGTCGATTATATTGTTCGCTGGTTTCTTTGCCTTTGGTAAGTCAATTGTTCAAAGATCCTTTTACCTTTTTACCTTTGTCTTACTTTTAATTCAATCATTCAAGAAAACATCCACCTCTATTCTTGGCCCCACACATAGATGGGTTTAAATTTGTTTTAACTTTCATGGTGTAGTTATTTATTGGTTTAACTTTTTCATATTTTCATGGCAAAAATGTGTTAACTAAAAATTGATTTATATACAGAATGATGTTTAATATATGCATAAATTTCTCTGATTAAAATATTAGTTACTAGCTATTTCTTTTAAAAATTTGTATTGTGGAATTGCACTTGAGTTTCGAATACCAGTTTGTTTTTCTATTTATTAATATTATTTCTGGATTTACTGATTATTATTATTATCTAATGGCAAATCATGGTTCGATGATGCTGAGCTACTGTTTATGCTCAAGGACTTGATCAAGTTGGTACAATGCACGTGCCTATCTCAAAGGAGCTTCAAAACTGTGTGCTTTGCATTTGAAAGTGTTCAAACTAGTCAACTGTTACTGCTATACATTATTACAGAGGTATCAAAAAGTATGCCCACATTTCTAGCCTACCAACGACATTTTTCTGGTCCATGTAACCCTTCCCGAAGAATACAAAAATTAGCCTACTTGAGAATTAAAGTTGACAATTTCCATTTTTGTGGCTTATGCTCGTGCCTGATGGCAAGGATCAAACTGAAGGATTTTGAAGTCTGCTTTTACTTTTTTTAACCCTATTCTTAAGAATGGACCATTTACGATTTGTTTTGCAGAACATTTCTGAAGATGGACTTACCGAATCCCCATCCCAGATCCCTACATCCATTTTGTTCAGACTTTTTCAACACCTGGGCCTGCCACTTGCTGGAAAATTTGTCTCTGACCCACCATTTAATAAGATCTGTTATCGATGATCATATATAATGCTATTTAATTGCTGTTATTGCAAGCATAATTTATATCTCCCCTCGACAAGATGTTGCTGCTGTTTGGTTCAAACTGTACAGAAACGCCGGTTTCAAACATGTCTTGTTCTGTTTTCTCTAGGTATATACTACTGTTTCAACAAGTATGCTTACCTGAGGAACACCACAAGCAACTGGATTGTCACACAGAACCTGTCATATTACACCAACCTGAAAGAGACATGGCTTGCTCTTGGTACATAAGAGCACTTTGCTTTAAAATCATGTACTCGTATTTTGGTATGTAGGTACTATGTGGATCAAACTTGATAAGTGGGTGGTGCTTATGCTATTTTAGGACTCTCCCTTTGAGCCAACATTGTGACCTATTGCATCCTTTCAAAATCAATTTGTTTTTTGGGTTTCAATAAAAAGTGTGGTTGTGGTTACAATGTTAAAAAGCCCAGTTCAAAAACTTTGCGTCAAGATTTCTGCTCCACTTCTGCTTCTAGCCAACTCAGCTATAATGAGCACACTAACTCTACACTGTGGGGCAGAGGACTTGTCATCTATCCATCCTCAAAGGCTGAAGCTAAGAAAATGAAGTCACTGATGCTCATACCGACAGCTGTCTCTCTGGGTTAACTTGGTGGATGACTTGTAGATGCTAATGTATCTATGTATTTATTAAGTGCAGCATAGCATCAACAGATGGAGATGAGGAGTTGTGGATGAACAACTTTTCCAAGTTCCTTTCAGAAGCTGTTTTAGAAGGACTTGAATCCTTGTGCTTCATCTTACAAAACAGACTGACACTGTTTAATTGCCTAGCAGGCCAAGCTCCAATTAATCTTAGGGAGGTTTGTGTGTCAGTGCTTTCCATCCAGGTCCTAGATTCCTTTACTCTCTTCTACTCAAGGTGACCTGTCTGTTGTCCCTATGGCTCGAACTTCCACAGTGCTGCATAAAAGCTTCGCTATGGTCGATCAATCTTTCGGGTACAAATAACATAGCAATCTCTGTAATGAAGTTCTTGGTATTTCTTTACACCTTTTCCGCAAGTGTTTGACAACTATTCTCTTTGAAATTGGTTTGGTGCCTCTTGAAGTGGCACTATAAAAATTCACGTTTATGATTACGAAAACTAACAGTAGGCCTAATAATGGAACATTTTCTTTATTCTCTGTCTACGTGTTTGTCGTGACATAAGTTTATAATTTTTGCCTTTGTCAAAGGCAACACTGCTCCAAATTACTATTTTCCTGTGACTAGAAGCAGTAAGTGATTGATTATTAGTTAAATTTATTATTTAAATAAATTGATATTTTTTCTTGTTTACAGGTATCATTGCTGCCATAGTTCTCGGCATCATGCTTCTGCTTCTCCTGTTTCTCATCAACCGACTCAGAATTGCGATCGCTTTGATTAAGGAAGGCAGCAGGTTGGACATACAGTTCATATAACTGTCGAAATTAGGATTGTTAAACATTATAAAGTCTTTTAATAGGTTAGAGTTTATGGCTTAACGAAATTGTATCAGTGAAATTTATTCCAAACAATTATATTCAATCTGGTCGATTTCTATTGAGGCCGTGTTTTGGAATGGCATTTCATGAGAAAGTGGAGCAGCGCAGCAAGATGTACCTGGTACTTTAAGATCACATTATTTCTGATTTTGATTTTATCTTTAACATTGAGGCTAGAATTTGAAACATTCATGATAGATGGTCTTTAAATTTTCACAGACTTTCTGTAATTCTGAGCATAATTTACTACCCTGAATAAAAATGCTATGATATTTACATAGTTTATGTCTTAAGTGTGCTCTGTAATAAGGTGTAGTCAATCTTTGCTGTGGATAACTGGGTAATTAAGTCCATTGACAACCATAATCAATTATTCATTGTGTCAATACTGACGATCTTTACTGAATCACTTGTTTCACAGCTACATCTGAGTATAATACATTTACGCCAATTCTTACTTTACAGGGCAATCGGTTACATGATCTTCACGCTTTTCTGGCCGCTAGTTCCCTACTTAATGCAGATGGTCGTCTTGGCATACTGGGGAGCGTCGGCCATTTGTCTGGCATCAATTTCAAAGACCAATCGCAGCTCATGCCAGTTTGCACGGAATGAATCGCTGTTTGGGAATGGCACGCAGACGCAGGAGGAGGCGAAGTACTCAGACGTTCGTTGCTGGATCAACGATCGATTCAATAGTATTCCATGCAGCACTTCCGTAAGATGTCTCTCCATTTTCCAACTTCCTTTCTCACAGTATTCGTTCATTCATTCATTCGTTTTATACGGGGATTCATATACGCCCCTTCAAGGTTACTACTCAGGAATTCTGCCACTGGTTGCACTCTACCAGTGCCAGTCCCAAGCCTGGATATAGAGAGGAGTGGAGGAGATGCGTCGCTCGATGTGCAGGCATGCACAGGAACGACTAAGTTCTAAGTTCACTAGTAAGATATGCAGCCACTTGATGAATCCTCTTCAGCAAGGGTCATCTTGTCATAACAAGAACAATTGACTGTTTCCTCCATAATCAGAATTAAACTTTCATTAATCGATTTAATTAGTAAAGTATACATGTATAATTGTGTATATAAATATATATATATTTATATATTATATATGTATATTAAAATTGTTTCCTTTCTTCAGGCCGCTGGTCTTGGTGGATCTATCTGTCAATGTCTCAAAATCGGAGACTGTGATGTGTAAGCTTATGTAAATTCTACTGTCTTTACATTAATCTATTTAAATGCAGTTTTAGTTGTCTTTAATATCAACAAACAAGTCTAGTTTGAATCATTAATTGAAGTGATCTATTTACAACATTGACAAATTATATCATTATTTTGGTTTGCGTCTTTGGTTAAACGGGTTTTTCTTAAGTTTTTAAACTGCATTTTGAATGTCCAAACAACAACTAAGCTGCCTGGTTCTAGTCTCCCAGTAAATCACTGTTACCTTTGCTGTGATCAGTTCTTTCTTTTAGGAGCTGTTATTTGACTTGATATTTTCATACGTTTTGTATGAAACTGTGCAGGAGATACACGTATGTCCTGCAGGCGTTTCAGCTGTTTGTTTGGTTTTGGCTGATGAACTTCATCATTGCCATTGGACAAGTGACCCTTGCCGGAGCATTTGCCAGCTACTACTGGGCCTTCAACAAACCAGCGGACATTCCAATGTTTCCCGTGACCTCTGCACTCGGTCGGGCCATGAGGTCGGTCAAGAATTTTTTTAAAATACTGTCCAACTTTGTTAAGTATTTTTTTAGTGTTGCCATGATAATTTGTGTTTATGTTGTTAGCAAATTTGACAGAAAATGATTTCTTTGCTGACAGCATGTGCCACCATGAAAAGTCTTTGGTATGTCAAGCATCATATTGATTAGAGCAGACTAAAGCTGCAACTGCACTACTACTACATTACTAGTACTACTGCTACTTTTACTTGCTTTTGCTACTAATGGTGCTACTGTTGCTATTGCGGCTGCTGGTACTACTACTACTACCATCTACCACTTCATCGCTATTATGATTGGTTTTAAGTAACATTGAAGTCGATTTCAACATGATCAGTCAACATGAACTTTTGTTGAAGTCTAAGTTCAAAGAAGTATTTCCATAGTTTTTTCTTGCAATATGAACCGACCAGATTACTAATTCTGAGTTTTCTTAGTTTTTTCTTGCGATGTATTGCAGATTACTAATTCTGAGTTGTTTGTTCCTTTCTGTTATTTCTTAGGTACCACATGGGATCGATGGCATTTGGGGCTCTGCTTATTGCCATCGTACAGATCATAATTGCCATCTTAACATATCTGGACCACAAACTGAAAGGTCGTGAGAACATGGTTGCGAAGTTTATACTCAAGTAAGTACATGCTCTAACTCTTTGTTGAATGCTGACAATAGTGACAGTGAAGGATACAAGAAAAGCAAAACAAGTTTAGTACAGTATTTGTAACTATACATAATTATACATACGTATCAAGACAATTAATGTTGCATTGGACTCGGTAAATATTTTTGCCTACCTTAAAGCCACTGGTTTTGATCAGCTAGTCATTTGTGCAGCGTTTCTAAAAGGTAACAATATGCCCATGTTTGTAGTCCTAAGGTCTTACTTATTTGATTCGCCATTTTCCTTACCTGTTACTGTGTGACTCATCTGTTGTATTTGATTTTCCTTACTTGCCATTAGGTATCTCATTTTTTTCATAATTGTGTTTTTTCCTTACTTGCCACTAGGTGTCTCATCTGCTGTTTCTACTGTCTGGAGAAGCTTCTGAAATTCATCAACAAAAATGCATACATTATGGTGAGTAGTTTTATTTTGAAAGCCATGAATATATGCATATATAAAAACAAGCATAAAAAACATAGGCGCAACCACCATATGGGACCCACGGGACGCGTCCCCCCAACTTTTGAGTAGTCCCTTAACTTTATTATTATGGTCCCCCAACTTTTAGGACGTAAAAATGTGTGCACACTTATAATTTTTCAATGTTCCAGATGAGATTACTTGAACTGTGTGAGACATTCAGTGGATTTGTACAGTGTGCTAATCATTGCAGCGTTTTCATGCATCAATGCAATCTAGTTTTCTAGCATCTGATGTTTTGTTGATTTGCTGTCACTTTCCAGTTTATTTTTGAGTATTTGTTGTCAATTGTAATGATTTACGGAAATGTTTTGTTCAGATTGCTGTCTATGGAAAGAATTTCTGCACGTCCGCCAAGAATGCTTTTAGTCTTCTGCTTCGAAATCTAATCCGGTTAGGATTTCTTGAGTTGATTCTTTAAGTCTAATCTACTAGTAATGTAATCTAATTATTTCCATATTACAATTGCAAGGTTCCCAGGGACGTAACTAGCGTTGGGCTTAATCCCCCACAAGCCAAGCTGAAGCCCCCCCCCAAATCAAGTCGTGTGCTTATGGCTGAATATGCTACTCCACTCGTTATAATCAAGGCTTAACCCCCCCCCCCTACTCCCCAAACGAAAAATCCTAGTTACACTACTGCATAGTCCACTGTAAGAGTCGGAGGATCCTCAAAAGTGCAGTATTTTCTGGCATTATAGATCAGCAAGGAGTGGAGATATCGTTGATAGCTTCTGCTCTTTGGATGATATGAGTGCAAGGTTTAGTTAAATCTGACAGGATTGGAGATTTTCCTTTTCATCACCTGATGTTGTTGTTGTCATCATTTCAGTGTTGTCGTTATTGACAAAGTGGCCGACTTCCTGCTTTTCCTGAGCAAGCTGTTTGTCACTGGTGCAATTGGTAAGTGAACCTTAATCTTTTAATCGTTTATGTAATTATGCTGTTATCGTTGACATTTGCAGCTCTTTGGAATGAACTATCAAAGGATCTAAAAATTCTCAACCAGTTTACTCATCATTCTCTCACCATCTCAGGCTCTCAGCACACCTTTCCTCGCCCTCTCTCATGCAACTTTCCACTTCAATCTGAACAATATTGGTAATTTTCAAGCTATTGATTCCATTGTGGTTCCCACACCACACTGTGACGACCTCTGCCAATTTCCACTATGGCACTGTGCTGTCTTCTCAGCTTGACCTTCATCAAGTAATCTGACATGGTACAGAGCAAACCAAACACGGCTGCTATGGACCACAGAAGCACGGCTTTGCTTGATGGAGGCATGAGCAATTGAGAGCACCCTTCCCACTGAGTGTAGGAATCGACTAGTCTGAGCATCCGACACAGGCTGGCATCTCATTCCAAGAAAGTGACCCTGTATTCGATGCACTGATAGACAGGGAAATAGCACAGACCTTTTAGCATGTAATGTGAAACATGACTGAATTTTGATCAAGGTGAATGAGAATAAAGGGATAGCCAATAGTCAAGGTGAGCTGTGACAAAAGAATGAACAAGTGAAATTGCAACATTGCCAGTTTAATGAGGGCTTACTCCTGTACTAGGACCTCTGCTTATCTGGCGTATTGGCACCCTTTAGAATTGCACAATGGATCTAGCATATTTTTTTTATGCAAATCTTTTTAATCCCCCCCCCCCAAATGGGTTTCAGTGTTGTCAATCCCGAAATCACATGATTGTAAAAGTCCCTAGAATTCCCAAGATCGATTTCGGGCTTACATTCCGTATTACTTACCTAGTTGGTCAACATATCGTTTATCCACAATTGTCGGATTGTGATCTAATTTTTTTGGCAAAAGTCGTCTGCATAATTATCGGAATAGTTGGTAGCATTATTATTTTTCAAGGATGTTACCATTTAAATAAAATTTAATAAGTGCATAAATAAATTTTACAGGTGTGCTTGCCTACTTCTTCTTTGCTCGAGAAATTCCAGGAATCGACAAAATTCTGCCTACACTCCAACTGAACTACTATCTGATCCCCGTTCTGGTTGGTGTCACCATTTTTATGTTATGCTGAAAGTCTGCTATTCTATTTTACAACATATATAATTACCTATCATGCCCATTCTAATGTCGCTACCGTAGTTACTTTTACAGTACTAGATGATTTGTTTTACCCTAAAATTTTAGTTGTTTCATTTAACTTGTGATTTAAATTACATCTTTGTTTTATGTCCTATTGTTTGATTGCAAGTGGATTAATAAAAAAAACTTACTTACTCACTATTTTAATGCCGTTGATGATGATAATAAATCTGAAATCTGATAATCTCTTTGTGTTTGTAGATAATTATCTGCGCTACGTACATCGTGGCGTCTGCTTTCTTCAGTGTCTACGACATGGCCATTGACACGCTGTTTCTTTGCTTCTGTGAGTCTCAATATCCTTATACTTTTTTCGTTGCATTAACACTAATGTGGTTGGCCTTAGTGGTCAAACAAAATATGTATTGCATGTGTCAAAATATCGATATGGTTCCTGTAGTTACGTCAAAGCCACTAAATTTCCTGTAGAAATTGTGAAGTTAGTTACCAGAAATACTGGACTGAGAAGCCCACTGGGTTAAATCAACTGCGCCTTTGCCCTTGAGTCAATTATGGATGGAACCACCTCCACAGTGGTGTCACATGATGAGGTTGTGGGAACTTTATGGAACTAGTAGTAGGGTTCGCTTATTTCTGGTTGTGTTGAAGCTAATATAGAGAGGTTGAGAGAGTGGACCAATCGTGAATATCAATTACTTGTGACTCTGAGGAGCATTATCCTATTTGGATACAGGCACAATCATAATCTTGAAATACCAATTTCTAAAGTGGCACTCTAAAGTTTAATTGCAGGGCACCAGCTTATTCACTAGAGCTGTGTTGTCGTTTATATTGCAGTGGAAGACCTTGAGCGACATGATGGATCGACAGCAAAGCCATACTACATGAACAAAGAACTGATGAACATACTTAACAAGAAGAACAAGGCGCCAAAACAATCCTAGGCTTTTCTACCTGATCATGATGCTCCTTCAAGACAAAAGATTACAATTCTGTGATGTAGTATATAATTTCTTATGATCATTACTTTACTAAATGCATTTCACGTTATTATTATTCCGGAACTGATGATGATACACGTAGTGTGTACCAAATATATCATGTGAATGTATATAGGCCTATGTATATGTTACATTTGTATAGATGTTTATACATGTTAAGCTTAGTCATTTTGCTGCCTTGTGTACAGAAAATGAAAAGCATTAGAAATCTTGATTGTGAAATAGGCATTTTACTACTTTTATAAAAAAACATTAAAATGCAGTTAGCTTATTCCTGTATTACCATTATGGCTGGAATGTTTTAAACAATGGCATTTCCTGTAATACTCTTGGATTGTTTAAACGGGTGCTGTGCAAACCTTCTAGTGACCCCACACTCTTTCAACCCACCGGTCCACCATGCATGAGTTTATAACTGTGGGCTCCTCAAAACTGTTGGCCTAAGTGCTGCAGCACCCTTAACGGTAAATTAGCACCCACCTTAATATGGACCTGATCTCATTTTTTAGTGTTGTGGAGAATGACAAAAATAATTTGTCTTTGATTTTTAAGGTAAGGTGTGTACAATCTGTTTTTATATAACCTTATTAAAACAGAAAAAATTCAATACTCAGAAAGTTGCATGTCATGAAAATTCATAGCCTATATTATTCACTCAGTGTGAGAAACTGTGAACTTTAATTGTGTGATAGAGAGAGCATATTATCGGAGGACATTGTTCAGTGCTACAAGATTTTCAGGGGAAAAGGAAGCAGCAAAGGCCTCTACATTGAAAAATTATAAATTAACACCAAACAATGCAACCTGAGACTAAAAAGATTGGTTGACAAGTTCACTGGATTTTTTAAGGCAGAAATGTTTCCACTGCAAGTGTAGTGAAATAGTAAAATGTGTAACTGATAATGCTGTCTCCATGGACACAAGTGAAAATTGCACTGTTCCAATGCATATGAAAATTTCTGGACAAAGAAGAACCTTTGTTAAATTTTTTACTTAATGCAGTTCTAGATAGTATGAAACATGACGAAATGTTGATACAACTACAGATTCAGTTGTAAATAAGTTCTACCATACATTCCAAAATGTTGGAAGGAAGCAGTAGAAAATTTCTTGACGATTGTACAGGATTTTTCTCATGTGATTATGGTAGTGATTATGATTATGATAGGCATTTCTGGTCTGCTCAGTGATGCCCCCCAAATCTGCATTTATGAACAGTTTTAGTCTCCCATTTCAACAAAGCACAACACTGGATCTGAATCATGTTGATGCAACTATGTTTTCCTTGACTGTATTTCATATTCAAGAACATAATAGATTGTTAATATTGCATGTGCATTTTCAAACATTGACCTTTGCTTCTTGCCATATGAGAATCACTATGATACTTCAATCATCTAATCAGTTTGTCATTATGATGTACAGAAAAATGCTGAAGTTGTGGAAATTTGTTGCAGGCATGTCAAATTTTGTGAAGTTTGCTGGTACTTTTAGAATAGGTCTTTCTTTATTAATCGTGTCATGGTATTCAATTGACAGCAAGTGGATCTGGTTAATCCAGTTTGCCTTAGTTGCTATGGCTGCAAAAGAACTAACTTACTGCACAAGTACAATGTGTTTGACAAGTTTGTGTTTGCTGATTTTCAAAGTTGTAATGAGAAATTGTGAGATTTTTCATAATGATCTGTTTTTGTTGACTGTTAACTTTCACTCGTCTGAATGATCTGAAAGCTACTTTAGTGCTACAGATTGGTAAGCAACCTCATCTTGTAGATCTGAAATAGGTTAGAACTAAGAATTTCGTAATATATTTTATGTCAAAATATTAGAACATTATTTTGAAGTGAGAATTTTTTTTCGGAATACTGGAAAGTTGTGAAACTTCTTTTTCTGTATGAATATTTGTAATGATTTATAGCATATTTACTTGTGATAATTATAGCCATGAAGTGTCGACTTTTGCTATAGTTTGATACGAAATTGATAATTTTACTGTGCTGTTGATCACTTTACACATAGGCAATGTATATGAAATGTTTCTAGTATCTGCAAACAGCGTACAACTTTTTTATGCACGCTTGTTGTTTCATTATTTGGTAAAACTGTTCTGCGTGTGTTTACTGAAAATTTATTGTGCAGGAAGCATTGTTGTTTACAGTTATTAAAGCAGCATTTTAGTTCTTTTCCCAGTACCCAGAACTAAACAGCAATGATTAAACTTCAATATTGCATCGATTTTTTTGCTCCAAGGTTTTGATAAAGATCTAAATTTGATTCATTTTTCAATTATTACGCGTCTGCTTCTGTAGAAGTTAATTTTAGTCAATGGTTCCGAAGCAAACCTTTCAGAATCTACATTTAAGTTTGGGCAATCAGTTATTCCCTAAGTGTTATCGTTAGGACGTTAGCCTTGCTCTAATACTTTTTTTGGAGAATCACATTTTGTATTGCACGTGTTGAGCAGGGAGAGTACTTCGTGTGTTGTTTGTGGACAGTCTTAACAGCGAGAAATGCAAGTGAGTTTATGAAAATGAGCTTGATATTTGCTGCAACACTTTTGATTAATCAGGCTCACAGAAGAGTTCGGTAATCTGCAGCGTAGAAAACTTGCCACTGACCAACTTTAGTGTAGGTAGCTAGTCACAGAACTTTCTTCTCGAATTTATGCATGAACTTCACATTTGCACTAATTCTAAATGGTGTCCTTTTATCAGAAATGATCTTTGTGTTAAACTATGTATCTGCCTTTTTTACGAGTGTGCCATTTACAATTGTTTACAAGTTTATTTTTACTTCTATCCAGTTTATTTCAATGCAGGGCGTGTACTTTACTTCCATTAATTTCTTCTGTTCCCGAATTTCAAACTTAATTGATAATTGGTGAAATTTTGATGTAATGAAATGCTCTCTACTAATTCCAGTGGCAAAGACCAATATTATTTTATTGCAATTGAAATCGTGCACTGATGCCGCCATTTTGAATCTCAAACTTGGTTCAAGTTGGATCGATGGAATACAATCAAAGACAACAGATGTCCATTGTCCAATATTGTATTCATCACAATACCAGTTTTCAAATTGTTTCAATGCATTTAAACTTATTTCATTTATAATGATTCATTGTTCCAATTTTTATTAGCAGCCTCATGTTACTTTAATGTCTCATAATGTAATCAAAAGATCTTGTAACTTACACGCAACAAAACACGAATGTATAGAGCTGAATAGAATAATTGATGTTTACCCCGGTACTGGCTAGTCCGTTTTGGTGTTGCCGATGTGGATCACTGGATCCATTTGAGTTCATACTGATAGGAGTGATGTTCATGTTTTACTTACTGATTGTGCTCCATCATACCTGTCTATTCTTTGTCGACCTGTCTCTGACCTTGCAGCCCGTCGAGCTCTTCGCTCTACGACAATGGGGGAGCTTTTGGTTCCTCGAGCTCGCACTTCTACAAGACAGCGCCGAGCCTTTTCTTCTGTGGGTCCCGCTATCTGGAATGGCCTCCCACTAAACTTGCGACTTATGCCTAGACTAAATTCACCTGCTTTTTATAAGTCGCTCAAAACCTATTATTTTAGCTGTGGCTGGACTGGGAGCGCCTCTGAGTAGTTTCTTGAAGAAGCGCTATATAAATTCACGAAATGAATGAATGAATGAATGAATGAATGTTTTACCATGTAAATTCAAGAAGCTTCTTCACACTTAGTCACCAAAATTAAATTTGGTGACTAACGGATCTGAAACTTTGCTAGGCATGGCAACAATATCTGAATTTTTTCACTACCAGGTTTTGTACATATTTTTATAGAGATACTTATTTACAGGAGTTTTGTACCCTTTCTGACTTTAAAGCATCGACTCCTTTCTTAGAATACAGATGTTGATTTGCAGTTTAATAAGTAATTGACGAAGAATGTGAAGCTTTTAAAAAACTTCATGACTCAATAAAATGTATATATACACCGACCCTGCCAGGGTCTGCATGTGTTTTGCATGTACACTGTAACGTAAGTGCACATTTGCAAAACCTAATGTTTTTACACATGCACATTTGGTAACATTTTTACAAGATGTGCTATTTAAACAGATGTTTCATGCATAATAAAGTACTGAATTTTCAATGCATTTTGCAGTGTTGTTTTAATATGGGGTGATAATGCCCTGAATACTTCAGAATTTCACAACACAAGCAACATCATTGTATGGGTGTATTTATGAGGTGCTTAAAATATTATGTTAGCAAACTAACTTACAACTTGCGCTATAGCAGTGTCTAGATTACTAATGAATTAACAAACCTGACCATCAAGAACAATTGGGAAATATGAGACTAGAATCTAAATACATTAGGCCTAAAAAAAATTTGTGTTTCCGGTAAGAGAGCTAAAAAAATTGGGTAGGTAGGTCGGAAAATATTTTTATTTTGGTAAAATATTTTTATGCAGTGACTATCCGAAAAAGTATACCCCACTAGTCTTTTTTGCACGCTGAAACAAAGTACGTGTTCTAAGCAAGTATAAACTGCCCATTTCCCCGACTGTCTGCGCCACTTCAATGTAGGCTAATCAAAAATCAAAAATCAGAAGAGCTCTCGGCCCAGCCACGACTAAATAAGAGTTTTGAGATTCTTTAGGAACAAAAGGGGGGTGGCCCTGGACTATTACAGCGTAATGTAGCAGGAAGGCCATTCCAGGTTGTAGAACCAGTGACGAAGAATGAATGGAACTGTCAGATAGCATTGTATTTCTCTAAATCATTATTGCCGTATACTATTATCTGTTGATTTTAACAACTGTCCACTACACTTTCTACAGTGTACAAAAGTTTGTATATACAAAAATGAAACCTTACTTCAACAATCAGCAAATTTTTTATATTCATTTATATTTTACACATACTAAGACATGCTTATATCTAAGCTTATATTCTTATATCTACAGACAAAACAAGATTCTGTTTCCTGTTATGGTTCAGATTTATTTACAAGGACAAAAAGACATCAGTTGATTTCTACTTAATGGATGTAAAGCATACGACCCACAGAAAATTTTGCATGGGGGCAAAACGCAATTTAGCCAGTGCTTCAAAAATGCAAAGCAGGAAACTAATTACAAGGGTATGTCTATTTTTGCATAGGTTTCTAAATGTAAAAGATATGCAAAGAAATACTATCGAAAATGTTTTAAGTCCATGGCAGAAATCAAACAATTCCAAACTACAAACTGAAAACAGCAAAAAACTTTTGAATAAGTCACAAAAAATCATGCAAACTAATAGAAATATATTTCTATATATAGAGCCATTGCTTAAGCTAGCCTTCCTTGAGGTAGCCACGAGTACGAAGTTTCAGCAACTCAACTCTTTTCCTCGGCATACAAGGGCAGGGAGCCAGTCACACCTCACTGTCTTACGTTCCTACCAACAGTGTCAATCAGTCTACACATTATAGTGGAGTTGGCTAGCGGACGTGGGTGCAACAGAAATCTCCAACCAAACTTCTGCACTGGCGAGATTTGAATCCCCATCTCTCTACTGACAGATCACTGTGCTAACGACTACACTATTACACACCTGGACTAACGCAAGGCAATTGATGACGATGCAAATATGCATAGTTCCATCAGGAATTAAGTTAACCTAAAGTGTCATTTGTTCATGCTTGCATGCATCTAAATAGGGTGCTTGATTTAGTTGGCCTGTCTAAACCTGGTACGTTGAAGTGAAGTTCTTTAAGCTTTAGTTTATGATCTGAACCACTCAAAATGCATAAATTTATGAGTAAATACTGTTAATCTGAATAATCTTATTCACTCTACAGTTCATCTGCTTCTGCAGTTTTCACCAACAATACAAATTTTCTTTGTTCCCAACAAGTACTTAGTTGCTAAACTCCTTCGTCATCTGATCTGGTTGTGTATTTTCCAGTTCAAGTTTGCAAAAATATCCGAGTCAATTTAGCAACCTGAAAACCGAAAACTAAACCAGACTGTACTCGGCAATGCCATGTTCTCCAATCTTCTCGGAAAGTCTTCCTGTCATCGACATCAATTTCAGAAAGAGATTTGCGTTGCTACCAACGACTTGCTTTAGGTCGTCAACAGTGAGCATCATCGAACTGCCATCTGAAGAAAAAATTGCCATGAATACAACTTCCAGCTTTGCTAAACTTGAATAAGAACAATGCATTTAAGAACAATGCATCAAACACTTGTCTGTGAAAGGAAAGACAAAGGTGCCCAGCAACTGGCCATGGTGCAAAATACAAATCTATTGTTCTAGGTACTATACAATAATTTATGCTATTCAGGAAAACTGAAAATTATAATTAAAATTATAACAAAATGAGAGCCCTGACACATGCATTATAATTGAATATTAAGAAAGCTTGACATACAGAGTATAATAATTAAGCACGAGAAAGCCGTGACATACAAAATTAGAATTGAAACGAGACAGCCCTGACACACATACATCATAATTAAATACGGAAAAGGCCTACCAGGCTACCATACATGCATCATAATTAAACATGAGAAAGACCTGACCTACCCTACACATGCATCATAATTAAATATGAGAAAGACTTGACCTACAATATATGCATCATATTTAAATGAGAATGGATCTGACTCACTCAACATTTTGTTTAGCAAAACATCGTTAGCTTTTGCAACGCTGTCGTTGATGCGATCACGAGCGACAACATTCTTGACTGCGGCAGGAACAAGACTTTCGTAATCATCAGACGAGAAATGCGGAATCCTGTTTACAAGAACAACAGATTGTAACATTTCATCACAACATCTCACTGTAACATTATATCGTACCATTACATTGTAACATCACATCATAACATCACACCATACCATTACATGTTAACATTACATCATAACATCACACCATAACATACCATTACATGTTACCATTACATTGTAACATCACACCATAACATACCATTACATGTTACCATTACATCGTAACATCACACCATAACATACCATTACAATGTAACATGTTACCATTACATCGTTTGAATAAAAAAATTATTATTTATAATTAACAAGGTAATTCAGAATGCATTCATGCACACGTCTTTATAGAAAGGCTGTTTGTAGATTCTTTAGAGGTCCTCCCAGTCGAAGCCCAAGAAAGTTACGATCTCCAGTGCTACTGAAACGCATAAGCAGCATTGTTGGTCAGATGCTACTTAACCCTTTAACGACCAGCGTGTACTAAAAATGCTATGGAAACATATGTAGCTGGTCGTTAAAGGGTTAATCTTTCAACACTCAGTGCAGTTAACGAACAGATCTTCAACAAAAGATGACAGATGAAAATATAAACAGCCTTACTGTGGACACGTCCAATCATCAGAACCAAAACCAGACCCAGACTTCACGGTTTTGCATTTGTCTGTTCCATTACTGTGTCTGTGAATTGTCGAGGTTTCGGTGACACAAGGCTGGCTCTTCGCACTTGATCGCTAAAAGTCACCAGACATTTAATTTAAATTCAAGGTCCTGATGCTGACAAATTACTCAAATTCTGGCACCAACCAACTAGCATAAATTATGTCAGGGAGACCTCTCAAAAATCATCTGGTTTGATCATCGATCAACGCACTCTGATACCCATGGAGATACGCAGTTGCCGTGCTTACACATGTCTACTTCATTGTGCTCATGCATCACACCACCCTTCTGCAACAATCCCTCAAAGTGTCAACACACGCACCGTTGCATCTGACTCTGTCATCGATTTATTTGACTGTTGACAACCATCATACAAGCACATATATATATCTTTAGATTGCTATATGATCATGTAAGCAATGCTTCTACAAGTTACTTAATGATGAGAAGGCGACTGGGTAACAAATTTAACTTGTCATTAAGTTGCTAAAGCATGTCGCAGCATCTTGATAAAAACATGCATACCTCATAATTAAATGGACAGATTTAGAAATATAAAAATAAGAAATAATTTTTTTTTGAACCTGTGCAACAACAACGTGCCTCTCTTCTAGCCTATAACTCAGATATATATATGAGATTCTATTTCACAATTATCAAGTAAATCGATAACATGGTACATTTAAAAACAATCAATTTAGACTTTGGTGACTTCACAATCAGTGCTAACTAAGTCCCTAATGAAAAGCAAAGAACAGAAGTAATCTATGTTTAATATGAAAAACATAAAATCCATACCTAAGCAGTTATACCAGTAAAATTTGAACCACATGCGTGTGCTTTCTAACAAAAGTTACAATGTAATTTCCATATATCATAGCTGAGTCACAAATCTCCAACACCATAGCTGAACAAATTACCGGACTACGATCTCTTTCAGACTACTCTTATTGGACAACCCCTCGGACTAGACACAGCGTTCGTAAATAAGCTGGTGACCGGCGCTTGACTTTTGAATGGCACTATAGAAATCTGGAGACTACTGTACAATTACAACACGATTACAAATTCATAAAACAGAAATGGAAACACATCAGACCTCTACGTTAGAAATCTGATCCGTAACTGTGACCCCCGCTGCTGCATTGTGTCTCTTCGGCACAAACTCTTCGGTTGAAAAACCATTCTGACTGACAACGTGGCCGGACAAAGCAGCAACGTCTCGCATCTTTGATCCCAAATCAAGACATCTCTTCGCAGCAGCGTGACCAGAGACCACAGCATGGCTCTTCCGCGTTGATTGATGGTCCGGTGGAACGTTCTCTCCCATCTTTTCCGTAGAGTACGGCTCCAGTTTCATGCTCGAAGTGGAGATCTTCGACTGCTGCAACTGGCGAAGAATGTTCACAGTTTGCTCGGACAGAAGCGAAGTGGACGGAGACAAATCCAATTCTTTCTTCACCGAACGCAGTAAAACAACTCCCTTATCTCTCACGTGGAAGTCGAGTGCCTTCCGGGCCATATCCGAAAGCTGTGGTGGGGAAGGGATTGGCAGATCATGAACATCCCGGATGGATTTTGAGTTGGATGAGGATTCCAGGCGCCCAGAAGTCACTACAACATCTGTACGAGGGAAAGAAGCGCTGTGAAGTGGAAGTGGGAATGTTGAGCAGAAATTATTTTCATCGTCGTCGGTCAAAGTCAAAGCTTTCACCGACTGGATGAGATTTGACGACTGCTCACAATGAAGAGTTGACTTTGCGACAGGCTTCTTTGATACGATGTCACCTGAAATATTTGAACACAAAATAATGCAAGCAAAGCATTATCATTATGCATACCGCAATTTTCAAAGATTGCATTACGAGGTATGCCATGCATTGACGGAATCTGCAAATATCCAAAAATTACTCAGCTGCAAAATAGCTGTACTAAATAATACATGTTTGGGTGCACACAATAAAATTTATTTAATAATAATGATAATACGAAAATAATAATAGCAATAATAAAACACTGACCTATTTGGTCATTGCTGGTGAGCTTTGTTGACTGAAAATGCAGCTTCTGGCCAACAATGACACATACGTGTTTCAGCCACACTGATTTGAACCTTCACTAGCGTAAAGAGCACTTCCCAAACTTTTAAAGCTTCATTTACAGCACTCAAACTGCAGTATCCTCGCATACCTGTCAGCTCTAACGTAAAAGGACAAAGTCTTACCTTGATCTTGGTCATGGCGCTGAATAGCACCGATATCTACCATGAGATTCTGAGAAGAAGAAGACATCATATCTGTGCTCGTGGACGATGAATGACAAGATGGCCTAAAATAGTTGAACATCAAAATCATAATCCTCTAAACAAAAAACGTCTACGATGAAACATTGTTTTATTGTATTTATGTTCCTCTCTGATCAGGTGCGGTAAAAATCAGCTGATTCTAAAATTACTAAATCTTCATTTATCATAAATTGACCATCGTCGGTGCCTTTGCTTTACTTTAAAAGATCCAGGCTAATGCATAAAGTAACTTTATATTCTTAATAAGATAACAGTTGTCAATAAAGTCAACAATCACAAATGAAATTAGCCGTTACAAATCACATGGCACCCAAAACAAGCAAAAAGTTCTCAAAGTTTAGAGAAGTTAATATGCGAACCAATTCTGCTTCATTCAGTCAGTTCTCTGACCTGTAACCTGGATTGTCTTACTCTGAATTAAACGAATATACTCATCATCATCATTTCCAAAGTTTAAGGACTGACAACAGCTGTATGCATATGAAAATACATGCATCATCACTAATTCTAAGCCAATCAACCTTTGCACTGGCTGAACATTACGAGCCTATCTACATAGGAATAATTTCCATGACAAATACGGTTTCTAAGAAACAATTTTGTTCTTGTGTCTGTTAAGGCGCCCTTGTAACGGCATGTGCTGTGTTACAGCGCCATAGAAATTGACGTCATTATTATAATTATTAAGAAAACCTGCATAGAAATCTTGATATATTAAAATCTAACTGTCAAACAAAAAGCCCAGTTACGTACTGTTCGACACAAGGACCAGTTGCTGAGTTAAGGATGCCGTCCCCTGTCTGACCTTGTCCAGCGCTGGCATGACCTTGTGCCGTGCTGGCATGACCTTGTCCAATGCTGGCATGAACCTGTCCAGCACTGGCATGACCTTGTCCCATGCTGGCATGACCTTGTCCCATGCTGGCATGACCTTGTCCCATGCTGGCATGACCTTGTCCCATGCTGGCATGACCTTGTCCCACGCTGGCATGACCTTGTCCCATGCTGGCATGACCTTGTCCCGTGCTGGCATGACCTTGTCCCATGCTGGCATGACCTTGTCCCATGCTGGCATGACCTTGTCCGACGCTGGCATGACATTGTCCTGTGCCGGCATGACTCAACTGTGTCCGGTGCAGAATTGCTGCAGTCAATTCATCCAGACGCTGAGTATACGATTCCGAAATGCCAAAGTCGGATAGTTTTGGGGTGGGAGCAATGTTGTATGACATCGGCCACTCCTTCGCCTGAGTCTGGATTCTGAGATGATGATGGTGGTCAGGATATAAACAATATGTAAACTGACCCTGCCTAGCTTAATTAATATCTAAATCACATCTAAGTACTGATATAGAAGTACTGTTTAAAGGTACTGCAGTGATTTACACTGATTATGCACAAGTGCTGAGGAAACACCTGAAAATTTTATATTACCAACATATATATCCTTCTGCAGACACAAGCATCCCGGAGTCAAACAGTGCTATACAATATATTAGTCTGGGTAGGTTTAGTGTATTTTCCAAACAGAGTTGGACAATACAGCACAAAGATTTAAAACTTAAAATATCGGTGTTAGCATTAGTAATTTATCTTATAGTAGACAGCTTTCTAAAGCATCCAAAAATGATGCATGCATGCATGTAAACTGTCATAATTACAATAAAAATTGTAACATTTAACTTAAACAGCAACGGGTTACTAATGAGATAAACCCAACAAAAGATACGGTTCTGTTGCCATGGGAGCAGCAGTAGATAACGGATTGCAGACGGCTGAAGGTGGCTCGTTCTCTTTTAAAGATAGACTCGGCTCAACTGCTTAAAATAACAAAGTTTGCAAATAACATCACACGTATGAACAACTTCATAATGCCGCTAATCTACTAAGAATATTGACTCAAGCAAAAAGATGATCGAAAGAAAGGTAAAAGCCTGGCTTGTAATCCGCCTCACAAGAAAAAATTTTCAGTGAATAGACTGGATAGGATTTCTGCAATGTCTATTAGGTTTTTTTTAAAGCAAACTCATTATAGATTCTCAAGTGCTAAGCGGCTCTGTCCCTTCATCTCAGCAGAAGGCTGGCAGAGACTCTGCCAAGCCCAGCAATCTGGAGCTCTAAAATGTTGAACAATAAACTCAGATTATTCAACGCATACAAGCTGCCTTTCTGGACTCTGACCTTCACTGAATACATTTCACACGACACATGACCTGGAGACAATTCTGAAATGGAATGCATATCATATTAAACAGATTCATTTCTGTTTATGGATAATTCTTCATAACATTTTCGAACATTTGGAGCAACGTAGAGCAGCACTTTCTTTCTTCACTGCCCTCCTTCAGGCTTCATAACACAAATATTATGTAAAATTTTTAATTCAAACTATAAACTGGCAATTTAAATCACCCTTAGTTTCGCATCGCTGGCGTGCATTTCCAATCGGCTGAACGGAGTATTTCTGGAGATGTTGCTCCAACCGATCGAGTTGCGCCAAACTGTCGTTCAGCACAACCGAACAACACGTCACGACCTCACCAAAATGCGTTTCATCCTGAAGTTCCTTAATCTTTGCTCCAACTTTCTCCTAAAGCAAGAACTTTATTGACTGAGTAAACTATCTTAACAACATGCAGTGACAATAAAATACTTGGTTCTAGGATATTTATAAGGAATAAGGATTGTAAGAATAGACCTAATAAGACACGACTGAAGATGTGCAGAAAAATTGATTGAACAAGTCAAAATTAATCGATTAAAATTTGTAATGATCAATTGATCAATTAATTGGGAAAAAATAAAATTTGTGGCAGCAGTTCAAGAAGAATGGACTGAAAGACGCTAGACATCCGAAATAAACTTTAACACATTGACCGCCTACACGCCATGTTAAATGACTGGCTGAAGTACGAGTTAACTCGTACTTGGCGGTCAACGTGATAACCCTTTACCCGTTCATTTTTCCCGTTAAGCCCCTGTTTTCAGCGAATATTCTTGGGGCAAACGGGTAAAGGGTTAAGGCTCCAAACAGGACTCTGAGGTCCCTCTCGATATGTGCTGGTCCAGGAATGCCGCCTCTATCGTCTCACTTTTTATCTTTGCTCTTGCTTGTCATGCACCCACCAAATGAATGGAGTCTTAGACTGGTCATAACAACAACTTTTACTATATACAGTACACAGCTTAACATTATCTTTCAACTATATAGTTTAAGTTCAATAGTTCATAATCGGGAAGTTTGAACTTTACTGCCACAAATAGCTAAGAAAACATCTTCAGATCTTCCTATGACGCCCCGTGTTAGACCTGCATGATATCCATGTAACAGTGTTCATCCTTGTTGGGTTAACCCTTCACTGACCAAAAGCATACGATTTCCCATACCATTCACTACAGTTTGATAGGTAAAGAGTTACCATAATACGCCTAGTTACCACTTATATATCAACCCATTTAAAGGTCGCCAGCCAAGCACATGGCCGCTCTCACACCCTGAACACAAATCATTAATTATTAAAATTGTAGCTGACCTCTTGCAATCTGACGTCTGCGTGTGGCTCATTGAACAGTTTATCCGCCTGAAGACGAGAGGATCCGATTCGAGTAGGATGGGCTGCTACCGTTTCCTGAAGATGGCGCACATCGTTTCCGACATTCACGTAAAGGTGGCGAAGCTGCTGAAAGAGCTCCATCCTTTCACTGCTAAAATCAACAGAAATACCAAGCACTCTCTTACTCTCTTGAAATACAACTCCACCAACCATGGGTTGATATATTTATCATGATGTGTCCTGCTGTCATCGTATCACGCCGACTCTATAATTTATATAGCGTCTCTCACATTGCACACCGACAGAGGCACTCCCAGTGCAAAAGACCTGGGCAGTGAAAAGAAAGCAGTTTTGAGACAGTGGAAAGATGTGCTTGGGAGTACTGGTCAGTTAATACTGAAGAAAATTTGCCAATGAAAAGAGACAATTCCAAGGTGCAGGCTCAATGAAGACAAAAACTTCTGTGAAATCTGGATCCGTCGAAATTCATTTAGGGAATTTGGGTTTCGGGCCGCACCCTGGCCTGGAAAGGTAAGGGCGGCGAGGCACTTCGTTTTAGGTGTAGAACATTAACACTCCCTGACAAAAAACCCAGACATAAATTTTAGACATTAAACCCTCCTCTACTGTGCAAATAACATATTTCTGTAGTTAACTGATAAAATGCAATTGTCCAGTTGCAAAACGAACATTTATTGCATCAGTTTGGCTTAGCAAAATGTTCAAAAAATTTCATCAATCCACCTTCCATTTCTAAATGCAAAAATTCGTTTAATCAGTCCAGCTTCTATTTAAATAGCAATAATTCTTTTTATCGATCCAGCCCCAATTTAAGCAAGAAAATTGTCATCAATCCATCTCCAATTTAAGCAAGAACATTTTCATCAATCCAGCTCCAATTGAAGCAAGAACATTTTCATTAAACCAGCTTCCAAAAACATTATTTTGTATCAATCCGATTTCTACTTAGCGGTAAGACGTTGTTGTCCGTTCCCCTTCTTTATTTCTTTATTTATACACTTTATGCACACCCACTCATGTCAAGTTCAGTTGGCGACTACACCGTCCCGTCCGTCCGACTAGGCCTATAGGCAGTGGTACGAGGGTCAAACTTCTGTCGTTTCGAATGTAATTAATGATGAACGGTGACGACATTAACTTACAAACAAATAAGCGATATCAAAATAGTATTATTTTAAACATTGATATTTATAATTTATATAAGTTTGTTTTCAGCCGCGCTTTTACCGCACACCTGACCTGAACGAGGCACAGAGTCACATAGCCCAAAAAGAAGCCTTTCGTTTGAGCTAATGTGTTAGTATTTTATAGCGCCATTACTTATGACATCGGCTGTAAGTTTATACTTTGCTACTACAACACTAACAAGATGGTCCAGCTGCTTCAAGATATAATGCATAATGGTATGGAATAGACCTGTTAGTCTGTAGAAACTGGAAGATGACACGAGACAGACTCGACAGAGAGTGGCGTCGGACACATACGGGCGTTGCGCCTATGGTTTGTGATTGTGATGATGATGATGATGATGATGATGATGATGATGATGATGATGATGATGATGATGATGATGATGATGATGATGATGATGACTACAACACTGAGTAAGTAAGTAAGAAAGTAAGTAAGTAAGTTAGTAAGTAAGTAAGCAAGCAAGCAATGTCAAACAGTATGTAGGCCTATAGGCCTACCTTAGACCTAGGCTACTGCCCGCAAGCGCACTGAGGAACATTGGATAAGAATAGTGCAATCACAAAATTCGAAATATGCAATTCAATAACTAAATATTAGCTAGGCCTAGCCTAATGGAATAGCCTATTCGATATTAGTCCCAGGTAGGCTATAGGCTAATGTTGGCCTAGTCTACAACAACAAAACATAACATAGGCTCTACATGTTTAATGGAACTAGCCTATATGTGTGCGACTGGGCGAGAAAAGACAGACAGAAAATAAAGATAGTAGGCCTATGACTAATAAAATTAAGGTCACTTGAGTAGCATCCGTGATATAAAAACCACGCAGGCCGAGCCTATATCTGGTTAATGCGGGCCAGCATGATCAAGGAATCTCACGGTTCTGAGAGCGATGATCGATGGAGTGAATAAATAGCATTCTTAATGGGAGGTAGCCTAATAGAAGACTTAGGACATGGCTGGGGTTGTGAAGTAGGCCTAGGCCTACAGAAGAGACGAGGGAGGAATCAACATGACCACAGAGGTCATCGAACGTCCTCGGCAGGCAGAAACTGGACCCATATCACTTTTAACCCAAAGATTTTTTAACCTGCCTGGGGCAGAGAACCCGAAGACGAACTTATGTCGCAGTTCGGATGGCGTTGTTTCCGTGTATAGCCTCCAAATGAATTCCTTCCAAGGATTCCATAATTATAAACGGTTCTTGCGCATGTGCAGGAGGCTGAAGTAGCGACATCTGTGTGCTTAGTATCCGTTTTTGTGTCGAACGATTTAATTTTTTTATTCAATTTGCTTTTACCGTTGGGACGTAAAATTCATATTTGGTGCGTTTTCATCTTGTTAAATGCAAATTTTATCTATTAGAGCCCGACAGTTTTAAGAATTAGCGTACATACTCCTCTGATTGTGATTTTTCGATTATACTGCTGTCTGTGCGTTGATTTGGGTTGTGGTAAATCCCGAAAGATCTAAAAGGAACTATGTTCTTTGGGCGCGATTTTGTGAATTTTTATTGAATATAGGATTAGACCTTGCTGCACACATTTCAAACGAGACCGTTGATTTAACGTGAATCAGAATTATCCCATAGTTTACACTTGAATTATTTTAATATATTCGATTCCGTAATTTCAGGTTGGTAAGTAAGCAGTTTACCAATGTCCATGACAACTGTCATCAGTCAAGCTTAATTTTAAGAAGTTTGTCTCATAAGTCAAAATTCAGTTAAAATAAGCAAGAATTGTTGTCATCAATCCTACTTCTATTTAATCAAGAATTTTCCAGTCCCACTTTTTCTATCAAGGTAAATAACTTATCGTTCCAGCTTGCATAGCATTTAAGTATCGATTCAAAAATTTCCAAGCTTATGATTGTGATTGCAAAAACTGAATTAATTTTTCTAGTGATTGTTAATAATTTTATGTTTCGCAGTGGAGTGACGGCTACTGACGCACAATGATTGAAGTCACGGTGAAGACTTTAGATGGCAAAAATCGGGCCTTCTCAGTGCCTGATGAAGTGAGTTGCATAGCTTTTTCTGTATTCTAGCTTAGAATGTTCCTGTCTATATAGATCAGCGATTGTGCACTTCTAAACTAGGTTCTAAGACATTATCAAATTGCAGTCATATTATATTGTACTTAGTTCATGCATGCTGGGCGTCTCTGCAGCATAACTGCAGTTTGTTAGATATTGTTATCAATTTCGCAGGAAGATAAAACCATTTTTGCACTTGAAGATTTTAACGGAACTATTGGTTCTAATTTTTTGGAATGTGCTTTCTTGCGTTTTTTCTGCAATTCTGTTTGGCAGTCTCTCTTCTTCAAAACATCTTCTTCTGTGTGTGTGTGTGTGTGTGTGTGTGTGTGTGTGTGTGTGTGTGTGTGTGTGTGTGTGTGTGTGTGTGTGTGTGTGTGTGTGTGTGTGTGTGATTTAAAGTTTTGTGCCCATTGTGTTTGTTGCAGATAACAGTGGAGCAGTTCAAGAAGACAATTGCTGCCTCCATTGTAAGCCGTTTTATTGTTGTTTTTAATTAATTACTTTTATTGTCCTGGTGCCTAAAGCACAAGGTGTCTACCAAAAAAAGGTGGTAATTAAGGTCAATCCAGAAGATTGTTTTATTAGGTTTGAAGGGTCCAAGGGAAGGTCACACATGTAGTACTGATGCTTGACTACTTCACTGGCATTAAAACTCTAGATACACAGCTTCTGGAACTAGAGCTCTGCCATTGCACATCCATTTGAAATTGTTCTTTTGAACTACCATTATGACATCTGGAACAATTGTTGCATCACAGTGTACAACTGTACATCCAGTTGGTGAGACCTGTGAAACGGTTACATATTATCTGAAAGTGCGTACATAGAATTGGTGAACAGAATTTTTACAAAACTTTCTGTAGGTTGAGGCAGTCTAAAAAATCTTATAGGGCGAATGAAACAGTAGTTTTTATACTCGGAAATATACTGAGAACAATGATTACAGGTGTCAAAATCTGATGAAACATGTAACAGTTATCTAAATATTTAACCAAATGACCACTATGTCCCTGCTAATTTTTAAATATTCTAGTGTTTTTGTTATATTGTAGACTTATAAATATGAATGCTAAATCATTATTTTCTTCTAAATTTGCAGGAAATTAAAGCTGAAATTCAGAGACTGATTTTCAAAGGCCGCATCTTGTCGGATGAGCAGAAAATCAACGACTATGGTTAATCTTTTAGCTATTCGATTCTTCTTTAGACTATTTGTTTTGTATGTTTGTACGTGCACTTGTTGTAGCGCCCCCTTCCATATATTTCTACTCAGAAGCTCTCCCGACTACAGCACGGACACTGAATCGGAGTTTCACGCTGAAGTGCTGAGCAATTGCGAGTGAAGGACTTGCCCAAGGTCCCTATGAGGTAGTTTGAGGTGGATTCCAACCTGCAACCCTCCAGCTGCAAGGCAACGAAACGAACATACCCATTATACCACTGTGCTCCTTTTTGATGCATTTTTTCAGTCATTATTAGAATGAAGTATTTTATAAAAAGATTTGGCATGCATATTTGAGTGCTTAAATATAACATATTACTAGAGCATAACTATCGATTCAATTCCAAGAATTGATTTCTCTCCGTAGCCTAATTTTCTTTTGGTTTAATTTTTGTTTGACTAAAAATGTCTGTCAACCTGTTCTTGTTCAGTAAACGAATATACTGTGGATATAATATTACATATGATTTACAAATCTCATATATACAGTACACTGCAGTTGCATCACAACTGAAATGCTAGAGTGGCGTAATTTTTAATGAACTGTGGTAACTAAACAGTGATGCCATTATAAAAACTTTGCCATGCTGTGATAAGACTCAGCCATGTTGTGATAAAATTGAGCCATGCTATGATAAGACACTTACAGACAGTTGTACTATAATTAAACTGTGTATGCTATGATGAGCTGTGCCGAAAACTAAATCATGCTATGTTTTGAGCCCTTCTATAATGTAGCTAAGCCATACTATGATAAAACAGGGCCATTGTTTACATACTTGTGATAAAACTGAGCCATTAAGTACTACAATAACGCTGCAATGCTATGACAAATCTGATCCATGTTCTATAAATTTCTGTGTTAGATGTGAATGGCAAAACTATCCATGTAGTTCAGAAGTTACCACCGGTGACCACGTCATCGACCTCCACAACCAGTTCATCCACTGACCCGATGCCATCCAGGGCTAGGGATTCGGAGGAATCGGGAAGATCTGGAAGAAGAATCTTCCTTGGGTCGTACGCACTTGCTCCCGATGGAACAGTAAGTTTATCTCTGCAACAGTTAGACATTTGTTGCGTATGGGTATGACAAACTTCTGCTGTTTTATAGTCTTTGTTCCTATTTTGTTTTTGGCATTACTTTTATTGTTCATGCAAAAAATTTCTGCTTTGATTTGCCTTCGTATAACAACTGTTTCGATCATTGATTTGTCCAAACGTAGCATAGCTTAGTGAAGTTTCTACTTACTATTTTAAATGTCCTTAATTTATATAGCGCTTTTATGATGAGCATGCACTAAGATGCTTGGAAGTAATAGATCTGATCTGTCTGGTCGTTTAAGTGTGACATGTATATCTTCATTAAACTGTTTTCTGGACTAGACATTACTTAACTTGCCTCATTTTATATCAGTTACGTGCTTCTAGAATCGAAATGACTGCTGATCGATTTTGTTGTATTGCTTGCTTTCAGAATGTGATGCAGCAGATTCTTGATGACCTTGGTGAGACAATAAACCAAGGACAACGAACGCAAACTCAGAATCAAGTATGAATCGAAATCAGTTCCGATTTTGTGTTCTTCATCCATTGAACTAATTTTGTGCATTTTTCTGTCTTATTTTGCTTTAATAGGCTAACGATTGCGTTAGTTACAGAGCTTTTAAAATGTTTTTGCATTATTACTTGATTTAGGACACTTATACGAGTGCGTTACATTGAATTGTCTACAAAGGGCAGGCTTTTAAGTGCGCACCCACATTTGTGAATATCAGCTTTGTGTTGCTGACTCAATGCTGGACAGGCAATGATGCTTAGAATCTAGATGGTGACTAAGGAATTCCATCCCATATGGATCAGCTCATTCCTCTGAGTATCAATACTGTTTGTGGCACAGCTTAATTTTTTTTACAAATTTGAACTTGATTCTCAATTTGTTTAGTCGTTAGGCAAGATTCCGTGGGCCATAAAAACTGGTGGACCAAAAATTGCCACAGGGCTGGCTGTTTGCCACTCCTGTCTTAGAGACAATGTTTTAGGCGTGAATCTATTGGTTTATCATTTTACCTACTTGGAACTAGTTTTTAAAATTTGGTTTTAGGAGGATGGTTTGCCATCATCATCTTCTGTCAACATCCCTGCTGCTAGTCAAAATCGAAGTTCAAGCGAGCCACTGAATCGAATCAATCACATCAAGAAGCTGATTGCATCGGCCAAAAAGTCGCTTGAATTGCTCGAGGTATGTTAAAAATTTGCAAACCAGTGATCGTGGTTCATTCAGAATGGCTATCCAATTTTTTCATTTCAGTAGACTTGTCTGGAAAGCAAACTGATACTCAGCTTGGTTTTAAAGTTGCTTTGCAGTCATCGCATGAGGCACTTGCATTGTAGAGATCATTATTTGTAGTGTAATTTGGTATTTATCTTTGTTGATGGCATGTTGCCTTCATTGTGAGGTTCCACTTGACCACTTGATAGTTATAATACAACAGACTTAAACCGAAAGTGGATTGTGGTTCCTTGCATTAACTTAGAGCTTGGTTTTAAAGTGGCATCAGACATTTGTGGATTTACAGTGGTAGAAGTGTCTGTATTAATAGATATTTGTTTTGTTTTTCTATGCGTTTGCTTTATTTTCTGTTATTTATGTTTTGTTTAGTCGCCCAGTGCAGAGAACGATGCAAACTTGGAAGACTGTGATCCAACTGAACCAACAGGGGACCAGATGAGCTCTGCTGAACAGGGCACCAGCGCACAAAGCGCTGTTGAGCAAGATCCAGATTCTCTGTGAGTTCAAGGCATGGTGAATATGGGACCAATGTGATTATGTGATACCATGTGACTGTTACTTGAGGTTCCTTTTAGTTATTTAACACATTGACCGCCTACACGCCATGTTAAATGACTGACTGTACTACGAGTTAACTCGTATTAGGCGGTCAACGTGTGAAATAACATATATTACTTAACAAATCTGAGTAACAATACACTTAATATATGTTTTGTAACATAGGGATTTGGCATGATGTATTGTGTTAATAGAACATAGCAAGAACTTGCTATAAAACATAGTAAATTATTCAGTCATTTGGAAACTACTCGGAGGCGCTGCTGTTGTCTCCAAAAATGATTTCTGTTTTATGTTGGAATTGGATACAAGATTTTAGTAGAACCTTAGGATATGGTTTCTTTGTAACATAGTCTCATTATTGATTAGTTCTTGTGTTAGTACTCCTAATAACTGCACCATACATTGAGTTTCTGGCATTTCTTATTATCAGTGTTATCATTCGTTTTGTAAATTTGCATTGTCAATATTTAAAATGTGTAATTTAGATTAAAGTGTCTGGATCAGCCTGGCATCATGTCTGGTTGAATTAAAGTTTTGCATGTGGTGATAGAATTATACATGTGCCAGATATCACATAATGAAAAATTGTGCTTGTTTTGCCTGCGATAATGAATGTTGAAACTGTGTCTTGTTATTATCAGTGTAGGTAGTATGTGTAATTGTGTATTTTGTTTTTGAATGTAAAGTAACGATTTGAAATTGTTTGGCTTTTTTCAGAAATCCTTCCTCTTCAGTTCTTGGCGAGTTGTTGGATGAAGTAATGTCGATTAACGAGCGTCTTCAGCCGCATCTCGTTCTCTATCACGAGGTCATGCGCGATCAATGCGTTTATCGGAAAAAGGTAAATTATTGCTGTGTGACGTCATTGTGCTATACACTGGGGCTGTTTGAATTTCGTTTGAATTTCATTCTCAACATTAGGCTTTTGTGTTTATTTGAAATGTTTTTTGTGTTTTTCTGAATTTTCATCACGTTTGTGCCATTATTTTTCAATGCATCGCATGTTCCGGACTATAAATCGCCTTTTTTAGCAGGTGCAGTTATACAAGAATGAGAACATTGTTTGGTAAAAATAAATATATTGGCCACTCTGACAGATACAGTGCACCCATATAATATGTAAACCTCTCTATGCAACATCTGTTCGCCCCTTGTACTTTACCGACCATTTTGACCTGTTTGTTCATTTATGTTCATTTTGCCTTGGCTCAGAGCCGGACATTTACTGTGATAAGTCCCTCCACGTGGAATGGCCTTCCTCCTCTTCTACAGGCAAAGCCCATGTCTGGGCTCCTCCCTGCATTCTTTCACTCTCTCAACGTTTCTTTTTCTCCCGGTCTTCTGTGCTGAAAAGCGCCTCTGAATGTTCTGTGCTGCGAGATGCACTCTATAGATCTGTAGATATGATATGATGCGATATAACTGTCATGTTCATGATGATGTTACAAATAAAGTTATTGGCATGCTGGTCAAGTTATAATTAATGTATCATCCTGTCTGCACTGCATACAGATTTAATCTTAATCACTGTGTGTCCTTGTGATTTTGACAGTCTCGCAAATTAGAAAATGCGCAGCGTCTCTGCAACCTCGTTCCACGGACGATGCATTACATCAGTCATGTCTACCACAATCTGAGCGATCTGAGCGTCGATGTTACGTCTGCACCACCACGTCGTATCCAGGCGCCATCTAGGCGATCGGCCACCATCATCCAACAGACTATTCCTGTTCTTCAGGTTTGATTATCGTCTGTTTTTAATCTCAGTTTTGTAATGCTGAGTCAGTTTAGGAGATGATTATAAAAACAAGATGTTAGCATATATATGATTTCTTTCTTGCAAAGAAAGCAGTGGAGTGTGGTAGATATTTTTGTTGTAATTTGAGATTTAATAGGAAGCAGCACTTGGTTAGGTTGGCGTTAATTCAACATATCATGGTTTGATGGATGGCCCTACAACCGAGAGAGCATTGTGATATAGCATTGGTGTTTCAGAATTCAGGGGATTAAATGAGATAATAATTTTGTAGCTCTTATTTTGAATTCTTTCTTGTTCAGGCTGAGATCAGTCTTTCTGGTGGTCCACTGGCGACTGCAAGTGACGCGTTGTTGAACTCCACAGCAACAACTGGAAGCAGAGCTGAAATGCATTCTTCAGCATCAGCAGCAGAACTGATTGAACCAGAAAGTGGAGTAAGATTAGCACTCGCCTTTTACTGAAATTTAATTAATCGTCTGTCTGTCTGTCTATCTATCTATCTATGTTTGTCTGTGTGTCTGTTTGTGTACGTGCCTACCTGCACTCCTTGCCTTTTAAATGGAAATTTAAATCTGTTTCCAGTAAGCAAGTGAGTTACCCAATTAATTTCTTTATCTTTTTGGTTGTCTCACTTTGCTTGATTAACAACTTTTTCTTACCAGCTTAATTGCCTAAAGTTCATGTCTTATTGGTGTTATAATGGCTGTTTGTTAATTATTTGGCGGTGTAGTGGCTTAATGGTTCAGAAAATGCAGGCCAAAATTAAATATGATGTGCATGAAACTCGCCCGGCTGAACTATACCTGCATTTTAAATTGGTTTCTGAGGGCTATTTTTGTTCTAAGATGAGAATTTGAGAAACTTTTGAATCTTTGTTCAACTGTCTGAATATGTCTGTTTGTTTGAATCTGTCTGTCTTCAAGTTTCTCTTTGTCCTAGTCTGCCTGTCTGTCTGTTGCTCTGTGTCTTCAAGTTTCTCTTTGTCCTAGTCTGCCTGTCTGTCTGTTGCTTCTGTGTCTTCAAGTTTCACTTTGTCCTAGTTTTGATTACAGTTGAAATCTGTTTTTGGCAGAGTGCAAGGTCAAGGTCGATGCTGTCGCGACCTCGGTCTCAGGCCAACCTGGCTTCTATGGCGTGGACTTCTGCTCCCGGCACTTCCAGTTTGTCATCGGTTTTTCCATTGTTCTTCAGCAGTTCTCTTGGTATGTGCTTGCTTCTGAGTGTTTTTGAAATTAGTGATTTACAGTTTAGTGCAGTGCTATCTTTTGAATGATTTCAGGTGTCATAGGTAAGTAAGTAAGCAGTTCATTGTTTAGTTTGTTGTTACATGTATTGAAGCATTGTGTGGACTATTTCAAGTTTCAAGTTTAGTTTATTGATCCCATCATCAACGTACAGCGTACAAGAAATTATGATCACATACTATTATATAGTAACGTACATGGCTTACACAGTGATGCAGTGAGGAAATTTGCTAGAAAATTAAGTTATGTGAGCCAGCAGATTTATCAAACATTTGATTTCATGTATCTATAAAATTAGACAAACTTCACTGACAGTGGATGACAATGAGTGAACATTCTCTGACACCAGACAGGTTTTTCATTGAGCATCATATATGCCCTGGAACTGTCCAACATCCATTTTCAGAGAGTGTATCGCTTTATTTTCAGGATCTTCCCTCTTGCCAACCACTCTCACTCGTGCGACCCCATCCGTCACAACAACTTCCACCTCCTCCTCCTCCTCCACGTCAGCTGCTTCTGCTGCTTCCACCTCATCTGCATCCACAACCGTCGTTCCAAGCACCACCACCACGTCAACCACCGGAGCGTCGACTCGCAGCGGAGGCAGGAGGGGTTACCGACGATTCACGGAAGCAGCCCGCACCCGACCGTCGGTTAACATTTCATCCCAGGATTTTCTTGACCCCGGCGTGCGCCACATGGATCCATACCTGGCGTGCCATTCTAGACATTTCCGTTCACACCAGTCAGCTCAGCCGCCTACCTCGTCCACTGGTCGGGTGAGTGCTTTTTTTAAAGATTGTTAACGTGATCATAATCGTGAATTTACTTTAAGATAAACTCTTCAGAGGTGCTCCTGACTTGATGGCACAATACCGCAATCAAAGAATGGTTTTTAAAACGCTTGCGGAAAAGCGGCAGATAAGTCTAAGAAGTTCGTTACGGAGACTGCTACTTGGCTTATTCCTCTTGTACTCCACCTTGGTTACTTAGCTACTCTTGCGTTACCTGTTCATGCTTTCTTTGCTTTTGAAACATATGTCTATTTATGTAACGTTTGTTGTCTTGTTGCAGAATTCCAATAGTTCATTGGCAGACATGATTTCCAACATAGTATCAAGTATCATGACAACAACTGGAGGTGAGTTGATGATTTGGATTTGTGTTGCTAACAGTCTAGAGTTTAGTTTATAATCTGGTGCCAACTCTCATTCATCACCTGGTCACCTGGTGCCGTCAGCTACTGGAGCTCTGGCGAAAGCCCTGGTGCATCTTCTCCAGTTGATCCTCTCCCTAGTCGCCTCTCTTAGTTCCTCCAGTCTCATGCCAGACTTTTCCTGTACTTCATCCAACCACTTCTTCCTTGGTCTTCCGCATCTTCTCCGTCCCTCACCGCATGCCGTCATCAGCTCCTTTTCCAAACCGTTAGATCTCATCACATGGCCGAAGTAGCTCAATTTCCTCCAAGTTGCTGTTTGCTGCAGTGTCTCCTCCCTCTCTATTCCGAGCTCCTCGCGCACCGATTCGTTAGTTCTCTTCTCCGTCCATGAAATCCTTAGCATCTTTCTCCAAATCCACATCTCACACGCGTTGATTTTCTTTTCCATATCCCGTGTCTTTGTCCATGTCTCGCATCCATATAGGACCACTGGGAAGATCAGTGCTTTTACCAGTCTTTTCTTTGTTTCCCTGCTCACGTATTTGTCCTTCCAAATCTTTTCCAGACCGTTCATTGCCGTTTTCCCCATTGTTACCCTCCTCCTTATTTCCATATCACTTCTTCCCTCCTTCTCTATCATAGATCCCAGGAATGTGAAGCTCGATACTACCTCTATCGTTTCTCCATCCACCTCAAAGTTTTTCCATGTTGCAGTTGTCATAACCTTTGTTTTCTTTACATTGAAGTATAGTCCCGCCTTTTCGCTTTCCTTCCTGACTCTTCTTATTAACTCAACTAGGTCGTCCCTCTTACCCGCCAATAATGTCGTATCATCGGCGTACCTCAGATTATTCAGTATTTTCCCCGCTATCCTTACCCCTTCTGTTGCCTCCTCCAATCCAGCCCTCCTCATAATTCTCTCGGCATACAGATTGAACAGGAAAGGGGACAAAATGCACCCCTGCCTCACTCCTTTCCTTATTTTAAATTTCCCTGTGTCACCATATTCAGTTCTTATTACCGCTTCTTGATCCACATAGAGGCCCTTTAGTAGTTTAACCAAATGCTTCATACCTAATCTAAATCTTAAAGAGCATGGTGCATTGTGCAAGGAATTTGAAGCACGATTTATAATCTGATGTTAACAGATTGGTTCTAACTTCAGAACTTCTTTAGCATTCCTTTTAATATATTTGACATTTTTTGCGAAATTGATGTATAAATTTATCCCTGTATAATTGTCTTATTGCTCATGGTTAATGTGGCAATCTTCTTTGTACAGCACGTTGTATAATTGTAAAGTCTGGGTGCTTACTCGTTTTATTTGAGTTCAAGTGGTTATAAAACAGGCATCAGTGAATTGCGGTTTCTGCAACAAATGAAAGGTGTTTATGGTTTTTGGTTTTGGTGGTATTTATAAAAACAGGCTTCTGATGGTTCACGCAACAGTTACTGATAGTCTATGGCAGGAGGTATTAGGTGTTTCATGCGGTGTGTTCAGGTGGTAGATGATGATTCCACCGCATGAAACACCTAATACCTCCTGCCATGCTTTGTTTGTTTGGTCATTTATGCACCAGGTGTGGTATGTTTCAGGTGTCCTGTGATTTATTTAATTATTGGTTACAATCTGCACATGTGGATTTGCTTTTAACTTTGTCTATTATGCCAGTTATCAACTCAACATCTTAATGTTATCATTTTTCGTTCTTTGGATTTTACAGAGGCGCCTGCTGATGTTTCTACGAGCGGCGGTCGTCGTGGTAACGAGGATGATGGTCCTGCACCAACGTCGTTCTCCACCCACTTTGACTCACCGACCCAAGCACTGCAGATGCTCGATGATCCCGAGATGGAAGAGGTCGGTATATGGTTGAGCGATTTTATGAAGAACGGAAGAAAAGTTTGTGTTTGTTTTATGTGCAGTTGTGCACTTGTTATAGCGCCTCTTCAAGCTCTCTACTCAGAGGCGCTCCCGAATGCAGAGCGGATACTGCATGGGAGTTTCATGCCGAAACGCTTAGCATTTGTGAGTGAAGGACTTGCCCAAGGTCCTTACGTGGGAAGAATCCCATGGGAAGCTTCTGGCCATTGGTTAGGCAGTGCATTGAGGGACTGACCCTACCCCAATATCTGCCAGAGCTATGTTGTTCCACCTCGGGTGTCCAGCGTTTTGTCATCGGTGGACCAAGCCTGGCTTCTGGTTCCCCACTCGCGGACTGCCATTCGACAGCACTGTTCATTCTGGTCCTACAACTTGGGTCACTCCACTGTGTTCCTTACGAATCTCAAAACTGTCGTATTTAGCAGTGGTTGCGTGGGAGTGCTTTTGAGTAATCTACCTTGAAGATGCTCTATATAAATATCCTAAATAATAATAATATTGGTTCTGTGTGTGTACGTATGTGAGGGACCTGCCAGTGGTGACTCATCTAGTTATCTGACTTAAATGTTTGCTAGCTGAGAAATGTTTGCATACAATGACATTTAATATTCATGATATAAGCAAGCAGAGGGTGATTCATTTGTTAGCTGAATAAGTATTTTATTATTATTATTGGCACCATATTTCTCATTGCTTTACTGGACCTCACCCAACTTTTACCGTTTGATGACATCATGCTGTTTGTTAGCACTTTATCGTGGACGGTTTTACACCTGATTGCACGTGATTTTTCCTGTTACGAAAACGAATGTTTACAATTGACGTTGAATGGGTTTTGTTGCAGGAGGTGATCAGCTCATGGCATCCGCTTGACGACGACAGTTCGTTCGTGCGGAACATCTTCGGCGGCACCGAACGGTCGACTGATTCTGCGCGATTAGATCACCAGATTCTCAACATGATGATCAACAGAGATAGTGAGTAGACGAGACTCATTTTTCATCTGATCTCAAGATCTGTCTAATTCCTAAACCAGCAGGCTCTCTGTATGGCATGGTGTTTTTATGTTGTCCATAAAGTGTCAAACATAATTATACCAGTAACAATTGATGCGTTGCTGTGGTGCTTGGTCCTTTCAGGATGAGCTGGAGTGGTTCCCAGAACACACTCATAAGTGTTTTTTGTGATTATGCTGCAGATTCCCTTCTCATTATTCAGAGTGCTAACTCATCTACATGTATATGTGTGACATTGTGTGTGCTTGTGTTCTGAAAGCAGTTTCACTGACAGTCTAGTGCAAGGGCTAACCTCCACATTGCACTGTTAACTGTCTGGAGCTGTGAGTTCCTTTTTCTCATTCTCACTGCTTCATCTGTGACGTGTGTCTTCTTTGCTGTGTTACTTTCAGATTGGTTAGAGGGATTGCTGTGTTGCGTGCTCGACTGTCTCTCGTTTACCGACGTCGTGACAGTGCTCAGCGGCGTTTTGACTCCTCTCACTCGACTCCGTGTGCCGCTGCAGGAGTTCATCACGAGCACCGTTCTCAACGGCGAGGAGCCGACTGACGACAATCTGAGTCGCGCAGTTGACCACATGATGGACGATCTGTTCTTCTGTCTCGAGGAAATCGCGGTCAGTTGTTGTCCATACTGACCGCTTGATTTTAAGCTTTCAGAATTTTTGTCTTGTTTCTTAAACTTTTTAATTGTGCTGTTTGTTGTCTGAAATTTTTCAGTGAAGGCTTGCGTGTTTCTCTGCAGGAGAGCTTTAACAGTTCAGCTGTTTATGGCGGTGTTGGTGTCAATGGTCTGGCCTGTGTGCATCATTTCTTGCCTGTTTACTGTAGCTATGCCTAAAGACTACGCAGTTTGAGAATGAAATTTCAGAGTTGTCCTTTTTCACTGTTTACGAAGAAAAATCAAATTGCTGTGCCAGAAACAAGCCAGTCAATACCCTTGTAAGCCTTAGTTCGCTATGGAGGTATGTGATAATGAAGACCAAGATTAATCGGGTTGTTGATTCCACACATTTGAAATACTCTGAACAGGCTTATGGTGTTGAGGATCACGTTTACATTGTCATGGAAAATTGGAGTAAGAAATACGCAAGATATTTCACTTTTGTTGCTTCTATCTTGTGTTTGCAGTGTGATCTGGAGCCTCTCATGGACGTTGACTTTGCATCGTCGTTGAGTTCTTTCTTGCGATATCATCTGAAAAAGATTCTCGGCATGATTATGAAATGCACGGGTAAGAGACATATTAGGTTCTTGCTAGACTGTATTAGCATTTAAAATGGATTAAGCAGATTTCACGATTCTTAGGAATATTGATTGAATTCTACTAGCCCTCTGCGTTGACATTTACAAGGACCCGTGTTCTAACTTTGATGTGGCACACTGCACCAAATTCCTCTGGGGAAGGCAACGGAAGGAGCCAGCAATGACAATGGTATCAATAGATGGTGTGAAGCACTTGAGCATTGTTTGGTTGATATGCAGAAACTTTTCAATGCTGCAAAAGAAAAGACTTGAGAGGTTTATGAAACAAAGGTCAATTGGGTGGTTGTTATAGATGCAGCTTTAAAGGGAGGTCATTCCAGATGGATGGCCCTACAATCGAAAGATTGCAATTGCAATTATATATGAGTCCCTACAATCGAGAAAGTATCTTTAATTCTTTATACATATCCTTGGATATTGCATAATCTGGTCAGTTTGTTTAACACGTTGACCGCCAGTTACGAGTTAACTCGTACTTCAGCCAGTCATTTAACATGGCATGTAGGCGGTCAATGTGTTAAAATACTTCTTGTAAAGCACATGGTGTAAGATAGCTTTGAAAGATGCTAAATTAGCATTCCTCTGAAGCAATGTTTCTATTTGCAGAGGAGACAGGCTTTAGCGAGACGTTGTGCAGTCTACTGCAACAACTTGCCACGGAACTCGTCTGTCTGTGCGAAGGATGTCTGAGCCGAGATGGATTCGTTACTCTAATACAACAGCGATTGGTTAGTTTGTGAGATCAACTGTCTAATGTAGTCGCTTGATATTTTTCAGCTCTAAAACCATTTTATGCTGTTTATAATTTAACAATAAGCGTTTGCTGTAAGTCAGTGGTTCTCAAAGTGGTGGTCCGCGGACCGGCACCGGTCCGCGGAGTCCTGATCACGGTCCGTAAAAAAGTCGTGATAGTTGAAAATAAATTATAATTATTAATTTATATATTTAAAATTGTGAAATTATTCGAATTGTTGTTCATAATGTATTCAAACTTCTGTCTCAAACTTTTAAAATACATTACCAGTGCCTTATTTTAAGTTGCCAAATGGCTGTACAAACAGTTTTTATTAATTACAAAATCCCTAACTTAATTAGTTTTTTATAATACAGTTCGCTTTTGTTTGTGCTTGCCATTAAAGTTAGCAGTCCGTGAGCTTCCCAGATAAATTATTGCCGGTCCGCGGCCTGCAGAAGTTTGAGAACCACTGCAGTAAACCAATGCAGCTTGTCGTAACAGTGCTGTAAAGCAACTTTAGCATAAATTGGGTCGTAAAGTAGACTTGTTTGTTTGTATGTGCACTTGTTATAGCGCTCCCTACTCAGAGGCGCTCCCGAATGCAGAGCAGACACTGCATTAGAGTTTCACGCCGAAGTGCTGAGCAATTGGGAGTGAAGGACTTGCCCAAGGTCCTTACTCGGGGAGGTGAATTCGAACCTCGGACACCCCTTCCCCATCCGAAAGTATGTACCGGGTCACTAATTGGGTACCAATATCGCAGTCATTTCTAGACATTACTTTTGAAAGTGATCAACAAGTACTGTGGAATAAACTTTGGATTACACTGCTCTGTAAGAATGCCAAATAACTTGATTGACATGAAGCTGAACTCAAGAATGAACTGCACTGTGGTAGATTGCCTGTTCCAAGTTGCATCTGTGACAGAAATATTGATTGATTGATTGATTGATTGATTGATTGATTGATTGATTGATGGTGTAGTAAGAGATGCTGTTCGATGTTTCGTTGCTTGCAGTGGCACTTCCTTCCATTTGGCGTACATTCAGCAATGCGCAACTGGACGCAGGTGCAGCTGCGCCATTTCCAGCGCTCCGTTCTTCCAAACGCTTTGCAGAGCGTCGTCTACGAGCGACACGTTGTTTTTACGCCGCAGACGTCAACTTCAACAAACAGACCAGAAGCTTCAGCCACTGTAGAACCACTGATGAAAAAGGAAGCAGCCAAGAAAACGGACAAGGAGAGCAACGGCACAACAGAAGTAAGTGTGTCTGAACTGTACTAGATACTTGTACTATACTAGATACTTATTTACGGATTTATAATGCGTCTCCCCTTTCTTTTTCGAGGGGTTCTTCACGCTGAGAGCACCTCTGATTAGGTTGTACTGTGAAAGGCGCTTTGTAAATTCGTAAATAGAATAGAATAGAATGATGGGCTCACACTGTTAATTAACGGTTGTCCCATAATGGTATTTAAATGCATTCCTGTCTTTCGCTCAAAGCCAATGTAGTTTAACATACCACTTAATCCTTTCTATGACCAAGGTGTAGTAAATGGTATGAGAAATCCTATACCCTCGGTTGGTGAAGGTTTACCCAATCTTGATTAATGCTTAAAGAAGTTAATTAAAAATCAGGGCAGTTTTTATCTGGAATTTATTTATAGCTTTTATTTTAAGAACTTCTGAAAATATTCGGTGTGCTAATAATTACGTCTGCTACCCAATTGGCTTTAAAACCAAGATGAAATTTAGAACAATTGAAACAAAGTTGGGTAATGGTATAATCAAGCATGCACCATTGCACCAAGGAAAAGACAAAAGCTTTGTTGTTCGAAGAGTAAAATAAATAAGTTGCCAACAAGATAGTTTTGGATAACATAGCAGTGGTGTTGGTCTTTGTAGGGTTCAGAAATAAAAGAAGAGAATGCCTCAACAAGTCAAGGTCCATCTAGTTCTTCGGCTCTTAACTTGGTGGTGGTAAGCTTTTCTTCATTCGATCAGTATTAATAATAATAATAATAATAATCTTTGTTTATTTTTTAAACTGATGCAATGCAGTATTATTACAATTCATTGTTTGAACGGATGATCACAAGCTATTACTGGAGTTGAATTTAACTGTTGGCAGCCATACAAGGCGCTCATCACATCGTACTGCTCCGTTTGCCCACGCCATCTGCTAATTGGAAGATTGAATGGACTTTTTGGTAGGGCAGCGGGAAGCAATTCCGCATCTATGCATTCTCCGTGCCCGAATTTTTACCATTACCCTAAACCCCTCATTCATTACGCCAATGAATGTGCGATCTACTTTTGCCATGGTGGTCCATTGGTAACAAGTTTGGTCACATGTCATATGGTTGCTATAACTACCCTGGTCAAACTGTTTGTGCACACATGCCTCTGTCATCAAGCAACAGATATTGGTATTGGATTAAACTTTTGCATTGGTTTATCATACAACTTAGTGCATGTTCATTGTTATTGTTTGTATGTGCACTTGTTATAGCGCCCCTTCAAGCTCTCTATACTCAGAGGCACTCCCGAACGCAGCGCGGACAGCATCGGAGTTTCACGCCAAAGCGCTGAGCAATTGTGAGTGAAGGACTTGCCCAAGGTCCCTACGCGGCAACTTGAGGTGGATTCGAACCTACAATCTTCCGGCTCCAAGACAACGACGCCACCACTACACCACCGCACCCCAGGGTTAAACTGATAATGGACATTGCTAGTTCTGTGATATTACTGACCACATGTGTCTGACTGTTGTATGTGTTGTATGTGTCGCTGCTTTCAGGATGATAACACGAAGGATCGGTGTCGACGAGGCAGAAAATCTTTGCCGAATCACGATGACAACTTAGTCGAGGAAGTTGCGATTAAGCGCAGAAGAGTAAGAAAAAGTCGATCACTTGTCGTCTGTTTCTGTTTATCCCTTTAATGCCGGAAGGTACAGGATTTTCCATACCATTTAATACCATCTCGGCATTAAAGGGTTAAGGAATTATGGTATTCTCTGCTTACAACGTCTTTCTTTGAGTTTCTTGATTAAACATAGAAGTATTATTATGGTTACTGGGATTTTGTGTATTTTTTAAAATCCCGACATGATACTCTTGGCAGGAACGTGCTTCTGATAAGTGTGTCTTGAACAGTCACTGTAAGAATTTGCAATTGTTATGACAATGGCTACAGTGAAACAACAGTGGAATTAATTGGCAAGTCTTTGTTGGAATTTAATCACTAACTCAAGCTTCAGTTAAGTAGGGACTTGAATATTTGCATTTGTGTGAAGAAATGCGTTTGGGGAGCCGAGGGATACTAAAAAAATATGCGTTTTTATTATAAGCTCCATGGTGGCTGTATGATTCATGGTGACATCAAGGTGACACCTCCTCGAAGGATTGTGTTTTAGTTTGCAATTTGGTATGCTTATTCTCAACTGCTGTGAAAGTTTGATTTTTAGAGCATCTCTGCTTAGTTATGGTATAAATTATACACAGCATCTCATCGTACGCTGATTAAATGGTTTCTTACTTGACAGATATCAAATTGCGAGGGGCAGAACGGAGGTGTGGAATGGACATCTGTATCTGTGACTGACGGACAGAACGATTCCGACGAGCCACGGTCATCGGTCGCCGCGGTAACATTCTCACGAGATTCTGCGTTTGAAGACGGGTCAGCGTCCGGTTCCAACGAGCGCCTGATGAACGGCGTTGAACCGTCGGCGCCAACTTCGTGTCCGGACGCAGAAGACTTATCGAGCACCAAGAACTAGGAACTGTTTGTAGCGCGAGGAGCAATGCTAACACTAATTACGAATCAACTGCAGCCGACGTCTTTGTGTTTCTCATAATTTCCATTTGTCACTTTATCCACGAGGACACTGTCGTTCTTAACGCATTTTATGGTGGAAATAAATGCCATCAACGAGGCAGTGCACTCCGTGGAGCTTCGATTGGCTGCGTAAACAACTGAGCATCCATTTGTGTTTCGGTGTCGACGACCGGGGAAGGGCGGTACGCAGGGTGGCCCGGGTTTTTTTTGTCGCGGATGGTGATTTCTGCCGCAGTGTCTCCGTTTGGTTTCCAGTTTTGTTAATTTGTTGCGTTTAGCGTTGGAGAGATTGAGTTGCTTCACACTTTCTAGGTTCTGAGTTCAAAAGTTGCCGGGAATTTTATTTTCTGCGAGGAGCAACAGCGGCGCGGTGCATGCGTGTACGACGATGTGCACGAGTTTTACTAAGCTTGGACCACCTCTCAGTTTTATTAATTATCTTTGTGTATAGTTCTAAAAAAAGTAAATGCATGCATGTGTTTAGGCGTTCTTGTAGCATGCGATGTTGAGAACTTGTGTGAGTTGCGGAGAAACGCGCCACATGTTCGTTGCAACCCATTAAAGTGTTGATATAATAAAGTGACTCATTGCAGTTTTCTGTTCATTTTCGCTCAAATGAAGAAGAATGGCGGGGAATAGGCACAAGTGCTCTGTAGCTTTTAGGGGCACAAGCTGGGAAGCTATATATAGAAAAGTTTGATTTATCGATTTCTAAATATAATATTACAGAGAAAATTATTCCAGTCAGTTTAAACTTCAAGTTAATAACAGAATAGAATAATAGATTCATATTTTATATGTAAATATAAAATTGTAGGTCTATGACTTCAATTTGTTTATAAAATTTTTTTCGTAATTAAACAACTTGTTAGACAGGTGAGCTGATGTCAGCTATCATCATTTCACTCTTACAGCAATTAGGCCTAAATGCTTCCACGTCCAGTCATATTTGGTGGCATTTACACTTATAACCCCTAAAACTTTGATTTCACCCAAAGAAAGTGACTAAATTAAACAGTGAGTTGTCAGTGGACAAATCTGGAAGTGAGATGGAACGTGGAAATTAGGTCAAAAAAGATTAAGATGAGATTTTTGGGGAGTTCGTTTCAAAGAGTAGGTGCAGCGTAGGCCCACATTAAGGAGAAGGCAGTTGGAAAATTTAGACTCAGAGGAATTTAGAATAGGAGACTTCCTCAATCAAATAAATATCTAGGCTTACTCCTCTGGATTGAGAGAACTGAGTTTCCACCACACGACAACCATCAACACGTATTACCACAGTCGCACCATGCTGTCTCGGCTTGACCTCCCCGAATTTCGAACTGGTACCGGAACCTAGGGCCTACAGGACAGTGTGGCGGTTGCCGACTTGATTTGATATAGGACTCGCGCCGGTAAATAAGCTTAGTTTCTCTAGCGTGGATTTTATGGGCACTGAGAAACTTTCGAAAACAGCCTACATTAGCATACATTACAACCTACACACAGCCGTTGTAGGCTAAATCTGAGATCAACTCCCTTAGCTTATGTCCACAGCGCTAACTCCAAGTTCTGGAGTGCGATGCTGTAATGGTTGGTTTGGTGCCTTCGAACCAGATGGTTCCAGGTTCGAATCCACCTCAAAAGCCGCCGCTTAGGGACCTTGAGGCTTGAGCAAGTCCTTAACTTGCAATTGCTCGTGCTCTTCTGCGTGAAATTTCGATTCATTGAGTGGAAATGAGGTTTAAAAAGATGAAGTTGTGAGCGCCTCTGACTCTAAGTCTCTGAGTCTCTTGAAGGGGCGCTATGATTGATATTATCGAGGGGCGCTATGATTGATATTATCGATGGGCGCTATAGCAAATGCGAGAGATAAATAAATGACATGACAGACGCCAGTACACGTGATTAACATCGGGTCCGTGATTGGATAATGATTGATGACGTCATCTTGGGAAACAATAGGTGATGACGTAAAATCTTCTGCAGCAGTGAACGGACAAGCGCTTAATTATTTAAGTTTTCGTCTTAAACTTTCATTCCAATAAGTCGATTTTACATTTCTTTTCGATGTATTTTCGATTAAAATGACACGCCCGATGTTCATAAAATTAATACGAAGATTGATACGCCGATCGATATTACAGGGTTTTAAATCTGTCGTCATCGAAAATATATTCGAAGAAAAGTCAAGGACCGAGAAAGCAGGAGACGTGAGAAGAAAGGCGACATCGTTGGAATCGAAATTTCAACGTTGGTTCGATAGTAATTTCAGATCTTCTATGCTGTCAAATTATTACATTACTAAAGAATTTAAATCCTTTAAGCCTACATAAATTTGGTTAAGCTATTCGCCTTATGGTATAGAGCAATAGGCCGTACAGCAGCAGTAGGCTAAGTGAAAATTAAATGATAGGCCTACGTGCCATTCTCCAGCATAGACGTCGAATATTCCAAGCATCAGATATTTAAAAATTCAGATTCTTCTCTTCTTTTGATTCATGAGATACAGCGTTTAGATCTGAAGATCAATTTGTAGATTTTAACTTAGTTTTTCAGCTCTTTCAGCTCTTTCTTTTGTTTTTGCAGTTGAGGGTGGGAGTCAGGGACGTCATTTCAGTTTTTTCCAGGGGGGGGCAAAACTTAGCTAGCTTATGTTTCGTATTTAGTCGATGCACACACACACACACACACACACACACACACACACACACACACACACACACACACACACACACACACACACACACACACACACACACACACACACACACACACACACACACACACACACACACATGTACATATATAGGGTTGTGTGTGTGTGTGCGTGCGTGCGTGCGTGCGTGCGTGCGTGCGTGCGTGCGTGCGTGCGTGCGTGCGTGCGTGCGTGCGTGCGTGCGTGCGTGCGTGCGTGCGTGCGTGCGTGCGTGCGTGCGTGCGTGCGTGTGTGTGTGTGTGTGTGTGTGTGTGTGTGTGTGTGTGTGTGTGTGTGTGTGTGTGTGTGTGTGTGTGTAAAAACTGCAAGCAGCACAAGCCAGTGTTGCACGATGTCTGCATAATTATAAGCCTAACGACAGAACGAAACCGGTATACATTTAAAAAAAGTACATTTATGCAATTGAAACAGTTCAGCTATATCTCTCTATTTCTGTCTGTCTGTCTGTCCTGTCTGTCTGTCTGTCTGTCTGTCTGTCTCTCTCTCTCTCTGTTATGCGCAGTTGGAGTTGTGTGTAGCCTACTTGCAATGTTTATCTAGTTCAATCAATCAATATTTATATAGCGCCCTTCAACATCCATACTCAGAGGCGGTCCTATTCAGGCCATGCAACAAAAATAGAGTACTGTTGTACTTACCATCACACCTTTATACAGCTCTTGGCGACTACCGTGATTTGGAAACAAGCAGAAAAGCAGAACAATCTCTAGGCCTATAGGTTATGACATTTACCAAGTTCACTTAGTCCTATTTGACATTCACTAAGAATCCTCTAGATCAGGGGTTCTCAAACTTAATTTTTATTGTACCCCCAAGTAAAAAAATCGAGTGATGGCGTACCCCCAGCAAAGTCAGATCAGAAACAGGATGTCATTGCGAGATTCCCTTGCAGTGACAACAGTTACTAAAAAATCCATCTAATCATTGGTGACATCGTTTCTTAGTGTCGTAGGCCTATAAATGGAACAAAATTTAGCTTCAATCATACAATCTTATCAACAAATTTTTTCAAAGGGAATTTTTTCTACAACTTCTGTAAGAAAGAACCAACCTATAGCGCTGTCGGCCTGTTTAGACTAGCACAGATTTAAAATATCTGGTTTAATATAAATTTTTCAATTCAATCGCAAATTAACCCCATGTTTGTTGTTGATAGCAAGAATAGTTTAAAAACTAGCTTCACCCAGATATGACGTGCTGACAGAAATCACAATATTTAAAGCTCGATCAGAAATTAATCCTTAGGCCAATAATTCAGCTCTCTGCTTTTTGAGCAAATAGGCTGAGAATTTCTGGCTTTGGTACTTTCAACCATTTATACATTATTTGTTTCAAAATTGTAGTAATTTACCTAATCCTAAATATTCTGCATGCATTGTAGGCTATAGTAGCCTATGTGAGTCTAATTATACACCGTGAGGCATAAAAAACAAAGCCACTAGAAAATTTGTTATAACTTTAACAATATTCAAACAATATCAATGAAATTCAGGAAATTTATAGCTAAATAGCAGTCAATAAAAAATATTTTCAGTTTGTACTCAAACTATCCGCCTTTAGCTTCTACGCATGCGCGAAGTCGCTTGCGCCATTTACGCACCGCCAAGTCAATAATTCGCTGGTCAAGATCACTCCAAGTTTGCATTATTCGCTTACAAAGATCTTCAACATCACGGACCTTTGTTTTGTACACCATTTCCTGCATGCATTCCCAAATGTAATAATCGAGGGGGATTCAGACCTGGGCGGTTAGGGGGTCATGTTGCTGGAAAGAGAGATATAGCAGCCGACCGCCTTTTACGCACATGCACGTCCGACGTTTAGCAAATCCCTGATGGAGCCAATCGGTGTTTCTTCTCTGAGGCGCACGTCAATTCACTTTGTTGAACCGGGGGTAAAAATCAACGGCCAATACTACAGAGATGTTTTACTCACGGAATGCCTTATAGGCCTACCTGAAATTCGAGAACTCTCGGAATATTACATTTTCCAGCAATGTGGTGCTCTGGCGCACAGAGCTCAAGAAACGGTGGATGCACTTCTAACGAATGAAGCTCCTGACTTCATAATTACTACGCTATGGCCCCTTAACAGCCCAGATATGAATCCCCTCGATTATTACATTTGGGGATGCATGCAGGAAATGGTGTACAAAACAAAGGTCCGTGATGTTGAAGATCTTTGTAAGCGATCTTGACCAGCGAATTATTGACTTGGCGGTGCGTGAATGGCGCAAGCGACTTCGCGCATGCGTAGAAGCTAAAGGCGGACAGTTTGAGTACAGACTGAAAATATTTTTTCATTGACTGCTATTTAGCTATAGATTTCCTGAATTTCATTGATATTGTTTGAATATTGTTAAAATTATAACAAATTTTCTAGTGGCTTTGTTTTTTATGCCTCACGGTGTTTTTTGTGAAAGAAATAAATGACGATGCTGTTAAATGTTGCAACGTTAAAAATTATTACTAATCAAAGGAAGATGGAAACAAAGTCCATAAACTAAAAAAATACATTTCTGGAATTTCTCGCGTACCCCTTACCGGATCCTGGCGTACCCCTAGGGGTACGCGTACCACAGTTTGAGAACCCCTGCTCTAGATACTTCAATATCAGGTCTCGAAATGAACTGAGCTTGGTTCTGTGTCTAATTAACATACCATAACTATTCTTATGTGTCTACTCCCACTCCCAAAGCTGATGCAGAATATACTGACGCACATATATAAATATATAAATATATATAAAGCCTACATAAATACATATCTATATATAATATACAATACCCTGGTACGTTAGATATTCAGCTGTCTTAATCAATTTCTCTGTCCCCTAGCACTTATTATTATAGGATCAAAGTCAGCCTTTCGCCGCAAGTCGATCAGGGCCGATGTACAGTAGGGACCTCGGTATAGATAGGGGGGAAGTTCCCTTGCTTTCATCATCAAAATTTACGGCCCTGGCTTCTACATTGCTGACTTCTTTAGGACACCGTGATATAGATATGGGGTAATTAAGTTCCTCCCTTTCATCAACCGGGTTTTACAACTCTCTTGTACATTGTTGACCTCTATAGCCTATAGAGGTGCTCTGCCATTTTAGCTATTTTCTAACTTAGCACACGAGATCCATTCAATCTCTTGGGAGGTTTCTATCACTTTAGGAAACCGCTCTGTGCAAAGTTCTGACATCCAGAAATTACCAGATTACAGCACTGACATTGGATACAAGTAGTAATTGGTCTTCTGCTGTCTTAGATTCCAAGCGAAATATAAAGATACAATGTATCTTATTTTCATCAAATGAGAAAATGCACTGATATACGTATAAAAAATTGTTTTCCGCCAAATTCAGGGGGGGGGGGCAAATGCCCCCCCTGCCCCCCCAAATGACGTCCCTGGTGGGAGTTGTTTTCAGCAAGAAATGAGAAAGTCAACGAGGCAAGCTAAAAAAATAAGATAAAGGTGTGTTGATATCCAGATTCTTCGTTTTTACATCAGCGTGCAAGATAGCTTTAAAATAGCCTATAGACTTTTAGAGCTTATTGCAGGGGCGTCTATCCTATGGGGGGGATGGCGCGGAATGCGCCATTGCAAAAATTGGGGGGGAATAAATTTATTGCAGTTGGGGGGGACATAAGATTTTTGTCCATATAAAAAGAAATTAGCACTGCACTTGTTGTAGTATATTTATTTGATAATGAACAAAATAGTATCCTATTCCCCCCCCCCAACTGGAGCAAAACCTGTGCAAAGCGTCTATAAGCTTATTCGACGTCATTGTTTGTATGTTCGTTTTGCGTTCAATCCTGCGCGTGACAAGACCGGTCTCCAGGATGCTACAGGGCGTAGGCACAGATCTCGCAATAGCGTCCACACTGATCGAAGCCTGCATCAACCAGTTTCGTAAATGCAGAGGTTCTGTTGATGACGCATGGGAGAAGGTACTGTCAGATGCTAGAGCATTTGCTGCAAAGCATGGTATAGAGCCAAAGTTGCATCAGAAGAGGCAACGCAAGACAAAGAAGATGCCAGGTGAACAGTGTTCGGATGAGCGCGTCGTTGACGATGATCAGGCACTGAAGGTTAATGTTTACATTCGATCCCTTGATACCGTCCTTGTCGCCTTAGAAGATCGGTTTTCAGACGAAAATCTCCTTTTTCTAAAGCAGATACAACTATTCACGCCGAAGAGCTTATCAAAAGGAACTCGAGTCGCAGAGGATGACATTGCTGAATTGTGCGAGTTCTATGGACTTTCGGCTGTCCAACTTGCCAGAGAGCGAAACGATTTCCTCGATGTGTATTCCGATTTGGAGCAGGTTGTCACAATTGACCACCAAACTCAAACTGCAAAGCATGACCAGTCTGAGACGATTGCTGTCGCTGATGATGACGACGAATGTGAATGTGACTCAGAAGAACCAGGATCTGATGCCAAATGGATGGAACAAAGTTTCATCAAACCACTACGTATTGTGCAACAAATTTCGTCGTATCCTCATCTGTCGTCTTTGTACAAAGTGTTATCTACGTTGGCAGTATCGAGTTGCAGTGCGGAACGGGTGATGAGCCGTATCCGTATCGTCAAGAACAGACTTCGATCAACAATGGTTGACGACTACTTTTCGGCATTGTTGGTTCTCTCAACTGAGAAAGACATTCTCGACAAAATCGTCATCAACGACATCATCAATCGATTTGCAGCACTGTCTAGACCACTCAGCAAACACCTCATTTATTCATGAACTTTTAGACTTTTGGTCGACCGTCCACTCTATCGAACTGATGTCCGGACGGTAGGCCTATATTGAATTAAAATTAGATAGGTCTGGATTGTTGCATTTGTAAAAACATCTTTTTTCACTCCAAGTGTTACCTACGCGCACTTCGCGCAGCAAAAAATTTAAAAATCTAGGCAGGAGGGGGTGTCCCCCTTCCGCACCCACCCCCTTGGGGGGGAAGGCGCCATGAACTCACTTTTAAGTTGGGGGGGATAGACGCCCCTGGCTTATTGACAATAGCAATTGTGTATAGTCTTTTCATCCCTTTTCATCTTTAAAGTAATCGAGGCTTGAAGGAAGTTGTTTTCAGCAAAAAATAAATCCAGAAAGTCAACTTCACCAACACCCAACGCCAGGCCAAATTTATCAAAGCCAAGCCAAAAAAGAAGGCACCAGGTCTGTTAAAATTCACATTATTCTTTTCTATTTCTCGAAGAACAAAAACTTTGAAGAATAAATCCGAAAAGTACTGTAGATTGTAGTTTAGCTTTTCCATGCATCTCGCTAAATTGTTAAAGTAGGCCTAGGCCTAGTATGATTGTGAAAGGGATTGTTTGCAGCCAAAAAATTAAAATCCAGAATGCCAGCATCACTACCGACAACGTCGAAGGATGAGTAACTTCGACCAAGCAAAGCTCAGAATAGAATAAATCAGGTATTTTAAAATTCACATAATTAGGCTACGTAGGCCTATTGCGTTTTAATTTTTAAGGTGGTTTAGGTGTTGAATACTATTTAGTATATAGCCTAATATATGAAATACAGAACATTGCTATTTTACATGGTGGTTTAGCACGGCTTTGTCAACGCCCATCCTTTATGCGTCAGCTATGGACGACATCAAGGGTTAGCCAACTTCAACAAAGCAAAGCTCAAAATAGAAGCAACCAGGTATTTTTAATTCGCATTATTACGTATTGCTTATTTGAGGCAACTATTACTTATGTGTTAAAATACTATTTATTAGATAATAACATTTATATGAAATACAGAACATTGCTATTTTACATGGTGGTTTAGCATGGCTTTGTCAACATCCATCTTCTATGCGTCAACTATGGACGACATCAAGGGATAGACAACTTCAACAAAGCAAGGCTCAAATTGGAAGCAACACGCCGGTATTTTAATTCACATTATTACATATTGCTTATTTAATTGAGACAATTATTATTTATGTGTTGAATACTATTTAGTATTTTAGTGTATTATATGAAATACAGAACATTGCTATTTTACATGGTGGTTTAGCATGGCTTTGTCAACGTCCATCTTCTTCTATGCGTCAATTATGGACGACATCAAGGAATAGACAACTTCAACAAAGCAAGGCTCAAATTGGAAGCAACATGCCGGTATTTTTAATTCACATTATTACATATTGCTTATTTAATTGAGACAATTATTATTTATATGTTGAATACTATTTCGAATTTTAGTGTATTATATGAAATACAGAACATTGCTATATTTTACATGGTGGTTTAGCATGGCTTTGTCAACATCCATCTTCTATGCGTCAACTATGGACGACATCAAGGAATAGACAACTTCAACAAAGCAAGGCTCAAATTGGAAGCAACATGCCGGTATTTTTAATTCACATTTTTACATATTGCTTATTTAATTGAGACAATTATTATTTATGTGTTGAATACTATTTAGTATTTTAGTGTATTATATGAAATACAGAACATTGCTATTTTACATGGTGGTTTAGCATGGCTTTGTCAACATCCATCTTCTATGCGTCAACTATGGACGACATCAAGGAATAGACAGCTTCAACAAAGCAAGGCTCAAATTGGAAGCAACATGCCGGTATTTTTAATTCACATTATTACATATTGCTTATTTAATTGAGACAATTATTATTTATATGTTGAATACTATTTAGTATTTTAGTGTATTATATGAAATACAGAACATTGCTATTTTACATGGTGGTTTAGCATGGCTTTGTCAACATCCATCTTCTATGCGTCAACTATGGACGACATCAAGGAATAGACAACTTCAACAAAGCAAGGCTCAAATTGGAAGCAACATGCCGGTATTTTTAATTCACATTATTACATATTGCTTATTTAATTGAGACAATAATTATTTTTCTATGTTGAATACTATTTAGTATTTTAGTGTATTATATGAAATACAGAACATTGCTATATTTTACATGGTGGTTTAGCAAGGCTTTGTCAACATCCATCTTCTATGCGTCAACTATGGACGACATCAAGGAATAGACAACTTCAACAAAGCAAGGCTCAAATTGGAAGCAACTTGCCGGTATTTTAATTCACATTATTACATATTGCTTATTTAATTGAGACAATTATTATTTATATGTTGAATACTATTTAGTATTTTAGTGTATTATATGAAATACAGAACATTGCTATTTTACATGGTGGTTTAGCATGGCTTTGTCAACATCCATCTACTATGCGTCAACTATGGACGACATCAAGGGATAGACAACTTCAACAAAGCAAGGCTCAAATTGGAAGCAACATACCGGTATTTTTAATTCACATTATTACATATTGCTTATTTAATTGAGACAATTATTATTTATATGTTGAATACTATTTAGAATTTTAGTGTATTATATGAAATACAGAACATTGCTATATTTTACATGGTGGTTTAGCATGCCTTTGTCAACATCCATCTTCTATGCGTCAACTATGGACGACATCAAGGAATAGACAACTTCAACAAAGCAAGGCTCAAATTGGAAGCAACATGCCGGTATTTTTAATTCACATTATTACATATTGCTTATTTAATTGAGACAATTATTATTTATGTGTTGAATACTATTTAGTATTTTAGTGTATTATATGAAATACAGAACATTGCTATTTTACATGGTGGTTTAGCATGGCTTTGTCAACATCCATCTTCTATGCGTCAAGTATGGACGGCATCAAGGAATAGACAGCTTCAACAAAGCAAGGCTCAAATTGGAAGCAACATGCCGGTATTTTTAATTCACATTATTACATATTGCTTATTTAATTGAGACAATAATTATTTTTCTATGTTGAATACTATTTAGTATTTTAGTGTATTATATGAAATACAGAACATTGCTATATTTTACATGGTGGTTTAGCATGGCTTTGTCAACATCCATCTTCTATGCGTCAACTATGGACGACATCAAGGAATAGACAACTTCAACAAGCAAGGCTCAAATTGGAAGCAACATGCCGGTATTTTTAATTCACATTATTACATATTGCTTATTTAATTGAGACAATTATTATTTATGTGTTGAATACTATTTAGTATTTTAGTGTATTAAATGAAATACAGAACATTGCTATTTTACATGGTGGTTTAGCATGGCTTTGTCAACGTCCATCTTCTATGCGTCAATTATGGACAACATCAAGGAATAGACAACTTCAACAAAGCAAGGCTCAAATTGGAAGCAACATGCCGGTATTTTTAATTCACATTATTACATATTGCTTATTTAATTGAGACAATTATTATTTATATGTTGAATACTATTTAGTATTTTAGTGTATTATATGAAATACAGAACATTGCTATTTTACATGGTGGTTTAGCATGGCTTTGTCAACGTCCATCTTCTATGCGTCAATTATGGACAACATCAAGGAATAGACAACTTCAACAAAGCAAGGCTCAAATTGGAAGCAACATGCCGGTATTTTTAATTCACATTATTACATATTGCTTATTTAATTGAGACAATTATTATTTATATGTTGAATACTATTTAGTATTTTAGTGTATTATATGAAATACAGAACATTGCTATTTTACATGGTGGTTTAGCATGCCTTTGTCAACATCCATCTTCTATGCGTCAACTATGGACGACATCAAGGAATAGACAACTTCAACAAAGCAAGGCTCAAATTGGAAGCAACATGCCGGTATTTTTAATTCACATTATTACATATTGCTTATTTAATTGAGACAATTATTATTTATATGTTGAATACTATTTAGTATTTTAGTGTATTATATGAAATACAGAACATTGCTATTTTACATGGTGGTTTAGCATGGCTTTGTCAACATCCATCTTCTATGCGTCAAGTATGGACGGCATCAAGGAATAGACAGCTTCAACAAAGCAAGGCTCAAATTGGAAGCAACATGCCGGTATTTTTAATTCACATTATTACATATTGCTTATTTAATTGAGACAATAATTATTTTTCTATGTTGAATACTATTTAGTATTTTAGTGTATTATATGAAATACAGAACATTGCTATATTTTACATGGTGGTTTAGCATGGCTTTGTCAACATCCATCTTCTATGCGTCAACTATGGACGACATCAAGGGATAGACAACTTCAACAAAGCAAGGCTCAAATTGGAAGCAACATGCCGGTATTTTTAATTCACATTTTTACATATTGCTTATTTAATTGAGACAATAATTATTTATGTGTTGAATACTATTTAGTATTTTAGTGTATTATATGAAATACAGAACATTGCTATTTTACATGGTGGTTTAGCATGGCTTTGTCAACATCCATCTTCTATGCGTCAACTATGGACGACATCAAGGAATAGACAGCTTCAACAAAGCAAGGCTCAAATTGGAAGCAACATGCCGGTATTTTTAATTCACATTATTACATATTGCTTATTTAATTGAGACAATTGTTATTTATGTGTTGAATACTATTTATTAGATAATGAAATTATATGAAATACAGAACATTGCTATTTTACATGGTGGTTTAGCATGGCTTTGTCAACATCCATCTTCTATGCGTCAACTATGGACGACATCAAGGAATAGACAACTTCAACAAAGCAAGGCTCAAATTGGAAGCAACACGCCGGTATTTTTAATTCACATTATTACATATTGCTTATTTAATTGAGACAATTATTATTTATATGTTGAATACTATTTAGTATTTTAGTGTATTATATGAAATACAGAACATTGCTATTTTACATGGTGGTTTAGCATGCCTTTGTCAACATCCATCTTCTATGCGTCAACTATGGACGACATCAAGGAATAGACAACTTCAACAAAGCAAGGCTCAAATTGGAAGCAACATGCCGGTATTTTTAATTCACATTATTACATATTGCTTATTTAATTGAGACAATTATTATTTATATGTTGAATACTATTTAGTATTTTAGTGTATTATATGAAATACAGAACATTGCTATTTTACATGGTGGTTTAGCATGGCTTTGTCAACATCCATCTTCTATGCGTCAACTATGGACGACATCAAGGAATAGACAACTTCAACAAAGCAAGGCTCAAATTGGAAGCAACACGCCGGTATTTTTAATTCACATTATTACATATTGCTTATTTAATTGAGGCAATTATTATTTATGTGTTGAATACTATTTAGTATTTTAGTGTATTATATGAAATACAGAACATTGCTATTTTACATGGTGGTTTAGCATGGCTTTGTCAACATCCATCTTCTATGCGTCAAGTATGGACGGCATCAAGGAATAGACAGCTTCAACAAAGCAAGGCTCAAATTGGAAGCAACATGCCGGTATTTTTAATTCACATTATTACATATTGCTTATTTAATTGAGACAATAATTATTTATATGTTGAATACTATTTAGTATTTTAGTGTATTATATGAAATACAGAACATTGCTATTTTACATGGTGGTTTAGCATGGCTTTGTCAACGTCCATCTTCTATGCGTCAACTATGGACGACATCAATTGTTAGCCAACTTCAACAAAGCAAGGCTCAAATTGGAGGCAACCAGGAAAAAAGGAGAAGCTGCTCCGAAATGACGGCGATCAACTGTCAGCCTTCAAAGAATTAGCTGTTTAATTTATCTGCAGGACATTATAAGACGAAATGACAATAGGCCTATATGTTTGGTAACTTGCTAACACGCCCCGTGTCTGATCCACGATATTGCAAATAAATTTAATATAAATTCCATGCATAATTGAGCAAAGCAGAGAAAGAGATAACAGTCTATAACGAAAATCCTCGTAAAATTACTAATATAGTAATTTTTTATTATACTCTGATGATGGGGCTCAAACATTGTTGCATCCAGGCGATGATCTAGCATTCAGAATGTATCGAATTGAAAGTACTTTTGATAAATTTAATCCATTGCAAATTTGGTTACAACTTCTACGAAATATTAGGCAATGTATTGCAACTTTCGCTGTTTCTAACATTAACGCTGAATTCGACAGCATTAGTGACTCAGTGAGTTATTTTTTTATCGCATTGGTAGGCCTATAATAAGGGAAACGCTATTGCGATGATTATCGACTTAATATAACCTCATGAAGACCTGCCTGAAAAAATTCGATGAAATTCAAAATTTTTATAGGTATTTGGAGAAATTAGGATTGTCGCTAATGACTGTTTCACAATAGGCTTTAACGCTGATAAGTATAACATGGGGAAAATTTGCTTCAAATTCATTTAAATTTTGATTTTTAGTTGTTACCAGGGGCCTAAGATCACTCCCCTGGCCTGTGGATCTGGCACTACTAACATCAATATTATTCGTCTCATCGCGTTGTTACTAACCGACTAACCCCTCACTCGTTGGTCAGGACCTTGTCGCGGTGAGTGGGCTTTTAACCAACACTGGCCAGAATTCGTATTAACAGCTGATTGTTGTTATCCACGATATTTTTAAAAAATTAATTGATCTGTTTGACATTACATGCTGGATCATTTGACACGAGACTGACCGTTGATGTCTCTATATAAACAAAGTGGAATTCACCTCACGTGGGATAATAAGAAGTTTGGTCTTCCAGTGTTGTGCACGAGACCGAAAATCCAAGACCAAGACCAAGACCGAGTGGTACAAGACCAAGACCAAGACCGGGTGGTCCAAGACCGAGACCAAGACCAAGACCGCAATTTTCTGGTCTCGAGACCGTCTCGAGACCAAGACCACGGTCTCGAGACCACATCACTGTGGTCTTCTAGGATAAAAATGACCGGACCATCAAGACCGAGACCAAGACCAAGACCGGACCTTCAAGACCAAGACCAAGACCAAGACCGGGTGGTCCAAGACCAAGACCAAGACCGCAATTTTCTGGTCTCGAGACCGTCTCGAGACCAAGACCACGGTCTCGAGACCACATCACTGTGGTCTTCTAGGATAAAAATGACCGGACCATCAAGACCGAGACCAAGACCAAGACCGGACCTTCAAGACCAAGACCAAGACCAAGACCGGGTGGTCCAAGACCAAGACCAAGACCAAGACCGCAATTTTCTGGTCTCGAGACCGTCTCGAGACCAAGACCACGGTCTCGAGACCACATCACTGTGGTCTTCTAGGATAAAAATGAAAAAGTCAAACCGACCCAATAATGAACGATCAGCATAGGAGATTGATTTTAACCCACCAAATCACCAATAATTATTGTTCTTAATTTCGTGCTTTTGCTTTTCTTAAGCACTTGCAAATTGCAAATAGCTACGCGATAGTTGATCAATGGCACGCGTTTCCCCCCCATCTACAAACAGACCAGGCCTATATGTACGCCCATTGCAGCAGCACGCCGCTTCGAACAAGTTCTTTACAGCCCCGATATTATTCATATACTGCATGCTTGAGGTACTTCACTGGCTCCTTATTCGCCAGCGTATTGAGTTCAGGTAGCTAGCTGCATTGGCATGGCGATGTTGTCAAGGCCTCGCCCCACTTTACTTCCGAGAGCTATGCAGCCTTACATTGGGTATCCAATGACGTCGTCAGCTACGCTCTGCTAATAAGGGACTCCTCTTGGTTACTTTTGCTCGTACTGCTACCATGAAGAATCGAGCCTTTTCTGTGGTTGGTCCTGTGGTCTGGAATGGCCTTCCTTTTGAGCTAGGCCTATATATATACGCCTGCACCCTGGGACTCTACCAGGATCGTTCCTTACTAAACTTAAAACTGTTCTTTTTGGGCGCCCTGGAGTCAGGAGCGCCTCTGAGTAGTTTTTTTATTTGAAGGATCGCTATATAAAATGTCCGAATGAATGAATGGATGAATCATGAATGAATGAACAACATACTGCAGCTAACTAAACCAAGATCTTTGACTAAACTTGACTTTCGATTTGGTTATTCAGGATAGCCATAGCTTAAGAAGAAAAAACTTGATTGATTTATAAAATTGATAACTGATCAAGTACGTACTAAAACTAATTATGCTACTACAGAACCATAATTCCTACAAATTCGTTGACCGATACACGCTTTATAAATAAGTCTACAGTGGGCCTATATGAAGGACCATCTTTTCCAGATAAATAGACGAGCATGGATTTCTATTGTCCGCCAGTCAGCTCGTGAAAGAGACAGACAAATAAATGAAACGTCTGACGAATTGGAACTAAGGTGACCCCTCTCCTTCTTCTAGCTTCTAGAAGTTCGTCGAGTCAATGCGTTGTATTTCTTTCAGGGCGTCTGGTGCAACGACCTCGATCAAGTAGTAAAGCTTCTTGCCGCTCAGCCAACTGTAGTTGTTGTCGAAGTATACGACATCTGTTGTTGAAGAAACAGAAAACTATTACCGGTACTGAATTCTATATCAGCATTTATGGAATAATACGAAACTAGGGCCTATCCATACAGGGCCTATTACGTACGCACAGATGGTACTTTTTATCCCTCCCCTGTTGGGGGGGGGGGGGTGCATTTATTTATGAAACCCCCATGCGTATGTGCGAATAAACTCCACCAGCCAGCCCACTTCTTTACAAAAATTAATCAGCTAAAGTCATCTACAAAACATTTATTTTACCGTAGTCTAAGATTAGGCTACTAGGCATATTTATTTCTGTTAAGCATCATATAGGCCTAGGCTATGCTATCTTAAATTTGCTAAAATAATGTTGTGCATGGTTACTGCTTATAGATCTGAACAGAATTTAATTAGAATGTGAAAAAATGCCACCAGACGACTATTACGATAATACAGAGTTATTAACAGAATAATGTGGGCCTCAATATAAGAAATTCATTTGTAAGCATAGGCTATAGGGCCTATAGGCCAACGTAAGCTGCATTTTGTCGAAAACCTCTCCGCCGTAGCCTACGCACGAAAAATCACCTAAATCCGGTGACCACTCCTATGTGGACACAGGGGACCAGTGGGTAGCCCAATAAGAATTCAATTGATCATAGATTCACAATCATCGTTATTTGTACGTCGTCGTCTTTGCCAATATCATCAGTCATGGTCATTGAGTGCAAAGTGGTATAGAACTCTCTCTTGTCTAACTACTCAGGCCCGGATTAAGCATTCGGGGGGCCCGCCGCCATATTCTCAGGGGGCCCCTAAAAAAGCCCTCAATCGACCCTTACCTTCTGAGACCACACATAAAAATCATAACAATGGGAGGAGACGCTTTTCAAGTCTGAAGCCTTGACTATAAGCAGTGAAATTATGATAAATGTTCTTAAAATGACAGCCTGAAATGCTACGTAGCTACTTTTGCAGGGTGAAAATTGGGCCAAAAAAAATGGGGAGTGAATGTGTCCTCCCAAACCTTTCACTGCTTGGCGCTTCGCGCCTTGGCGATCGTCCTTCGGTTGCTCTTTCGCTTCCCCCCCCCCCCCCCCAAAAAAGCCAAGGCCAAGTCTCCTCCTATGCGGGCGACAATATTGTTCACAATTTTCTATAGTCTGAGGTGGGATTTAACTGGTCAGGAATGTCACTGAAAGAAACAGTATCTATATAAGACTAAGAGATCATGGCATAAATGTGTATTGTAGGCCTAATTAAGACACCAGACTCACAAATTTCAGACTCTGCATATGTAGGTCTACCTTCAGTGCTTTAAGTGTAAGCCTAGTTCCAAAAAGAAGTGCCTGGATGTCCGTCATTTCTCTAGGCTCTCCAAATAAGTGGCAGGACGGTGTTGAGGTTTGAAATTAGGTGCCTGGACGCCGTGCATGGCCGTCCAACCACACTTTAAGATCTGCCCACCTGACCTGTGCATCCTTTCCATACATGGCACTTAACTACGAATAAACATACCGATCCTGCCCTTTCTTTGACCCATCTGACGTGACTGTCGCCATGGATTTGAAAAATATCCAGTTCTGGGAACAGAGGAATTCACGCTATTTAATTGCTTTCCTACCAGCGGGATCTTTGCAATCCATGGCTATTCGCCTTTTTTGAGCACCGGAAAGTTGAAATAGTTTCAGTTTGTTCTCTGGCATCGTTTACTTTCTTCAAAGCAATTATAATTATGTCAGCTAGGGATCTTACTCCGGTATTCTCTAAGAGTTATAGGGACCCGTGGTGCATTGTTTGCTCATAAAAACCAATAAGCATTTGACGTAAATTTACAATGTCCTTTAAGTGAAGTTGAATAAAGGAGAAAATGAACATTAAAAAAATTCTTGTTGTGCGTGCACGCACGGGGGGCCCCTGACGGCGGGGGGCCCGCCGCCATGGCAGACATGGCATACTGGTTAATCCGGCCCTGTAAGCTACTGTCATGGTCTGAAAGCCCATAGTGTCCGCTACTTGTCGGGCGTTTGTAGCCTACTTAATTAATCTAAATTGCCTCTCGAAAGCACTAAGGTATGTCGACGAAATACCCAACATTTATTTGCTTGTCTGCCTGTACTGTTAGGCCTACAGTAGGCCTACGTCTGTCTGTCTGTCTGTCTGTCTGTCTGTCTGTCTATATGTTTAGTACTTGTCTTACATGTTCCTGGAGTTTCGCACAAGACGGTTCCTGCTTCTGGAATGACGTGGCTGTTAACCCTTTCGGTTTCAACGACAACCTCCATATCGGAAATCTTCTGCTTCGGGTCGGACGATGTGCGACGATAGACGCCGAAAGCAATGTCGTTGTTATCAGTGAAGAAGTTCCAACTATGTTGTGAATATCGTAACGAAAATATATATGCAATCAATGCTGATGCTCTTATAGAACACGTAGCCTACGACGTCGCGCGCAGTAGCCTAATTGTTATAAACAATGGCACAATAATTTCAATTCCACAATGAGCTCAAACATAATATTTCATTTATACCTACATTAGCCTACCGCATGTCATATTTCATGCTTGATTTGGGATTTCTAGTGCAATTGTAAAATGTGAAATTATTGCTACTATTAGGCCTAATTAGTAATTTCTATCGATGTCGAATGCACAACGGAATCGAACGGTGACTCTCCGAAACCAACTAGTAGGCTATCTAGGCCTAATTATGGTCAAAACCTGAAAGATCAGAGACTTTATCTCAGATCAATTAATTAGCGTAGAATTTCCAGTTACTGCAATGACATAAAATTCAAGATTAATTTATTTCAAACGAAATAGTAAAAATCATTTTACAATAATTTTACCGTAGTAGTGAGTTCTTCACTTTGACTGGAAAGTCGAGTAGAGTCGTCGATCCCTTTTGAACCGTAATAGAAGTGAATTTGCTCAAGTCGTTGTTCTCCTCCAACATATTCTTCCTGTAGTACTTCTCCGGAATTGTGCCTCCCAAGCTGATCTGTACAAGTGGGCGACATTCAATTCTTAATTTATTAACCCTTTCGCTGCCGAGTCACCAAGAGATAAACGACAAGTGTTCAGATTCGTCTAATAATTAATTGTATAATTAGGCCTATAATTACACAGTGCTGGGACAGTGGGACATAGTCCCAGTCTACGTCGACTCAAACATGTTGGTACACATAATAATGTCATAATTCATATCTAACATCATTGTGGGGCGCGGTGGTGTAGCCTAGTGGGTATGTTCGTTGCCTTGCAACTGGAGGGTTGCAAGTTCGAATCGTGAAACTCTGATGCAGTGTCCGCGCTGTAGTCGGGAACGCCTCTGAGTAGAGAACTTGAATGGGCGCTGTGCAAGTCCACATACAAACATTTTGCAATGCCAGGAATAATAATTAGTAGGTGGCTGATATAATGGCTCATGTGGCGGATCTCTAATTAATCAGAGATGATCACAGATCCAGTGGGATCTAGCCACTCTAGCGGAATATACAATCTGCACGACACGAACCCTCAGACTCGGCGCACCATGTGAATTAACAGCTGGTTCCCTGCGCTTAACTTCCGAGTGGCGCTTTAGAAGTTTTATAGATTACGATTACAGTTATGGAGCCAAGAACTACTGATCTTGCCTTTGATTTGCAATGTGGATCACCGTCCGGATCGGTGGCTGTTCCGCCCCAGTGAACAGGCAACTGATCCGCATCGATCTCCTTCAGTAGATGCTGCTTGTAGTTGCTGCCGAGAACCTTGATCTTTGATCGAGTCTCCTCCGACAGAAACGCTTTTATCAGACTGAAGGCGATCGGAAATATCGCCGGAGCTAACCAGGAAAGAAACAGAATAAATTGCACTAGGTCTATACTTCTGTATAATTATTATAAATAATTGTGTACATGTATATAAAATATACATATAATATATACAATATATAAATATATTTAATTATATATAATTAAAAACAACTGTTGTTGTGAGCTTTGCAGAGGTCAAAGGGATGATGTGGGCTAAGATTAAATGTTTCCCGGCAGAATAACAGACGGGTTTGTTAGAGAAACTTGCAGCATTGTGATTTGAAGAAGGAGATGATGATGAAGATTGCCACTAATTCTATCGTCATTATCATCATCATCAGGATCAATTATTCATCATCATCATCAGTATTAATCATTCATCATCATCATCATCATCATCATCATCATCATCATCATCATCGCATGCATCATTATCAAAAATGCTGTTATCATTATTATTACGGTACTTATACAATTAGCTACATAATTATTATGCAAGAGTATAATAATAATGTGATTTTATTGCAGACCGTTGACGACGTAGGCTGTCTTCAGTGAGTCTGGGTAGTGGGCTTCTCCCAATTTAAGCACTTCCGTATAAGTGTCAAGAGCTGTTGAACAAACAACCAAACAATCAATGCATCAACTGCGAATATAGTCTTCATCGTCCTCTTACAAACTTCATTGCAACATTTAGGAGATTTCTTTGGTACCACGCAAAATGCCTTATGAGCAGAAAATCTGGCGCTATATCAAATCAAATTTACAAGATCCACGCTGTGCTATCAGCTTCGATGCTGGAATGCAAGGACTCGTGAGGAATGGGATGATGATGAGTTCTCTGCCCGAAGGCAGGTTCATTGGCTTTACGCCTCTGGAGATGAGATGAGTGATGTGGTTTCCCGTTGCCTTCCTCAAAGACAATTATTGTGGGTGAGCAACATGTCCAAGGTCGCTACGTACCGGTAGTGGCTTGAGGTAGATTCTAACCTGCGACCCTTCAGTCACAAGGCGACCAACTTACCGCTACACCACCGCGTCCCACACAGAGGAAGGGGATAGCGCCGTTCTATAATAGAAAGCAATTAGTATAACCAAGGCTGTAAGATCATATGTATGTTTGAGCACTTGCTATAGCGCCCCTTCAATACTTATGCTCAAAGGCGCTTCAGTCCATCCATCTGTCTGCCTATGTGCAGAGACACAATGATCTGCTATTATGAAGTAAAAAAGACGAACCTGGTAGCCAGAGATGCTTCAGCCCCAGTCCTTCGAGGTCGATTATCTGAATAGCTTTGTCGACCCTTTTGCCAAACTGAAATAACGCAACGTAATGTAACCGATCAAACAGCATGGATATTGAAAACTTCCCTTTACATAGCGCATGTGGTCAGCTGCTCCTCCTGGCGTGATTATTACAAGGTGCTGAGATATTTCAAAGATTTTCTTACAATGTGTTACAAATTAAATAGACCTATAACCTACCTGCAATGCAACATAATATAAATCAATTCACACCACCAGTGAGTGTTATGCCCTAATGTGATGTAGCTTCATAGGACCTGAAGTAGACCTATGTAGCGTAAAAAAGCATATAGGCCTATAGGCGCTATATTGATTGGATAGTATTTTAATTTTGTCATTATGGCATGACCTGGAAATTTCTCTAGCTCCCGCATAACGTTGACTCTACAGGGTGGGCCAAAAAAAAGTAATCCCCTACGGGTTTTAGCTCATATCTTGGCCAAACATACGAATTTCGAAATTAAATTTTACAGTCTTACAGACAATTCATATTTACACATGATGGCCAGATTTCATCGCAATATTTCAAGCAGAACAAAAATTATATCACTTTTAGTGAGGCCACCCACCGTTTTTTGACGATTCAAAAACCCGACGCAACCAAAAGTAACAAAAATCAACTCAATTATTCTGGCCAATATCTTGACCAGAAGTAAGAATATCAAAATGAAATTTTACACGCTTTAAGGCAATTCATATCCACACATGATGGTCAGATTTGATCAAAATATTTCAAACAGAACAAAAGTTATACCACTTTTAGCGAGGCCACTCCCATTTTTGACGTTTTAAAGACGTAACGCAGCAAAAACACGATTTTAAAAGTCTCATCCCAAATAATTGTTATCAAATAGCCTTCATATTGCCAGGTGATCATTATTATTACTATTTAAAAAAGAAACAAGGTACCAGCGTAGCTGTACGTCACTAAGAAGTCACTTAGCAAGATGACAATCGAATTGGTAAATAAGGAATCTGTCAGATTAATCAACAGGTCCATCAAGAACTTTGCAAAGAGACTCAAAAGAAGTTTTGACACTGGTGGTGGGCACATTGAACACAAGTTGTGAAGCACTACCAAGTTCATTTACAACAGTTATTTGAGATGAGACTTAATAAAATCGTGTTTTTGTTACTTTTTGCTGTGTTTCATTTTTAAATCGTCAAAAAAGGTGGGTGGCCTCACTTAAAGTGGTATAATTAACTTGTGTTGTGTTTGAGATATTTTGATGAAATCTGGCCTTCATGTGTAAAAATGAATTTTATTCAAGGCTGTAAAATTTCTTTTTGAAATTCTTACTTCTAGCCATGATATTAGCAAAAAACCTAATTTTTATGCGTTTTGTTTTTGATTCGTCAAAAAACGGAGGGTGGCCTCATTAAAAGTGATATAACTTTTGTTCTGTTTCACATATGGCTATGAAATTTGGCTATTGTACGTAGATATGAATAACCTTCAAGCTCGTGAAACTTGATTTGAAAATGTCCTATTTTTGGCCAAGATATTGACCAAAAACCGTAGGGGATTACTTTTTTTTGGCCCACCCTGTACAAGGCTACAATTTACTAACTGACCTTTTTGCTGGCCTCTGGACACACTTCACGGAAGGTCTTTTCAGCCAAGTAGCATTTATACTGGACAATCTCCTTCTTCGTCACGCAGTTGAAAAATCCTAGAATACAAAGTAATTTTATACTGCATTTATTTAGGGGTCTATTATTTTATTTATTTTGCGAAAATCTATTTCACTGGCCTTGGCTCGTTTGCGTTGCGTCACTAAGCTAGGTGAGACGTAAAATGTGGACCCCCTTAAGCAAAGCAGCCTATTATAGCCTATCCGCCACATAAGCTTAGCTGTCAGAGCAGACATTAAATAGAGCCAGTAAACAATAATTCCAGCAGCCAGCGAAATTTCACCAAATGACACACACAATAAATTGCTACATTAGACCTACATTACATTACCTCCGACTACTCTTACGGACAATCCTTTTGACCCAACGCAGCGCTCGCGAATAAGCTGGTGCCCCGCGCTTGGCTTTCAAATAGCGCTTTAAAAAGTTGGAGATTACGATTATGATTACATGCTCAATTTCCCATCATTGCTTTCTATTAAGCTTATTTAAGCTTAAAAATAAACGAAAAGTTGGAAATGGTTCCAATTGAGCCTACATAGGCTACACACTGCCTTGTTTATTTTAGCCAGTTGGCTCAAATTACACGACGTTTAGGCTACTGTGCATCAGTCTAAACATGGTGGGCAACAACTGTAGGCCTATAAATTATAGCAAAACATTGTTTGTAAACCATCGAATAAGAAAATTGATCTATGGGTATGATAAGACCTAAGACTTAAAGTTATCAATCGCAGTCCATTTAAGTCCTCTCAAAGTCTTTTACTTCTGCAGCTTGGCTGTAATCTACATCAAAACATTGCAATTGGATCTAGGCATATTATAGCCTATCACGGAAGTAGCCTAGTGCTTTGACTATAGGCCAGATTTACCCATGCTTTGGGTGTCGTTAAATATTAGCGGTGGCAGGATTGATAACCCAATGGATATAGCAAATGAATTCAACAGGTATTTTACAGGTGTAGCCCATTCTCTTGCAGAAAAAATGCCAAATACAAGTTGTTCCTTTAGTCAATACCTATGTGCGCCTTTATCTAATTCTTTTGGGCTCATACCAACTTCATCAGAAGAAATAATAAATCTTAGTCATTCATTGCGCTTGACCCATAGTAGCGGGGTTGATGGGATTGATCCAACTGTTGCCAATCCTCACATAGCTGTAGTAGCCTCCCAATTAGCTGCCATTATTAACTGCTCATTAAACTCTGGGATTGTGCCTAGAGCCATAAAAATAGCAAAAGTTGCCCCCATATTTAAGAAGGGTGAAAGTGACAATCCGGCAAATTACAGGCCGATATCCATCCTTCCGTTCTTTTCAAAGTTTTATGAGAAAGTTATGTACGATAGGCTTGGTAAATACATTGAGAAGTCGCATATCCTTTTTCGTTCACAACACGGGTTCCAGGCTGGCCACTCCCCTGTGATGCCGCTAGCGACTATGCACGATAAAATAACGCAAGCCTTTGAAAATGGTGAATACTCAATTGGCATATTCTTTGATTTGGCAAAGGCCTTTGATACTGTTAACCATGACATTCTCCTTAGTAAATTAGCTAATTACGGTATCAGAGGCACGCAGCTTAATTGGTTTAAAAGTTATTTTGATAACCGTTATCAGTGTGTTTCTTGTAACGGTGCGCTGTCCGATCTTCGTCCTGTCAAGTACGGTGTTCCGCAGGGCTCCAATTTAGGACCCCTTCTATTTCTTCTTTTCATAAACGATTTGCCTAACTCATCCTCCATTTTGACGTTCATTTTGTTTGCGGACGATACAAACGTTTTCTTTTCCCATGCTTCATATTTAACTTTAACCCAAATTGTTAATGCTGAACTTCAATTGGTCTCTAAATGGTTTGCAGCAAATAAATTGTCTTTAAATTTGGAAAAAACCTCTTTTATCCTATTTAGATCGCCTAGAAAAAAATCACCACCATTAGGCTCCGTCGTGCTATCAATTAACGAGTCAGTTTTACCCCAAGTCATATCGACAAAATTCCTTGGCGTTTACGTTGATCAGCATTTGACTTGGACTGATCACATCAAATTTATCTCAACAAAAGTTGCAAAAAATATTGGCATTTTGTCCAGGGCATCCCATGTTCTTCCTAAATCCATTCGCTCTCAACTCTACTATTCACTAGTATACCCGTATTTTACATACTGCAACTTAATATGGGCCTCCAACTATGCTTCACGACTATATAAGTTGGTAATATTGCAAAAAAGGGCGGTTCGAATAATTGCTGGAGTTCCTCGTCGATCACATACTAGCCCATTGTTCTCCGAATTCCAGATTCTTAGATTTTGCCAGATAAACATTTTTCAGGTATGCGAGTTCCTCTACCGCTTTGATCACAACCTGCTACCATGTGCTTATAGGTCTTTTTTCCAGCAGGGCTCTGACTTGCATCGGTATAACACTAGAAGCGCCAGTCTGTATCGTAGCATAAAGGCCCAATCCAACTCTCGTAGATTTTCCATTAGATTCATGGGTCCTCCAATTTTTAACTCCCTTCCATTAAACATAAAAGAGGCACCTAATTTGTTAATATTTAAAAAACTGCTGCGATCACATTTGGCCGTTGAAAAATAAAGTTTATAAGTTTATGCTGGTCAATAATTGTCAGTAGTTAAGTCTAGCTGTTAGTTAAGTTTAGTTAAGACTTAAAAATCAATCTGTATGCCTTTATTGCATTCATTTACGTGAGTTGCACAGTCAATGAACTTGGTTTAACTGCTGATCTATCCGTATTTGCTTCTTGGTAATTGGGGTCCCTCCTTAGCGGGATTAATATCCCTTTTGGGGTCCCTTGTCTCCTATGTGCCAATTCGTTTTTTTTGCGATAATGCGTTTGCTGTGCTATCCTGTTGTTGTTTTGGCAAAGGTTTCAATAAAAGATTGATTGATTGATTGATTGATTGGGTGCCCAGAGTTCACTTTTTTCAAGAGAACACATCTCACATTTAAGACAAAATATAGCTATTGTGAAAGTACTATAATTATGTCAAGTGATCATTTATATAGCGTCTTTTCAGAGAGCAGGTCTTGTTATTTTATACCTTTCTGATCGTTTGTCGCCATGCATTCGATCCAGATGGGACATCCATCCTTCGAATAGCCGTGATATCCGCCCGAATAGTATTTCAGAACCTCCAAAGGTTCGTAGTTGGTTAGGATGTTGTCGACATCGTTCTTCTTGCGCCATTCTTGATCCTTCAAAAAGATTTAAGAATGATTTTGAAGAGGGCAAGCGATATGGATTTGGGAACTACAGGGATGAAAGGATGTGTTGGTTAGTTGATTGAATTAATAGATTGGCTAGTGGATGGGGTGATTAGTTGGGTCTGTTCATAGATGCGGCTTTACCCTTCGTAGGCTACATGTAGGCTATTTGCAATTTTTTACTACAGAAATATAAGCTTGATTCACGTAATGATTGATGCAAACATTGTCACGTTGGCTGTTGTATGCTAGCACAAGCATTGCAAATCGTAGTCAGACAGTAGGCTAAGTTAGAAAAGTCATTGTAGCTTTTAAATCTATAATAATTTTAATATTTTAGTAGAAATCATGCTACAAGGTCAATTGAATTTGATCAAATTTGAGGGTGGCTAGCTACTACTTACATCTCTGAACATCTTTTCCGCTTTTGCCAAGTCCCATGCACGCGCTACAGAATGAAAGACACAACAGACTCATTTATTTTCTGCTTTCTAATGTTTACATGGCATAATGATGCCATGATCAAGCGCCTTCGTAAGGCTATAACTATAAGTTCCATTCGATAGAACTTCAAAGAAGTATAACTGCAATGGCGAATTTCAAAAATAAAACTCGAAACAAGTTGACTGCAACGTTCGTAGAATTGAATTGGGCCATAATTATAGAAAGTAAATCAGTTTAACGGGTTAGCTATAAGACCGTCTAACCTCGACACCATTTGACGAGGAAGTAGTCCTCATGGTGTGGCTTGATGACGTCCTTCACATTTGATTTAAACTAAAATTCAAATAACAGGAATTACTACATTATATACATTCAAATGAAAGCATGATTTCAGACTAGTGTAAGATCTTTTGATTGAAGCTAATCAATTAACTTCTAAAGCGCCATATCACAATGCACAGGAGGCTAATCGAATGAGCTTCAAGAGGCGAGGAGACACGCGGTAGCGGACAAGTTAATTATTAGAGGGCTTGGTATCAAAATCCGCCTCATGACCACAACATTACTGCAGAGGACACTATCAAAGGTGACTTGAAATGTCTGGGATGTCATGGGAAGAGGTTAAAGAATTGGTGATGGACTCGATGTGCAGATCTGCACGGGAGGGACTATAAGTAAATAAGTAACTTAATATTTTAGTCTCTGGGGGATCCTGTGTACCTCAGGGCATAAAATGAAATAATAATGATAACGATAATGATAACAGCTGTAGCCAGTTTAGCAAGTCCAGTCAACATCCAGCTTAGTCCATGTCTGAAAGGATAAGTGAAACTTGCGGCGGGAATGACCAGGTTGAAACTATAGGCTTAAATATTGACGTGTCCCTGCTGATCTTCTTACTGACCCAGTATCGACTCTTAGCAATTACTCAACCGACCCACAAGAGAATTTGAAATCAGACGATGGTTCTCACCTTTTCGAAGATTGCTTTCTCTGCCGCAGTCAAACCCTCCAGTCCACTCATCCTAAATAGTTACTCTGCTCTCTTTCGTTCAATGCTCACAGACGCAAACGACAACTGCCACAGCAGCGAACAGTCAGGACTTGAATTATTCAGTCTTCGACATGTAAAGAAGTTGGATATCTTAGTCTGAACACTTTGAACCTCCATTGATCTTTGCTCGGTTCAGATGCGTTCAAGAGATACGTTCAAGAGGTTCTTCGTTGCCAACGACGCCTACCTGGTCGGTTGCGATGTGACTGAACCACTGAACCATACATGTACATGTTGGTCATTGACAGATACTACATGTACCTAGTTAAACAATTCAACCATTGTGACCTGCAGTAACAATGGACACGAAACTTCTTCCTCATTGAAGTCCTCTGCCCAGGAGCAGGTTCGCACGTTCAATCAATCATTCATTAATTAAAGTATATAGCACCTCTTCAATGAAACTACACAGAGGTGCACCTGAATCCAACACCGTAAGAAACAGTTTTCAAGTGCTTACAGAATGTGTCAGAGAACAGGCGCAACTCTTGAGAAGGCTGTTCCATACTGCCGGGGCCAACGACAGAAAAACACGGCTCTGCGTGATGAAGGTTCGAGCAAATTAGACTGAGAGCACTCCCTTTCCATCTGGTGCCACTCTTCTCTTCTCCTTCATCATACAATTTCATGAAGTCTTCCATTATCATCCAGTCCAACAGCATCTGTATTTGTCTTTCTCTTTTTCCACTTCTTTAAGTTCTTTTCATTCCATCCAACTCTCAAAAAGGAACTCTCTCCGCTCACTATGTGTCCTGTATTGGGGCATAGACGTTAAGTGGAATCTTGTACTAATTAGATCTAGAATCACAAGATTCAGGTTCGTTATATCACCTGTTCAGCCGCGTTTATATTTTAAGCCTTTTAAGGACTATTTTCAAAGCCAACGAGGTTTGATCATTACACTGTCGTATTGTCCTTATCCTTATAGCCTAGTGTTCAAGTTGACTTGATGTCGGATGCTTTGACGTGCAATTGACCTTCGTTCGTTCTATTACCGAATTAAATGAATATTCAACGCAATGTCGAGTAAGAGATAAGTCGGCTCCTGTCCTATATATTATATAGGACAGGAGCCGATTATCTCTAACCTGTCAACTCAATCTGTCTGTCCTATACCTTGTAATCTCGACAGCCAATCCCATGCGTGCGATCAAACGAAGTACTTCAACGCTGATTTCTTTTTTTATAGTAAACACTCTCGACATACTGACATGCGCGAGCGAAACTAGGAACAAACACCGTTGAGACATGCATGTACAAGAACACTCCGGGCACTGCACGTTGAGTTTGTTCCTTCCCTGCTCAAGTAGACTTCAAGAAGGATCATAGCCAGAGGACCCAGGGACCCAAATGAGTTCCAAATGTAAGTGATTGGCTTGCGAATGTCAAATGCAAAAGGAACAAACATCTACATGTAATCTGATATGACCAAACGTATTCCAATTCAACCAGACTATAATTATTAATACAAACCTAGTCTATATAGTCTAGCCTATCCTTTTCTAACACAACCTGGTCTTTTCTAGTCTAACCTAAACCTGAACTTTTCTAGTCTGGCCTATAGCTGATATCTTCAAGTCTTACCAAACACCTTTCCTAATTTGCCCATACCTAATCTTTCTAGTCGTGTTTAAGTCGATTCTTCTCTAATCTAGCCTATAGCATGGCGTTTGTTTGTCTTGTTACTATTTACTGACCCCGTGTCATATCGAATATGATTAATGTCGACCTCCTCTTTTCTCCAGAATTGATACTGGCACTCCCAAAGTACGAAAGGTGGCGAAGTTCCTTTGCAAGTCTAAAACATTGACCGGTTCGTGTCTAATCTAACTTCAAATTTTATAGTCTAACCTGAGCTAAGTGTTTATTGCTCAACATAACCTCACCTTTTCGACTCTAATCAAAGCAAACATATTCTAATAAAACTTAGCCTGATCTTTTCTTGTCTAACCTAACCAGACTTTTTCTAGTCTAAACTGAGTCTGATCTGATATTTTCTAGTCTGACCTAACCTGACCTTCTGTATTCTAACCAAAACACTTGACCTTCTTCAGTCTAACACAACCTCACCTTTTCAAGTCTAACCTAAACTGACATTTCATTCAGTTTTGAAATAGATTCCCCCCCCCCCCCCCCCATTCGCCTCTGATATTGCGCGCCGTCATACCAGCACAAGCCCTAGCACCTGCGTATAGTTCCAGCGCCAAAATGCATCAAATAATTAATGACAGAAAACTGTTCAATGTAATGTAATGTAAATCTTCGAGTATTTCTCAGCGCCCACAAAAGCCACGGGCCACGTCAGGGAGACCAGCTTATTCACCGGCGCTTCGGGTACACGAGATAGAACACAAAACGTGGCGCTACACAATTATTTCAAAAGCCGACGGTAGATGGCGTCTTCGTACAGGGTCAGAGGTCAGTTCCATACATCTGCACGACCTCGGTTGTTTCCGGTTCAACGACTTCGATTAAGTGAAAAACGTTTTTCGATACCAGATAACTGTAGCTGTTGTCGAAGCGTACGACATCTAACGAATGCAAGCAAAACAAACCAAACGTTGAAGTCAACACATCTGGAGAACCTGACCTAAACTAAAATCTACAGAAACACTGAAAAAGTTTCGTGTTCCCATAACCAATAGTAGACACACGCACCTGCATTTTTTATGAGTATGTCTACCGGTAGCCTATCTAACAGATTCTAACTTATTATCAATGTAACACGGACCAAGAGCTCTGAACATCGGAACATAGAGGGCCAACCACTCTATCAACTTCTCTACGCGGTAGCTTAAGCGATGCTGTTTCTTAAGCAATTTTAACAGGAAGAGTCGGGAATGTCTGTCTGCATGTGTATTGTCTGACTGTCTGTCTGTTTGTCGTTGTAATTGTCTCTTTCTCTTTATCTGTGATTTCTTTGCATTTGTCTCTTTCCCTCTGTGTGATTTCTTATCTATCCATCTGTTTAGTGTTTATCTTACATGTTCCTGGATTTTCGCACAAGACGTTTCCTGCTTCTGGAATGAAGTGACTGTTGACCCTTTCGGTTTCAACGACAACCTCCATGTCGGAAATCTTCTGCTTCTGGTCGGACGATGTGCGACGATAGACACCGAAACCAATGTCGTGGTTATCAGTGTAGAAATTCCAACTACATCAATTTAACAACACGATTAGAACTGATTAAACTACACAGATCTCGAACACACAAGACGTCTATACCAAGCAAGGAGCTGATGCCATAATCACTGGGCTTGGGACGCCAGATCCAACTGTATACGCAGGACACACTACTTTCCAGGGCTGGTTAATTCCGTAGGCTACGCATTAACTGGCTCCTCAGAAATGATGACAACTAAAATAATGTTAAGTCCCTTTGTGTATAATAATTATTATATATTTATAGGCGATATAATATTCGGGGTGAGAATAGCCAGAGGTTGAGGGATTCAACCGTAGTATTTCTTAAAAAGCCTATAGGCCTAGTAAAGCCTTCTTTGCACAACCCAACCCCATGCACAGAAATCAGCGTCTGATCCATTAGTTATTCTTCCACAATTCTCATGCTGATGATAATTATTATATTCTGTATTCTCTTTATCGTTCGCCTATAACTCTATAATATGGACCTATCTATATCCATCAGGGCTTTACTTAAGAAAAATTTTCTTACATCTCTTCCCAACCTTCATGGCAAATGGATGACAATTACCTTTTCAAAAACTATTCTAACTGCAGCACAGAAGTTCTTTTGCAACTGCACAATAACTGGGTATAGAACTACCCACTAAAACAGCCCTGACATCTACCAAAATAAACCATTGAATGAATTATACCTGAATAGGGAGTTTTTGACGGTGACCGTGAAATCGAGTTGATGCGTTGATCCGTTTCTAACAATGACTGAAGTGAATTTGCTTAAATCGTTGTTCTCTTCCAGTATGTTCTTCCTGTAGTATTTCTCTGGAATAGCTCCTCCAATACAGACCTGGAAACACAGACTACATAGTACATAATTATTATCATAAACAAAACAGTTAGACCTGTATTGTAAGATCTGTTGTCGCAAACTAACAGCATCACTGCTGCGATAATTATTATCTGAAAATCAAAACGCACTCCTAAATGCTTGTATATCATATGCACATTGTTAAATAGACCTGTGCAAGGACCGTTGCATATGTCCATAAGTAAATTGCCTATTATAATAGTCACTATACATACATGTACATACCATAAAATATATCACATTAAATATAATAATATATATTATTCATCTTAATCTTTTGCATGCCATGTATAGTCTGGAATGGGCTACCTCCATACCTGCGCCTGCTGCTAAGCACCCTTCTGACACGTTCTATCGTATAAGTCTGAGTCGTTAAAAGTCCAACTTCTATACGTTTAGCTTTTAGTGACATTGCTTCTAAATTCTAAAAAATAAGGTTCATGAATCTTGCCTTCGATTTGCAATGCGGATCCCCATCTGGATCTGTGGCTGTTCCGCCCCAATGAACAGGTAACTGATCCGCATCGATTTCTTTCAACAGGTGTTCCCTGTAGTTACCTGTTGATTGGATAAAAAGATATTTCAGTTACCAGTCGGCCGTCGCGTACGACACACTATCATCAGACTACAGTGTTCCTGTTTCAGGCTGTTTGTCCTACTGTATGTCTGCATGTTCTTCTGTATGTTTGTCAGTCCGTAAGGCTATGAATAACTGCTATTCTGTCTGTCTGTTTCTCCGCATTGCACAATCCATCGTGGAATACTGCATTCATTCGCTCATTAATTAATTAATTAATTAATTCATTCATTCATTCATTCATTCATTCATTCATTCGTTCATTCATTCCTTCATTCATTCATTCATTCATTCATTCATTGCTAGAATTTGTATGGCGTCTTATCAAGAGAACTAATCAGAGGCGCTCCCAACTCTGCACGACAAAATTAAACTGTCGCAAGATGATAAAGGAATGCCTACGTATTAGTTCTAGCAAGGAAGGGAAGATTTTTTAAATTTAATTACTACTTCCATTATTGTTATTATTATTCTTTTTATCGTTATTATTAACATTAATGTTATTTTCGCTATTATTGTTATTATTATTATTACTGTTATTATTATTATTATGTTTATTATTATTATTATTATTATTATTATTATTATTATTATTATTATTATTATAATCAACTTCCTTTATTGCAAAACAGACAAGTGCCTATTCTAACGTCTCTTCCGAAGAGTAATAATTGCTACTATGGTTCTTGGTCCTCGTCCCCGGCGTCGTGCATAAAAGTTCCTCTAAAATAATCTAAATGCTACTGCGTTGTAGCGTTGTGTGCAGATTGACATTATTATTATTTTTTTTAAAATTTATTTTATTTTATTTTTTTTAAACCCTAATTATTATTATTATTATTATTATTATTATTATTAATATTATTTTTATTATGATTATAACTACTACTACTGCTGCTGCTACTACTGCTACTACTGCTGCTGCTCCTGTTCCTGCTACTGCTGCTGCTACTGCTACTGCTACTACTACTGCTACTACTACTGCGACTACTACTGCTACTACTACTGCTACTACTACTGCTACTACTACTGCCACTACTACTACTACTACTACTACTACTACTACTACTACTACTACTACTACTACTACTACTACTACTACTACTACTACTACTACTACTACTACGCTAATACTACTACTACTACTACTACTACTACTATCGTTTTTATTGGTAGTAGTAGAACTTAGAAGTAGGGGCAGTAGAAATAAGGTATGGTAGTAGTGGTAGTAGCAACAGTTTGTGTGAAAAAAACTAATAGTTAGTCATATGCCACTCACTTCCAAAGATTTTAATTCGTGATTTCGTGTTCTGAGACAGAAAAGGTTTGAAGAGATTGTAGGCCACAGGAACAATCGCCGGAGCTGGAAAATCACCAAAGATTAGATTCGCAGTCTTGCAGTTAACTTTGACAGCAGCTGTATGACCATGACGACTCATGTGAGTCAACTTGTTTGAGGTTGTTTTTACCAACTATAGGCTACGACGAATCAAAACCAACAGAATAAAATAAACACAATAAACAGACTTTCATTGAATCTTGAAAAAACAAATTTCATACTAATTCAATCTATAAAGAAAATTGAGTACGGCGACAGCAAACTCTTTCGTTCCGGGTTAAACTGAAATGAACATTAATTTTTTGTGTATAATTTTTTGCTGTCAGTCTTGGTTCTTTGTTTGCTGCTTTTTTCTTTCCTCCTTATTTTCTCGTTTTTCCGTTTTTTTATGTTTTGGAATAAAAGCGACGTTTTATCCAGTTAAGTTTTTTTATTCGGTTACTGTCGTTGGAAATGTGGGACTTTGGGGAATCAGAAGTTCTGATTAGATGAGAGAATTTTAGATCAGATAAGATAAGATTAGATATTATTAGATTAGATATTATTAGATTAGATAAGATCAGATTAGATAAGCGAAGATTGAATTAGATACAGACCATTGATTGCTATGATTGAACGGAATGAATCCGGGTAGTGTTCTTCAGACATTCGAGCCAAGGCGGATAAAACATCGACGGCTAAAACAATCAAATAACAATTGAATCAATCAATCAATGAACCAATCAATCACTCAATCACTCACTCAATCACTCGCTCACTGACTGATAGTTTTCGATGTCATATGTGAATTTTTATATGTGATACTTGTTCACCAGAGTGATGTTTTGCAGCTGGTCATATTAGAGAATATACTTACTTACTTACTTAAGATAAGATAATTTACCTGCAAATGTAAGATAATTTACCTGGTAATTTAAGATAAGATAATTTACCTGGCCTCCAGAGATGTTTAAGTCCAAATCCGTCAAGGTCTACGACTTTAACACACTGGTTGATCTTTTTGCCAAACTGAAATCATGAAATCATTCCAAAATCATTTTATATAATTATAGTGAACAATAGTTGAACAATGTGAAGTTGCAAACCATGATTTATCAGGATGTTATAAACGTCGTCGTCTTCCTCCTCTTTCTCCTCCTTCTCCTCCTCATCATCATCATCACCACCACCACCACCACCACCACCACCACCACCACCACCTCCACAACCACCACCACCATCATCATCATCATCATCATCATCATCATCATCATCATCATCATCATTTTATTATTATAATTGGACACGTGTGCGCATGTCTCAGCTACAGAACCTTTTGACTGAGTTCAGGGTAGATGACTCGGTGAAGTTTCTCCTGTTCCCAGATCTTGAGTCGCATCAATTCCTTGCTTGTAACCGATTTAAAGAGTCCTGGAAGCAAAACGAACAACCACACGACATATCAGACACACATCATATTTATTTCTTACATGGTGAAATGTTGCGAATAGCGCCGCATTTCTAAAAGAATGTCGGGTAACTACAGAAAACTGGCCTGGTAGCCTATAATGCACGTTAAGTGTACCTTTAACCAACAATAATAGGGCCTATAAATAATTGAAAGATGTTCTCATTCACGCTGGTAGAATCGGGAATGCCTATAAGCAACTAAATGACGCTCTATAAGTACGTTTGATGGAAGTATGAATAAATAATAACCTAGTCAATTAATTAATGGTTGCGTATATAGCTGCATAATTATTATGTCGTCTTTGGAAATGTTGCAATGTTTGCAGCATCTTTCTTGCTCTCTTCTTGTACTCCTGCAGCCTATGCACGCATCCATCATTTGTATACAACGCATTGATTGCCAGTAGAGTAGAAAAAAGCAAGAAAGTGCCGCTGATTAATATCAGAAGTAATAGAGCAGGATACCAATCCACGGGATAGTTTTGGGTGCGGTAAAAAAAAACAGTTCGCCCACAGACACTACGCTCACTCAGTCACATAAAGAGAAATCCAACCAAATAACCCTCTAAGAATTTGACATGCTGCATGTGATTGCTGTTAATCGCCGTTAATGGTCCCATGTGATCACAACTGCCATAGTTTTTCAGTTGTGGTGGCGAAAGTGAGCGGGTATTAATAATAGGACTATAATATAGTTAACAAATTAACATATTATGTTAATAGCCAGACAAACCTCGTTGATCGCCCTTTGCCATGAGTTCTATCCAAACTGGAAGACCTTCCTTCGAGACTCCACAGTATCCGCCTGGATAGTACTTGACAAGAACCTCCTGCGGTTCGTAGGTTGACAGAATCTTGTCAACTTCGTTCACCTTGCGCCACTGTTGATCCTAATTCAAGTAAATAATGGAAGTCAATTAGAGCTAATCAACTGGTCAATTAACTTGAATCCCAAAGAATCAAAAATAAAGTAATAGATCGATATGTAGTTTAGTTCATCAATATAATTATGATATGATAAGCCTAGACTAGACTCTATCTTTTGCCGTCATTGGTCATGCACTTTGGAATCAGCTCTCTCCATTAATTTGGCACGTTCTCTGTTGTTGACTGGAACCCGAACAGTGGCGGCGCCAGCCATACAATATCAGCAGGTCGCGTCAAGGTCATGAGAGTAATTCAGCATGTCGAAGAAATGAAAAAGCTAGTAAGATATTGAAACTTCCAAGAATTTAGGCAGGTCTTAAGGCAGGTCAAGAGAAAATTTTGCAAGCCAATTTGACCTGCCTCGACCTATATGGTACGGTAACACCGCCACTGTATAAGCTATACCCCAACTCCCCAAGTACATCTTCCGCTGTCTCAAAAACTAGCTATAGGCTACTTTCTTTTCTCTGGGTCTTTCGCACTGGGAGCGCCTCTGATTGGTGTGCAGCGTGTGAGTCGCTTTATAAATTTATGGATACAATAGAATAATAACTCAGGATTTGGAAAATCACTTCATTACTTGGTGTGTGCGAACGATGCATGCGATGAGTATAGGCTACTTAGCCCACCTCTGCTAGCTGCAAAAGAACGTACCTAGGTTTGCCTCTTTTTTATTTAATTATTTAAATATTAGATCGCATGCAAACGCTGTCAAATTTTGTAAGATTAATTTTTGCCCTGCAAATCGACGTTGGTTTCGTTAGACAAAACTGCACAGCCAACCATCGAAAATTCAAAGTGTATGCATTGTATACTCACATCTCTGAACAACCTTTCAGCACTGTCAACATCCCAGTAGCGAGCTGCAAGTAAATATTTTCTTCAAATGAACATATTATTATTTTTTAAATTTTAATTTTTTTATAATTGATTGAATTACTGATTGGCTGATATCGATGCCCACGTGATTGACTAAACTGACTAAGGTTACGTTGATTTACTGATTAACCATAATTATTATCATATAAAGGTGATTTGATGACTAATTAATATTTGTTGCATATACTGTAATAATTTTGACCATTAATAAGGCGCAGAAAGAGCCTTTCAGGAGCGCTCTCAGTTCGAAAGAAAAGGCAGGGCATAGGCTTGTGCTGGCATGCATATAATTATGAGAGTGTGCATAATTGCACATGTATGTATATGCAATGCCGTAGCCAGGATTTTATTTCGGGGGGAGGGGTGCTTTCTAGACCGTGAGCAAACCTGCAAACAAACAACCAAATCAACGGACCAAAGGGTTTAGAGTTCAAAGCGTCATGAGCTCTCAAAGCGGGCTCCTGACGGTCAATAGGCCTACATTCATTGCACACTGTACATGTAGGCTATACACAGTAGTTCTTGCATCATATGCTAGTAACTTAGTAAGTGCATTATTTTATTTTTGCATAACTTCATTTGGGGGAGGGTGTTCAAGCACCCAAACACCCTCTAGCCACGCTCATGTATGCATACATGTATTCACCCACACGTATGTCTATACTCTATAGCCTACCTCTGAGCCATTTGACGAGGTGGAAATCATCATGATGTGGTTTTAGAACGTCGTCGAGTTTGGATTTGAACTGCAAACATAATAAAAACAGTCATTTCAATCGTAAATTAATCTTAATCCTTATTTACCTGATATGCAGATCGCCCTGTACCGGAGTCAAGAAATCAGTGTGCCTTATCAACTAGCTGAGATTGTCTAGGTCTAGGACCAAAGGTAGTTGAAGCTCAGTTATAAAATAATGATCATACACCGGTAGCGACTTTATTTCTGTAGGTCGACTTCTGAGAGAGGGAGGGTATGTTGTCGCACGAAGGAAGGATCAGCTGCAGGGAGGTTGTCAAATGAATATCATTTGAAATTATCGAAAACATGAATACCGGTATAATATAGGCCTATTATAATAGGCCTATATCGTCATTGGCTAACAGTTGTCTAGTCATGTGGTAACAAACAAACTGAAACGGTTTAAATTTTATTTTACGGTTTACCTTTTCAAGAATAGCGCGCTGCGATGACGTCAGAGCCGGTGTTTCCATGTTCCTTGTTCTTGTTTCCGGCCTAGTAATCACGTTTCTCTTACTTAGTCTATTTTAATAATCGTACTTTTTGTATCGTAAGCATTTCAATACTGGTAATACGAAATTAAATAACTTCAGTCGTAACTGAGTCGCGTATCAAAGCTGAGTAAGACTAGATATGCACCTGTTTGCATGCGATCGTTTACGTTGCCTATTTCGTTTATAGGTTTGCAGTTACTGCTGGTATAGTTGCAGCTAGGCCTACGTTTTGTATTTTAAGAGGTCATGAAAAGTAGGTAAATCTGCATGTCAACACCGCCGGCTGAGCCACAAATCAATGCAATCATACATAAACTAGGCTAGTCTATGCGGTTGAAATAGTCAGCAGTTCCGCCTTCCGATTATAATAATTATAATCTCGATGTCATTGGTTGGTTTGGACTTTGTTACGCATGCGATATGCAACAAGAGGTCGTCTGAATCGATTTACAATAATATTCGGCTATTGCGAATTCGATGTCTGTAGGCCTATATCTTACTGTGCACAGTGTGTCAGCTGTGGTCTGCTTGTTTGATTCTTTTCTTAACGTTTACCAATCTCAAAGGACGTGTCAAATTCATTTACTAGTGTGGTGAATCGCTAAATCCGAAATCTGCATTCATGAGATTTCAAATCACTTCCATTCTGAACACCATTCCCTGTTCTAATCTGCGTGCCTATCTGTTTGCCTGCCTGCTTGTCTGATCCATTGGGCCTTGATTCTCTGTCTACAGCTGGTATCGTTTTGACTAAACGCCTTTGCATAAGTTGGTCCATGCGACTTGGCTTTAGTGGACGCTGAGGAAATCTCGAGATTACTACAATTACATAAGTAGGACCTATATTTGAATACATTCACAACACTACAAGTCAGGTAAAATAATGCATGGCGATCAATTATGTAGCGCCTAAATCAGCGTTGGATATGTAAGAGTATAGTGGGTCCAAGCAATTGAAAGACCTGTAGGCTGTTGACTATAAACAACGACAAACAAATAGGGCCTATGCCTACAAACGTCACTTCAACTGAACGGATTTCGTCAAAGGTGTAACAGATGTATCATAAATCTAATAATTGTCAGGTACATTTGAGTCAAATCAATAATTAATGACAAAGCGGCAGTTCAATCGATCTTTGTTTAAGCTTATGTGTGCCAACGCATTCGAGACATTCTATTGCACTAAGTTAGCTTAGTCATTCATTTCATTCATTCAAGTATTTATATAGCACCTCTTCAAGGGAACTACTCAGAGATGCTCCAGACTCCAGCACGGCAAAAAGGATGGTTTTCAAGTGCTTGTAGAAAGTGCCAGAGAGTGACATATAGGGAACCGGCGCAGCTCAAGAGGCTATTCCACCCACAAAAAGCAGAGCTTTGATGCCATCGAATGCTATAGGCCTAGTGTTGGCCTACTTCATATTCGACAATAATATAACAGCGAACATAAATGCTCCTATTAATTATGTAGATTAAATACGAGATCGATTGCAATATTATTATGATCCGTTCAATAAAAATGAAACTAAATTTTAATTCACTGTCTACTGACACCACAACCCAGCGTTCGAGAGGGCAGATGCGGTCGTTATGGGAACAAAAGAGGATGCTTTGACGATTTCCTGAACTCACTGATGACGTCCTTTGTTCTTTATACAATTAAATGCTGCTTTCGCTAGTGTAGCAAAAAGCTGCTGCAAGGTACAAAAGCCGTTATATACATTATGTGTGTCGAATACATAGGTATTAGAGTTTCGTGTAGTGCGGACAGAAAATGAAGGCGCTACAAGAGCTGTCAACAGACGTGAGGCCATGTCTGTCTGCCATGTTCAAATAAATTAAAACACTCGATAAAAATTATAGGCGCACAAATTCATTGCAATTATTTCGAAAGCCGATGGTAGATGGCGTCTTCCTGCTGCAAGGTCAGAGGTCAGTTCCATACATCCGCATGACTTCGGTTGTATCCGGTTCAACGACTTCGATGAAGTGAAAGACGTTTTGGGATTTGAGATAACTGTAGCTGTTGTCGAAGCGTACGACATCTAGCGAATGCAAGAAGAACAAGAAACCGAGTCAAATGTTGAAGCATGTGACGTATTGCGAGCGCAACCTAAACTAAAATTTGTTTAATAAGCACTGAAATAGTTTACGTGTTCCCATAGCATATACGTCCCATGCAGTTTAATTTCGTGCATATCTTACAGGAAACGACAATATTCATCATCAATACAACGCGCGTCACGAGCTCTAAACATGGCGTCAACTACATGTAGAGTAGTTGGAATAGAGAAATTGCGATGCATGCCTGACCGTTTGTCTGGCTATTTTGTCTTTATCTGACTACACGTTTCTCCCCATCTGTCTATTTGTCTAGCTGTGACTTCCTTGCTACAACTGGTCATTTACATTTTTAGCTTTAATAATAATTGTGTAAAACTACTGTACTGAATAGGGAGACCTAACATAAAGTCGGACATCAGGTAAAGTCGGACAAAATTTTCGCCGACCTGCCACGCAGAAGAGACTTCGATCACCAGGTGGCAGTATCATAGATTGTATTTGCAGAGGGTCCATCTAATGATTAAAACCTCACAACCTTCAAGGGATCGTTGACTTAATTTTAAGACGTCGATTACTATCGATACATGTCGGATTTGTAGCATTTTGCAAGCTGACATAATGAAATCCATCATTCACTGTTAAGGGTTTATGATAATTTTAATTGCCGAGGAGGAAGAGTTTGAATTTTTAGCACATAGATTACAGTATAATATCTGTTTTGCGTAACTTGTTTGAAGGATATTGAATTAGTGTCATGGTTGAAACTAGAGCTATTTGCTGTCCGACTTTGCCATATAGGCTTGTGTCAAAGTCGGACAACATTATTACACCCTGCTGTGATGTGTCCGACTTTGACAAAACTAGGTTCACGCTAATGCTTCATAGGCAAACCAAGGCTTGAATTTGGGGAAAAGGTTTTAAAAGAATAAAAAGAGACAAAGGCCAAAAGAAACTGGTTTATGTGTAGCGTACGTTATGCCTATTGCCTAGGCTTATAGGCTACGGCAATGTTAACGACCCTCGTGACAATTTTAGTAAAATAAGTGTGGCTCAGACGTTGACATATGGGGTCTCTGATGATTTTTCTACTTGTTAGGAATGTTTCAGATAATACATTATTAGAAAAGTTCTTATTCTTTTCGAGTTTTTATGGATCTAGATTTCATAGGTTTTTGAAGGCCTAGGTAGTCGAGTTTTATATAGACATAGGCATCTCTGTTTGCCTGCTTCGCAGTTAGGTTTTCATGCTAGTCTGATGCTAGGCCCTGAGAGCGATCTTTTCAATAAATGTAGGCAAGTATACTGACATTTGATTGATTTTACTTCAGTTGTTTTCAATGTTCAATGTTATCTTACAGTTAAATTTGGCACAGACCTTGATGAAAATCGGTCAGTTTATCGATTGTCCGACTTTAACAAAATAAGGTCGATTCAGCAAAATAATATTGTCCAGGTTTACCAACCAAAGTGTCCAGCTTTACCCGAAAAACCGAAAACTCAAATTTCGCCAGCTTGCTGTACTTGGCACACTCCTGATCGAATTCATTTAGAATTGGCCAGGTTTAACTGACTGTAGTAGTTGAATGAGATGATAAGCTATCCAATAAACTTTACATCATGTAGATGTGACGCTCCGTTACGGAGTAACCTCGGTCAGACCAAAAGGGTGTCCGACTTATATGATAAGACCCTATGTATCAGTTTACAATGATTTTAATTCGTCCATCTTGCAAAACACAATACTTGGAAAATTAGTCTTTGCAAGTTTGCATTATTGATAGCCATTAAGAAATCCAATAATTATTTAATCAAATAAATATTCAATGTGTCTTCCACGAGCTCGAATGACTGCATGAATGCGACGTGCCCATTGATCTATGGCTCCATTGATGAGTTCATGGCTGATCTCAGTCCAGCAACGAGTGATGACGCGCTTCAGATGCTCGACGTTTACTATCCGTTCACGATAAACCCGTTGCTGCAAAGCACCCCAGATTGAGTAGCCTAATCAACGCGGTTTAAGTCAGGGCTATTAGGCGGCCAGTTATGTGGTTCGATGACTTTTGCTTGTGCCTGGATTATCCTCTTGGCTACAGATCACTTCAGCTACACGAGCGATGTTGTCAGCGGTACGTGCCGAACGAGGACGACCAGTAACAGGTTTACGTTTAGAACTTGCACTCGCGTCAATTTGTCTAATAATTAATCGGTTGAGATTGTTTTTACTCCAGTTTCTAGCAGGAAATTCATTCATCATTTGATATGCATTTAAATGTTTTTCAATTCTTAAAATTCGAATCAAAGTCCTGTCATCTTCTGTGAACGGCGCCATGATGAAATTATTGTTTACGTCAGAAAACAAGGTAGGTGCGGTACACAATAATTATATGGCGCGTAGTGCAAGCTACCGTAATGAAATTTGTCGGACTTAAAGCTGATATAACGACCTTTAATTTGATGCATTAAGCATACACTTACTTGCTAAATTGCGTAAGTTATAGGCCTTCAAAGTTGAACAAAAACTTCTTGCCCACCTTGTATATACATGTATAATTATATATTTTTTCACTTGGCGGGCTTAAGCCGACTGTATACAGACGAATCTGGAATCCTCGATAAGGAGGAGGATCAAGCGGCCGGCAGCTGGTCCATTCAGATTCCTTACAGCTCAGCGAGGTAGCTCTCTGTCTCTCTCTCTGTCTCTGTCTCTGTCTCTCTGTCTGTCTGTCTGTCTCTCTCTCTGTCTCTGTCTCTCTGTCTGTCTCTGTATCTTTGTCTGTCTCTGTCTCTGTCTCTCTGTCTCTGTCTGTCTGTCTCTGTCTCTGTCTGTCTGTCTGTCTGTCTGTCTGTCTGTCTGTCTGTCTGTCTGTCTGTCTGTCTGTATCTCTCTATATATATACATATACCTATATAAATAAAAATGTAACTGCGTACGCACCAAATTTAGGCGAACAGGATCTCTCAAAGTAACGGATCGATTCTTTTCAAAGAGAGGGAGGGGAGGGGAGGAGAGGGGAGGAGGAAGGGGAGGGGAGGGGGGAGGGGGAGGGGGAGGGGGAGGGGGAGGGGGAGGGGAGAAAGAAAGACCATAGAAGAAGAGTCTACAGGGACTAAGATTACACAAAAGACGTGAAAAAAGTTGAAAATATTGTGAATTTCGACAAAAAATTGTAAATTTTAGAGCGAAAAGCGAAAAAAGGCTTCAAAAATTTTATCGGAAAGGAAAAGATAGCAAATTCTAATCATCGGATGACTGAAAAAAGGTCGTCAGAAATTTCAAGCCCGGAAAAAAAAATCCATGCATTTTCGAGAGAAATTATCAATCTAGCCTTTTCTAGCCTTTTTCCGACCGGATCTGATCTTTAAAATAAAATCAGAGTGGCATCCCTGCTCGTAGTAAGAACTGCACCACTGTTGGCACTCTGACAGTGCTAATCTCAAGTCGGGACAAAGGAGTTGGGCGCCACTAAACATCTTTGATATGACACACTGTGGTCGTCGTTAGACAGGAATAAGGCTACAAAGACATTCGTCAGAATTGGCTTAGATAGATCTAATTGAATTATTGTTCCAAGTGTATAACAGGATTCGGGAGAAACTCTTGTTCTGTCTAGGCAGTTTTAATCCTGTGAGACCGGCCTTTGTTCCCGAAACCCTATCCCATTTAAACAGGATGCCCAAACCAAAGCCGACGGACGACAGGGCGGCCACACGTCAGTCTAGTTATACATGTAGATAGGCCTTGTGAACTAGCTATTGTTTCAAAGGCCTCTTGCGCTCAGCGGACAAGCCTATAATCTCTATGCGAATCAAGTTTGGTTTACAGTGTGGCAAGGAATACGAGTGGGTTTGTGTAGATTGAACACATGTCTCCTGGTTTGTGTTTGGCCTGTCTGTCAACAGGATCTATTGTTGACTGAAAGGGTTTCAGCTGTGAGGCTGCGTAGTTAGTTAGGCTATGTTGGCATTCTAGAAGAGGTTTAATGAAGAAAGAGGTTAGTAGTCATAATAATTATACTAAGATCGGAGTTTTTGTGTTGGAGTACATGGAGGATATTCTCCACTTAGTGGTTCAGAGTTTGATTTGTCAGATTTGGATTGTCACAATATTCTTGAATGCCCGGATTTTCCGCCATATACCCAGGGCTTAAAGTGTGGCTTAACAGCCATGGACGGCGTCCATGCACTTATTTCAAAATATGAACACCGTTCTGCCACTTATTGATCAACACAGCCTGAAAGGGAAGGGCGTCCAGGCACTTCTTTTGGAATGATAAGGGGCGTCAAGGCACTTATTTTCCGCACTTTAAGCACTGCATAAACTTTGTAAAGGCCTAAGTGTTAAACTGCAATTGGTGCAAGTTTACTCGATAATTATCTTTGTTGAAAGATTTGAACAACTCAAGATGGAGCTCAGTTTATACCGCCGAGCCTACCACAGAAAAGACTTTTCATGATGGTGCTATGAGCAGATTATCACTTAACGAACACTAAATATGGTATATAGCCTAGGCCTAAATGAAAGCAGTGTGAGAATGTTGAAATAATAACTAGGGGGTTGGACTATGATCCACTTGGAATTGGGGTGCGAGAAACAGACTTTAGTGTGGGAGGTCTAAGAAAGACTGGGGTTGAAGTCCCAACCTCCCTGATAATTCTCACCCTGAGTGAAAACCGAGGAGAAGCGAAGCATTTGTTTTAATTAATTAAAGAAATTAGATGCATTTAATCACAGAAAACTGTGTTCGGGTTCAACTAAACCTCTGGGGTAATTATTTTGGAAATTAACTGGCGGTGTTAAAAAAGTGAAGCCCGAGCCTTTCAAATCTCACTACAATTAAATCCTTGTGCCGCAAGTTGTGCGTCGAGTTTTGAGTGGGTAAGTAAAGAGCTGCCTGAAACCTATTCTCATGGCACCAGCTTATTCACTAGTTCACTATAGCTCCCTTTAAAAACTTTTTTGCTCAGATTTAAGTCGTCTTTATTTCATATATATTAAATTTTATGTCAGTCTTTGTGCCGTAGTAACGTATACCCTAGTCTATCATCAATTTCTATGTTTTCCTGTATCATAATAACATTATTGTTCTTTATCTTAAAATATATTCGTGTGATTCTTTATATCGTAGTAACTGCATTAACATTCTTTATGCTATCTTACTATGCTAGTGTGAGTTTTGGGATTATAGGAAGTTCCCCGCAGTGTGCTAAACCAGACATGTTGAATATCCCTCAGGCTACCAAGCTTTTTTGTAACACTGACTACCAAGGGGGGGGTGGTTACCACCCCCCACCCCTGGATTTTGGGTTTGGTTTGAGATATCATAACTTGTAATACACCTATGGATTCAGCATTCATTTCTGCACAAAATGGTATATTTAGGTTTAAAATATATGAAACTTATGAAAGCACCCCGAAGTTATGAATTTTTTACCGTAGGCACCCGTCGATTCCACAAAATGTATACTTTCGCATAAGCAAAATATTAGATTCTGTGTGTTTTAACATAATTTATTTAATTTAAAATAGTTCACATATAATAAAGTCCAATATTCAACTATAAAAACTAGTAATAAGTTAGTTTTAGTTACAATAAAAAGAGAAAAAACATGTAAAACATGCTGAAAAACGTTTACGCAGACTTATCGGTTTGCGGTGGAAAAAAACCCAACATTTTCACACATTTAAATTTATTTTGAGCACTTCCGGTCATCAAATGTCAAATTAATTGGTATAAAAAATAGCCATGAATGCTTCTATAGAACGACATAATTTATTTCTCTTAAAAAATAAATTATGAATAATTTTTAATAGGAAAAACATGAAATGTTTTTGAAAATAAAACACCTTTTTTATATTTTAATTTATTTTGAGCACTTCCGGTTGTCCAAAGACAACTCCGTGACCACCACAATGTAGCCCCACATTCCCTCTACAGAATGGTGTAATTGGTGTCTCTTCATGTCAAAGGACGGATAAGATACAGCCGATAATCTAAGGGGGGGGGTGGTATCCACCCCCCTGGTGCCTCGGGTATATCGGGTATAACTTTTGAATGGTATGGTATATCATCACACATTTTATCTCAAAATGTGTGCAAATGAATCCTATACAGCTACCTAAAACGTCAAAATTTTATTCCTAACGAAAAAAAATTATTTGGGAAAAACCTAGGGGGGGGTGGATACCACCCCCCCCCCCTAGGTAGCCCGAGGGATATCTTCGGTGATATCGTGTTCATTTATAATGTCATGTGCGATTGTGCGTGTATGTATGCTCTAGTATAAGCAATCACGATAGTATGTCTGATTGTTTGTCTGTCTATCTGTATATGTGTCTGTCATTGTGTGTCTGTGTTTCTCTGTCTTTCTGCCTCCCTGTTTTTTATTTCTTATGCTAGAGCAGTGGTGGCCAACCTTTTGTACTCAGTGTGCCACAAACTATCGCCCGTACCGTCCGCGTGCCACTATACATATACCTGACGAGAGGAATTGTAACCTGTTACAATTTAAAACTTGCACTTGCATATAAATTATTAAAATAACTATATATATATATATATATATATATATATATATATATATATATAAATTCGATGGTCCTCCGTGCCTATATATAATACATAAATTTATATATATATATGAAAATTTTGTATTTGGTCTCATCACAGCGTGTGTCCATGGCTGCAATGTTAGACATTATTATTGCTTAGAAGCCTTAGATTTTGAACCTTACAAATCTTGAAAAAGACTTTACTCGCCATCAGAATGAGTTTTCTTTCATGCTGATGTCAGACTTAACTTGTATAAGTTTGACTATCATTATCAATTCATCACTTGTTTTGTCAAAAAATGACTGTTCTGTCTAAAAGATTCTTTCTCTAAAATTAGTTTGATAGCTTACCTAGGCCGGTGGTTTTCATTAGAGTTTCTTTGTAACTCACTGAAGTGAAGTTCAATGTTAATTATTTACATGCACCACAACTGTAGCATTGCTAAAGACATAACCAACAGGAATCTCTTCCTTACTTTGAACCTGAAAACCTACAGTGGGCTTAAACTCAATTTCTTATCTCTGAATGGATGCTGTGGAGTATGGACTTTGACCACCAGCCGACTGACAGTGATGAGCCTCCCCCCCCCCCCACTTCGAGCGCCTGTGCTGCGTCCGTCAGCAGTTAATTAACCTTTCCCTGGTCAGGGGTCACTGCAGCTACGGAGTTACAGAGGCGCCTGAGATTCACCTAAGTCTGCCCTAAGAGATAACATTGTAAACTAGCAGATCTAGCATAAATATTTTTCAAACATTCCATGGCCCTCCGTGCCACTCATCATAGGCCGGCGTGCCACTTGCGTGCCGCAGGTTGGCCACCACTGTGCTAGAGCATCCATACACGCACAATCGCACATGACATTATAAATGAACACGATATCACCGACGATATTCAACATGTCCGGTTTAGCACACTGCGGGGAACTTCCTAAAATCACCACAAAAAAAAATATAAACAAATTTAAAAATAAATAATAATAACAACAACAACAATAATATTAATAAAAAATATAACAACAATAATTAAAGTGCGGGTGCAAGTCGTACCGCCGTACCATGTCAATGATGTCATGCTTATATTTAGGCCAACATTTTGTCAAGTTGTTAATTGCGAAAACACTAACATTTAGATAGGTTTATACAATAAACTTCCCCAACTACCCAAACGCCGACAGTGGCGGGGCCAAACATTTTTTGCTGCCAGGACATCATAGCTTAGCCATCCATGGCATTCATACATATTACGAGGGCAGAAGGTGATTGATGGCCAGAGTAGCAACACAATCATGTCAAGTTTGTTATGGTGACCACAATATTATTTAAAATCTCGCTCTAACTCTTCCGCCGTATAGCGCCCATGCACATGCACTACTATGATTAATTATGACTGAATGGTTGGGGGCAGATGGGCGAGGTCCATTAGGAAGTTAAGCCGAACGCTTTCCGATATTTTCAAAACAAATGTTGACAGTTAAGTTATTCATGCACTGCAGATCCTCTTTGGTTAATATTAACATTCACGACAACTTTCAAATGCATAAGTTCAACAACTAGAACCACGAACTGACATTGAGTAAGGTAATGTTGACGAAAATGCCCGAGTAACTTTGGCATTTTAAATACAATTATGCGATATTTAGAAAAATTGGCCTACGTACTATGAGTTGTATGTGTAATTGTGTAGCCTATAGCAATGTTCAGGGCTTTTTTAACGTGCATTTATACACAAAATCTTTTTCACCTTCAGGTTTGAATTAATCCCTCTCTACGGAGAGATCAGCCACTTACATGGAGCTAAGGACCACACTAGTGTCTATCTTGCTCCGTGGCTATAAATAAACTAGAAATTTACGATGTCTTGAAATTCGGTAATTCTGCTGTCTTGGCTGTTGATTGAATGCTGTAAATGTCCACAAATGACACGAATTACCTCGATTTCTTGGCAAATAGCAGTTCACAAATTTGCTGCGATTTTCGCCATTAAAAACGCTACCATGAATCTATGACTTTTTGGTACGAATTTCTACTATCTCTAACCAGTGGCGGCGCCAGGGGGGGCTAGGGGGGCTAAGCCCCCCCCCTATCGGCGGCTCAGCCCCCCCAAAAAAACAAAACGAGGAAAATCTCTACAGCTGCTAACTTCGAATAAGAAAGCTAGACAGTGACCAACGTGAATGAAAACAACTATGTAGAGGGCTTATCCTAATAGAATCCACCGCATATAATATTTTTGCCAATTATCCCCCCCCGACCCATCATGAGGTTATGTATACCATAATATATTATGTAGCCCGCCGGCAGGCTGAGGGGCTACACCTGTAGTCTTATACAATCACATGCGAAATGGGGTTTTCAATTAGCAGCATCACTCATGGTGAGACTTTGGGGGCTTGGGGACGGTCCCCAAGTTTGTGGTCAAACCCGGCCCTAGGGTGTGCGGGGCCCAAGGCAGCAAGAGATTCTCTGAAAATGGTTCCGAAGCATAACATTTACGAAGTTGATTTCCTGCCAATATGGTAAGGAGGCCTACTGTATATCATAGGCTTTGGTATTCTAGAAAACCTGAATTCTGCAGGTAGGCTAGGCCTAGCCCGGGCTGAAAAGTGGTTTTGAAAGTTGCCTTGTCTGACTTTGACGGACGAGCCGAAGCCTTTGAGCCGAAAATTTTCAGAAATCTTGTTTTGGTCATTCGCCCAGAATTGTAAAAATTTCTCCCATTTTTTGTACCTGACGACCTTTTTTAGTCATATGCCCATAAAATTTTAAAATCACACCATTTTTACCGATTTATTTTATTTGACGGCCTGTTTTTTTAGTTGTTTGCCCATAAATTGTTTCCCGGCTGATACCCGGCACTAGCAGGTCACGAAAAACAATGCCGGGTCGCAGACCCTGACAGACCCGGCTCACTTTCAGCTCTGGCCTACAGCCTACAGTAGTTGTGATTCGCTTTATTTGCAGACTCATGGGCGGAGTTTGGTCTCAGCTCGAGGGGGGGGGGGGGGGCGAATGGGGGGCTAAATCAATGTTACGCGGATCTCCATTATAATAATAGTCAAGTCATCTTCAAAACAGCAGGTCGTTGATAACACTAAAATCGAAATTTTGACCTAAAATACCAGAAAATAGTTGGTAACACTAAATCAAAAGATATCCTTAGACACCCGAAAATTGTTGATAACACTAGAAACAAAATGATGTTCTTCGACACTCGAAAATCGTTAATAACATAAAAATCAAAATAAAGTTCTTAGACACCCGACAATCGTTTGCAACACTGGATACAAAATGATATCCTAAACACCCGCTGATAACACTGGAATCAAAATGATGTCTTTAGACACCCGAAAATTGTTTATTACACACTCGAAAATCTTTGATAAAAACTCTTTTCAAAATGATCTCCTTAGACACCCGAAATTCGTTGGTAACACTGGAATCTAAATGATATTTTTAGACACCCGAAAATTGTTGATAACACTGGAATCAAAATGATGTTCTTAGACACTCGAAACTCGTTGGTAATACTGGAATCAAAACGATATCCTTAGACACCCGAAAATTGTTGATAACACTGGAATCAAAACGATGTTTTTAGACACCCGAAAATCGTTGATAACAGTATAAACAAAACGATGTTCTTAGACACCCGAAACTCGTTGATAATACTGGAATCAAACTGAAATCTTTAGACACCCGAAAACCGTTGATAACACTGGAATCAAAACGATGTTTTTAGACACCCGAAAATTGTTGGTAACACTGGATTCAAAATGATGTTCTTAGACACCCGAAACTCGTTGGTAATACTTGAATCAAAACGATGTTTTCAGACACCCGAAAATCGTTAATAACAGTATAATCAAAATGATGTTCTTAGACACCCGAAAATCGTTGGTAACACTGGAATGAAAAGGATATCCTTAGACACCCGAAAATCGTTGATAACATTAGAATCAAAAAAATGACTTTGACGCCCGAAAATGTGTTTTAAACAAAATTTGACGACTAAAAAAGGTGTCTTCGGAATTTTTGACAGCTAAAAAAAGGTCTTCAAAAATTTTGAAATTTAAAGTAAGGTGCCATCAAAAAATTTTACAAATAAAAGAAATTACCAGAAATTTTGACTCTTAATCAAGGGTGTCTTCAGACATTTTTACGACTAAAAAAAGGTGTTTTCAGACATCTTGACGACTAAAAAGTCGTCAGAAATTCTCCGCCGAAGAAACACTACAGAAATCAAATCCTGGCTACGGCCTTGGAGGCTGGGGAGAAAGTTGTGCAGTTCAAAAAATTTCTTTAAAAATCCGTGCATTCTTATACTGGTAGTCGGTGACACTGCAAAACGACTTCTTGTTGAAGGTTTCATGACTTTATCGTTCATAAATAGGTGGCAAAAAAGCCTAAAAAGGCTCCAGTTGAGGTCAACAGAGCTAAAAATGCGTTGGTGGCTGGGGCTCCGCCCCAGACCCCACTGGGGGAGCTTACGACGCTCCCCCAGACCCCCTAGTCGGTATGGGCTTCGTGCCGTCGGCACTCGAAGCTTCACGCCTTCGGCGCTTCGTAAAAATTCGGCCTTGGGGCTTCAGCCCCCCCAAACGTGAATTCCTGGCGCCGCCACTGGTTGGAACTGGGTGATAAGGTGGTGCGCTAATGAGTGTTCAACTTCAAGCAGTTTGTTTAACATTTTCCCTGTGCCTGCATGTATCTGCCCAGAAAACAGAAACGTCTTAAATGGAGAAGGGGCACTTGCCTACGCCCAAGTAGCCTATACATTTCTTTTGTGGGCTCTTGAATACGATATAGATTATAGACGAACTCATGTAAAATCCTACTCAACCAAACAGTCACATTGAAGTTGCTTGGCGTCTGTCTGTATGTCTGCCTGCCTGTCTGTGTGCCTGTCCGCTTCTCTGTCTGCATGCCTTCAGCCTATTTGCTTCCTAAGAAGGACTTTCATATTTATATAGCGCCCCAGCAGAGATCCCATCCAATGTTCTTTCAATCGATCGTCGTCTATTTGACGATTCCCCGATGATGCAACGCTTCATTGAACATAACAGAATTATTTTTATTGGAAATAATAGGCCTATACGAATAACATTATTCATTCGTCTACTTAAATTGACCCACTGTGATACCAGTGGCATGGATAATCTCTCTGACACAACACAGCGCTCGTGAATAAGCTGGTGCCCTGCGCTTGGCTTTCGAGAGGCGCTTTAGAAATAATTGTGAGATTAATTATCGGCTGATCGATAGGCCTATTACATGGGATCATGTCTGTCTGTATATCTGCGTCTGTCTGTCTGTTCGTCTGCTTATTTGTCTGTTTATGTCCGTGTGGATATGTCTGTGTCTGTCTGTCTGTGTGCGTCTGTCCGCCTGTCTGTCTGTCTTGCTTGTCTTGTCTGTATGTGTCTGTCTGTATGTGCCTGTCCGTGTCAATAATATTTATTAATCTATATAAATAAAAATGAAACTTTGCGATCCTGCGGTCACGATCACGCCGAAACTGACGCATCAATTGTTTTGAAAATTTACCAAAACCTTCCATTCCGATACCGCAAGGTCACGACATTTCTTTTCCCGAAAAAAACCCAATCGTTTCCACAAAAAGTGAACTTTGCAATCCGTTTGCCCGCCATTTGCAATTTGAACGAAACGGCACGCTTCCAAAATTTCAGAATCGTCTTTACCCGAAACAAAGTGACTAAGCATTAATGAGTGCGCGTCCCCTGACGTCATAAGCGACTCGATAAATAATTACGTTACGGCCTTCAAAAATTCTTGGGCTCTATCCGCTGTCAGTAAAGGATGGTCTGAGGGACGAAACGAGCGGAGTCGGAGGTGGACGGAGCGGAGGGGAAAAGGGAGGGGGATGGGGAAGGGGAGGAGGAGGGGAGGGGGAGTGGAGGGGAGGGGAGGGGAGGGGAGGGGAGGGGACGGGAGGGGAGGGGAGGGGAGGAGAGGGGAGGCGGAGGGGAGGCGGAGGCGGAGGGGAGGTGGAGGGGAGGTGGAGGGGATAATAGAGAGGGAGGGGGAGGGGCGGGGGAGGGGAAGGGGGAGGGGAGGGGGTCTTTTCTGCCACAGCAACGCGTGGCTGGGTACAGCTAGTAATAAATAATAATGATGATGATGATGACGGTGATTATAATTATTATTATAATTATCATCATTATCATCATCATATCATCATCATCATCATCATCATCATCATCATCATCATCATCATCATCATCATCATCATCATCATCATCATCATCATCATCATCATCATCATCATCATCATCATCATCATCATCATCATCATCTTCATCATCTTCATCATCATCATCATAGGATCATTGATAGGAATTCGGCGCAGGTCAGCGGCCATGTGGTCGTTTACCGATCTCTCTGTCATTTCGACGGATTATTTAATCAAAATGCAGAATTTGCACAGTTATTTCAGACTGGTTGGAGTTTGCTGCTTTTAGACTCGCGTGCTGGACTTTTCGTTGGATTTCTCAAGGATTTCACGTTTGTTAGAATTTTTTTTGTTGCGGGTCGTCTTGGCTGCGTGACTGCATCAGCGACCATGCCTATGATGCACAGCCGAGTCGTTCCATATGCCATGCTTGTACACCGCTGCTAGCCAATGTTTACATCTCGTCGGAGGACAGCTCACGCGGGTCAGTGCATGGAGTAACCTCGACTGTTGTCAACGGCGGCGCTTTCAACTACCGACCGACAAGCGACGAATGCCTTCTACTGCGCGCATTCTTGCTTCAGTCTCGACGATTAGCCGGACGAGCGTCATCTACCACCTACCAGAAACTCTGACCAACCACGCCATCTACCAGCTGTCTGCAAGAATCCGATGGTCAACTCTACGTGTTTGCGAGGACTCGCCACTGGTGACTCTTTCAGCTAACTGTGTTTTGTTTTGCAACTTGTTGTTTTTTTTCGCTCGTTATGACTATTAACATCATTTTGGCTAGTTAGTGCAGAGAGCGCCTCTGAGTAGATATCTTGAAGAGACGCTATATAAATTCTCAGAATGAATCATCATCATCATTATAATCATCATCATTATTCGGCTGCTGATGATGAATATGATGACGAATGCAAATCTCTGGCAGCTGAAATTATTCCTATTATTTTGTTGACGCCTTTTATTATCGCTATAATAAACAGTGAGCGACAATACTTATATGCCGTTTATCGTTAGGGTGGGCGACTTCATGTGATGACCATCATTATGATGAGGGTTAAAGTGCATCCTTGTGTTAAATATTATTACCCAGCACCATATGGCCCAGCAATGCCAGCAGCATCCTTGTCTTGATTAGATTATTATTGTCGTCTGATGCCAGCATTATTAAAATTTGATGTAGGCCTACTGCGCGGTTCAGCTTTACGCATGTGATGGCAAGATATATGGCGCTACATCTAGCTCAAGATATGAGACGAAAATGTTTATGAGAGAGCACGAAGTATAATACTGAAGTTATTTCGTAATAATTATGGACAGTTTTAGGCAAGGGTATTATGGTGAATTTGATGAGACATGGTACATATATACGGATGTGCCAGTCAGTAATTATTTATTAACAACTGAAAATTATCTGCTTAAAATTATTAGATAGGAAGCATCGGATTCTCACAGGTTTGAAAGCGACATGATCGCAGAGTCTCAGCTTGTTTCACGATCGCTGCCTTGAGTCAGAAATATGAAGTTATTGAGAGACAGAGACAGACAGACAGACAGACAGAGACAGACAGAGAAACAGAAAAAGACAGAGATATAAAGAGAGATGCAGAGAGAGAAAAAAACAGACAGACAGACAGAAAGACAGGCATACACAGATACAGACGCAGAGACAGGGACAGAGAGAGAGGGAGACAGACAGAGAGACAGACAGGCAGACAAAGACAGACAGAGAGTGAGTGATAAAGCTTGCGTGGAAGTGACAGTTCTGGTGTCGGGTGTTAGGTCGGGTTTACCGAAATAATTATATCTATTTTGGCATTGGTGATTCTGCCCTCCTTTGGTTCAGCTCTTTCCTCTCTGATCGCTCTACATGTACATGTACATGTACATGTACATGTAATATCCGTGATATTTGGGTCCACACGCTCTTCCTAGACCTTTGTCCTGTACGGTCTGCCCCAAGGCTCGGTCCTGGCGCCGCTTCTAAACATTCTCTATACAGTGGATCTACTGGCCATACTCTCCCTCAAGGGTGCCTCTGATTCGTCAATGATTGATTGATTGAATTATTGATTGATTGATTGATTTTTTGATTGATTGATTTGCTAACTGATTGATTGTTCGATAGATTGATCAATTGATTGTTTGATTGTTCAATTGATTCGTAGACAGACATACAGATAGATAGATTAATTGATTGGTTGATTGGTCAATTGATTGGTTGACTGATTGGTTGATTGGTTGGTTGATTGATTGATCACGTATCGATCGTTGGCGTTTCATGGAGTAGTTTCGAACCCGTTCCGTCCATATTACAAGGATAAGGTCCAGACCATTCAGCTACTACTACCAATCACATGCAGTACAATTCCAATTAGAATTACAATTGACCTGATCGATCCACATGCATCTATTAAGAACGGTGACAGAGCAATCAAAGCGGGTTGGCCAACAGCTTAATCCAGAGCAAATGCATTAATTTAGTCTGATCAGCAGTTTGGAATGAAGCAGGATTACATGCATGATACGGATGAGGGTATGATAATTAATATTCGTTCTTAATTTTTCTTTGTTTGTATGTGCACTTGTTATAGCGACCCTTCAAGCTCTTTCTACTCAGAGGCGCTCCCGATGCATCGGAGTTTCACGACGAAGCGCTGAGCAATTGTGAGTGAAGGACTTGCCCAGGGTCCTTACGCGGCGAGATGGACTCGAACCTCGAACCTTCCGGTGACACGAAAAGGATTATCCCCCCTGAAAGCTATCCGGGGGGATGAATTAATCTATCCCCCCGGATGGAATTAACCGGTCTAAACTATCCGGTGGGATAAACCATTCTATCCTATTTTTTGAAAAATGTGTATAATTTAAAAAATATACTCTAATCAAAATTTAAAGTGACACTAATTGTTTTAAGTGATCTAAGCAATGCTCAGAGAAAGGCAACTCGAAATTATTTAGTGTCTCCGATTGTTTTTAAGTGTTTTAAATGTTTTAAGTGCTATAAAACCAAAGCAAAACAAATTATCTAGTAGGAATAAACATACCTGTTAGTGTCATTGTTCAAAACAAAGCAGATGAAAATTAATTTGCAAAAATAAATGCATGCGGAAGTGGTTTTTTCGACTTTTCATCATTTTGGGGAATACTATTAATACGGGGGATACTCTATTTCGTGACACCGGCTCCAAGGCAATGACGCCACCACTACACCACCGCGCCTCACATCACACATCCGGGCACTGTGTCACACACCCGGACAGTAGTTCACTCACGTGCCTTCACGGAACCAGATAATAGTCTCTGACCTTAGACAGGGAGTTCATGACCGAAAGTTGCCCCAAAATTGACGATATGACGTTTACCGATTAAATTTTGTATCTGTTTCAACTGTAATCAGACATTTATGCGCACCAGAATTCGTATGCATAATCAGTTAGTTAAATGAAAAATAATTACACTTAATAGACCTAGGCCTACTTTACTGACACCTAGAGATTTGCATGTAGGACGTAACAGTCGTGCTATGTTAAGATCTGTAATATACACTGTGTCCCAATAAATCGGGCACCCTTTTTATAATGTGAATAAAACAGGTAAATCTTAATCGATTTTCAAAATTTCAAAACTGTTTTTATCCTGAGATAATTATCTACAAATTGGTAATTTATGAACGGCCCGCGCTGGAAAAAGTTGTGTTCGGTACTTAACATTTGAATTCTCTGATGCAAATGACGTAATTGTGACGTCAATATTCATGCCAGAAACTTCATATTTAAATCAGTGTAAGATAATACATGTCTATTCTGTGCCAGACTGTGCAATATTATATTTGTAGCCTACAACAATTTTTTCCATGTAAGATTAGCCTTTTATGTGTGACAGACTCCTCCTGCTTTGCAGGCACTTTTCAGTTTTAAAAGTCATCATGACAGCCGCAAATAAAAGTAGGGTCGTCGAGAGGAGGCAGTGGCAAATGACCACTGACCCGGCGTCTTTTTAGGGGCCCAGGTTAGGTAGTTATATTGGCCTATTAAAAAGTTTATGATTTATGCCTTTTTAAATTATAGTAGGCCCTACTACAGAGAATTATCTACATATAAAGTTATAAACAGCCTAAACTCCAAATTAGCAATTGAATAAAATCATAATTTAGGTATAAATATCAACTTGTATGTCGTATTTGCACTTTTATCAATTCCATTTGTCTAAAACAATTTGTTTCTCCTTACGCCTTAAGATAGTTTAGGGGCCCGTGACTGCTCTGCACAGGTACTCGGAATGTTTATGTCTTTAGTCCAGTCCAACGGTTCTGATTACCGTATCTCTGGTCTCTAAAACCTGTTCAGTTCGTTACGTATATTTCTTGGTTGTCGTTGAGGTTCAAACTGAAGCGTCTCGTCTCTTTCAACTTTACAGACCCACCGCATGCAAACTGGCTTCTGATTTCTTATATTATATTATATTATATTATATTATATTATATTATATTATATTATATTATATTATATTATATTATATTATATTATATTATATTATATTATATTATATTATATTATATTATATTATATTATATTACACGATACTACATTACACTGCAATAGGCCTACATTACATGTATTTATGTTTTATGATATTACATCATATTAGATTTGATTAGATCATACATGTATATACGGCTTGACCGGGTTGAGATATGCAGAAGATGAGATTTCAGCGCAGAATAGTCTGACACTAGGGAAACCGTCTCTGTCTTGTATCCGGCAGAAAAGGCAGACAGACAAATAATGCAGACGGATAGGCAGGCAGACAGACAGAGGGGCAGAGAAGCAGGCAACTACAGAGATCGCAGTTTCTCAAAATCAACATCAAGTTCCGGCCGAAATTAGCTTTCCCACTTGGGGGCTCTTTCCACCCCTCCCCCGGTCCACCCACCCCTCCCTTCCTCCCCCAGGGAGCGTCTCCGTCCTAATCGTGCTCGATCAATCGTCTGCTCGATAAACCGCGCGCGCCCACAACGCCATCTACCGATTGCCGTCTGAAGCCATCGTCTCCATCGCCATTGTAGTCCGGTGTGGCACAAAATCGATTCCCAACGAAAAGGTTCCGGCTGTGACATGACATTGTGTAGTTAAGATTTTAGTTAAGTACTTAGTTGAACCTACGGGCACTGGTCCCTCGGTTCTTGATGATGATGATGACTTAGTTGAGTTTGTTTCTCTACATGCTCTTGACATTATAAACTTTTCTGCAATCTGTCATCACCTAAATTCATTTGGTCTCTTTCTTTTCAGCTATCTTGATTAATTTTTCTTGGGAAGTTTTTTACTTGGGTGACCCTTCCCAGCGGGATGTCCATCCCTTTTGGGCCCCCCTTTGTAGGCAATGCATGCAGTGGCGCACCTAGGGGGGTGCTGGGGGGTGCTTGAGCACCCCCCAGGGCTCAAAAGGTGACCCACGCAATTTTTCCAAATCCGATGAGTTTTTTGTGGGTGAGGGTGGGGGGGGGGGGGGGTAGGGGATCTTTCGGCATTTCAGTCTTTTAGATTATCGGTACACAATCAAGCAAGTTCCTTCAATTTTCTGTATTATAATCTTAGTCAAATTCGTGGTTCATAAAGCACTAGATTTCAGTGTTTATCTGGTCTACCTGAGTTTGTTTTGGTCTCGAGAATTTGTCTAGTGATCAATTATAAGCATTAATAGCGATACGCCTGTGCCTTTACATTACAGTGTCTCACCAATTTATTTATAATATGTTACGACTTAATTGATAGTACCGTGTTTGCTATTTTATTTGGGCCTATAGTTATTGTTTTCCTTCAAATATATAAAGTCAGCTATGTTTGATCTAGACATTTTCTGCGGCGAAAGCGTCCAGAAATGATTTTTCACCCAGAATATTTGACAAAATGATAGTAGTTTTTAGTTGCTGTTTATTAGATTGAATTACATAAACTGCCATATAATAGGCCTACCATGATCTTATTTCATACTAGGGTAACTAGGCCTATATTATAATGTGCACAACTTACTGTCATGGCGGATATTTAGGGCGATAGGGAAGAAGTAGCCTAAGTAACCTGTGAGGCAACAGTCGCAACAGTCTGAACTTCTGAAGTTTTAAACCCCCAAAGCTTGTGGTAAGGGGGCGGAGATACTTATATCCCCAATATGTCATAAATATTTCATAAATATTATTATAAATTTCTGCAGTGTAATCCACTGTTTATCCATAATGAACAATTTTGTTACGACAACAAGCTAAAATGCTGTCATTACAGCATGTGTAAATAAAAATTCTTCTACGATGGAAGGGGCATTAATTGAAATCTTATCATTATAACGTCTCTGAGCACTAAAATCATGAGTTTGTTTGTAAAAATGACAGCTTTAAAAGTCACGGTGCACTGTGCATTGTGAAAATCACAAAATTTTAAGTAAGCCTAATTGCGAGGCAACGCTCTAAAATTTTAAAGTAGGCTAAATTTAAAATTTATAAAATCTATGACTATAGCATCAGCATGGAAAATGAGCAATTGTATTAAGATGACAGCTTAAAGGCCTACCATTAAAGTATGGAAATTAAAAAATTAAGCAATGGAGAGTGGCATTGAAGTCTTAGGCCTACACCATGTCTTTCAGCAATGATATGTTAAATTTCGTTAAAATGACGGCCTAAAATGATACTACTGCAGTGTGGAAATAAAAATTCTGTGCTGAGGAGGAAGCCCATCCCCCTACTCAAACCCCTTTCCCTGCTAGGCCTATGTTGAAATCTGAAATCACTCTTTTTTATCAGCACTGAATTAATAAAGCTATTTTGCCAGGGGCGCAACCAGAAAATTTTCCTGGGGGGTGCTCAGAATTTTTATTGTAAACACCGAAGATGCAAAGCAGCGAGTACCGAGGGTAGGCCTACGAGGCCAATACTGACTAGGGGGCCTGAGGGAGCGTCGTAAGCTTTCCCCCAGCGGGGTCTGGGGCGCAGCCCCAGAAACCAACGTATTTTTTAAACTTTTGACATCAGCTAGAGCGCGTTTCAGGCTCTTGTTTGTTTGACAGCTGTAGGCCTATCTATAGGCAAGCTAGTCATGAACACTTCTGAAAAGCACGGTTTAAGACTTCAAAAATGCCCTTTTCGATTTGTTTAGATATGACAAATGTCTTGGCGGAATTAATAACAAGTGTTTACTCTAGCCCCTCCGCCCCCTCCCAATAACCAGTGTTTTATCAAGTCCCTTTTGTGGGAATCGAGGTTTTTTTCTAGTGAAAATCGAGCATCCGACGAAATATCTCCACAGCACGTGGCGCTGAGAGGGCAGTAGCTTTGGGAGGTGATGTGCCCCTTCACATCAGAAAGTTTCTAATTTCCACACTGCAATGACAGCATTTTAAGCTGTCGTCTAAAGCAAAAATTGCTATATATACTATTTTTCAGTGCTGATAGGAGTGGTTTAATCTTCAACGAATATGCTCACAATTATATAATAAAAAAAATGAGTTTCCACGTTTATTATGCTACCATTTTAAGATGTCAACTTAGCAAAATAGCTCTATTAATTCAGTGCTGATAAAAAAAGAGTGATTTCAGATTTCAACATAGGCCTAGCAGGGAAAGGGGTTTGAGTAGGGGGATGACAGCATTTTAGCTTGTTGTCGTAACAAAATTGTTCATTATGGATAAACAGTGGATTACACTGCAGAAATTTATAATAATATTTATGAAATATTTATGACATATTGGGGATATAAGTATCTCCGCCCCCTTACCACAAGCTTTGGGGGTTTAAAACTTCAGAAGTTCAGACTGTTGCGACTGTTGCCTCACAGGTTACTTAGGCTACTTCTTCCCTATCGCCCTAAATATCCGCCATGACAGTAAGTTGTGCACATTATAATATAGGCCTAGTTACCCTAGTATGAAATAAGATCATGGTAGGCCTATTATATGGCAGTTTATGTAATTCAATCTAATAAACAGCAACTAAAAACTACTATCATTTTGTCAAATATTCTGGGTGAAAAATCATTTCTGGACGCTTTCGCCGCAGAAAATGTCTAGATCAAACATAGCTGACTTTATATATTTGAAGGAAAACAATAACTATAGGCCCAAATAAAATAGCACACACGGTACTATCAATTAAGTCGTAACATATTATCAATAAATTGGTGAGACACTGTAATGTAAAGGCACAGGCGTATCGCTATTAATGCTTATAATTGATCACTAGACAAATTCTCGAGACCAAAACAAACTCAGGTAGACCAGATAAACACTGAAATCTAGTGCTTTATGAACCACGAATTTGACTAAGATTATAATACAGAAAATTGAAGGAACTTGCTTGATTGTGTACCGATAATCTGAAAGACTGAAATGCCGAAAGATCCCCTACCCCCCCCCCCCACCCTCACCCACAAAAAACTCATCGGATTTGGAAAAATTGCGTGGGTCACCTTTTGAGCCCTGGGGGGTGCTCAAGCACCCCCCAGCACCCCCCTAGGTGCGCCACTGTATTTTGCTAAGTTGACATCTTAAAATGGTAGCATAATAAACGTGGAAACTCATTTTTTTATTATATAATTGTGAGCATATTCGTTGAAGATTAAACCACTCCTATCAGCACTGAAAAATAGTATATATAGCAATTTTTGCTTTAGACGACAGCTTAAAATGCTGTCATTGCAGTGTGGAAATTAGAAACTTTCTGATGTGAAGGGGCACATCACCTCCCAAAGCTACTGCCCTCTCAGCGCCACGTGCTGTGGAGATATTTCGTCGGATGCTCGATTTTCACTAGAAAAAAACCTCGATTCCCACAAAAGGGACTTGATAAAACACTGGTTATTGGGGGGGGGGGGGGGAGGGGCTAGAGTAAACACTTGTTATTAATTCCGCCAAGACATTTGTCATATCTAAACAAATCGAAAAGGGCATTTTTGAAGTCTTAAACCGTGCTTTTCAGAAGTGTTCATGACTAGCTTGCCTATAGATAGGCCTACAGCTGTCAAACAAACAAGAGCCTGAAACGCGCTCTAGCTGATGTCAAAAGTTTAAAAAATACGTTGGTTTCTGGGGCTGCGCCCCAGACCCCGCTGGGGGAAAGCTTACGACGCTCCCTCAGGCCCCCTCAGTATTGGCCTCGTAGGCCTACCCTCGGTACTCGCTGCTTTGCATCTTCGGCGTTTACAATAAAAATTCTGAGCACCCCCCAGGAAAATTTTCTGGTTGCGCCCCTGAATGCATGCATGTTTTGTACTTTTCTTGTTTTCTTGTTTTCTGGTTGCAATAAAGTGAATTTTATTGTAATGTATTGTATTGTGTGCAAACAGCGGGACGAATTTGAAAGTATATGTTTATGTCATGACAAAATTTGCCAGGAAACGATTGTCAAATAAAAAAAGAAAACCAAAATATGGGTATATTTTGATAGGTTCAACGGCCAAAACCACGGGTTCAAATAGGCCTATCTGAAATAGAAACTAAAGAATTTTTCTGACAACGCCCTTAGCCCATGTGTCTGTTTGTATGCAGCAATGAGTACTTTGGACGAATATTAATTTCTGCATTTTAAGGAAATTGGGACAAGTATAATTAGTTTATGCTGCGACCGAGAGAGCAGCGGCCCTCAAACACACAAAATACTGTCAAGTGTCGGAAACCCACCTTTTATTTATTTGTTATTATTTTAGGGGTAATTTTCCAACTGGGACCTTGACGAATAGGGTCCATTTCAGACAAATCTGATTTCATTGAGAGTGTCGAAGTTTCCCGATGGATAATGTTTACCTCGGGCATTTTAAAATTTAAATAATAATAATATTTTCTTTAGTTATTTACTTGCCTATCTACCTACTCACTTACTTAGGGGCAGTGTCGCATTGGACTACACGTTGGCATGGATATCAGCGGCGGAGTTGAGTTCGATTCTCGAAGCCGCCGTAGGATAGACATGCTCTGTAGGTTGCTCTTTGCACCTTTTATAGCAGGCTCTCTGGTTTGCTATTATTTAAGATTGATGTTAATTAAGATAACTGCGTAACTGTATACTGTAACCGGTAGCGGTCTGTCAAACGTACTGTTGATTAAACGAAGAATTATTAACAATTATTATTACTCACTTACTTACTTAATGACCATCTTGAATTTCAAAGATATTTCAGGTGGAACCTTTTTTTGCCGGGTCATGATTTGGCGCCACACCAGTCGATCCGGGGACTTGCCCTCTAAAAGACCCGTCATTGGCGATGTGTCGCTTTCCGGTATCGACATCGATTCGTCACCGACGAACGACGAAAATGTCGCCGACGAAGATTAAGGATTGGAGGAGGAGGAGGAAGAGGAGGAAGAAAAGGAGGAGGAGGAGGAGAAGGAAGAGAAGGAGTGGAGGAGTAGAATGAGAAGAAGGAGCAGGAGAATGAGGAGGACGAGGAGGAGGAAGAGGAGCAGGAGGAGTGGGAGGAGGACGAGGACAAGGACGAGGACGAGGTGGACAACGAGGAGGAAGAGAAGGACGAGGAGGAGGACGAGGACGAGGAGGAGGACGAGGAGGAAGACAAAGAGCAGAAAGATGAGAGGAGAAGGAGAGACGAGGAGGAATAGGAGAAGGAGGAGGAGCAGGAGCAGGAGCAGGAGCAGGAGGAAGAGGGCGAGGACGAGGAGAAAAGGGAGGAATAAGAACAGGAGTAGGAGAGGAGGAGCAGAAGTAGGAGACTGTGAAAATCGATGATCAGCGATGACCGTGGTATTATAGGTCCTCGGCAGGGTGTCTGCGGAGCGTGCAGAGAGAGAGAGGTAGAAAGAAAGAGAGAGAGAGGGGTGGAGAGAAAGAGAGAGAGAGGGGGGAGAGAAAAAGAGAGAGGGGTGGAAAGAAAGAGAGAGAGAGGGGGGGTGGAGAGAAAGAGAGAGAAGGGGTGGAGAGAAAGAGAGAGAGAGGGGGAGAGAAAGAGAGAGAGAGAGGGGTGGAGAGAAAGAGAGAGAGAGGGGGTGGAGAGAAAAAGAGAGAGGAGGGTGGAGAGAAAAAGAGAGAGGGGGTGGAGAGAAAGAGAGAGAGAGGGGGTGGAGAGAAAGAGAGGGGTGGGGTGAAAGAGAGAGAGAGAGAGGGCGGAGAGAAAAAAGAGAGAAAGCACACACACACGCACGCACGCACACATACACATTATATATAACTGCATAGATCTATTATCTCTAATTTACAAAGCCAGCTAGTAGCCTCAGTGGGAGGCTGGGGGCCCACGTACCACGTATAACCTCTGACAATTTTATGTTTAATTGAGTGGAAACTGCTAACTTCATAGCTAGTTTGTGCGATTCCAAGATTTCGGACACTAATAATTAATTATTTCCTTAGAACGTCGCCGTTTTTACTAATCAGTATCACAGCTTAATTATGCTACACGCACTAATTCGGTCATTATAATTTACTCCTCCGCATGCTGTTGCCAAACTTACTTCCTGTTCTGCAAGGGCGTATTATTGCTGAACTTTCCTGCCATTTAAGGTCCAGGAACAGGAAGAGGAATAGCCTAAGCTTTAGGAAAAAATTCGATACGTAAGTTATAGTTAGGGTATTTGTATGCGGTCCGCGCGAGCCCCATAATCACGATCTCAGATATATTAATTACAGTATTGCTACAAACTTTCATCTGTCACCTTAGTCAGTAAGATCTGGATAATGTTGCTTCCTTGGATTATGTAGAATAGATTAATTTCTAAACGTTGCGAATTCATGAACTTATTTGGTTTACTGTTTTATTCGGATCAGTGTTGTGTGTTTTTTTCAGACGCAGCTGACATGGCACAAATCTCGATTGTTTTGCTCATTTTCACCTCCATTATCACTGTCTGCTCTTCACAGTGTAAGTAATCTGCTATTGTTTTTGTTATTATGATAATATATTTAATTTTAATTTAGCATTGTTGATTTTGACTAATATGAATTTTACTTGTAGGCTAATTATTTCAACAGTAGGCCCGAGGCCAAATATTAATTCCAGCTGGAAATTTAAATCCAAAAATTTCAATTTTAATGCAATTTTAATTTTTTAATTTTAACTTCCTTTTCACTTTAATATCAATTTCAATTTTAATGGCAATTTCTATCATAAATAAATGGCAACTGTACAGTACTCGCCGTCAAACCATGTTACCATCAGAAACATAAAAATGTAAAATTGAAAAATTAACTGTCTTGTAATATTTCGATTATGATTGCTACAACGATGTGGAGATAACGGTGGTGGTGGTGATGATGATGATGGTGATGATGATGATGATGATAATGGTGATGATGATGAAGATAATGATGATGATGGTGGTGGTGGTGGTGGTGGTGGTGGTCGTTGTGGTTGTGGTGGTGGTGACGACGACGATGACGATGATGATATGACAACTGAACATAGCCGTCGTCCTTAACTTTAGACGACTGACTAAGACGAAAGAAACGATAAAATGATTATGACGAACAAACGACATTGCTGATGATGTTGCGCATTTTGTTCTTGTCGTCCAGTGAACACAGGTTTCAACTGCACAGCGCAGAAGAAGTGCGGCGCATGCGCAGCGGTGTCACCACAATGTCACTGGTGCAAGGATGAGGTCAGAAATATTTTCATCTATCATTGTCTCCCTCTGCTGCTAGTAATTCACAGCTAAATTACGAAACATTGTCTTATAAATAAAAGACACAGACAAAGATGTGCACAGATGATGTTTAAATTTTTAGGCCGAGTAAAAGTTCGTAGGCCTTATTAGATTGGAGTATGAATAGTGCTCTCTATAATATATAGGCATATAGTTTAAATATTACGACTATACAATCAGTATAACATTGGTGAATAGCGTTTAAAACTTTAGTGTTAGCCAAAAATGCGGTTTGCTATAATTGATTGGTCGAGTCATACAGATTATTATTATATTCTATCATATTCTGTTCTACTCTACTCTATTATGTTCTATTTTATTATATCCTGTTCTATTCTATTCCATTCTGTTCTGCTCTATTCTATTGTGTTCTATTCTATTCCATTCTGTTCTACTCTATTCGGTTCAACTCTATTCTGCTCTATTCTATTGTGTTGTATTCTATTGCATCCTGTTCTACTCTATTATGTTCTGTTCTATCTCATTCTTTTCAATTTCATTCTATTCTACACGTATTTCATCGGTGACTTTGGTGTCTATTGTAGAATTTTGACGGTGAGAGATGTAACCATCTGGCCATACTCAATCAAACCAGCTGCAGAAATATCGTGAGTCCAAGGAGCAGCATCACTTACATGGAGGTATGCATGCTCAATTTGCTCATCTGCAATCACAGTTCATTCATTCATTCAGAACATTTATATAGCGCCCCTTCAAGAAACTACTCAGAGGCGCTCCCAGCCAACCACGAACAAAGAAAAAGACTGGAGAGACTTGTAGAATCCAGCCGGATGGACCACAAGTAGAGAGCGAATCGTAACCGGGAGGCCATTCCAGACAGTGGGTCCCACGACCGAGAAAGCACGGCGCTGCTTAATTAATAGCCAAGCGAGCCTGTTGGACCAGAAGTTCACCCCTCAGACCGGCGGTGTGTCGCGTAAAAACGGTGTGTCGCTGCATGGTGTGTCGCGACAAATTGGTGTGTCGCGAATTCTCACAGCATACACCCGTCGTTCAAGCATTACACTGACTTGTTTACTTCGAAAGTTTAGCGGACGTAAGCTATATTATACTCTGAGAAGCCTACTACCCCGCGCAGCAGAGGGACCCCGCGGCGAGGAAAGGGTTAGACTGTTAGAGGTAGCCTAATTATTACATCTTCAATGCTGAGCCTGGAGAGGGAACCACGAATTGTGGTAAGCTGTTATAGTCTAAATGTCAGAACCCGCAAAATACAGGCTGTTGTCTAAATCTGTGGGGTGCTTGCACTGGTAATTACATTGTGCGAATCATGGACACTGGCATAGGCGTACGAGGGGGTTTCAGAGGGAGGGCAAATGCCCCCAAATTCCGGGCAAGTCTGTTTTCGGGCACGGCAGACCGGCATAAATTCTAAAAAGCTAGAAATAGTATTTTTCACAAGATTTGAACCCGATGTCTAAAAAAAGGTCCTCAACTTTTTCTGGAGAAAAATAATATTTTCCACCACGAGATTCATTTTTCGGGCAGAAGTAAAATCTTGACCCTTCCCACTGCTGAAATCTCTCGTAAGCCTATTAACACTGGAAAGCGTTCTCTGCGCCTCCGCGGGCTTGAAAGCTACAATAGATTTAAATGTGACTGTTGAAGATGGATTCATACGCTCTCAGTCAAAACACATCTAGGCCTATTATATGCCTACTAACAAAATCCGAAAGGCAGAGGTGCAGGACCACCAGAGGTGGTAAAAAACCAATATGATAAAAAATCATGGATTAGATCCGAAATAATGCATAATTGTATGCACCGTGGTACGCATTAATGTAATAGGCTACTCCATGTCTGAGACTTAGAGATTGCTGCAGAATTTCAGTAACGTTTAAGTTTAGGGTTTGTGCCAAGGGCCTAAATTCCTTGAACGGCTCTTATCGGGGCTTGCCATGAGAGGTAGGCTAATTGCGCATGGGCATAGGCCCAGTCAGCCAGTGCAGTCCGCCACGTAGGGCCTACATACTGTATACATGCAGTTACATAAATATTATGCTTCGTAAGACGATGGGACTTTCCAGGGCATTTTTTAACGTGCAGTTGTACACAAAATGTGCAGTTCTAAATGGGTTTGTGCAGTTGCAGAAGCACTTCTGTACAGTTAAAACTATCAAAAAATGATCATTGTCCTCCGATTGGAAGTAATTTACCATGGAAGATGAGAAGGAAAAGGAGTTGTGCAGTTCTAAAAATTCCTTTAAAACAGCCCTGGACTTTTCTTGGCACAGAATGAAGCTCCGAGGAATGCGATTGGATCGACATCTCCACCCGTTCTATTGGCGCCTCAAAAAATCAGCATCGCGCTGCGGCCAAGTGAGTCATACTATGTGACCATGATGATGATGATGAGGATGACGATGGCGAACGATGATGATGGCTATGAAAATAATGATGATAATGATGGTTATGGTAATGATGCTGTTGATGCCGTGATGCGGCAACTGATGACAATAATGACGATGATGATCATGAATGAATGAATGAATGAATGAATGAATGAATGAATGAATGAATGAATGAATGAATGAATGAATGAATGAATGAATGAATAAATGAAAGGATGAATGAGCACATGCATCAATACATACATTCATAGTATTACATACATACACATACATACATACATGCATACATACATACATACATACATACATACATACATACATACATACATACATACATACATACATACATGCATGCATGCATGCATGCATGCATGCATACATACATACATACATACATACATACATACATACATACATACATACATACATACATACATACATACATACATACATACATACATACATACATACATACATACATACATACATACATACATACATACATACATACATACATACATACATACATACATACATACATACATACATACATACATACATACATACATACATACATACCAATCTTTCGGTCTTGGCTGCTCCTTTTCCAGACGAGCCATTCCAGTTCAGCATGGTCTTCCGTCAGGCTGAGAACTATCCGGTAGACATCTACTTTCTCATGGATGTTTCGTTCACAATGAAGGCTTACAAGGACACCCTTTCCAGACTCACGGATCAATTAGGTTCGAAGCATACTTGATTTCGTTTTAGGTCTGTATACATTGGTTGGAGGTAAGGTAGGCCTATACAATGCATGTACAATACATGTACATGTACATATGTAGGTCCACGTCCCAAACAACTCTTAATTTATCTTCTTTATCCAGATTTGCAATTCTTGGATTGTCTGACCACTTGCGCCTTAAAATAGTTGAGTTTCAACTATTTAAAAGTTAAGCGGTGGTAAAGGGTATTACCAGATCAATAATTCATCGAATAAATTTACATGGACGTGGCCATAAATTGTATACGGTCACTATAAAACGTGGACATAAATTGTATACGGTCACTATAAAACGTGGCCATAAATTGTATACGGTCACTATAAAACGTGGCCATAAATTGTATACGGTCACTATAAAACGTGGCCATAAATTGTATACGGTCACTATAAAACGTGGACATAAATTGTATACGGTCACTATAAAACGTGGCCATAAATTGTATACGGTCACTATAAAACGTGGACATAAATATTGTATACGGTCACTATAAAACGTGGACATAAATATTGTATACGGTCACTATAAAACGTGGACATTGTATATTATTTTATTATTTTTCATGCGCGATGTTGTGCTTCAGTTCAAGGAGTTAGAAATATTACGTCCGACTATCGCCTCGGATTTGGTTCGTTTGTTGACAAGACTGTTCTTCCGTTTGTTCTAACTGGATTAAACAAGTACGTCTGGCCTAATATATAATCCAATTCAATCCATTGTCAGTTCTAGTCTATTCTAATACAATCTAGTCTTTTCTAATCTCTCTTCTAATCTTGATCAAAATGGACTCCAATCCAGTCTATTTTAGTTCTAATCCAGTCTCATGATTATGACACTAATAGCCTAATCTAATGTGGTCAAATCTAAGAAATCTCATCTATTCTAGACTGATCTAATCTAATCTACTCCAGTCTTATCTCATCTACTCTAGTCCATTCTTTGTAAGTTTTAATCCAATCTAATCGAACTTAGTCTGGTTTATCTATTGCAGTCTAATCTACATGTAGGCTAGTTCAACATAATCCAAATCTACATTCTGCAGTAGGATAGGTCTAATCTAGCCTCCAGTCAAATCTACATATATAATCCACGTCTGATCTAAGCTTATGGTCCAAGATAAGATATTCTTATTTGATCTATGGTCCGGGACGATTTATTATTGCCCTTTGGATAGAATTTAAAAGGCCACAGTGCTTTGGTTTGAATTTTGTGGATGGAACACAATTCGGTGGTGTTCGCATGCTGAGGTTGACACAGGAAGAAATTCGGGCAGATGAGAAAACAATAACACTGCTGCCTGGTGTAGATAGAGTTTAAAAAATTAACAATTATGACAGACTACGTTAGCATCATGTTGCTCGAAATAGAATAAAAACAATTAAACAAGTGGTTTGATATATTATAGAGCAGAAGCAACTGGACTCCAATAGAATTTAATGGAATAGAATAGAAAGAAACTAAACGAAAGTTGATTGTTTTGGACTGACAATAGACTGAGAAGAACAAAATTAGCATTGAATAGAATAGAGTAAAAATGTTTAAGCGGAATAGATTTGAGAAGAATATAACATAATAGAATGGAATAGTCTAGAGTGCAATAGAATAGAGAATATATTGACATAGAATATATATATATATACACATACATATATATATATATATTAGACTAAATCAGAATGGAGTAACTTGACTTACCTTAGAATTTGACCTATTCTATTTTTCAGTCAAATCGTCGACCAGTGCGGGGGGAGTCATAATTGTTCACTGCCATATGGCTTCAGAAACCAGCTTAGCCTAACACAAAACGAAACTCAATTCAAGGTAATATGTAAGAAACTACTAATAACTTAACTGGTGAGAGTATGACAATAACCAGATTGAACAGAGTAACTACGTGTGAGTGTGTGAGTGAGTGAGTAAGTGTGTGTGAGTGTGTGAGTGAGTAAGTGTGTCTGTGTGTCTGCGTTCACCCAATCGGATGACAATGACTTTTTACTAGTTTTAACTGCACAGAAAAGCTTCAACGACTTCAAAATTCCTTTTAGAACTGCACATTTTGTGTAGAAGCGCATGCTAAAAGCCCTGACCTATGTCTAAAATAAATAAAAAATAAATAGACAGATAAATAAATACGAACATGCACACATGCACAGCGCATACATACATACATTAGAGTGGTCCAAAAAAATAATCTTGCAGATTTCAGTTCTCCACAAGGCTTGTTTTTGTCCTTATCATGATTATAATAATCACAAAAAATTTCAATGAAAACAAATGAAATTTAGAGGTCAACCCATTTGACACTTTTTATGTTATTGGGACAGAAGTAGATACATTGTTCCGCAATGGTTAATGTACGACCTGAGCGACATTGAGTCTGGGGAGATTCCATTTCTCAATTACTTCAACACTGGTGTTGGCCTGAGAGTCACCTTGTATGTCGCTCACCATTTTTGGGATTGCCAAACAGTTTTTCCTGGCAATTTCCAGTGAGAACTATAATAATAGCTATGCGGTTCATGTTTGCCTTTTATCCGTCGATGCTGCATGGGCAACATTTTGATTTCTCAGAGAGGTAATAGCAGGTCTGGCAGTGTGCACTCTTGTTCTTTCATTGCAGCTGCTTCTTGTCTTTCTTTTATGAACTTCTAGAATATGTGATTTCTGAAATTAATGTTATAACCAATTGCCACTGTGGCAGCTCCATCTACGAACACAGTATAACGGTCTGGAAGGCCAACACGATACAAAGCACCAACAACTAAACTAAAGAAGATGTTCTTGGATCTTTCTTGATAATGAGGCAGACCTTAGTAGCAGCTGCTTATACATTGTAGAGTGTAGACAATATGTACTCGAACGATGACTAGATTGTCGGATACTCATCATTGCATTAAATCGAACAGTAGGCTAAGCTTATTCTTCTTCTGAATCCTGACTAGATGACAAAGCTGCTTCATTACTGCCTTTTTGTCTTGCGTTCTTCATATCAATTTTCACCATTCTCTTGTTGCCTTTTTCTGCTCTCTTTTGCTGCTGTCTTTAGGTTTACTCCTCTCATGCTACTGGAAAATACGTCTTCTTGCATTCGATGGAATTCTTCTTCTTGCTGGATTTCTGTCATCATATCCTTTGAGGCAATATCAAACAATTTTTGAAGGTCACTCTTGAACATGTATTCTTTATCTTGTCACTTGCTCTTTATTATTGTCTGTGAGTCTTCAGAGTTAGGTAGTTCTGATAAAGCTTTGACAGTTTCCTGACACACCAGTCAACCAGCTGTGTTGGTATTCTGGCAAGCACCCAAATACAAACAACTGCTTCACAGGCTATTTTTTAACTTTCCGGATGGGGCCTCCCTTTAGTGATATGATGAAACTGAAGCAGTTGCTGTGCATCCAGGCTTGTGGTAATCTTACAGTAGATAACCGAGAGACTGGTTTTCCCAATAGCCAGTACTCTGGGTCTGATCTCAGATTAGACAAAGCCATATTAGTCTACAATTGATGGTTAACATGACGTAAAGACATTATTAGCACTCAAGTAAAATGTTCAGAATGGGTTGACCTCTAAACGTTGCACAATCAGGCTGAAATTTTACAGGAAGACTATCTAACCCAAGTGGACAAATATAAGCCTTGTGGAGAAAGAATTCTAAAAACTTAATTTTTTGCCATTGTATCGTGGACCAGTCTAACATACATACATACATACATACATACATACATGCATGCATGCATGCATACATACATACATACATACATACATACATACATACCTACTTACATACATACATACATACATACATAGGCTACATACATACATACACACACATACATACAGTCATACATACATACATACATACATACATACATACATACATACATACATACATACATACATACATACATACATACATACATACATACATACATACATACATACACACATACATACAATGCATGCATATTTTTACATAGGAAATAATTACATATAATTATAAATAATAGTGCACATTATCATACAAGCATAATTATTTGTAGATGATATTTTTTCTAACAAAACAGACTTTCAAGCGTAGTTTTTTTGGATGTAGCAACGGGTGGCTGACCTTGGAATATCAGGCAACCTTGATGCCCCCGAAGGTGGATTTGATGCCATCATGCAATCCATTGTCTGCAAGGTACGTATACAAGATGGAACAGAGAAAAAATATTCAGCCGTATAAAAAATATATCATTCTGATTTTCTGCCGAAGTTCATGGGACCGAATAATAATAATATTATATCGATGGTGTTGTGTAACAATCGCGAGTGAAGTATTTTGCCCAAGGTCCCTACAAGAGTGACATATTATACAGTAACAGTTGGTACATGTAACTGTCTCTATAGGGCGGAGATCCAATCAGTGTTCTCCACGTTATAGGTTGACAGCCTTAGCCAGTGGCAATCGGCTACTGTCCTTTCCAGAGAGAGACTGGTGTGTGCCAGTCTGGAGGTGATGGTCACTTTATGGTGGACTGCATGGGCACATTTTGTGCTATCGAGTTCTAGACACCCATTGACACGGTTAACTTTAGAGTGCGCTATGCTTATATATATATATATATTGTATTATATAATATAATATTATATATATTTTATTCTTTAGTGTTCTTCCCTCAGGCAGGTCTAAGATTTCAACGATGCCATGCATTCTTGTTTATTCTGTGCTCTTTCCTTGATTTCTTTATATCCTCTTCCCTTTTCTCCGTCCATTAACAAGTTCATTATCATCTCTCTTAGTCTTTCATATATATATATATATATATATATATATATATATATATATATATATACACACACATGTATAATATATAATTATATATATATATATATATATTCAACAAACATGTATACAACAAACTCTATGGTACATCATAACTAGTCACAACAAACTACAGAGTACAATCAGTACATCATACCAATCATAACATACTCTAAGTCTAATAGTACATCATACCTATAAGTACAATGTATTCTAGAGCTCTATAGTACACCAGTCCTATAGGCACAAAGTAGTGTGGAGTGCATCATATATGTATGTATGTGTGTACTTGGTGTGATGTACTCTGTAGTTCGTTGTGACTATAGTTATGATGTACCATAGAGTTTGTTGTGCAATGTGCATAGATAAGTTTGATATTATTCTACAGTTACTGTACGTTAATTGTACCTATAATTATTATGGGTAATGCACTCTAGAGTACGTCGTGCCTGAGTATGATGTTCGCACTTCTATCAGGCAGCGCCGAGCCTTTCCAATGGCTTCTAATGTACAGGGTGGGCCATAAAAAAGACCCCTGCAGTTTTCTGCCAATTTCTTGGCCAGAAGTAAGAATTTCAAAACGAAATTTTACAGGCTTAAGACAATAATTCATATATACCCACACGATGACCAGATTTCATCAAAATATATATCAAGACCACCCACTGTTTTTTGACGATTTATATCCAACTGTAATCCGTTTTTCGTTATTTTCTCTTTTTTTAAACATTTCATTCCGTTTTTTATTCGGGTTTTTATCGTTTTAGACAATCTATGGTATTATTTGTTATTCAGAGTGAGATCGGCTGGAGAGAACAATCGCGAAAGATGATCCTGTTCTCAACCGATGGAACATTTCACTATGCTGGAGATGGAAAGGTTTGTTAATGTTATGTGACAAGGTCAAGATATATGGGGGAATGATAATAGTTAAAGTTAGGGTTGTTGTTGTTTTTATTATTATTTTTTATTATTATTGTGCATTGTGAGTTAGTAGTAGTTTCAGTTTAATGCGACTGTTTCATTACTGAGATCATTAGCGTCGCCCTCCTTATTCAGACAGGCTCGGGGCTGGCACTGCGATCAGCCAGGGTAGATGCAGTGGCGCAGGGTCAAGCGTGAATGTAGTGGAAGACTCATCCTATGAGATGGCCCAGTTGAAGTGCGGAGGCGCGGCACCCACATATCTCCACGGCTAGTGGAGCGCAACTATAGCCGACCAGTTCAACTTGGCAATGGAGCACGTGGTTATTTGATCAAGGCAGTAATAATGCTTTTTGAATGTGTGATTTAATAATGGTGTAATTAAATCAGATATTCATGTGGTAATGTTCTTCCTGTTGTGACAGCTTGGTGGCATCGTCATCCCAAACGATGGAAATTGTCATCTGACGCCGGACGGACTTTACAGCGAGTCGAACAATCAGGTATTTTTCAAATGTAGTTAGGTTTATTTATACGAATTCCGGTTAACTATGATTATTCACTAAGGTTCATTTCAAACGTGTTGAGGTTAATTAAAATGAATTTGGTTTGATTAGAAAATGACTCTAGGCCTAATGTTCTTGTTAGAAAAATAATGCATTCTTCTTAATTCAGTTGTTCCCACTACGAAGAATTTGTTCGTGGCCATGTTTAAAAGAATGAGAAGAGGGAAGGGGAGAAAAGGAAGGGAGAAGGAAGAAGAAGAGAGGAAGAAGAAGTGGAGAAGGAAAAAACGGGTAATATGGAGAGGAGGAGGAATAGGAGGAGAAGGAGGAAGCGGAAGAGGAATAAGAGGAAGATGTTGAGAAGAAAGAAGTGGAAAAAGAAAAGAAGGAGGATGAAGAAGAGAAAGAGGAGGTGGAAGAGGAAGAAGAAGAAGAAGACGACGATGATGATGAAGAAGAAGAAGAAGTAGAAGTAGAAAAAGCAGAAGAAGAAGAAAATAAAGAAGAAGTGTAAGAAGAAGTGTAAGAAGAAAAAGAAGACGAAGAGTAGGAGGAGGAGGAAGAGGAAGAAGTAGAAGAAGAAGAAGACGACGACGACAAAGAAGAAGAAACAAGAAAAGAAAAGGAAGAGGAACGTGCGCGCGTATGCTTTAATCCGTTCTTGCCACATCTCAGGCCAAACCCCCCCCCCCCCAATAATTCCAATCCGACAATCCGTGTGCCGTAGAATAACTAATAGGCCTACTGTCGTAATAATCATTGATTCTTTGTTTACTTAATCTTAGGACTACCCATCAATCAATCAACTGGCGAAGAAGATTTCCGAGAAGAAGGTGAACGTGATTTTCCTCGTTCCAGAGAAACAGGTTGCCCTCTACCAACGACTCAGCGATCACATCCTGGGCAGCAACGTCGGACAACTGAAAAACGATTCGTCGAATGTTATCGATCTCGTCAGAGAGAACTACGAGGTAAACGCACAAAGTTGTCACGATAGTCTTTCTAAACAGTCGTCAGCATCGTGATCATCATCGTCATCGTCATCGTCATCATCATCATCATCATCGTCATCGTCATCGTCATCGTCATCATCATCATCATCATCATCATCATCATCATCATCATCATCATCATCATCATCATCATCATCATCATCATCATCATCAGTTCATCACTTTTTTTGTCGTCACCTACATCGCTGTCATAATCATCGTCTGCTTAAACAGCGCTAACTTTAAATTCCTGGAATGTCGAATCTTATTCGCGTTTTTCTCTGACACCTATTGTAACAGTACATACCTCTCTTCCTTTTTTCAATCAAATTTTCCTTTTCTAATTTAGATAATTTTCCGAGCACTATGAAATTGTAATTGTATAATAGAACTGCAACTGTAATTATGTATGTAGAATCGATACATTTTTGTGGTGGGTCCAGTAGGCTGGACGGGGCTGCCAAGGATGCCGTCATGGATGCTGGGACTCTTGCTGAAGCACTTTTTAATCTACTGAAAACTGCAGTTTTTGCCATGCTGAGTCGAGAGCGCTACTGTGTAATCTCTTGAAGAGGCGCTACAGAAATTCTTGAATGAATGAATGAATGAATGAATGAACGAATAAAGTTCATGGTCGAAATGCGCATGACTTTACGAAACTGGTGCTTTGATATGAACAGAAAATCAGAAGCGCGGTGGAGTTGAAGACGGAATCTCAAGGTGACCTTCAAATCGACTACCAGGTCACGTGCAAAGATGGGTAACTAATTCAAATTTATGCTAATGAGCTAATATAGATTGCCAATAAAGCTGCTTCCAATTCTAATCGATTAGCTTTAGTTTGATGTTCACTTCAATTCTGATTGATTAGCAATTTCCAGTCATGAATCGATTTCATGTAACCTACTTACATACTTATTTTGTCCATGAATCTATTTCATGTGACCTACTGTACTCACATACTTATTTTGTCCAAGAATCGATTTCATGTAACCTATATTGTACTTACAGACTTATTTTGTCTAAAGGATGCATGAATTTTTCAGTCATGAATCTGTTCATCATTATAAAAAGGGAACCAGCGGAGGTTTTTATTTCTGCACAAGAGGAGGAGGAAGAAGAAAAAGAGAATTAAGAGGAAGGGATAAAAGGAGGAGGATAAAGAGGAAGAGGAAGAAGAAGAGGAAGGTGGGGAAGAAGAGGAGGTGGTGTAGGAGGAGAAGAATATTAGCTTGTTTCTAGGTTTATTTGATGTTGTGTTATGGTACAATGTGCTATGTTATGCTATGTTTCAGAAGCGTCAATAGTATTCCTCGTTGTGAAGGAATTGGAATTGGCGAAAGTGTAAGAATTCTCAATTTTTAGTAAAAGTAATCCTGCGAAATTTGTCAAAAAAGAAACACGTCTCTGCTGTTTTGCTTGCTACTATTGATCTGTGGTTCCAGAGCGGATGGTAGCCTAATAACAATAGTGTTTAGAATTGTAATAACAACAGCATTAGTAGTAAAAATCGCTGACAACAGTAATAGCAGCGGTAGTAACAATATTGATAGCAATAGTGAATCAAAAGTAGCAATAAAATTGAAAATAATAATTATATATTGACAATAGCTAACTATGGTAAGAAAAATAGCCATAAAAACAATGGTACCAACAATAGTGGTATCAATAGTAGTAACAACATTGATAACAATAGAAACAATAACGATGACAACAATAAAGTAATCACAATTCTGATAGCAATATTAATATCAATAATAGTGACAATGGCAATAACAGTATAGGCCGAGTGACAGCAATAGTATAATTATAGCAACGATAGTGATTACAATATTTCACATCGCAATAATGATAACAACAGGAATTACAATAGTGATAACACCAGTGATAACAATAATTGCATTAACAATAACTAGTATTAAAGATGGTAAAATCCAATCAATTGAGTGCGTTGGGTATAAATGCTTCAGGTGAACTTCAGCGTGTCTATCACCGCAAACTCATGTCCAATTGACCGTTCACAGTGGAAACGAACCCTCGACATTTACCCGGTTGGTTTGACGGAAAAACTAACGCTTCAAGTCGAACTGATCTGCGAATGTCCTTGTGAACTACCAGGGAAAGAGGTAATCAATATATATAAATATAAATATATACATTTAGACATGAATATAATATACATATATATACATAGTGCATAGGCCATAAAAAAGTAACCCCTACCGCCTTTTGCCAATATCTTGGTCACTCGCTCTGCAACAATGCAGAGGCGTTCATTCTCAGTGGTTGGTCCAACAACCTGGAATGGACTTCGCTTGACTATGCGACACCTCCCAAGCTGTTCATAATTTCACAAACTGTTGAAGACTGTTTTTTCGCTTGATCTCGGCCGGGAGCGCCTCTGAGTAGGTATCTTGAAGGGGTGCTATATAAATTTTTATTGATTGATTGATTGAAAAGTAAGAATTTTCAAATGACATTTCACAGGCTTAAAGGCAATTCATATTTACGTAAAGTGGCCCATTTTCACCAAAATATTTCAAACAGAACAAAAGTTATACCACTATTAGTGAGACCACCCACTGTTTTTGGCGATGCAAAAACATAACGCAACAAAAAGTAGCCTAACAAAAACGCGATTTTATTAAGTCGTATGTCAAATAATTGTTATCAAATGAACTTGATATTTCCAGATAATTTTTGTTATTATTTTTACTACTACTATTATTATTTAGAAAAAACAGGGTACCAGCGTAGCGACACGTTTCTGTGAAGTCACTTAGCAAGATCTGATGACGATCACTGTAGCAGTAGCAGAAGTGGTAGCATTAGCAGCAGTAGTATCAGTAGTGTTCCTCAGGTAATTAATAATAATAATAATAATAATAATAATAATAATAATAATAATAATAATAATAATAATAATAATAATAATAATAATAATAATAATAATAATAATAATAATATCCATTACTGGTGACAGACGCGAGGCAACCTTTCTTTTCCAGCGTCTGTCTGTCAACATTCAGCGCTATAACTTGGTGGCTTTTAAAGGAGCTTTCTCTTCAAACCCTGAAGACAAGGCCTGACAATTCCAGACTGGTTTTATAACAGTAGTTAAGTGATAAGTCCCTGAGAGATCCTAAATACCTCAGGGCAACAAAAATGATTTTTAAAAATAAAAAATACTACTACTACTACCACTACTACCACTACTACTACTATTACTACTACTACTACTACTACTACTACTACTACTACTACTACTACTGCTACTACTACAACTACTACAACAACTACTACTACTACTACTACTAATAATAATAATAAAAATAATAATAGGGATGATGATGATGAAGACGACGACGGCGACGACGACGATGATAATAATAAGGATAATAATAATAATAATATTATTATAATAGTAATAACAACAACAACAAAATAGTGATATCCTTGGTTTGTGTTTTTGTCAGATTCCGAATAGTGACAAGTGCAATACGACTGGCACCTACGAGTGTGGAATCTGCACTTGCAATAAAGGTTACTATGGAAAGACGTGCGAATGTGGTGCTGGGAATTATGAGGACGGACAGGATGATATGCCCTGCCGACTGTAAGTTCTCTCCTCTTTTATCATTAACGAAACACCAACAGCAACAATATTAATAAAAATAATAATTATTATTATTATAAATAACAGTGATAATAATAATCATAAATAATAATAACAATAATTATAATTATAATAATAATAATGATAATAATAATAAGAATAAGAATAATAATAATAATAATTATTATTATAACTAGTAGTATTAGAAGCAGTAGTAGTAGTAGTAGCAGCAGCAGCAGCAGCAGCAGTAGTAGTAGCAGTAGCAGCAGCAGCAGCAGCAGCAGCAGCAGCAGTAGAGGCAGCAGTAGCATCGGCGGAAGTAGTAGTAGTAAATATTATTTTGATCATTGGTACAATTAATTATTATTATAATTATTATTAAATATTATTATTATAAGTATTATTAGTATAACTGTTATAATAATCATTATTATTGTAATATTGTTATAATAACTTATACTTTGGAAATAATAATGCATATATATAATGCTGCTCCACGGCGCTTGGTGAGGAAGAGGGAGAGGAAGAAGAAGAGAGTCAATCAGAGGAAGAGAAAAAGGTAGAGAAAGAGGGAGAGGAAGAAGACGAGAGTCAGGGAGAGGGGGAGATAAAGATAGATGGGAGGGAGAGGACAGAGGAGGAATGTTAATAATCTATATATATAAAAATCTAACCGCGTTTGGCACCTGACGAAAGATCTCCGAACTTTCTTCATTGATTGCTTTCGAAACTTCACCAAAACGTTTAGTTCCAACACGGCCGGGTTTGCAGAATGCTTTTTGGCAAAAAGCGCAATCTTTTAAGCTAAAAAAGCAACTTTGCAAATTCCGCCGTTTTCAACACATAGCCTACGCCCGTCAATAAGCCTTGCATACCAATTCAGGCATGTTTGTTCCGTAAATTTCTTTAGCGCATTTCATTACGGCCTTCGCATTTCATTACGGCCTTCTTGCTCAAGCGTTTTATGGCGTGATCCGCGTCGCCATCGCGGAGGGGGAGGGGGAGGGGGAGGGGGAGGGGAAGAGGGAGGGGGAGGGGGAGGGGGAGGGAGAGAAGAGGGGAGGGGGAGGGGGAGGGGGAGGGGGAGAAGAGGGGGAGGGGAGGGGAGAGAGAAGTCTTTTTTGCCACAGCAACGCGTGGCTGGGTACAGCTAGTTGATAATAAAAATGGGGTGCGGTAGCGCATTGGATAACACGCTGGCGTGGAAGCAACGAGTTTGCGACTCGGACAGGGCGGATGTGTTCTGTTAGTAGTTAAGACTTATGTAGTCTGTAATCTGGGTTCCTGCAAACTGTTTAAACTGCATAATTGTACACTGTAAATGGTTGCGGTCTGTCAACCGGATTGTTGAATAAACGAAAATTATTATTACGCATATAGTCTGGTTTTCGGGCAAGCAGACCAGGAAAAAATTATAAAAAAATTCCGAAGATTTCTACCGGATGACTAAGAAAAAGGTCGTCAGATTTTTCGGGCAAAAGTTTAACTTTTGCCCCCCCCCTCTCCTGAAATGTCCCCTACGCCCATGATTACGACGACGTTATAATAATTTATCAGACTGCGTGGAATTGCTTTTGCTCCTCTATAGAACAAACACGAGTGATGTGTGTCAGGGCAAAGGTCAATGCGAATGCGGTCAATGTGTCTGTGGTCTCATAAATCCATCGCAATCGGACAGACGATACTCTGGAACACATTGTCAATGCAATGACTACAGCTGCAGCTACTCCGGGGGTCAGCTGTGCGGAGGTGAGGATTGGACAGTTCACATAATAATAATAATAATAATAATAATAATAATAATAATAATAATAATAATAATAATAATAATAATAATAATAATAATAATAGTAATAATAATAATAATAATAATAATAATAATAATAATAATAATAATAATAATAATAATACCATAATAATTGTTGAGCTATAATAAAAAATTAAAAAATAATAAAAAATAATTATATATTAATAATTATATTATTATTATTATAACCTGTGCAATGGCATTGTGTATTAACCGTCTGCAGTGTTTTGGGCTATAGGCACCTCTTCAGGAATGCTACCCCAGATTTTGCATTTTTATTTCACAAGTATTAATGATAATAGTGCTGAGCTGTTGTTCAATAATTAAATGTAAGATATTAAGTAGGCCTAGTGTTCAATAAAATTGGGATCTTGGCCGATCTGCTGCTGTATTAGATTTTAACAATATTACGTAAAGTAGGGCCTAAAATCCTAAATGTCTAATAAAATTGGGATGTTTGTTAATTAGCCTAATCTGTTGTTACATTAACATCAATGCATTAAATTTCTCTCTAGAAAACTACGCACTCAATTGGTTTGTATGTGACTGGGGATAAAGTCGAGGTTTTTAAAGTCCTATTGAAACAGATTGCCCGACAGAAATTCAGGGGATACATTGTACGCCATCTAGTTATAAGTGCGAGACTCATAGATGTGCAGGCACGAATTTAAGGGAGTGCAAAGCAAAGGTCAAACTTAATGAAGATCTAATCTGTGAGATGATGGGGGATGTCCGGAAGAATTCATTCTGCCGGGGGAAGTTCTGGGGAGATTCGGGGGAGGGGGAACTGTCTTTGGTAAATAATATCTCACTCTGCGACAACAATTTTTACAGCTTTACGCCAAATAATTTTAATTTGATCGTAACTTAGATCGAAATGAATAAATTATGTAGATTGATCGATTAAAATACTGTTAGTAAGTCCCCACTCCAATTGATTTGTATTATATTGTATCGCAATGTATTGTTGTTGTAGGACCCTCGAGGGGCGTGTGCAAGTGTGGGAAGTGCCAATGCGACACAGACTACACAGGGGAAGCTTGTGATTGTCAGAAATCAAATAAACCTTGCGAGACTAAAACAGGAGTAGGCACTATATAGGCATCTCTCTTTATATATTGTAATTACCATTCTCAAATCATTGTTGATGAGTCGGTAACAAATGGAATGTGAAGTGGCATTGTAGACAATTATTGTTATTAGTAGGCCTACATTTGACATACCTATAATTCTATGCATATAAATAAAAATTTAATCTATATCTTCGCTTATTAATTATTAATCGAGATAACAAACCTGCTACATGGCAAGTACAATACAAGAGAACAAATAAATAATTATTATCATCATCATGATCATGATCAGCGTCGTCGTCGTCGTCGTCATCATCGTCATCATCGTCGTCGTCATCATCATCATCATCACCATCATCATCATCATCGCCATCATCATAATTGTTGTTTGTTCGATCGTGTTTCAGTCGATTTGCAATAACAAGGGAACTTGCAAATGTGGCGCCTGTCAATGTACGGACATTTTCCGTGGTCCGACGTGTGAAGACTGTCCGGTACGTCTCCGGTTACTATTAACTATTCTAACAATTATAATAGCACGAATTCTTTGCGTCATGTTATACGGCTGTCGACCTGTAATATGCATGCCTGCTTATCGTCCAACCCAATTTTGGTTTTGACTCTGAGCGCTTACCCGTTCAAGCTTTTAACAGGCACGTAGCCTGTAACAATTCTCCGTGTAAAAAATAGTTAATAGGAGCCTCGGCCTACTTAGGTATTGCCATTGGTGTTACACCCTTTCTTAAAGCGCATTCACTTAATTATGTCTTTTGAACGTGAGGAACATTCCAGAAAGCGGTCAAACTTGGAATTAAAAAGTAAAAGCTTTGTCTATGTGCCATTCCTCAACTGAACCTGCTTTCCTTGCTAGAATTCGTCTCGTAAGTAAAGTTATCATGTTTGCGCCTCAACCTGTAAACGTCGTGCTTTCTCAATAATAATGTAGGTCTCTCTGCGTGGAATTATAGTCTCCCGTTAGAATGATTAGGGTCAGACATGTTATTCTCTTAGAATCCATACAGAAGAAAATAGCAATTTTGTTAGAGTGGGCATCTTGGAGCACTCTCCCCTACTTACATGTATGTGATTGTCTCACCAGTGTTCTATACAAGTAGGCTCCGTAAGACCCATTTGTATCACCGTGTTTGAACTGGGGCGCCTTTGAGTATAGGCTTCTGGAAGGGTCGCTGTGTAAATTCGTGAAAAGAAATGAACGAATATATAATTAATTGGCAATGATAGCTGGGAAACAGAAAAGAGGTATTCAAGAGGCAGGTCGTCCCAGAGAGTCAGAGCCGTGGTGCTGATCAAATTAATTTTTACCGTACCTGGAGTAATTTGACCTTATTAACTGCAAACGTAAACTTGCTTCAACTTTGCTTCTCCGTGTTCTGTGCAGACGTGTCCTGGTAAGTGTGATGAGAATGAACCATGCGTTCGATGTCACTTCCAAGCAGAGAAAGCGGACCAAGAGAAATGCTTGAACGACTGTGCGGCGAAGAACAAAACTGTGGAGCTCGTCGACGACTTGACAGGTTACTCAGGTTACTATCAATTTTTTCTTTTACTACTGTAACAGCCTTTCATCAATAATAACCTCGCTAGCATTCTTTATAATGTAGAGCCCTGTTGTATTTGATGGGAGCCATCTACAATGTCATGTACACGATATGCTCCAACCGGTCAAGACCTTTTTCTACCATCTGCGTCCACTGGCACATTCCATCCGGCAGAAAACATGACAAGGAGAAGTTTCTTATTTAGGATGATAGGCCTAATTTTTATATACGATATTAGATTAGGAGAATATTAGGTGTTTTTTCCATATAATAGGCTACTGTCTTGATTAATTATGTGGACTATGCATACTTTCATTACCATGTCCGAACACCAAAATGCAATGAATTGCCAGTTGGTCAATTAAAGAATATTCTTGTCTTATCTATGTAGGCCTCGTATGAATATAATTATAATTGTGTCCATAATGTATGCGTGTATGTAAGTGTTCACGCATTTCTTTATGTGTATTTATGCATTAATGTAGCAACATAACATTTCTAACAACTGAGTACAAACTATAATTTTGTAATTTATTGAACCACCCGTAAACGCACTTCAATTATGATTAGCAACTAGCTATAGTTAACAATAGGTAAAAATTAATCATGAAATAAAAATTACTCAAAATAAAGGTTGTACCTTAAGTTTTTGTATTATTCGCTATAGTGTCGCTATCCACCATTAATTTGTAGCCTATTTGATGCGCAAGGGTTTCCGGATTAATCCTGATCTTATAATATTTTAGAGGAGACCGATTGGAGGAAATGCCCTCTACCTCATGATGCCGACCTTTGCAGTATTATCTTTGCCTACAACTACAAGACAAACGAGGTGAAGGCCAAACGAACCAAAGGTAAGGGATGACTTCAGAGATTGCCTTCAGAAAATTAATAAACCTTTTGAAGTTGCCTTCTGAAATTACCTTTAGAACTGAATTTTCTAAATGACCTTCAGAATGACATTCTGAAATTAAATACTGAAACAACCTTCCGAAATATTATTCCACCACCACCAGCACCACCAACGCCACCACTATCACCACCATCACTATCACCATCACCACCATCACCACCACCACTATCACCACCCTCATCACCACCACCACTATCACCACCATCACCACCTTGAACACCACCACCACCATCACTACCACCACCGCTATCACCACCATCACCGCCACTATCACCACCATCACTACCACCACCACTATCACCACCATCACCGCCACTATCACCACCATCATCACCATCACTACCACCACCACCATCACTACCACCACCACTATCACCACTTCCCGACTGCAGTAGCGATGGATATGAATAGTTTAGATGAGAAGCTGACAAATCGAACTGTGCTTTGTAGAATGTATTCACCGCACGAGTAACCTCGTCATCATTCTGTCGGTTGTCGGAACTGTAATCGCCATCGGAATCATCGCATTGCTCATCTGGAAGGTCGTTGTTACTTTTCATGACAAGAGAGAGTACCAGGCTTTTGTGGAGGAACAGACGAAGGCCAGATGGGACGTGGTAAGACGATTATAATTATTATAGGGACTCATTCAAGGCACATATCCCAACTTCTCTATGGTCTAGTTATATGAATAATAATTTATAAAGGCCATTGTCAGTGCTGTTTGGGTTGTTGGAACGTGAGTACCAGACCATGAAAGGGCATGACATTAATTTTTGCGCAACTGTTAGTGCACCTGTTGGCATGGGGAAGGACACGGTAGAAGTATAGTAGTAGCAGCAGCAGTAGCAGCAGCAGTAGCAACAGCAGTAGCAGCAGCAGCAGTAGTAGTATAGTAGTAGCTGTTGCTGCACAGCAATAGTTGTTGCAATAAGCTTAGTAGCTCACGCGGCAGTAGTAGAGGAAGTAGGCCTAATAGTAGTAGCAGCAGCAACAGTAATACTAGTGATGATGAAAATAAACTAAAAGTAATACCAGTGTCATAGTATTTATTATTGTAATTACATGTAGTATCGTACTTTATGACGATTACGATGTGACAACGATAAACGACGATGACGATTAAGATGACGATGTTGCATTATTATAGTTTGGGCTTTTATCTAAGAAGATAACTTGAACATAGGCCTACCAATTGAGTTAGTCTGCACTATTTAGAATAAATTTTGAATATTGTATTTATAAATGATCTTCTTTCCCAGGCTCAGAATCCAGTCTACAAACCAGCGACGACGAACTTTCAGAATCCGACGTACAGACCAGGCAGCACGATCACCCACTGAGACAATGGCGCCACTGAGACAATGGTGTCACGGAGGCAATGGTTCCGCAGACAATTATTGTCTCACGTGGCGTTGACTCCAACGCCCTGAAACAAATATGCAACTTCGTCAACTTTATCACAAAACATCTCACTCTTCTGAATTCTTCAGATCTTCGGAATAAAACCGGTATCCGCCGCTAACATACCATTATCTGCTTCAAGCTCCTTTGTCTACTCACCCCTCGGATTTCCATCACAAAGCAATGCCCCAAATGGTCCATCCCGTCAAGCATTCTTACCATACTTCCTTATACTCATACTCTTAAACACTTACAGTAATCACTCCATCTTCTAAATATGTCCGTGTCTCCGTGACCGGACGTCCGCAGATATTTCTGCATCAGGGGTCAAAATAAAAATATGTTCGCGTGCTAATTTTTTCAGCAAATGTTTGAAAATGCAAAGCAGGAAATTTAGAATAAGCATATTTTGCATAACGGTTTTCAAATGTGAATTTCTCATTTTCACTTTCTGTATGATTAGAATTACAAGCGCCTTAGTGCAAAGCAATTAATAATTATTGTTACAAACCAAAACGTAGAATAAGCTTAGTTTAAAAAATAGCAGTTAATTTTCCAGAAGAATACGTGTGCCTTTCTAGCCGATATGTGCGGGCACCCATGCCCATAACCCTACCTTAACTCTACACCCTCCTTCTGCTCATATTCATACTCAATTCTCAATTTCTCTCACCACAGCGAGCAGTTATCATGTCTTCTCTTTCTGGTTCCCTTGAGCTGATGGACGACTTTCATCCACGATTGGTAACTCTGGACCATCATAGACTTAAGGTAGCGCTCGTGAATATGCTGGTGCCCTGTACTTGACTTTGAAGTGAGGCTTTAGAAGTTGGAATTTTAGAGCGTTTCGGAAATTTCAGCAAATGATTTCTTAGAAAAACTTCGTCTCATCCGCGTGACACTCATTTTCCAACACAATAAGAGCAAGTGAAAGAAAAGAAACATTCAAAACAAACCCATATCGCAAATCACATGATCTGCAAATGACGCGCGAGTAATGATCGACGTGCAAAAATAATTTCTTGTTCTCATGATTCATTTATATCGCCACTCCTTTTTGTGGCTTGACAGTTACCTCTTTATGGATTATCAGTATCACCAAGCATTCAGTTATGGATCATCGACAATTATTACTTCTTTTTTTAATTATCACCAATTACTACTTTTATGACTTATCACAAGTCACTTCTTTTATGGATATTCACCAACGACTTAATTCTTTTGGAGCTAATCGTCAGTTATATTGACTTGCATTCTTTCTTTCTGCCAAAATCAGTTTCACAAATGCAATTTCTACGGTTTGCCACAGTTTTTGCTTTTTCAGTGGTATTTCAGTCGCATATTAATGTGTAAAGCTTTTTACATTTTGTGTATATATTACATAATCCATAATTAATTATAGACCGTCATGTTCACAATATACACATAGGCCTACAGCCCTGCAATCATACATGTATATATACATGTAGGCATACATACAAACATTCATATATATTTATATATATATAATTTGCATATAATACATATTTATAAATGCATACAATCCATACATTATACACTCATCCACGCACACTCTTGTAGGTCTACTGTATTACTGCACAAGTGCACATGTAGCCTATGTATGCACGTAGGCACTTGTACACAGACACAGTTACACACACACACACACACACACACTAACACGCAAACATAATTAGAGAGATATATAATCATACACATATATACATGTATATAATATATAAGGTAAATATAAGTATCCATTGCTTTTTCTGTTAGTAGTGCTCTTTATCTTCTCATGATGCCAAGAATTATGGACCAAGTTTGATGTCTCTTTACCAGCGCTGTATGTGTAGGCCAATTGACGATGTGGGCATAATTATGTATACAGTACAGTATCTCATGGTTTCGACAAAATGCTTGATAGTTTTGCATTGTTTTCTTTGTTTCCGTAATATTAGTTGAGACTGACAATATAGCAATAATTATACACGATCTATGCAGCAGCTGTTATATATTATTAGGAAACGTTATCGAAGTATTCAACGTCATCGGAGATGTATAATTATAAAGCTGACATGTTTTAGTGATCGTCGTTGTTAATTTTGATGCATTGTCTTATTCGGAACGCGATTTGATGTACCAGCCTCGTGGATTGCTGTATCTTCTCGATTAGTCTTTGTATTCCGCCATGGTGTTTTATCTGATATAGGCTACATGTAGGATGGCACCTAGCCAGAGACATTAGACGATGTTTTGACATAGTATCTGCACTGCGTAGTATCTGTCCTGCCATGGGTAGTATATCTGCCATCGGTAGTATCTACCCTGTGTAACACGTGACCTGGGTAGTGTTTGGTAATATCTTACAGGTGTAGCATCTGACCTGGGGCGATATTTGACCTGGGGTAGTATAATTATGACTTCTGTAGTATCTGACCTCTGGTGGTATCTGACTTCGAGTATACAGGGTGGGCCAAAAAAGACCCCCTAAGAATTTTGCCAATATCTTGACCAAAAGTAAGAATTTCGAAATGAAATTTTACAGTCTTAAAGACAATTCATATTTACACCACATGGCCAGATATCATCAAAATATTTCAAACAGAACAAAAGTTATACCACTTTTAGTGAAAGCACCCACCGTTTTTTGACGATTCAAAAACCCGACGCAATAAAAAGTAACAGAAGTAAGAATATCAAAATGAAAATTTACACTCTTAAAGACAATTCATATCCACACATGATGGCCAGATTTCATCAATATATTTCAAACAGACCAAAAGTTATGCCACTTTTAGTGAGGTCACCCCCATTTTTTGACGTTTCAAAGAAGTAACGCAGCAAAAAGTAGCAAAAACACGATTTTATTAAGTCTCATCTCAAATAATTGTTATCAAATAGCTTTCATATTGCCAGGTGATCATTATTATCATTATTTAAAAAATAAACAGGGTACCAGCGTAGCTGCACATCCCTGAGAAGTCACTTAGCAAGATGACAATCAAATTGGTAAATAAGGAATCTGTCAGATTATTCAACAGGTCCATCGAGAACTTTGCAAAGAGACTCAAAAGAAGTTTTGGCACTGGTGGTGGACACATTGAACACAAGTTGTGAAGCACCACCAAGTTCATTTGACTGCAGTTATTGAGATGAGACTTAATAAAATCGTGTTTTTGGTACCGGGTACTTTTTGTCGCTTTTCGATTTTTAATCGTTGAAAATGGTGGGTGGCCTCACTAGAAGTGGTATAACTTGTGTTGTGTTTGAAATATTTTGATGAAATCTGGCCTTCAAGTGTAATTATGAATTATCTTTAAGCGTGTAAAATTTGATTTCAAAATTCTTACTTCTGGCCAAGATATTGGCAAAAAACCTAAAACAATTTCGTTTCGTTTTTGAATCGTCAAAAAACGGGGGGGGGGTGACCTCACTAAAACTGATATAACTTTTGTTCCGTTTGATATACTTAGATGAAATCTGGCCATCATGTGTAAATATGAATTGCCTTTAAGACTGCAAAATTTCATTTCAAAATTCTTACTTCTGGCAAAAATGCTGGCAAAAAACCGAGGGGGTCTTTTTTTGGCCCACCCTGTAATTATCTTGTGATGAAAGTGACTTTGACAGTATCTATCAGTAGTAGTATCTTACCTTGGGTGGTATCTGAACTGAGATAGCTACTGACCTGAAGTAGTGTCTGACCTGGAATGGGATCTGACCTGAGGTGACATAATATTGTTTGATCTAGTTTGGTATCTGACCTGATGGTATCTAAACCGGGGAAGTAATGGTATCTCAGTTAGGATGGCATCTGGCCTGTGGTGGTTTCTGACTTGTGGCATTGTGTCTTATGGTAGTCTCTGACTTGGGATAGCATCTGGACTTGATTCAATAATTACATGTATATCGATTGTTGTGAATGATCTCAGTACCGGCAGTGTATCTTTTGTGTGAAGGTGGAAAATTCAGACAATTTTTTCCATTTAGACGATGCTTGTTAAGTTCTCGAATTCGAAATGAATTATTGACGTTGTTTGTTTTTCTGGAGGCTGAAGAGGAAACACAATTACTAGATTACAAATACGATTACGATATTGTATTGCTCCAAGGATATTTTTGTAGCGCCATATTTTGAAAGAAGCCATACTTAGAGTATCAATTTACTGCTAAGACGCAAGAGTTGTTTAAAAAATATTCTTAGTGCTTGTTTAATCTGAAATTGCCCAAGTATAATTATTGCATTGACTAATTGTCACGTTCGATCACATAGGCCTTTGCATATAGGATTATAATTATGTATATACAGGGTGGGCCAGCATAAATGAACCAACTTTGCATGCTTATAGCTCCGCCAGTTTTTGGAATTTATTTGCACTGTATGCGTCATATTAATGGTATTTCACTCTAGTATTTCCTCTGAGAAGGTCGAATCCATACCAGTTCAAGTTTTAATTATATGCCCGGAACAGCGCTACCTACCATATTTCGTTGTCATTTTTTACGTAAAATGGCGCCGTTTCGCAGGGATATTCACAAATCATTTTTTGCTAACAGGCGCACATACACAATCATTTTAGGTGTTTGTAGGAATCTCTACCATGAATATCTTCTCATCGCTAAACCATGTCCTTTCAATTTGATCAACAGCTGTGCGCGCTACCACGCGCTGCTTTTTTAAGCCAAGAAACAGCGTCAGTGTTGTTGGACTTCACGTAGACAAATAACTTTAGATCAGTTCTTTCCAATACGTTACACGGTGTCTCTAGAACTACCTGTTTAGCAAAGAATTTCCCGGGGAGTTTGGTCTGCCCGGGTCATTGTCTTGACTGCAAATTTATTCGGACACACGAGCAATAATAGCGGATGTGCGTACCGTGCGCACCGATTCCCATGATTTACGAGTGTATAGAAAGTTCTGTTTTTATCAATTTTTCGTAGCAGATGATTCAAGGGATTTTTAAAAAATCCATCCTGTGTTCGAAAACTTGTTAATAATTTCAAACGAATTAAATCCCTTGTCAGTTCGCAAAATTAGGATCAAAATGCGATCATCGTCTGACAACGTCGCCATATTACGTCAAAAATGACAACGAAATATGGTAGGTAGCGCTGTTCCGGGCATATAATTAAAACTTGAACTGGTATCGATTCGACCTTTTCAGAGGAAATACTAGAGGGAGATACCTTTAATTTGACGCATAAAGTACAAATAAATTCCACAAATTGGCGGAGTTATAAGCATGCAAAGTTGGTTCATTTATGCTGGCCCACCCTGTACATAATATATTATATATACATAATATATTATATATACATAATACAAAATAATATATATGTATTATATATCGGATTGCTCAGCTTAAGTAAGATTGTTTATATGTGTATTTGTGTGTGATGGTTGTGGTGTGGTGGTGGGACAGGTGTCGTTCTCTTGGCGCCGAATGTGGCTGCCTCTATAGAGTTCGTCATTCGCTTGTCTCTGAATGTGTTTTTGTCGCTGTCAAGGCGCCCTTGTAGCGGCATGGCTACGTTACGGCGCCATAGAAATTGTCATTGTTATTATTATTATTATTATTGGACTAACTACAGGGTGGCTCAAAAAAACGTACCACAGGATAAAATGCGATAACTTCTCAGCCGATTGACATTTTTCTCCGAAAATTTTCCAATTTGTAGGGGAATAAATTTTCAACAATCCCTGAAAGTTTCAGTTGAAACTTTTCATGTTTGCAAAAGTTACAGCTGTTCAAACTTAAAATTTCGTTTTTTCAAATTTTCGCGGAAAATGAACGTCACTTGTAGATTTCCATGTCAAATGATATCACTTTTCACTACGACCTCAGAATTTCGTTTTACACTTTATTGTAAGGTATAATGAGAGTGTCCACTCCCTGCCTTAGCACAAGCTCAACTTCTTTTTGTGAAGCTCAGTATGGCCTTGTTGGTCGGGTCCTGCGGCAACTGACCCCACATTAGCAGCAAGACTTGCTTCAGCTGGCCAATGTTCTCCAACTTGGGATGAAATGTCTTGCAGCGTTCCAGAATAGTTCACCAGACGTGATAAGCAAGAGGACTAAGGTCTGGCGAGTTTGTTAGTCACCTTTGCCAATAAATTTACTGCATTTGATGGCAAAAATAAGGTAGCGTCATCATAATCAGCCTTGCCGTGCGAGCAAGCAGGCGCACCGTCCTGCTGGAAATTAAAACCAGATGTTAGAGCATGCCTGGTCTTCAATGAGTCTGGGTAAGAGAGTTCAGCGATGAGTTTGACATTTAGCCTACTGAATGGTATTAAATGCAGTCTTTTCTTGCAGCTGTAACACACGCCAGCATAGCTGATACTGAAATCATGATGTGCTTTGCAAACGTAACCCTTTCGAATACCAAGCGAATTTCCTGAACATGACATTTTCCCCCGTCAGACCAAATGACAACTTCCTGCCTCTCTTCCAGCATCTGACCTTCGTTACATAAACACGTTTGCAGATAGCCTTCAAAGTGCTTCAGGCTTCACTTTTCACTGGGTCTTTTGCTATGACCGCGCGATGTCCCAGTCTCTGTTCACGTAACGTCCGAGTTCCCATTTTATCCTCTGCAGAAACTTTGCCCATGACGTTCAGTAACGGATTCACAAACTGAGGCCTTAATATACAAAATATGATCATATACTAACAGCTTTCATAATAAACAGCTTATCTACAGCTCTTAGTGAGGTTGTATGACATTGTCATCATTTTATGTGTTGCAATTTGCCAAAAAAATCGTAATGAAATCACATGTAATGGAACAAGAATCTCCGGATATTCAAAAAAACGAAATTTTAAGTTTGAACAGCTGTAACTTTTGCAAACATGAAAAGTTTCAACTGAAACTTTCAGGGATCGTGGCAAATTCATTCCCCTGCAAATTGGAAAAATTTTCGGAGAAAAAGGTCAATCGGTAGCGAAGTTATCGCATTTTTTCCGGTGGTACGTTTTTTTTGAGCCACCCTGTATAGTTTGTAACATAGCCTAATGTTAAATGCTCAATGCAAGATTAAAGCGGTGTGTTTCTATATACTATAGGCCTAAGCCTATCGTTTGAAATTGCCTCTTGTTCGTGGGCGGAGATTTGGGGGGGGGGGGGGGAACGAAACGAGTGGCCAAGGGAAAACACGCGAGATTTTTTGAGGGACGAAAAATTTCTGACACGGTTTTCAAGAAAAATTTTTTACTTTCGCTGCCAAAAAAGTTGATGACCTTTTTTAGTTATCCAGCCGAAAAAGTAAAAGAAATGTATATTTTCCGTGGACGGACAAAATGTCCCCGGACAAAATTTCCAGGACAAAATGTCCCCGGATAAAATGTCCCGGATAAAATGTTCCCGGATAAAATGTCCAAGGAACAAAATGTCCCCGGACAAAATGTCCCCGGACAAAATGTCCCCGGATAAAATGTCCAGGACAAAACGTCCCCGGATAAAGGTGATCCATGGTGGAGAACCCCTCATCAATTAACGACTGCCGATCAAAGACACACGACGCCCCCCGTTCCCGGATAGACATTAGCCACCTAATCAATGACAATCAAGTCTAAAATAGCAGCAGCTTTTTTGCTCATATGGATCGCAGGAGTGCAGACCCATCAGACACCCGGGAGCTTACGTGGGATTTGGTTCTACTGCCATAAACCGATGTGTGGAGCTGGATCGCCAACAAGTCACTGGCATCTTTGCCGCTGCTCAACACACGACCTACCACCACATTTGGCGTTTTGTCACTCTTTCCCCTTATCCCCAGAAAGAATAGACTTGTTGTCACGCTCTGTCCACTTGATCAATCAATCAATCAATCAATCAATCAATCAATCAATCAATCAATCAATCAATCAATCAATCAACTTTTTTTTATTGAAAACCATCACAAAGTAATACAAGCTCACAGTTTACAAATTTGTGTGCAGGTTGTCAATAGGTAAACCCAAAGGAACATTATGGTTCCGCAAAACAGGGTTCCTATTTACATCAGTAATTTATCAGTTATTGATCACCATGAAAGAGGCCGAGTCGGACTCCGACAACGAGTTCAATAGTGTTTTCTCTCTTACATAAGCGATTGACCCTGGACTTTTCTAGACACGGACTGCGATTATGGGTACGGCGAACAACCGTTGTGAACTGAAGGTAAACAGGGCCGTTTCTCGGGTGGCTTCAGACGGAAAAGTGGGCTGGCGTCCATTCCGACCCGTGAACAAGTAGCGTCCGGGCCGTAGAAGCCAAATTTCACCCAGGATTACCGTGTTCACAGACCTGAGAGTCCTAGCACTTTGCAAAAATTTACTACGCTTCTTTTCAGTCGCCTACAAATGTTCGCTTGGTTGTACTAAAGTGGTTAATTTTTACGTTTTATAATCATCATTATTGTAGGCCCTTTATATTTTGATATTTATTTTCTTTTATTATGTTTTCGCTATTAGCTATTTTTGCAAATTTCCAATCATGCCAATTGTTTGATCGGAATTTCAATAGATTGAAACATTTAGAAAAACACAGGGTCTAACTCTAAATTCTAAATAGAAGGTTAGTAGTGGCTAACTGTCTTTTCTAAAACATCGTTAAAAACCCATAAAAACGGCAATCAAAACGGCAATTAGTTATCAAAACACAAAGGAATAATGACGTCATCAACTATCAGAACACAATGGAAACATGTTCCAAAACCCCGGACCTAAAACAACACAAAGGACTGGAATTTTCAAAAGACTGCGGCGGACGAAACACTTAACTGGGGTGGGGTATTGTTCTAGAAACTACCCTATAATTATAGTCCTTTTGATGTAAAGGCCTTTGCGTGCACATTCCTGTCTGCCTGTCTGTCTGTCTGTCTGTCTGTCTGTCTGTCTGTCTGTCTGTCTGTCTGTCTGTCTGTCTGTCTGTCTGTCTGTCTGTCTGTCTGTGTGAATTACTTGTACGGCAAAAAATAATAAATTATTATAACTTCACAGGGTATTGGACTCCCATAGCCCCCCAGTATTCCACGCCTGTAGAGTGCAACAAATTCTTACAATCACTGAACCCTATAATTATGATCACACGACGGTGAAGACGCCCCAGGCATCGGGCGATGGACGGCGGTCGCGAGCAGTGAAGCGTGCCACCCGACAAACATAACGCCCCAGGCATCGGGCGACGGACGATGGTCGCGAGCAGTGAAGCGTGACATAACAGACCTCCGACAAGCATAACGCCTCGGGCACCGAAGGATCCGTTGAATCGTCTATTGAACTGGACGAACGTTAAATAAGAAACGAACGCAATTGTAAAGACCAACTATTCATTATTATACCTATCTTCTACAAAGTCGACGAGCAGACTTTGAATGCAAACATGAAACACACACCAGTCTATAGATGCACATAAATGTCACGTCAATGTATTATACCTTCATAGCCACAGCATTCTTAAACACTCCGCCTCTTCCTCCTCACCCTCCTTTCCTTCTCTTCCTCCTCACCCTCCTTTCCTTCTCTTCCTCCTCACCCTCCTTTCCTTCTCTTCCTCCTTTCCCCCTCTCTTTCTACACACCAGTCCTTCCAAATACTCTTATTCGCATTCTTAGCCTCTCTTTTAAAATCATTGTAGCAAATTCATTCACACACCATGAAAAGAAAACAAGTCTTTTAAATTGAATCACATTTATTTATTAATATCATGCAAAAACCTATGAACTAAAAAATCGTTTAAGCCTGTATCTCTTGTGAAATTGTTGCAAACAGCATTTATATTTAGTCCTCTACTTCTATGTAATGCATAAAAAATACAGTAATGTCCACACAGCCTACTGATTAAACTCTGAATTTGGTTATTTGTGTAAATCCAACGAGTGCAATGCCTGTGTAAAAATGTTCTGAATGGTGCATCTGGCGGTTTCCCCAAACTATCGAAAAATTCTCCATAATTTGAGCTTTCAATATACAACACAACCCAGTGGATACCGGGCTGCCCGTACGTATCTGTATTGCACACAAAAATAGAAGGTCTGTTTGTATTAATCCACTTGAGTAGACGATTGCACGCAAAAACTCCCACGAACATGGCTGCGCATCTCGGATCTCTTCGTAGAATATTTTCTATCGTAATACCGTCCATCTTTTCTCTAATTGTTGTAGTCGAATATCACGTTTCTGGATCTGTCAATCTCGAGAATATTTTCAAATTCTGCAAAGGCGATGACATTTATTGTAGATTCCAAAGCCTGAGAGAACTTCATATCCACACGCACATTGCCCGATTTGACCAAATTGAAGTGGTCGCCTTCTGCCAGATCAGGTGTTAAATCGAATGCGTACAGACAATACCCGCTCGCGTAGTCTTCTCTGGAGATGTCGTTATCGTCGTTTCTCTGCCATTTGCCAGTGCCCATGAAGAGTGAGGCATAGGCATTCACAAACTGACCAGTTGCAAAATTAGTTTCCAGGGGTTTTATACTTTGCTGCTGCCCATCCAAATATACTTTTAATTGAGACAAGTTCATGTGTTTAAAATTGTATGGGCTTTTTGTGTAGGTACCGTTGAATGCGTCGTTGTCAATGCATCCAAATACGATACGTGTAGGGAGCTGACCGGAGAAGAGGCTTTCCTGTGTCACGTCCAAATTACCTCTAGGAACCGTAAAAGTCTTGCAAACAACCCTGCGAATGGGAAATTTTAGATTTCCAATTTCCAATGCTTTAGCATGAGCAAGGAAGACAGAGGGACTTAGCCTAACTTTTCTTACATACAATTTGCACTCCACTATTTTTACTTTGTATGTGGGCCCCACAGCCGAAGACATAAGACAGAATGCGTCCTTATTACGCACGAATCGAATTTTTATATTAATGTCATTTGGCAAGAAGCGTTCCTGAAAGAAGAGATCGCTGTGAATACCACCCAACATATCGACCACACGTCCTTCGTCGGTCAGAGCACTGCGCTTCTTGAATCCAACGTTTGTACCAGCATCGTCGTGGGGATTGGCTTCCTCAAAGCGTCTGGCAGTGTCCTTGTAAAATAATGCAGAGGTGAGTTGAGAATTTTTGCTTGAACTGCCGTAACTGAGCAGAGTTTCCAAGTAGCTGCGATACGCATACGTGTTGTTTGAAGCCGTAACCAATGTGTCGTTTAAAGTTATGTCTACTTCTGAAAATAGGCTGTGTAAGAAAAGGTTGACAGGTCCAACGTGGTCGCCCGCATCTGTAGCATCATTATTCGCTCGTACGATAGAGGCTCTTACGTACAGCTGAGTGTTTGACAGATCTAAATAATCTTGCCCAGTGCCAGTAATGCTAAATTCTATAGGTGTACCCTGCGAAATGGTTGCTATTGGATTATATTCCACGTACGACCCGGCTTCTATGCTTGTCTGCGTAGCAGGCACGCTAAAGAGGTCCAATTCGCTTTTTGCACACTCGCAAGACTGAGGATGAACGAAGGCCATTTTAAATTATGCCAAATACGTCTTCCTTGATTCTTTTCTTATTTCTTCTCAGCAATCTCTTACGTCTTTTTCGTCCGCTGCCACTCTGCGTATTAAAATCGTTTGAACTTGTAAACGCCTTTATACCTTCTGGGACGCGACGCTTGGCAGCGTCCATGAACTGGTTGCCGTCGGCAACATCGTTGGCAATCTGGAGTCCCGTTCTCAGTACCTGCTTGCCAAGCGCTTTAGCGCCAGTCTGTATAAGTGGCCACGCATTTCTAAACAGCCCACCAAGAAAACTACCCAAGCCGTGGCCGCGCTGAAGACGAGCGCCTTGAAATACAGACATGCCATTGCCACTCTGTTGCATATAATAGTCTTCGTATGCCGAACGGCTCGCATCGCAGCAAAATGGTTTTTTCATTGTAAAAGGTAAGGTAGCCTATCTTGCAATGGCGGAAGTGTAGTGTGAGTATGCACTTTCCGCTTTCGAATGGGACTGGAAGGCCCGTGTCGGTCCTTATATCCACTTCAATAGAGTCGAAATTCTTCTGCTGTAGTGGCACGTAGATGGGCTTTTCGTAAGTCGTACGAACGCTGTCACCACTTTTTCCACTAACGTTTACAATTCTCAGCAATGGAGCCTTCGTATCTCCCACAGGCACTTGCTCGAGAACGTTACAATAAATATACAGTGAAGAAAATCCACGATTTATATCGCAGGCGTTGTTGCCTACGAATTCAAGAATGTGGTTGTTGTCCTCGTGGTAATTGAGAATGGGTGTTTGATGCACATCGATGCCAAGCATCGAAGATATTGCTTGCGAAAATTGTATGTTTGTACCTTTATTTATAACACCCTCGACTTTTTTAGTTACTGCGTCATATTTAAATTTTGGAAATTTCTCCAACTTCATTTCGTCGGCAGCATGACTTATAAAATTGTTTATGGATTCGATAAGGTGAAGCGGTGTTTCATAGTAGCCGGCCGGCAAACGCGTTCTTTTATGCATGGGATCGGGACGCATGGCACCATTGTCGTTAAACTTGTCGTGCATATACGATATTCTGCCTTCGTTTCTTTCTAAATTGTTCCACGTATGAGGGTATTGGACTTCGAGTAAACCAACTTCCCAGTCACCACTTAGAGAAATGGCATTCTCCAACCGGGTGGTAAAGTGTGTGACAGTATTGTCTGCGTAAAAATTCATTGAACTGTTGCTTGGTAAGGTGAGATAGAAATGCGCCATTTTTATATATTGGCACACTGTCTGAAATGAAGTATAACGAGCGACTTCCCACACTCGAATGGTATTGGCTTGTCATTGTCACCTCTCATATATATCTCTATAGAATCGAAAGACTTTTGCTGAAGCGGTACGTATATTGCATTTTTGTACATGACATGCACGGTGTCACCGCTTTTACCAGATATATCAACTATGCGTAGCAAAGGCGCTTTCGCATCGCCAAGCGCCACAGTTTCCAAAATATTACAATACACGTACACGTATGAAAATGCTGGATTTATATTGCAGGCCTTCTCGGAAATCCATTCCTTGTCGGGCATTTCGTCCCATGCTTTGATATACTCTTCGTATCGACTTTCGTATACATAATGACCGTAATCAAAATTTTCGATAACTTTCTGATTTTCTTCTATACCAAAAATATTACACAGGTGTGAAGAGAATCCTACGCTTGTAGCGAGATTTATTTTACCCGTGAGTCTTTTCGTTACTTTGTCGTATTCAAATTTTGGATGTCGAACGAGCGAATGCAATTTGGTCGCAGCCTCTATTTTCGCGTTCACTGTATGAACTATATCTTCCACGCTTTCATAATAGCCGGTAGGGACATGACACAATTCTTGTATAGAATACCACTCATCTTTGGGATTTGTTCTTTTAGGAATATGATTATACATAAAGTCGCCCTGTCCACTTTGCACATTGTACCACGTGTGTGGATATTGCAACTCTGTCAAAGCAGCTTCCCAGCGTCCGGAGAGGGAAATTGCATTTTCCAATTTCGTTGTAAAGTGTGCAGTAGTATTGTCAGGAAAATGGTTCATTGAAGAGTTGCTTGGAAGAGTAAGATAGAAGTGTGACATTGTCGTTACTACTTGCTTGTGTGTGCTCTGTCAGACTGCAAGAATGTGAAGCTAAACTTTGAATATATCGTGTGTCCAAGAGTTGAATTTAGCGTCATAGCCTTTCCACTTTACAAAGTATTCAGTCTTGCCATGACGCTTACGCCGTTTCAAAATTTTGTCAACCGTGTAAACATCGTCCTCCTTTAAAATTCTCTGCAACTCAAATTCGTAGAATTTGCCCTTTATGAATTCGCCATCCAAATCTTCCAATTCGTATGTTACTGGATCGGTAGGCACACGCCTTATAATTTTAAAAATTTCTGTCGACCAGGTTGGTAAATACCCCTTTTGAAAAGCTATCCTAGCCTTTACTATTCTGACCTTGTCGTTCACTTCATATTTCCAATTGGGTGACCGTTTCTTTTCACCATACAAACGTTTTATAATACTATTTTCATTTTCCTTAGAAACCTCAATGGGTGCCATACCTATACTTCTATGGTACGTGTGGTTGTACGAATGTACGAGATCTTGTAAAATGTCCATGTACCTATAAGTATTCTTATAAGTAAAGTATTTCCACATCTTCGTCTTGAGGGTTCTATTGAATCGCTCAACTACAGAAGCTTTTATGTCGCTATTTTCAGATGTGTAAAAGCGAATGGAATTTTTTCGTAGCAGATTTTGAAAGGTTTTATTAAGGAACTCTGTTCCCTTGTCGGTCTGTAGATTAGCAGGTTGTTTGTCTGTAAGAATGATGGAAAATGCTTCGGACAGGTCCGCACCAGACTTTGATTTAAGGGGTACCGCCCAAGCATATTTAGAAAAGACGTCTATGCAGGTTAAAATATATTTATTTTTATCATTATATTTCGACAGTGCTGAAAGATCGGCCAGATCGGCCTGCCAAAGATCGCAAATACCGACAGAGAAAGTCTTTCGTCGCCTAAAGTTCAATCTAACAGGTTTATGTAACGTGTACGCATCTTGTTTGGTCAACCAATTTTTAACGTCTTTATTTTTAAATGTACCACTAAGATGTCTTTGAAAGGATGACACGCCTGCAAAACTACCAGGTGTCTTTGGATCAAAGTACGACTCCATCGATATCAGTAAGTTATCCAACTCGCCAGACTTTGCTGCTTTCCACGAATGTTCTTTGGTGTAAGTGATGAGAATTCTTCGATTGGGTTATTAATATACGTCCAACGTTCTTGATTTCCAATCAACTCACGAGGTATGTTTGAGTCTTTCAGAGCTTCTGCCAAGAGTCGCCAACCGGTGGGTGGGGAGGCCGTCGTACGTTTTCTCATAAGGTCGTTGACCAAATCGACCATGTGAGTTTTCGGAATAGTTGCATCCTTTAAAATAAGTTCGCCTTTAGAAGTCCAAGACACGTCGGGATTGCTCTTCATGTGTGACAAGAGTCTAGCAGCTTGAGTTTTCCATTTCTTTGGCACCGTTTCCAAGACTTGCGCCTCTATACTGCTGCTAGATTTGTTGGGGTCGCCCGCCGCCGCCGCCGCCGCCGCCGCTTCCGTTGCGTCTTCTTTGGAATCGAACTTGGTAACTACGCTGGGTTTGTCAATGTGTAAGTATCGACTCAAACTGTTGGTGTACAGTTTGGCTTTATCATCGTCTGCAATATTCCTATGCAGAATGTCGTACATCTGCGTATCCAATCTAGATAATGTTTTGTCTAGCATAGTCTCTTTCCATTTTTCTATCTGTCTGGGTTCCACTAAAACCATCTTCTTCGTGTGTTCCATACTATATTTTATTACTTAGCAGCGTACCCAGAAAGGAAAGCACAGGAGTCAGTAATGCACCTATGCACGCCAGTCTGTACTATACGCTTTTTGATTTTTCGTCGAGTCTTTTTCGATGCAAGTTTTCTCAACTTGTGTTTGAAGCGAGCAAGTCTTTTCTTCTGACCCTCTTTTAAAGGTACCGTGCCTTTTAAAATGTTGATTGCACACTCGCAAAGACAGCAAAGCAGAGAAGAATTACAGTCTTTCAAAATCTGTTTCCTTACTTTAGGTGAAGACTCTTTAAGCAGTCTGAGTTTCTCAAACTTCTCCTCTATGGGTGCAGTCATTTTGAATGAATGAGATATACGAGGTTGTTGGGACTTTATATTCATTTCCTCATATATACGTAATGCACCTCTCCCGGAAAAATATTTGTTCTCAGCCGACAACGTTCGTCAGTTTCTGGCTTCAGGTCGATCAGAAGATATCCGAAAGGCGCCATAGTCGCGTCGTGGAATGCCTCTATCATAAAATTAGATTTGCCTGGAAACATCTGGCGTGCTAATATTGCAACTTGTGTGCTGTCTCTAACATTTTTGAAAAGAACAAAGTAATGAGCATTCAGACTGATGGTTCTTGTATGCTTGCCACTGTAGAAAAGATTTTGCGTCAGGTATAGTATGGAAACGTTCTTGTGATGACTAACTTTGGTGAATAAGTTTGTAACCCTCTGATCAGTTTCGCTCATAAGGTCGTCTAGCACGAGTAGAGTCTTTTGCTTGCCATCGAAAATATTCAAGTCGGGCAATCCTTCGTGAAATTGAACTTGTGTGTATTTGTCGAAAATTTCTTGGTAAATACCATAACACCATATAATTTTTTCTATGCCTGGCTTGACCATGTAGTCTAAATGATCTATAAAACGTAAAGTGAAGTTTGTCTTTCCACATCCACTGGGACCGCTGATTATAGCAGAGAATGGATGTAACCAAGTTGGATCCATAATGAAAAGTAAATGTGCACTGTGTTGTTCTCTTCTTTTTATGCCATGTATATTCTAACAGTTCCAAGGATGCGTTCGCAGCAAGAGGGACAGTGGGTTGCAATGTCCGCGCAAGGTTCACACATATTTATATGTGCACATGGAAGAGATAGTATTTGTACTTGACTTTCTTTACAGACTTTGCAAATGACAGACTTCTTTAGATTTTCATTATCAAATTTCAGCTTCATAGTATTATACTTTACAAGTTTTTCATTCTCGCTTTCAATGCTTTCCTCATCTTCACTTTGACACATGCAGCAGTCGCATTTGTAGTTTCCACACACATCCATTTCACATTTACTAATATTCGGACACATATCTACTGTTCTTTAGAATATAATAATAATGAATTGATTTATGACGACTGGAGACTTTTATATTGCTGCAGTCACAAGAAATAAAAAGTGCTTAGTCAGGCATATTTACAATTAGATGAAAGAAATGTGCAATGAAGCATGACAACTCCTAGAACACTACAGAGGTGCTTATTCATCAAAAAGGTTACCAGAACATACGCCTATTGACTTAAGTGTTTCAGTAATTGCCTTTTAAGTCCATTGTGTTTTGATAGTTGGTGCGACATGTTTTAGTACCTAATGGGTTTTTAACGAGGTTTTAGGTCCATTGTGTTTTGATTCCTAATTGCTTTTATGTCATTAGCGCGACATGTTTTAGTAACTAATGGGTTTTTAATGATTCGTAAGTCCATTGTGTTTTGATTCCTAATTGCTTTTAGGTCATTAGCGCGACATGTTTTAGTAACTAATGGGTTTTTAATGACTTCTCTTAATGGGTTTTTAACGATGTTTTAGAAAAGACTGTTAGCCACTACTAAGGTTTATAGATCTAATAATACTGACAATAAATCTTTTTTGCACAAATAACTGCTGTAAAAGTACAGAGGGACTCGTGAAAAAACGTGCGATTTTATGTTCTTTAGAGTGACTATTTGTTCAGGGACATTTTGTCCGGGAACATCTTTATCCGGGGACTTTTTGTCTGGGGACATTTTATCCGGGGACATTTTATCCGGGGACGTTTTGTCCAGGAACATTTTGTCCGGGAACTTTTTGTCCGGGAACTTTTTGTCCTGGGACATTTTGTCCTGGGAATTTTTGTACAGGGACCCGAAATAAGTATTAGGCCTATGCATGAGAGTCCGATTCACCGCACACATAACCAATGCTGAAATATAGGCCTACAGACGCGCCGAACAACAACCAATCTCGTCGATGATTGAAGAGCGGAGACTGAGAACGTTTGGTCATTTCGCACGAAGCGATGGCAGTCAAGACCATGCCAGAGCTTTGCGCGCCATGATTCGTGCTTCCCCCCCAGAGCCTGGAAGAGACCGGCTGGACGACCAAGACTCACATGGACCCGGACGGTCGACGCAGACCTGAGACCGCTGGGCCTTGGACTAAACGCAGCTTGGAGATGTGCGCAGGACCGTAGTGGTTGGCGGAGAATTGTGGAGACGGCTACGCTCCGGAGTGGGGCTCGCCCTTGATGATGATGAGATGTATCAGCGTTGGTTTGTCTTTGACACGTGATCCGTAGGTTCCTATAATAAAGCCATGCCACTAAAACAAGAGATCATTCTCACTCACATAACGTCCGGTTAAAATTCCTTTAATTAAATTTAATTTATTACTTGCTGTGTCCGAACTCCGAACGATGCATGCAGCCATCAATTGGCCCACATTTGCTAGCTGCAGATGTGGGCTAGCTGCAAAAGGCCCTACCTAGGTTTGCCTCTTTTATCTATTACTAGCGTACACGGCCACACGTTGCTGTGGCTGAAAAGAGCATCCAACCATCCATCCCTACCTCCATTCCACCTCCCCTACTCCTCTCCTCTCTCCCTCTCCTCCTCCTTCCCCTTCTCCGCCCTCCCCTTTCCTATCCACCTCTCCTTCCCTTCCTACCCCTCCCCTTCCCATCTCCTCCCCTCTCCACCCCTACTTCCTCTCCTCCTCTACCTCCTCATGTCCCACCTCCCCTCCTTTACCCCTCCACCTCCCATCCACTCTACCCTCCTCCCTTTTGTTGTAAGTTGTAACAGATTGCGGTATTGTAAAAAAGCATTATGCAAACATAACCGGTTTCGGTTTGTCAACCGAATTGTTGAATGAACGAAAATTATTATGCGAGTCGATTATGACGTCACGACAGGCGACCTCATGCGAAGTTTCGTCTGCTAATTATGATGGCGACGTGGACGGTAAGCACTGCCGTTGAAATGCATAGGTCAAATAGCCGACGAATTAAAATGATCATTATTGTCGTAAAAGATCGCGCTTTTTGAGAAAAAAAACCTTTTGCAAACCCGCGCGTATTCGAACGGAACGTTTTGGTGCAATTTTGAAAAGAATCGGTCAAGGACTTTCCCAGATCCTTGGTCCGGAAAGATACGTGCGTACGCAGTTACGGTACATTTTTATTTATATAGATTATTAGATTGCATGCAAATACTTTCAGGTTTTGTAAGCTTAATTTTTGCCCTGCAGGTCTAATCATCGTTGATTTCATTAAACAAAAATGAATAGCTAAGAAACGAAAATTCGACGCAAGCTATAGTCTATTAAGTAGATAGGCTACTCACATCTTTGAACAACTTTTCCGCACTTTCAACATCCCAGTTACGAACTGCAAGTAAATAAAAATTATAGGGCCTAAATATTGAACGAATAGTGACATTGAGTGCTTTGATTGATGAATTGATTAAATTACTTATTTGTTCATAATAATATCGGTTCCTGCATAGGGCCTACGTGATTGACTAAATACTAGAAGGACCGCCGCCGTCCAGTCCAGACGTGTCAGAAGAAAGACCGCCGCCGACAAGTCTAGTCGTGCCCTACCTTGTGAGGGGTTTAATTCGGAAATGGAAGGAGGAACTGCACACAGAAGAACTGCGACTTTAAACTTTTATTTGAGAAACTCAGCTATTTGTTTCATGCCTGGAAAAAGCTAAGTTTGTACGAATTTAATATAAGCATTTTATTTACGAACGTCGAGTTGCATTCGTTTATGAAGTAGCAAGAACTTGTCGCATTGTTCCACGAAGAGTCACGGAAGAAATGAAGTCGGGTTGAAATTTCTAGGCGTGTATTCGCATAACGGACAAAGCTTGTTGCCGCAAACATTATCGTCCCAGCGGAAGTCGTAGTTGACCTTAATATACACGCACTCTTCAGAATCCCCGGCGCTGCAGTTTGGTTCACCTGCAATCCAGTTGGTGTAGTCAAATGCCGTCACTTTATCACTTGATTGTCTCCATGCGAAGGGAGTCTTGCAGTCACCTTTCACCAGTTGTCGACCGCTAGTCCAAAACATGTATCCCGATTCAGTATCGCCGTTTAGAAAGCAAGCATTGTTGCCCACATTTCCTTTAAAAACAATTAAAACAAGTCATGCATTTGCAATTATGTCGTTGCCTGAATTAACGTAAACTCCACTCGCTATAACAATATACCTAAAATAAATTTATTCATTATTGTTGCTATTTTTAGTAAAAACAATTTTAAAACAGTCCTACGTATTCAACTGTCAATTAAACAGCGATAGAAATATGAGGTCAGCAAGTCGTTGTTAGAAGTTAAAATTCATTGGAGAGATTGACGTTTCATCAGCGCATTGTCAATTACGCTACGTGTTGGATATCTGTATAAACAGTGTATATCAGTGGTTCCCAACCTTTCTTCACTGCAGGGCCACTTTTTCCAAGTTGGAGGACACAAGGGCCACTTTTTCTTAGTTAGGCTAAAGGACATTCGGGCGTTTAGTTGGCCAAAATGCTAAAATTTAATTAACTAAAAGCATATAAAAATGTCATAATTGATTCAAAGTAGAATATTTAGGCCCTAATGTTTATAGACTTCAAAATAAAATAATTTGTAATAGAAAATAATTATATGTTCTATCCTGTCCAAATTGTAATTTTTTCATATATTTTTGTTAATTCTTTGATAGATGGGGGCCATTATTGAGGCCTGGCGGGCCATTTTTTGAGACCTCGCGGGCCACTTTTGGCCCGCGGGCCACGGGTTGGGAACCGCTGGTGTATATGCTACACACGGAATCCCTTCCGCCGATTCTTGTTCACTGGCTAGGTTCAAAATTGAGCTTTCGTTTGTCGACACTGCATGAGAAACACCGGAATTCTTGATGATACGACCGTGGGCGTTGACGCCTCTCTTTGATGACCGCATTGTAAAACAGCTGCTACTCTTCAATCAGACGCGCCCTAATAGTTAGGCTATCGATGTCATAAATGCGGAAATGAACAAACGCGCGCTCCTTTAAAACACAGATTGAGGCCTAGACTGTAACTTTTGGGCGGCCACAGCTGCGGGGTATAAAGCTGAGTCTCTCCTGGGACAGCTACTACACCACTGCGTCGAAGGTCGTGTGTCCGTGAACAAAGGGAACGGTTGCCCCTGGGCATTTTCCCAAGGACATTTCCCCCCGGACATTCCCCCGGACTTTTCCTCCACCCTAGGACATTCCACCTGAATACGTATACATACACACACATGCATGCATGCATGCATGTATGCATACATGCATATACATGTATACATGCATGCATACATAAATGCACACATGCATACAATACCATATATACATACATGCATGCACGGTTTGCGGACGTTTCGTCTACGGACGATTCGTCATGGACGGTTCGTCATGGACGATTCGTCCAGATGTGTTGGATTAGATACGAACTGACTGAAAAGAATTCTTATTACATGGAAGTAGAATTGATGAGAATCGTTTTACCTAAATATTGTTATGTATAAATAAATACTGTTTTAACAGAAGTTGGATTGATTGAAGAATAGTTGATGCTGAAAAAAAGCTGGGACGATGAAAAGAATTCTTGCGTAAATGGAGGTGGGATTGACTCTTTGTTCAAATGATGGCACACGGATACCACCGCCACGAACGGGTGTGGCCTATGTTTTTAATACTTAGCATTTATTTCACATCATACTATTTAAAGAACACTTATTTTCATCAATCCGACATATATAAAACAAGAATTCTTTTCGTCAGTCGCATTGTAATCCACCACGGGTGGACAAGACATTTCCGTGTAACGAAACGTCCACTGACGAATCGTCCATAAACGAATCGTCCGCTTGACGAATCGTCCGTGTGACGAATCGTCCACTGACCGTAACACTGAATCGTCCGTCCATGACGAATCGTCCGTAGACGAAACGTCCGCATATAATTTCTGTCCTTCAGAACACCATGCTCCGCCGGTCTCCAGGGCGACCGCCACAAAAGCGTGGCTCTTGGTGATGGTGGCATATTTGATCGACTTGGACGTCGCTGCTCGTTTGGCGGCTTTGCCAGCTATTATTATTATTATTATTAATATTATTATTATTATTATTATTATTATTATTATTATTATTATTATTATTATTATTATTATTATTATTATTATTATTATCATCATCATTCTTATTATTATTTTTATTTTTATTATTATTATTATTATTATTATCATCATTCTTATTATTATTTTTATTATTATTATTTATTTATTTTTTGCGCCCGAAGTATTTATGAACACTCAGGCGGCTTTAAAAACAATAAATACTAAAATCTGTAATTGAAATCTGTTATTATTATTATTATTATTATTATTATTATTATTATTATTATTATTATTGTTATTATTATTATTATTATTATTATTATTATTATTATTATTATTATTATTATTATTATTATTATTATTATTATTATAACCACATGTACAGAGAAGAATCGTAGATATTGAGCAATCGTGTTCAAACTTATAGGCTACATACTTGAAATCTCCAACGCAAGGAACGTCTTAACTTCTCTGTTTACTTCGGCACTTCTAATGGCAACCACGTATGATCCATGGCCCACCTCATCACATTTCTTAGCAGCTAAGTACCAGTCGAGTGCTTCCCAAACAGCCTTGTAGCATTTTCCAATCGAAGGCACATAAGTGAAACCAAAAGGGCATTCATGACCTGAAACAGCGCACGCATTCAGTTTGCTCAGCAAGCAAAGAAACTTTGAACTCGCTAAGAAGGAGGCTTCATTATTCAGAAATCCACTTTTACCCATAACGAGCAATTATTAATACGACAAAATATAACTTAAAATGCGAACACTGCTAAACATGAGCAATTTTGATTCAGATGGCTGCTTAATTAATATGGCACCATTACAGTGTCGAAATTTTAAAATCCAAGCAATGGGGATGGGTAATTATGTATTCAAGTTTCAGACCATGTTTTTGATCAACTAAGCCTAATTTTTATACGTTCGCAGCCTATAATGACACTGTTGAATTATTATTATTATTATTATTATTATTATTATTATTATTATTATTATTATTATTATTATTATTATTTTTATATTTTTTTAACATTATTATAACACACATTTATTTTTCCCAAAGAAAATAATAAAGTCATTTAAAGTCTAATGGAATTGCTCCTGTTCACAATAAGAACTAACATAGTTCTTCAGTGCAAGACCTCCATGTGTCTTGACTGTTTGAGTCTGTCGTTCCTAAAACAGACAAAGAGTTCCATATTTGTAGGGCGACTGATAGACGCTGGAGCAGATGACTCGTCTCACGCTTGTCTCCTTTGGCCGCTTATTGTTATTATTATTATTATTATTATTATTATTATTATTATTATTATTATTATTATTATTATTATTATTATTATTATTATTATGGAAAAGTCGCTCAGCTGAATGTCATTCACAGCTCGGGGAGTAGTGGCAATGTCCCGGAAAGGCAGATGGCATTCCCACGTTGTAGAGCCACCGAGATTCGCTGGAATAGGTACGAAGTCTCCATTGGGTCGTGGGTTGCGGCGGTTATTCGGCTCCCCAACTCAGAAATGAATGTTTGTCCTTCATTACACCACGCGCCGCTGGTCTCCAGGGCGACCGCCACAAATGCGTGGGTTCTGGTGATGGTGGCATATTTGATCGACTTAGACGTTGCTGCTCGTTCGGCGGCTTCGCCAGCTACGTTGGATGTATGCGGAAGATGCGACATGGCGTAAGTGTCCGGCACTGTCACGTCCCATGCCAGGCATTGACCACGTGACCATGGGATGATTGTCACGCCGTCTGGTCGCTTTCCGTCTTCTCTGAGCAGACCAAGCGGTTCTTTGTGAGACGGGATTTTTGCCCTGCCAAGACCTCTCCATATAACGTCATTGATCATGTTGTGTCTTTGGTGTTTTCCGTTTCCTCCTCTGCACACCAATCCATGCAATCCTCTCGCGTCAACATTCCCTCGGCAGTGGTGGCACACATGAGGCTCACAAAGCGACGTTCCGAGTCTCAGCCCAACTGCGAAACGAATCTCCTCGTCTGAGAGGCGCAGGCCCAGCGCGGTCACAGGGGGAGCTAGCATCCAATCTCCAGAATGAGGGGCTCTCGAAGCTAGGAGGCGAGCGCGGTCGCATGGGACACTGGTAGACTCGAGCAGACCCGTCCATGCCTTTTCAGTGACTTTAGAATCCCACTCCTTTTGGCTGTGAGATGCTGCTCCAGTTGGTGGGTTAGCACCTGTCAGAGTAATCCATGCCTTGAGAGCTGAGTCCGCAAGGACATATGGAGCATCAGCTGACTCTGTAGGTAGGATGCAAGCTTGCAGTTCGCTCGTGCTAGCGGCAGAAGCCAGAAAGGCAGAAAGTGCCAGCGTTGATGCACAACGAACACCCAAGCCACCATCTCTCACCGGCAGAGAAGCCTGGAGCCAGCGGTCGTCATCGAGGTCCACGTTCAAGATGGTTGATAGACCTTCTCGCAGTAAATGGTCGAACCGAGCCAGGCTCGGGCAATCGACACAGACAGCTGTGCGCATGCTGTAAAGCAGTTTCGGAACGCTCAAGCTGTTTTTAAGCAAAACAAGAGCGTCGTGTGTGTAAAGCATGGCTAGTCTTGCGATTGCTCTATCTAGATCGTTGGCCTTTGATTCGACGACCATCTCCACAGCTGGACCTGGCATCAGAGGTGCACCCAGCAAGGTCATCTTTTCAAAGGTCATGTGTGTAAAACCTTCAAACGCCGGGTCATCGAATTGCATCATTATTATTATTATTATTATTATTATTATTATTATTATTATTATTATTATTATTATGTTTTGAAGGATCTTTAAACCTTTAAGATTGGAGTCATTTGTAGAAGTCCAGATTATGTTGCAGTAAGTCAGATATGGATATATGAGAGTATAATAAAAATTCCGTAGAATATGAGGGGGAGAAGGTAGGATACTCTTTTTATAATGCCAAGATTCTTTTTGATTTTGTTACTAATTTTTAAAATGTGTGTTTTCCATTTCAGATGTTGATCGATGTAGACACCTAGAAATTTTGTTGAGGACACTTGAGGAATAGTAGGCTAATGTTATTTAGAGCTATTAGTTATTGGGGATAATTTTCCTGTAGAGCGGAAAACGATACAGTTGGATTTTTTTTACATAAAGTGATAATTTGTTGCTTATAAACCATTCGCTAGCGGACATTAGTTCATTGTTCACCAGTTGTATTGAACTGTCGTATGACGTATGAGATAAGAAGACACTGGAGTCATCTGCAAACATATGAAGTATAAGACAGTAGAAGAGTTTGGCAGATCGTTAAGCTATATAAATAAAAATGAAACTTTCCAATAGTATAGTTTGTTCCCAGTGTTCTCGGAAACTTACGCACAGATTGTTTTGAAAATTTAAGAAAACCTTCCATTCCAATAGGACCGTGTTCTTTGATGCTTTTTTCCAGAAAAAAACGCAATCTTTTCCACAAAAAGTGAACTTTGCAATCCGTTCGACCGCCATTTGCAAATTCAACAAAACCGCAGGGTTGCCAGATTTCCGAAACACTTTGTCCCGAAGTCACGTTGTAAAGTCGCCCCAAAGTCGCGAATGACCAACTTTATCGCCGCGGGGAAGGAACGGTCTGAGGGAGGAAAGAAGGAAGAGGGAGCGGGACGAAGAGGGAGGGGATGGACCGAAGGGGGAGGGGAGCGGGAAGAGGGAGGGGAGCGGGAAGGGGGAGGGGAGGGGAAGGGGGAGTGGAAGGAGGAGGGGAGGGGAGGGGAGGAGAGGGGTACAGCTAGCAAATAATAAAAATAAGAGTGGACTAAGAACTTATCCTTGTGTTGCGCCAAATTCAATGGGTAAAGGGTTTGATAGGGTCCCATTACAAATGACTTTTTGATAGTAAGGTAACAGCGGAAGACTGGATGGATAACATCACAGAAGATCTGAGGGAGAAAGGCACCAGCTTAGCTGAGATCGGTGCGCTTGCCGCGATAAACGTACTATAGCTAAAAGAGGGTCATCAGAAAATCCGATGACTAAAAGAAGATCATCATAAAAATCCAAGACAAAAATACGCTTAGACTCTATATATAGTCTCGGGAACTCGCTTAAAATTTTACCAGTACAGCCCTGCTCACTTCCCCGTACAATAAACTGTCTTTGCCATCTCACATCCGCAAGTGAGAAGAATGACAGAACAAAGGCTACCAAACGCTGCACTGCATGGGCATGTGAAAGGAGAAAGAAGCCGAGGGAGACAGCGGAAGACTTGGATAGATAAAATCAAAGAAGATCTGACAGAGAAAGGCACTAGCTTAGCTGAGATCGGTGAAACCAAGGCCGTAGCCAGGATTTTATTTCGGGGGGTGTTTTCAGTGGCGGCCAAATCTAAAAAATATTTTCCATTTTCGCGGCAAAAATTTTTGATGACTTTTTTTAGTCATCCGGTCGAAATCTGTGGAATATTTTCCATTTTCGCCGCCAAAATTTCCAAAATTTTTGATGACCTTTTTTTTAGTCATCCGGGTCGATATTTTCGCCGTCAAATTTCTTTTATTTCATTTCGGGGGGTGTTTTCATCACTTTTTCATGATTTTTTGCATGACGAACTAGAAAATGCAATAGATTTTTTCTGCATTTTCCATTTCGGGGGGGTTCAAACACCCAAAACACCCCCCTAAATACGGCCTTGGGTGAAACAATCAGGAACAGAGAAGTTTGGAGAAATTTCACAAAGGCTCATCGTCACGGAGGAGAAGAAAGAAGAAGAAGTAAGGTAACTAGTAAATCAATCTATGGGTGTAATTTTGATTTCAGTGAGCACAAACCCATTTTCAAATGAACAGTTGATTACACTGGACAACAAATTTTAACTTTTTTTTGCTTCCGAAAAATCTTTGACGGTTTTCTATAGAATTTGACGTGCTGAACACGATGGTATGCTCAGAATTGTTGTATCACGTAAGGTGTTTGAGAAAAACAGTATGCAAGATTCTAACTTAAATGCTCGTTTATTGCATATAATTTACAATATGCTATAATTTAATTTTTTTTTATTTCCAAAAGATCTTTGATGGTTTTCTATAGAATTTGACGTGCTGAACACGATGGTATGCTCAGAATTGTTGTATCACGTAAGGTTTTTGAGAAAAACAGTATGCAAGATTCTAACTTAAATGCTCGTTTATTCACTTTATTGCATATAATTTACAATATGCTATAACCTAATTTTTTTTTATTTCCAAAAGATCTTTGATGGTTTTATATAGAATTTGACGTGCTGAACACGATGGTATGCTCAGAATTGTTGTATCACGTAAGGTTTTTGAGAAAACCAGTATGCAAGATTCTAACTTAAATGCTCGTTTATTCACTTTATTGCATATAATTTACAATATATACTATAACTTAATTTTTTTATTTCCGGAAAATCTTTCACTATTTTCTATAGAATGTGACGTGCTGAACACGATGGTGTGCTCAGAATTGTTGTATCACGTAAGGTTTTTGAAAAAACAGCATGCAACATTTTAACTTACACGCTCACATTATATTGTACACATTTACAATATACTATAATTTAGTTTCATTGGAAAACAAATCTTTATAACAGTTCTTCCTCATAATATTGATGCTGATGATGACTGTATCACTTAGAAAAGTTGGAAACATGAAATTAATGTTTTACAGTTATTTCTTGTTTAGTTGCACATGTACAATGTACGGGATGAGCAAAAAAAGGGGGGACCCTTGGGTTTTTGGCCAATATCTTGGCCAAAAGTAAGAATTTCGACATGAAATTTTACAAGCTTAAAGACAATTGATCTTTACACCAGATGGCCAAGTTTCATCAAAATATTTCAAACAGAACAAAAGTTGTACCACTTTTACGGATGCCTAATGCCTGAAACCACTGTTTTTTTACGATTCCAAAACGTAACGAAAATTTGACGATTTCTCAAAAACCTTACGTGATGGGACAATTTCAAGGTGATTTTCGTGATCAGCAGCAGAAACTGCATAAGAAACACATGAAAGTGTCCAGGAAGCAAAATCACTGTTGTCCAGTGTTATAATTGATAACGGTAAAGCAAGGAATTCCATAATGGAAGATATGATATGAGGATTTAGAATTTTAGATCATCCATAGGCCTACCTGAACTGAAAGTTGATTTGAGTGTTTTATTAATTAGCATTAGCTCTTGCGGACAGGTAGGTAAAAGAGCAAAGGAATTATTCGAACGTGGCGAGGCATTGTGAAGAAGGCAGCGGGCAGCTAAGGCTTTTGAGCACACGGCTGATGATGATGATGATGACGACGACTATGATAGCCTACGAAAAACCGGCGGGGTTCAAGCAAATTTATTGATCAAATCATCTTAAGGTAATTTATTTTTTATTTAGTATGAGAATTGTAGAAAAATAACAGAGACACTGATCAATTTAGCATGTTTCACAATAGCGGGACGAACAAGTCATATTTTGGGGAGGGTAGAACGCCCGACGGTTGTTATCTGGAAAGAATAAATGGGTGGAATGTGTGCAGAGGTAGGCTAAATGTCCTGTAGTAGTAGTAGTAGTAGTAGTAGTAGTAGTAGTAGTAGTAGTAGTAGTAGTAGTAGTAGTAGTAGTAGTAGTAGTAGTAGTATTTGTAGTAGTAGTAGTAGTAGTAGTAGTAGGCCTATAGCCGTTTATTGATAAAGCATATGTTGTGACATCCGCATTGGTAAACAGAGTGACACCCGTAGTGATAAATCTAAAAATAAAATGCGGGTGTCACGATATATTGTAGCCTACCCGAAACAGAGTTTTAATGCCAATAATGGATATTGACTGAGTCGCAAAGACCTGCTTACAAAGTTTGACGTTTCAGTAGCCATGAAATTTTTTAGAGGCTGTCCAGATATAACGTACACAAGGAAGGGAGGAGCGACCGGATTTAGGCGATTTGCGTACGGGCGCATACTGCGGGGAGGGATCTCAAGATTGCGCAAAATAAAATTTTAATTATGACGTCTAGCCTACATTAACATATTCATTACTCTGCATTATCTGTCCGATTATTTTTAATTACACTATAATCAAATTCTGCTCTGGTATAAATGGAAGAATTTCCTCAGGCAAGCACCCACCGTTTTTTGACGATTCGAAAACGAAATGCAAAAAAAAGTAACAAAGATACGATTTTATTTTCTCATCTCAAATAATTGTTATCAAATAGCCTTGATATTGTCAGATGATCATTATTACTAGCCTACTATTTAAAAAGGAAACAGGGCACCAGCGTAGCTGCACGTCAGTGAGAAGTCACTTAGCAAGATGACAATCAAATTGGTAAATAAGGAATCTGTCAGATTAATCAACAGGTCCATCAAAAACTTTACAAAGAGACTCAAAAGAAGTTTTGGCACTGGTAGTGGGCACAATGAACACAAGTTGTGAAGCACTACCAAGTTCATTTGACAACAGTTATTTATGTCGAGACAATGAAATCGTGCTTTGTTACTTTTTTGCTGTTCGTTTTTGAATCGTCATAAAACGGTGGCTGGCCTCACTAAAAGTGGTATAGCCTAACTTTTGTTGTGTTTGAAATATTTTGATGAGATCTGGCCATCGTATCTATATATGAATTGTCTTTAACACTGTAAACTTGCATTTCGAAATTCTTACTTTTGGCCAAGATATTGGCAAAAAACCCAGAGGGTCTTTTTTGGCGCACCCTGTAGCCTACATCTACCGATAAACATGCTACCTACGGTATACACTGTGTCCGGTTAAAAAGTAGCCCCCAAACAAAAGTGTCATAACTCGGTCAAAGCTTGTAGGATTTGTCTGAAATTTTAAACACAGCACCAGCGGCCATATTTACACGCAATTCTAAAACCGATTAGAAATATACATGAGTTTGTCAAATTTAGGAGTGTTTGCGTTGGAGCACCGAAAAATTGAACTTTCCAACATGGAAAACTTGAAAGGAAGTGAAATTCAGCAAACTATGGTGTTCAAAATGTCCATCTTGTTCACGGACACACGACCGTAGACTTAGACGCTACTGTTTGATGGTCCTGTCGATGGTCACCTGGTTAAACAACCGCCAATCTTCAAACAGACGCGCCCTACGCCCTACAGTTATCGATTTCATGAAAACGCGTGAACGAAAAACGCGCTCCTCCAGTACATGTACTCCGGATCAAAGTCTGGACTGCTGGACGACCACAGCTGCAGGATAAGAAGCCGAGTGTTTCCCTGGATAGCTATTAATCTACTACGTCTACGGTGGTGTGTCCGAGAACAAGGAACACATTTTTGGGCGCCATATATAGCTGAATTTCACTTCTTTTCAGGTTTTCCATGCTGGAAAGTTCAATTTTTCGGTGCTTCAACGCAAACACTCATAAATGTGACAAACTCATGTATATTTCTAATCGGTTTTAGAATCTCGTGTAAATATGGCCGCTGTTGCTGTGTTTAAAATTTCAGACAAATCCTAAAAGTTTTGACCGAGTTATGACACTTTTGTTTGGGGGCTACTTTTTAACCGGACACAGTGTACAAGCCTACCTTTCCGATGAGCCTTGTTACGTACGGCTTTCGTCTTGCGTGCTGCACCGTCTTGCGCCGTCGACACGAGAATAACAAAAACGAGGAATGGCAGAAATTTGAACATTCTTGCAGGTCTTTGAAATCTTCTGCCGGTCAAAAAAATCTTCTGTAGACTGTGTCTGTTTCCCTGTATAGCTGCCGGTGATATTATAATACTGTCTGGTGCAACCGAGGAAACATTAGGCTAATTCAATTCATAGCTACGCACACGTATTATAACTTTATCAGCGGTCGATACGAAGTAGTCTATTAGCATTTGAATGAATATGAACATTGGGTCAAAAACCATTGGAGAGATGCTTACGCAGATAAACACGTGGGAGCGACTGCAAGCAGAGAATTTTAGGAGCTATATTTTGACACAGAGTTATTGGTAACAAGTATAATATAGACAGGCGACTGCATTTTAGAATCACAATTCATAAGGTTAACTAGGTTCAGAGACGGTTGTCCTAGTATAGGCTTATGCTAAAAACGGGTATTAGCAAAAATAACAGTCGTGATGGGTCTATCTTCCGACTTCATGTCTTCGAATTATAAAATAATGCAAATCAGAAACACTGCACTAGGCATCCATCTACCGGTCTGTCAGACTGTGTACCTATCTGTCTGTTCGCCTGCCTACCGATGCGTCTGTGTGTTTGTTTGTCCGTCTGTGTGCTCGCATGTCTGTCTGCCTGTATTATATAATTTGTCCGCCTGTATTATCTAATTTGTCTATGTCTTTTGGCATGTTGTGCGCCTGCCTGCCTGCCTGCCAGTGCCTGATAGTGTGTCTGTCCGCTTGTCCAACGAGGGCTCGAACCTGCTACCTCTAGGCTCTCGCACTCTTGACCAGGGTGTTAACCATTACTCTACCGCCCCTCCCCCATTTTAAAATGTTAAATTAAATTAAAATGCCCCATTTTACATTCTCAAAATAAATTAACATCTACAGGTATACAGGCCTATAATAGTATATCTGTATCATGCTCATTCAGGAGCGGATCCAAGGACAGGGGGAATCTGGCCATGCCCCACCCCATTCAGAGATTTGCACAGGACGTGGCCCCTCCCCGCAACAGGTTTCAAGAAGCTCTAGGCCTAAATCAACGCAACGGGAACAGGAAGGTGATAGCGAAAGTAGCACGTAGGCCTACTACATGACTACTACATGACTAAAAAATACAGATTTTAAATAACAGGAGTTGTCATACCACGGGTTTTTAGACATTTCTTGTGCGAAGGACTAAAAAAGATTTTTCCGCGGAAGACCAACGAAAATTTTGGTCGGCTCAAGACCAAAAAATTTGGTCCCCCTTCCAAAATTTCTGTATCCGCCCCTGGGGATAATGCCCCTGTACGTACTTGTTCAACTCAAATAAAAAGTTACGTCTATAGATAGTCAACTTTCACAGTTCCACTAACACGAAATCGCCAGCTGCCAAAAGGTTTATTAGCTGCGCTCGTGTGCAAAAAAATTGAATTACGTCATTATATCATGTAGGTAGCTTTGAGACTTCAAGAAATAGTATACATAGGCCTAATTAGAATATTTCTAAGCCGAGTCAAGTCGAAGAAACAACGATCGACTCGGCTTGGTAAGACTCACGATCGATTCGACTTGGAAGTCGATTGAGTCGACGATTTTTCGATCGAATCGACTTGGCCGAGTTATGATCGACTCGATCGACTGCGGGGTATATGATTAATGACTAAGGTTTCGTTGAATTATCATAATTATGAAAGTGATTTGATGGCTAATTATTTTTTGCTGCATGTATTGTGTTTGACCATTTAGAAGGCGCTTATCTCAGGAGGAGCCTTTCTGAAGCGCTCTCAGTGCAGGCAAACTCGAGAGAAAAGGCAGGACATAGACTTATGCTGGAACGCATATAATAAAATTATGAGAGTGTGTATAATTGCCCATGAATGTAGGCTATGTTGGCCCTATTGTATAATGTATTCACCCACACATGCGCAGTGTTGTTGAAAGTATCGGGCAAATGTACTTAAGTAAAAGTCAAAGGGATTTTAATTACTTAAGTAAAAGTAAAAGTAGGCTACTCATCAAAAATATTACTTAAGCAAAAGTAAAAAGTATTCCCTTCAAATAATACATTTAAGTAAAAAGTAAAAGTACCGAGTCTTTCTATAACTCAACCGATTAGTAACCTTTAAAATAGCCTACTAATTTCTCGAAATGGTTATCGTTGAGTCTACTATACGCACGCTTCTTAATCATTTTATCACAATATGCACAGCTGTGGCGCGGTGGTGTAGTGGTGGCGTCGTTGCCTTGGAGCCGGAAGGTTCGAGGTTCGAATCCACCTCGCCGCGTAAGGACCTTGGGCAAGTCCTTCACTCACAATTGCTCAGCGCTTCGGCGTAAAACTCCGATGCAGTGTCTGCTCTGCAATCGTGGAATCTCAAATCACTTCAATTCTGAACACCATTCACTGTTGCCATCTGCGTGCCTTTCTGCCTGCCTGCTTGCCTGTCTGTATGCGTGCCTGCCTACCTGTCTGCCTACCTGAGCCATTGGGCATTGACTTTCTGCCTACAGGTATTGTTTTTGAATAAACGAATGTGTATAAGTTGATCCATGCGATTTGGCTTTAGTGGGCACTGAAGAAATCTCGAGATCACAATTAAAATTACATGTGTAGGCCTACTACTGTACTTGCGTACTTTAATTACACTGCAAGTCGCGGTAATATAAGCGATAAATTATGTAGCGCCTTAAAACCGTCGGATATTATCTATCACACATCTCAATGGGATGAACATTACTTTAACGAAATGATGTGATTTCATCATTGCATGTCACCATTGTTCTTTGTTCTTCTTTGCGTAAGAATTTCTGACATCGTGTTATTGACACGAGTAGGCCTAATTAATAAAATGCGAACTTCTATAGTTACTATAGTTACTATTGTCACATTGTGATCAGTTTGCAAATGATTCGTAATCGTAATAGCACACTCCGCTACAAACTAGCATAGAGAGGAAACCCAACCCTGTTTTAAATCAATCGAAATAGACTATTGTTCTTTGGTTCAAGATAATTGATATTGTCATTTGTTTTCAGTTTTAAAACATTGTCAGTGTCTTTACAGTTGAAACCTGTTTCAGACTCTTAATGTAAAGTCTCTTTGACTAGAAGTTAGTTGAGTCAAGGCGTTTCAGTCCCTTTGCATCGTCCGGTTCGACAACTTCAATCAAGTGGTAAAGCTTCTTGGAGTTTATCCAGCTGTAGTTGTTGTCAAAGCGAACGACATCTGGGAAAAAGAAAGCAACGCCATGAATTAGCAACAACATGTGACAGCGTCGTTCATTCTCTGTTGCTGGTCCTACCACCTGGAATGGTCTTCCTGTTACATTGCGCTTAATTCCAATAGAAGAGGCGCTATATAAATTTCCGAAATAAATAAATAAATCAAATAAATAAATAAACAACGCCGCACAAAACAATGACGAAATGATTCCTATTAACAGACAATGACGCCATAATGTCAGTTGTCTCGGTTACCGCGTTGGCCAATTGGCACAGGAAACGATCTGTCCACTCACCCAGAAGTTGATAAAAGAAAACGCATCTGCCTGTATAGCATCTCTTATGATCGCCCTGTGTAACTCCTGGCAGGGGGCTTTACAATACCTGCCAGGGACCCGATTCATCGGGCTTTGTTATATCTCGAGTCTCGAGATATGATGAACTCCGATGGATCGGAGTTTTATACACACGGGTCAGCTGACCAATCAGCCGACCAGCGTATCGACCGTACACTGGTCGACTGGCGGCCGATCGGTTAACTAGTTGTCTCGTTGGTCGACTAGTCGGCCGAATGCATAAGACAATGAAGGAGGATTTCACATTAGAACCATCAAGATATATTACCGACATCTTGTAAGCAGATGTGACTTACAAGTTCCCAGAGTTTCGCACTGAATTCTTCCTGCTTCTGGTATGACGTGGCTGTTGACCCTTTCGCTTGGCAAGATGGCTTCCATATCGGATGTCTTCTGTTTCGGGTCGGACGATGTACGACGATAGATTCCGAAGGCAATGTCGTTGTTATCAGTGAAGAAATTCCAACTGTACATCAAACATTGTATAATTGTAAAGAGATGCAGGGTAAAAATCGCCAAGGGGAAACTAAAAATGCAGATCTGTCGTTTCGATTATAATCATTTTGAAACTCAATCTTAATCGTATAATAACTGACAAAGTTTAACATGTTTTATGTAGGTTAAACATTTTAGTCATCTTGACCACTTTGTATAAAAAAAATTAGTGAATAAATCATAGGCCTAGCTTGCCATTGCTAAAAACTATGACGATGAGTCGGCCTACATGCTGTAAAAATTGCACAAAATCCAAGGGAAAACGCCTTACTTGCCCCTACGGGTGCAGCTGTAGGCTATATAGGCTATCTACCTTTTAAAATTATTTGTCTGACTCTCTGTCTATCATTTTATGCGAATGGAAATCGATCGAGTAGGACATAATAATTATAAGTTACCTGAGCAGTGAGTTTTTGATTTTGACTGGAAAGTCGAGCTGTAGAGTTGATCCTTTCTGAACCGTAACTGCAGTGAACTTGCTCAAATCGTTGTTTTCCTCCAACATATTCTTCCTGTAGTATTTCTCCGGAATTGTTCCTCCCATGCAGATCTAAGAAAAGTGACACATATTGTCCTTCGTGTTTATTACTGTACGTTTGATTGTCTTCTCACAATATTCTAGACCATGGTCACGGACAACATTGGATAGCTTAACAAGGCATTTCAGCAGGCTCGCGTTCAGTTAGCTACTTATTCATTCTGAGAATTTGTATAGCGCCTCTTCAAAAACTTACTCAGAGGCAATCTTCTTATTCTTCTGTTTGAACAAGAAAGGTAGTTATAATGTGGTGGACATGCTGTTAGTTTTTGAGCCGCATTTTACTGTGAAGAGCATCATATAAAATTGACTCTTAAGCGTTAGTATGTTTGAAGTATTCAAACGATTGGCGGATGCCTTGGCATCAACAACTGTTCTCGGAATAATGAGAATCAAATTGTAGGCCAAAATTAATAATTAACTTTGTGGCTTTTTTGGTCTAATGGGCATCAGTATTAGGTTGAAATTACAAGGACACATCGATGCCGTTAATTCATTGGTTGCTTATTTATTTACTCATTTACTCATTCATTCGTTCGTTCATTCATTCATTCATTCAACGCATCCATGAAATTATAACGGCCAATTCTAGTTATCAACTGAAGGATCTTCCGCCATATATAGCTGCGGCATCAGTTTTTCAGGCGTTCGTTGATTATGGTGTTGATGAATAAACGACTTTCTGTAACCATTTAAAATCGTCCCAGGAATGGCCAGTTGAAACAACTTCGAAATATTTAAAACGCTTTTTTAAAATAAATGCTCGTATCTTTTAGGTTTAGAGCTCAAGTTGATCTCTATAAGAAATTGCTTTGTGTATTTCAGAATGCTTTCTCCTATACTTCTGTATGTGTGACTGTCTCTATTGGTGCATACTTGTGCTACAATGTACCAAATTGTTTCCGGTTCCTTGCCTTCGATTTGCAGTAGGGATCTCCATCCGGATCCGTAGCCGTTCCGCCCCAGTGAACAGGTAACTGGTCCGCGGCTATGTCCTTCAGCAAGTGCTCTTTGAAGTTACCTGTTGAGCAAGTACAAAATTAATTGTACACATTTCGCAGAAGCGAGAGTTCCTAATGTTTTGGCTGAATGAGAGAAATATGTAAGAAACGAAATGCGGCGAAACTCTGAACTCTGAATATCGGAATTATGACAGCATTCATTTCCTTTATCTGTTTTGCTCATTACGTGTATATATTGATATATGCATAATGCAGACGACATTCGTGATAAAGCAGACTGACGCGTGATGCCCATGTCTTTAAAGAATATGCCTAGGCCTATGTTTAGTAAAGGCATGTTGGTCTCCAGTGGCCTTGATTTTTCTGTAAAATGCTTCTGGTATAAATCACTACCGGTAAGTTAAATTAACTGAAGCTTTTTTAAAAGTTAACAACTTCCTGGCTAGAACCATTAACTAATACGTCAGATTAGTGAGCATTTAACTAATTAATAGATCAAAAAAATTCTCCAAATCTAACCAATTTTCCGATCCCTGTGCCTAAAATTATTGCATTCACTTCCCGCTTAGCAACATTTAGTTTCAAATCGAGGCTTAAGCTTATAGTTTATAAAGCAATTGTACATTAGTCAACATACAGTATTTCTAATCAGTCTTTGCAAGAACAACGCAAGACATGCTTTCCATTTACGCTTCCACTTACTTCCCATGACTCGGATCTTAGCCCGCGTTTCTTCCGCCAGAAAAGGCTTCACCAAACTGTAGGCGAGTGGGAAAATCGTTGGAGCTAAAAAGTTCACCAACAGAACATTGACAAAATATCGCAACAATATTGAGAAATTGAAGACTATAAAATGTTCTCATGACGACAAAAAGTGCTTCTAATAGGATAGTAATGATGGAACAGTGGTAAAAAGTCATTGCAGATGCTAACGCTGATGAATTGAATAGGCGTATACAATCACAATTATACAAGTAACAAAGTAGCTAGCAAAAGAAGAAACCATGATATTATTTAATATCTCTACAATACATATGCATCACATAGAGTAAAGATGACGAGATTAACAAAGAAGATGATGCAGAGAAATATGATGAAGATAAAGTTAGCTATGCAATTGATCATGGCGATGATGTTATCGGCACTGGCGATGATGCGAACATTGTTAATCATGAATCTGTATGGCATGTGTATTTGATCTAACCGTTGACGACATAAGCCGTGTGCAGATAATCCGGATAATGCGCCTCTGCGATAGACACCATCTCAACATAGACGTCAATAGCTAAAAGAAATCATACGTCAATCAATCAATCAATCAATCGATTTATTTTATTATTTTATTTATTCTCACATTTGCTGTAGTGGTTGTGCACAGACTTGGTGTACAGATGTGCGTGTACAGACAGTGTTCACAGATAGGTGTGTACGAAACATTGTGTATACAGATCTGTGTGTACACGTGAGTGGAGATGAGAATGATGATAGTGCGCTGAACCTTGTGCACACATAATTATGAGTGTGTGCAGGAGGGAATATAGATAGGAGAATCGAATGCAGTGTGTACGTAAATCAAGAAGAATTTTTATGATCTATATCCATACCTGGCTTCCAGAGATGCTTCAATCCCAATCCTTCGAGGTCAATTATGTAAATGGCTTGATCAATCCGCTTGCCCAACTACAGGAAGACAAAAGCGAACTGTTCAAAATATATATATATTGTATGAGGCTATGAGCACTTGTTATGGCGCCTCTTCAAGAGTTCTACTCATATTAGCTCCCGACCACAGCGCAGACACTGGATTGTCGTTTCACACCAAAGCGCATAAGCATTTGAGTGACGAAATGGCTCGGGGCCCTGCTTGGTGGCTTGAGTTGGATTGCTATCCGCAACCTTCCGGCTTCACGGCACCCAACATTCCTCTTCACCACACCGTGCCCCACAAATGGACTTAATGGATACATCGTCATCATCAGCGTCGTCGTCGTCATCGTCATCATCAGCGTCATCATCATCGTCGTCATCGTCGTCGTAGTCGTCGTCATCATCATCATCGTCGTCGTCATCATCACCATCATCGTCATCATCCTCATTTCTGTCGTTGTAGTCGACATAGCAATCATGATAAACATCATCAGCATAAAACTTTCTATCAAAGTGTATATGGAATGGCGTTGACCTTTTTGCTGATTTCTGGGCAGGTGACCTTGAACAGCCCCTCCACTTGGTAACCTTTCGACCTCAGGATTTCCTTCTTCGTAACGCTGTTGTAGAAACCTACGAGAAAGACAACCAAATGAATCAAAGCATGTAATCAGTAGTAAGTTGCTACACCAGTGTCATCTTCATGATTCTCCAGAGACTGTTAATAGTTATTCAGTGGTCTTTATTATCATGGTTGTGGTGTCAGTTTCTACTTCGTCACAGCTCCACTAATTGTCTCAAGTGGCAAAACAATGGACATGGTTAGACAATGGATTATTCCTATAAACGTTAGAATTTTTATGTCTTGAGCAGGCGAAATTAAACCGCATAGCAAAACTTATCTTCCTTGCCCGTTTGTTTTGAACTATTTACAGGACGTTGCCAACGAGCGTGGCATGATAACAGTTGATAACGTGCCTTTGACCCTTTCACAGTGAGATAATCCTCACTCATTAAGCTATTATCTGATAAAGGTTATCGTCCTTTCGACATTTCGGGGTTGATTATAGTCACGTCACAGTTCTTATCTGATAACTGCAGCTGAGATTAATCGATTTTAAGCAGATTTTTATAAGTCAGTTAATCTAAAACGATCAAAGTCCATCGTGCTGCGTGGTACGACCATGGCTCAAGTGTAAACTTTCAACTCTGATAGGTATCATAATTATGATGAACATAAACAACATTTTGACTTGCCTGACAATTAACTTGAACGACCCTTCAATATGAATGATCGTAAGTATATATTTAGCCAGTGCATGTTTGCATGGTCGCAAATGTGTTTCTATCAAGAGTCTTAAAACAGAATCGTCGTGCCAACCTGACAATATTAACCACCTGAGAAACTACACTACGTAAATTTAAGTGCTTGGGAGGTCCTTAAACAATAACAAGTTCGGAAATAATGTTTGGATGACTGAGAAAGTGAACGCTACATGTAGGTGGGCTAAGGTGGCACAAAATAACTTTCAGCTGGAAATAACAAATAACTTTACCGCATGAAAAAACCAAACGGTTCAAAGGCACGTTATCTAGCTTGTGCAGACAACTGTTATCAAGACACGCTCATTGGTAACGTCATGTAAAATTAATAGTGCAAAACAAACTGGTAAGGAAGATAAGTTTTGCTATGTGGTTTCATTTCACCTGATCAAGACATAGAAATTCTATCGTTAAATGGAATAGCATTTTATCGAGACAGGGTTTGAACCGTATAAGTTTAGCGGTCAAAGGTCCCTAGTTGAACCAGTTTGGAACATGGATATTTTTGTTCACCTTTCTGATCGGCAGTGGAGAGCTTCTCAATCCAGATGGGATATCCTTCCTTCGATTGTCCAAAGAAACCACCAGGATAGTACTTGGTCAGCACTTCCAGTGGTTCGTATGTCGTCAGAATGTTGTCCATGTCGGCTTCCTTGCGCCACTCTTGATTCTGGTTCGACAACAATTGCAACAATAAACAACTCATGATAAGTACAATTGCAACAAGAAACAACTCATGATAAGTAGGCTACAATTGCAACAAGAAACAATTCATGATAAGTCTTGATAAGGTTCATTCGCGCACCACTGACTACGGAGCCTGTGCAAGCTGCAGATATGAACGACACGGACCAGATTTGATTTCCAGGGATTGGAATTGATTACATAATTATAATATAGCCAAGGCAGAATAGGGCATTTTCGGTCACTGGACCTTCCGTCTGGAGTGACCTTTCCTCTAACCTGCGTTCCCAACCTCGGAACATGTCTGGCACATTCTATAGATTGCTTAAGACTCTTCGTTTTGACCGGGCCTGTGTCGGGAGCGCCTCTGAGTAGATTTCCTGAAAGGGCGCTATATAAATTACATAGATAGATAGATCTTATTAGTTAGAAAAATGGGATGCAACAATAATTATAGAGCAGCGTTGAATTGGAACTAAACCAAATCGCTTTTGTTTAAAATTAAATTCTATGAATGTATTCGAATAACCTTATTATTTGTTTAAATTGATTCATCTGTTCGCTGGATTTTTATAGTGAGCTTGACTGATCGTAGAAAAAAAAAATGATGACGTGGACTTACATTTCGAAACATCTTCTCAGCCTTATCCAAATCAAAGCTTCGAGCTGTAAATGAAGAAAAAACAGAACAGCATCTTCACACCGTTGCCTAATAACTTTTTATTTATTAAATCAATGCTCTATAGAGAAAGCTACAAGAAAAATTCTCGCTGTTCAGTGTTCACTATAGGGACTACCAGTCACTGCGACCTGCAAGAAGATAATTCTGTGAGACACAAATATAAGGAGAGACAAAACTCTTTGTTTGCGCTGTATTTCTCTGTTTATGCATAGTAGAACCAACATTTTATGCTGCTATTTATTGCAAACACTAGATTGTGTAATGCGACTAAATGCCCATTTAATGCATTGACAATGTGCGCCTAGATATCTTTGCGAAAAAATACAATATTATAATTTATAATAGACTCTATTCAGAGATTAAAATCCAGTAATTAACGCATTATTGATGGCAATAGCCTATAGTAGGTTATACATGCGTGAAGGTAGATGTTTCTCCCAAAGTCCAAGAACGAACCCCTGAGTTAGAAGGTGATTGACGAGGACTTGAACTTGTTAATTAAAAACTAGACTGTGTCAAATCCCAATAAAACCCTCATCTTTGAGGCAGTCTCAGCTTCGCAACACGGAACCATGTTGGAAGAAAATCAACTCTGGTGAATGGAATTCGAAAAATTTCAGTCGCAATCCATTGACTACGGAACTACGGATATTTATTTATTTATTAGGAGCACATATACAGCGCCCCTTTAAGATGCACTCCCGAACCAACCTCGGGAGCGCAATGGACATAGGGTCAAAAGAGAAGTTGTTGCGTCTTGCTTACCATGGAGCCATCGTACAAGGAAATGGTCGTCATGTTCAGGCTTTGTGATGTCTTTGACTTTCAGTTTGAACTGCGATTTCATGCAAACAGAAAAACGCAAAGAAAGAAATTTTATTTTATATTCTAATAAAACGACTATAGTTCAGCCCAATGTAATTAGTATTTCAATCACAGGATCAAGTAGGAAACAACACGGAGAAGTCCGATCAAGATCCTTGCTTGTGACAATAGGCGACAATGGTAGACCTAATGATTAAGTAGATGATAATCATACTCTCAACTCTGGAGGAATCAGCAACATTGAAAACCGGTGATTAACTAATGAATATAACAATTAAAACTTAATTCTAAAATCATTCAAAACACCACAGGACTCACCTTCTCGAAAGTTGCCTTCTGCGCAGACGTCAGCTCCGGGGGCTTGTCCATCTCGCCTGTCAGATGATGATCAACAACCGCCTGCAGTGTACAATACGACGACAACCACGGCTTCAGATTTCTGAACGACACTTCTGTGTGGTTGCTGTCGCCTTTAAATTCAATCGTACGAAGACCTTTCGATCTTTAACCGTCCTTTTATCTGATCGCAACAGACTTCGACCGTTTGCTCGATATTCTTATTAATGGCTCTGAGATTAATGACCTATGCATGCACGCCTAAACGATAAACAAGGTGTTATATTTAAATATATTATGTATATAATTATTATTGATCTGTGACAGTCTCCAAAAAAGATCAGGCACATGCTTTCTTCTGTGTCCTTCTTCGTGTGTCTGTGTGGCTATGTAAGTCTCTGCCTATGCTTGCGTGTCTCTCTTGATGACATGTTTGCCATTCAGTCTCGTTGGCCAGCTATCTATCTAAAAGGATATTGATACCTAGAGGCCATACGTCATCTGGGGCCTAATCTATCATCATCAATTCAACCTGGACATCATTTCTTATCCTGCTGCTTGTGTAAGCTTATAAGCGCACTTCTTTGTATCTATGGTGCGCTTGCATTCAGTTTTGAAATAGATTGACTTTAATATAATTATTCAAGTATATGCCTTTTCCATTATTAGCATTTCATAAAATAAATAAAATGCTAGTGTAATTAGACTATCCAGTAGGTAAGATGTGCTTGTAGTACTATTGTGGTGGTCAACAAAGATTGATCGATTGATTGATTGATTGATTGATTGATTGATTAAGGTGTCAAGACAATCAGTAGCCTACTTCAATGACAAAAGGTTTATAGTTAAATATTGGAAGGCAAAGAAACCTCACGTTTACTATTAATCATGTATACTATGTTATGGAATGATACCATATAAATCCTTCTGCTAAATCATTCGATCAACGATCAATTTAAATTGGCTTTTGTTGCAAATTTCATTTAAGTTCAACAGTCAAGAAGCTACAGATTTGTTTACGTCCATGTTAACAACAGCTCAAGATCTTTCCAGGGGGAATGTCAATACTGGGGAACTCCACCAAACCCCAGAGACGTCTAGAATAAACACTGAGCGGCTGTGAAGGGTTGAGACTAACTCCAAACATTTCATTGAAAAATGCGCTGGTAGAGGCCACAAATATTCGGTGGCTATATGGAAGAAAGCGAACATTTAGGTATATTATATACATTTTCACAAATAAAGTCGGAACGATAAATCTTATAGAATAGTATCCCGTACCGGCATTTTTTTGCAGTGCTAGAAGTGAATCCCTTATGAGTGGTCCTCTTGAAGAGGCGCTAGAGAAATTCTTGAATGAATGAATGAATGATTGAATAGAGGAAATTCAAATAAATACGGTTGTAGCCGGCGAATACTAGTAAAACAGCAAAAGCTAATCAAGCAAACAGAGCTGGAGCAATAGCCTATATAAAGGTAGCCTAAAGATAACCCGAGCGAAGCCGGGTAGGCCTACCAGCGTCTAGTTCTTCATAGGAACAAACAAAACACAGCAAAATTGTACAGTAAAGATTATAATCAGATTGCAAAAGTATCATATCCACAAACTTCACTAAAAGTTAGCGAAGGAAAGTAGCTTACTTATATAAAATTCATATTTTAATTTCCAATTTCTGTTCTGAGGTTTCTTGTATCTAGCCTACAAGACATCGCCAAAGTTTCAAAGTTGAAACTTGATCCGTTTTAAATGATAAGTTTCCGTATAGCTAGAGGTACGTTGAGTCAACGCGATTCAATTCCTTCCCAGCGTCTGGTTCGACAACTTCTATTAAGTAGTAAAGCTTCTTAGAATTTATCCAGCTGTAGTTGTTGTCGAAACGAACGACATCTAGCAAACAGAGTAACACCAGAAATGAACAAAGTTAAGGGGAGACTCTTAGTCTCTTAATAAGCTTACACTTAAAATAGCTTTTAAAAAGTTATTTTATGTCGCACGAATGCCTGTCTATAGACTGTAAGAGTTTTGGACAATGATTCTTCTTCTCCAATTACGTCTTCTAGTGATATAATTTGAAATGAAACTGAGAAATGAGTGCATCGACTGCTCACTGCTGATGGGACGTTCATAGAACTAGGGAGAGAATTGATCACCTTTTTCCTGTGCTGGGGCTAAGAAAATGTTACATGCCTATTTTTAATTGATTATTTTATAAACAGAAAGTTACTTTGCTTGTGAGCCTTTCATCAGCAACGTGTTTAAAACTATGAATGAGGGGCCAAAAGTGATCTATTGATATGCAAAATGCGCATAAAGATATTACTGGTAGGCACCGTAGGCTATCTTTTGAGCAGATGTGACTCACAAGTTCCCAGGGTTTCGCACTGAATTCTTCCTGCTTCTGGGATGACGTGGCTGTTGACCCTTTCGCTTGGCAAGATGGCCTCCATATCGGATGTCTTCTGTTTCGGGTCGGACGATGTGCGGCGATAGACCCCGAATGCAATGTCGTTATTATCAGTGTAGAAATTCCAACTACATATTACGGCATATTATCATTATATAATGATGCAATTTACGCAAGTACGTGTATTTAAAATGATGCAGAGTAAATAATAATGTACGGTAATACTCATCACACTAGACGATAAATTGTAAATTATTTATGAAACATTTATGATAATAGTATAATACGGTATCTAACTCACGATAATCAGCGAGGAGATTTAAAAATAATAATGGCTTGATAACAAAATATAAACACAGTATCGATAGGCTACACAAAATCGGGACTGTACGAATTAGATTATAGCTATAGGCAATTTAAGGAAGCCTTAAACGCTGTCTGTTTGCATCTATCCTATCCTGTCCTATCCTGTCCTATCCTGTCCTATCCTAACCACCCATCTAGCAATCTAACCATCTATCTATCAATATATCCATCTATCTACCTGACTGTCTATACCAGTGTATACCTGAGTGACTACCTGAGCAGTGAGTTCTTCACTTTGACAGGAAAGTCGAGTTGTGTAGTTGATCCCTTTTGAACCGTAACCGATGTGAATTTGCTCAAGTCGTTGTTTTCCTCCAACATATTCTTCCTGTAGTATTTCTCCGGAATTGTGCCTCCAATACACATCTGGATACATTTCAAACTCTTACATTGATAAACTGAGTCTTCCTATACATGTTTCAACTGAAGTCACATATTGCAAAGTGCGTGCACGCTACTAATAATTTTATACAAGTCTCAAAATATCAATCAGCGCTACACACGAGCCACCCTAGAGTCACATAAAAGAGACCGGCTTAGTCACCGCGCTATATGAACGAACAGGGTTATTGAAAAGACTCTGCATGGTGGAATTTTAATTAAAACACGGATACGTCCCTCGTCTGATTATTTCTGTTATACTATTTCTTATATACCATAATACCAGTATGTCTATAGGTCTATATGTTTGTATGTTTTACACTGAATGCATGCATGATTGCATGTGTTGGAACGTGACAAATAACGTTTCCGGTTCCTTGCCTTTGATCTGCAGTAGGGATCTCCATCCGGATCCGTAGCAGTTCCACCCCAGTGAACAGGTAACTGGTCCGCGTCTATGTCCTTCAGCAGGTGCTCTTTGTAGTTAGCTGTAGAATAGAGGCAATAATTCCAAGCAAGGAACATCTTAGGCTAATACATGATAGAAGGCGCTTCATGTTCTTGAATTATCTGATGCTTTGATACTGTGGACATTTCCCTTCTTCTGCATAACCGTCGGCACTGCTTTGAATGAATTTCCATTTTTGCACTAAACTGGGTTAGTAAATTACCTCGAGAACTAATTAAGAACATTTTAATTGGTAATTATTGTGTAAGGTTGTAAGCAGTGATTTGACGTCATTTTGTAGTAGATTGCTGACTCCCGTTATGAGCAATATTTTGGTCCAGTTCAAAGGTCAAGGTGAATAGGTCAAAGGTCAATGCAATTAGATAAAGGTAATTATGCGTGGGTAACTAGGTCAAGGTAAATAGGTCAAGGCAACTATGGTAAGGCAATTATGTCATGGTCAAGGGATTCTGTTTACATTATGCATCACACCACTTTGTGGGGTGCGGTGGTCTAGTGGTGGCGTTGTTGCCTTGGAGCCAGAAGGTTCGAGGTTCGAATCCACCACGCCGCGTAAAGACCTTGGGCAAGTCCTTCACTCACAATTGTTCAGCGCTTCGGCGTGAAACTCCGATGCAGTGTCCGCTCTGCATTCGGGAGCGCCTCTGAGTAGAGAGACCTTGAAGGGGCGCTATAACAAGTGCACATACAAACAAAACAAACAAACCACTGATCGATTATTCGTCCACTAAAGGGCCGTTATAATAGTAATTGAATATTTATGGATCGCCTTGGCTATGGCTTGGATTTTTGTGCGCCATCTTGTGCATTGGACACCAGCTCAGTCTGGTCTACTAGGTCTAGGCCTACATGTACTAGTTACATTCACAACTACAAACTCTTGAGGAGCCTGACATACTTCTCTTGACCTATGACTTACTTCCCATGACCTTGATTTTAGATCTCGTTTCTTCCGCCAGGAAAGGCTTCACCAAACTGTAGGCGAGTGGGAAAATAGCTGGAGCTAAAATTCAACAACAGAACAACAAAAATATGACAATAACATCGAACAATAATATGAAAGAGTAAAAACTTCTTTGAAGATGTCCATTAAATGTTTCTCACTATTCCAGCAAACGCATTTGCTGCTGATGACGAGGATGTTCTCAGTAATGTTGGTGATGACATTCAAGATGACGGTGATAACATCAACAACATAAAATACAATAGGCCTACAACACTACACAAAAAGATATCGGTGGCTACAAAAGATGATGGAGACAAAGAAAGTGATGAAGGTGAAGATGGCGATGATTACAATGACAACGACGATAAATACAATGATGATGGAGACAATGGTGACAATTCTAACAATGGTGATTATGATGTCACGAACCGTTGATGACGTAGGCAGCGTGTAGAACTTCCGGGTAATGCGCCTCAGTTGCAGCAGCTGATTCCACATAGATGTCCGTGGCTACAAAAGATACAAAACACGAAGATGAACAATCAATGACCTCATCTAAATTATATTGATAATGCGTCTTCACCTACCTATTTGATGATCTTTTTTAAAACTATAGATGGCTATAACGACTACGACGTTGATGATGCGATGCTGACGATGTTGATGATTATAATGATGATGATGACGATGGCTATGATGATGACGGTGGTGATGATGATGATGATGATGATGATGAAGATGATGCTGAATGATGATGATGATGATAATCTTCGTTGATCATTCCAGACTGACATGAATGCACATAGATTAGCCTACATTCCACAGGTTGAACGGATCATTCAGAAGTCGAGTAGGCTACATTTATGGATTGTACCTGGTTTCCAGAGATGTTTCAATCCAAGTCCTTCGAGGTCGACGATGTAAATTACTTGATCGATTCGTTTTCCAAACTACAGAAAGCAAAATCGAAATGTTCAAAATGGATCCAATCGATTCCAATGCTCGTTCGCAGTATTTATTATTTTTTATTCTTGCCTGTTGCATGGCGGGTATCATATCTACACCGTGACTCAAAAAAAGTAAGCCAAATTGTTTTGCATATATCTTTAACACCTGATGACATATCAAGCTAAAATTTTCCAAATATTTATAGAAGTGGACCAAAAATATGATTCCAAAATTTCATGAAATAAAGTTGAACGGATAAAAAGATATGAATATTTAAACTTCATATACCGAAATTGCAGTTTACAAGCAATTTTTTGCCAGATTCGATAAACTGTTTCCCTATTATCTCCAATGCCTGATGATTAATCATTCTAAAATTTTCCAGATATGTAGAGAATTGAACTACCAATATGACCCCAACAGTATGGTTTGATAATTTAATTAAATAAGATGCTCAAAAAGTCCCCCTCCTGCTTGCACGCAAGCCTGAGAGCGCTGGCGCCATTGCAATGGCAACAGCAACGTCGATTATCCTCTGGTTCAGGCCATCCCGCACTTCCAACAAGCGTTGCTTCAGATCGTTTATATCATGGATTGTTGTCTGATAGGCTCTATCTTGCATCACGCTCCACATTTTATAGTCGACAGGATTCAAATCTGGACTGTTCGGAGGCCATAATGTGGGAGAAATGAAGTCTACACAATAACAGACTTGCTGAAAACTGAAATTTCGGGTGATGAAGTTGAAATATCCATATCCTTCTATCCCTTCACATTTATGACATGAAATTTTGGAATCCTATTCTAGGTTCAATTCCCTAAATATCTGGAAAAAGTTTTTATGATTACTCATCAGACATCAGAGATGTAAAAAAAATTGTTTGTCTTACTTTTTATTGAATCTGACAGAAAATTGCTTGTAAACTGCAATTTCGGTATATGAAGTTTAAATATTCATATCTTTTTATCCGTTCAACTTTATTTCATGAAATTTTGGAATCATATTCTTGGTCCACTTCTCTAAATATTTGGAAAATTGTAGCTTCATATGTCATCAGGTATTAGAGATAGATGCAAAACAATTTGGCTTACTTTTTTTGAGTCACGGTGTATATTGCCCTCGATGGTCCCACCAATAGCAATCCGTTAGTAGAATTATTAATAAATTAGCAAGAATCGTTATTCCATAAACCGTAACGAAGCCATGAAGTCAAAGCGAGTGGAATAATTATAAACGTGTTTGAAAGGTTTAGTCGGAAGTGTAGTCAGCGTCATCGTCATCGTCGTCGTCATCGTCGTCGTCATTGGCATTGGCATTGACACTGTATTTAGCCTCCCCTAAAGTGAACAGATTATGGCCTTGACCTTTTTACTGACTTCTCGGCACGTGACCTTGGACAGCCGTTCGATTAAATACATCTGGTATGTAATCGCTTCCTTCTTCGTAACGGAGTTGTAGAAACCTATCAGACAGACAATTGCAATCAAACGAACCAAAATGTGCACTCAGAAATTTAATAGCTAGTCCCAAGTCAGTTTAAACTTCCTCTAGAGACTGTTGTTACTTCTTCTTTCTTTACGTTCTCTGCCAAGTGGCAGGTCCAAACGTCCAATGTTTCCACTTTTCACGCTGTTGTGCCATGTCCTTCAGTTCTCTGTATCCATCTTCCATCATCCCGTCCAGCAGTTTTTGTTTAGGCCTTCCTCTGCACCTCTTTCCCGCCAATCTTCCTTACTAAGTAGTGAAATTGCGGTTAGTGTTCCCCTGAATCAATGCCAAGGAAAACGTTACTAGTTATAATACAAGAGCAGTAGGCCACAATTTTTTGGCAGTCCACATATCCCCGTTTGTTCAGTATGACTGGACTTTATGCCCATGATTGGGGATTTTAGTTTCCCAGTTTATCCATTTCGAAATATATTTTGCACCTTTCTGATCAACTGTGGAGAGCTTTTCAATCCAGATTGGATATCCTTCCTTCGAATGTCCTGGAACGCCACATGGATAGTACTTGGTCAGCACTTCCGGTGGCTCGTATGACGTCAGAAGGCTGTCCATGTCATTTTCCTTCCGCCATACTTGATCCTGATTCGACAAATTCAAGAAACAAGGAGCAACAGATCATAAGACTATTCATCATTTTTTGTGCATTATCTGCAAACGCTTACATAGTTAATTGATTGCAGCTATGGCCAGATTTTGTTAGCAAAGATCGAATTACATAGCTACTCATTTACTGCGTAGCCTAGGCTATCATTCACACATAGAGTTATTTATTTATTTATTTATGATGATAGGACAAATAACCGCCGTCACTGTATTTTTTGGAAAAAATTGCTTTGCTCTTAGATCAGTGGTTCTCAACCAGTGTTCGGCCGAACCCCTGGGGTTCGGTGAGCCAGTGTCAGGGGTTCGGCAGAGGTCCTCTGAAATATATACATATTCAGTGAAAAATCATCTGCTATTTTTTCAACTTTTATTTAATAAATTTTGTTTGAAACCTTATTAAATTTAAAGCTGTTCATTCTGTTAACCTTAGTTTTGTCTTACTGCATCAGTGCACCTCACGTTAATTAACATCGGCAGGCATCTTTCTGTGAAGTAATATAAGGTAATTAAGATAGGCCTAGCCTATATAATTTTTCGTTGTTTTTCTGCAGACATACATGTAGCATCGTATGACGTACGCTAAAAGTAACAATAACTGTAAATAACTGTATTACCATTTTCTTATATACTAATACCACAGAGTATGCCGAGCAAAAAAGAAAAATTAGTATTCAAACTTGAGGGGTTCGGTGAATGGTCATAGATTTCTCTTGGGGTTCGGCTCCCTTGAAAAGGTTAAGAACCACTGTCTTAGATTACTTATTTAGGCGTATTCCGAAATAGCCTTCAAGTTACTTTATAGACCTAAATGCAGGCTTATTAGCTTCTTTTTGCAGTATCACAGTCGATAACGATACGGACTTACATCTCGAAACATCTTTTCAGCCTTAGCAACATCCCATTTCCGAGCTAAAAAAGATAAACATGATTAAACATGATTAAACATGATTAAAAGTGATAAACCAAACATGACATTACCTCGACAGTGCGACTTTACAACTGTCGATTAAAACGAGACACTATTGTATGATTGACGATTGCTGCAAGCAACTGATTGAAAGGATCAGACACTACGAACTTAATCCAGACTATTAGACAGAAAAGCCAAAAGTATCGGAGTTTTAGGATGCATCGATTGCGTTACATTTGATAGGCAATGTAGGCTTTGTCTATCAGAATTGAGATTTATGGTACTCTATACTCCCAACTTGCTAATGCTAACTGATGATGCAATATAAGTTAAGCATTCTTAACGGTCCAAATTGCACTGAAAAGACATAATCAGATGCTATCGTTAAAATGTGACACAATTATATATTTCATCTTCATTCATTCATATGTAGTGCCCCTTTCACGGTGACTATTCTGGACCGCTCCCAAATCGGTCTTGTCTGGAAAGGACAGTCTTAGGCTGGGAATCTACTCAAGAATTACTGTTCAGATGCGCTCTACACCCGGTGAAACAAACTATGATTTATAGGAATGACCTTTAATCACTGGGAGGTGAAAGACATGTCGCAACATGGATAAGGGAATGAATTGTGGAGCCTTGCTTACCATGAAGCCATTTGACGAGGTAGAAATCCTCATGTTCTGGCTTTGTGATGTCTTTCACTTTCAGTTTGAACTGCAGTTTCAAAGGAATAAAATTTATTCTTAGCATAGAGTTAAGCAATTAATTAAGAGCTTTTTGGTTATAGTGCTCCACTCCGCTCCACGAACACAAGAGGAGTGGCCCATTACTCCACCAGTTTCGTTGCTTGTCTCCTCATAAGGCAATTAACGTATAAGAGTGACGCAAATGAATGTTACTCTTAACATGATAATATTTTCAAAAACATGCAAATCGTTCAACTAACTTTATCGAAAATCTCTTTTTTCGAAGGCTTCAATTCCAAAGGTTTGTCCATTATGCCTGCCAAATCACTGAACGTGGAGAACGCGAGGCTCGCGAGGTTGTGGACACCAGTACACCTTAGAATAGATCTACACCATGGTTATAGGAAAATAATACACGTGATTATAATGATCTCTTAGCCTTGGCTATTGCGATCAGTTGAATGAAAAACCTATCGATAATTCTTATCTAGGCAAACTTCGATCTCTTGAATTAGATCATTATTAACTTAACGGCAGATAGGCAGAGTGAAGACCGGGGTTCAGTCGTCAAAGCCTTCCTGATAAGGCTGCAAGACATTAATTATAGTAACTTGAAAAGTGGAGCAGATTTGCATCTGTTTCTCAACCTTCACGTGTCTGTTCGATTGTCTGTCTATCTGTCTGTCTGTCTGTCTCTGTCTATCTGTCTCTGTCTCTGTTTGCCTGTCTCTGTCTCAGTCTCTGTCTCTATATATATCTCTGTCCCTATCTCTGTCTCTGTCTCTCGCTCTCTTCCTCTCCCTCTCTCCCTCTCCTTATCTTTGTCTCTGTCTCTCTGTGTGTCTCTGTCTCTATCTATATGTCTGTCTGTGTCTGTCTGTCTGTGTCTGTCTGTCTGTCGTGGCTGTATGTCTGTCTGTCAGTCTATCTGTCTCTCTTTCTCTCTGCCTGTGTGTCTGTTCGTCTGTCTGTCTCCTTGTATGTCTGCCTGTCTCTCTCCCTGAACCTATGTATTTCTGTCTGACTGCTTGGTTGCCTTTCAGTCTTTGCGGCTGTTTTCTCGAAAAGTCATAGTCATTTATCATTAGCTCAATAAAGGACATCATTTCTTAGCTTGCTTATGCATGTCATTATCAATGTCCTCGTGTGTCTCATGTTCTTTTGTCGTCTGTTTGTTTGTCTATATGACCTGATAATCTATACGAACATAACATAACATAACATTTTTTATTCGGCAACCAACACAAACTTTACAGATAGGGTAATTCTACATCAGATATGTCATATGTCGGTTCGCCCAGGAGACCCAAAAGGGGCCAAAGGTCCCGCTAGCCAGGGCCACCTGAGAGAATTGGTTTAGAAATATTCAGCACGGCCGACTGGAAAATAAAGCAGCTTTATGAACAAAATACCTTAACTAGCATAATAATACAAAACAAAAGGTGAGTTAGAAAAGTGGAATAAAGTCAGTGCAGTCATATACACGAAAAACAAGTGCACACTCCCGTATGAAGGTGAATTAACAGTATTTCCCCAGATTAGTAGAGGTCTACATTCCTTGTTGGATGAAGGTAGAAAGCTCCCGTTTAAAGAGACGAAGAGACGGCAGGGAGCGAATATCAAGAGGAATACTATTCCATGTTCTTGGTCTAATACATTTAATAGATGTAAACCTTGTATTAGTGCGGGCAAAGGGAATATAAAAAGAGTTAGTATTTCTCAAGCCACGCTCTTGAATATCAGTACTGAATTTGAAGTAATCTTTATAGGTAGCTGGTAGTTGATTATGGGTATATCGATACATAAATATTCCAATTTGTAATTGCCTTATTTGATCTGGTTGCAGTGTATTTAGACCTAAAAATTAAAAAACTTAGATGTTGCGCGTTTGTACATGCAGTATGCTGAGGTGAATACACGCACACTCGCTTTAACACACCACATAGAAAGACGTCTGTCTGTGTTACTTTTATAATACTATTTTCTCTACGTTACTCTTACAGTCATGTAGGTCTACATTGTACATGTACCTTCTGAGTTGATCTCTGAATGTGCGTACTGTAAGTGTTCGCTTGCTTAAGGATCTGCATGCCAGTGTGTTATTTAATAAACCGCCGGGACTTGGATACGTATTGTGTTTCTCATTCCTTGGTTTAAATGTTCTTAATTCAATTAATCGTATTTTATGCTCATAGGTCATAACCGTGATTTTGTTAGGGAGTCCGGTGATTGATAAATCACAAATCGTTTCCTATTTTTCTTATTAACCCAAGCTCCATATTTTCCTTAGGATGCTGCAGACTTAAACGTAACTTAGGCCTAGCCTACTAGATCCATTATGATAGGCCCACTCTAGTAATCAGGAAACTGTTAGGCATAGGCCCATACGTGGCATTTGGTCTCTTTCGTGAGCTAATTGTAGTTTGCAAGAAATCTTCGGGCCATATAGGCCTACTCAAGATGACTGTGTCAGTAGCCAAGAACATCCACGTTAATTATTTTCATCATCGTAATTTTATATGGAGGGTAAAGAACGAGAGGAAGACCCAGGCAAAGGCTGTTAGACTGAATGATGAAAGACGGATATCAGAAGCTGAAGGAAAAAGCACAGAGCAGGGAAGAATGGAGACTTCAAATAATCGAAACTAAATAGGGGCAGAGAACGCAAAGAAGAAGAATTTTATAGAGATGTTGAGCATCTTTGCGAGTATATTGTACATGGTGGGCATAAAAAGTAATACCCTACGATGTTTTGCCAATATCTTGGCCAAGGATAAGAATGTTTGAAATCAAATTTTACGAGCTTAAATGTAATTCATATCGACGTACAATTGCCAAATTGCATGGATATTTGTGAAACAGAACAAAAGTTATACCGCTTTTAGTGAGCCCACCCACTGTTTTTTGACGATCCAAAAACGTAACGCAATGAAATGTAGCAAAAACGGGTATACGTAGGCCTACCCCTTCCACCAAATTACCCCGCACACCCTAGGCCTAATCCTAGTTGTCGAAACCATTAATAATTTTTGTCTATTTTACTTCTATTTTCGAAAGTACATGTAATGTAGCCAGGAAGCGAAGCTCAAAACTTGGTTAGTACATGTAGTAAGTTTCTTAGTTCATTAAATATTACACGTTTATCGTTGGACAAATACTATAATTTAATAATAATAATAATGTCTAGCTCGTAAAACCGGTGACACGAGGAAAACAAGTTATCTTTTCCACCGCATTTCCATTTTAATCCAACGCTTCAATGCCATTGCCTTCCAAGGCACCTTTGCTTCGCCTGATCTTAACGAGTTCTACCCGTTCCAGAATACAATTTTTTAAGTCTCCTGATATTTTTTTGAAATCCCGAGGGATCTGAGATACCTCTGGTAAAAAATAATAATAATATGTTGAAACCAGTAGACTAAACAATAAATAATTATTGCTTGTGTAAGTTGTGTTACGATCACAATGCGATTGCAAATGAATGTTTCTCTTAATCACAAACGTCAGTGACAACTAAGCAAACGGAAGTATTTCTTATAAAATCAATATAGTCCTATTTTGAGCTTTGAGTTTTTATTTTTTAATTAGGCCTCATAATACCTATAAGTCTCAAGATATGGTCAATGTTGCTTCAAAGTTGAATCTTGCTTTAGATTTTTAAGAAGGTTCTTTCGGCTGGAGGTTTGTAGAATCTAAACGGTATGTAGTTATTTTCCTGTGTGAGGCTCCACAATCTCAATGAAGTGGTAAAGCTCCTTAGCGTTTATCCAGCTGTACTTGTTGTCAAAAAGAATGACATCTAGAAACACAAAATAACTTCATAAATCAATTGCAGCTTCTCGTAATATAAAACGGGAAAATTCTATAAACGCTCAAAATAGTTTAGCAATAGTGAGGGCTGATGACAGAAATTCTGGGTCCCTAGGCAGCGCACTGAGCGCAGTCACGTCCCTAAACAATCTTAAGGCCTAAAGCAAGCAAATTGTTTAGAAACAAATTCGAGTGATAGAAGTGCAGATACTACCCACAATTTTATTGTAGGTTGTAAAATTCAGTCATTCAATTTATCAATTTATTCAGTTGTTAGCTTGAAGTTTTTAACTGATTGTATAGGCCAGGAAATTTTCTTTGCAATATTATTTTAAAAGGCATGGCCTAAATCATAAACTTTTTGAAAATAACTACCTAGGTCCAAGGGTTGTTCACCTATTTCACATACAGAGGCTTACCAATGCCCTGCTTTATGAGATTGCTTGATATTCCGAAGGCGGATTATCCTCATCATGTTTGGACCACCAACATGCTTAGGACTCTAAACGAAGAGTCATACTGGAACCATCAGCATAGAGCAAAAAGTATTACCGGAATTTTGTGAATAAACATATTCACTCACAAGTTCCCAGAGTTTCGCACTGAATGCTTCCCGATTCAGGAATGACATGACAGTTGACTCTTTCACTTGCGACGATGGCTTCCAGATCATCCGGGTCACCAGATGTTTGACGATAGACACCGAAACCAATGTCGTTGTCATAAGTGTAGAAATTCCAACTGCACATTTTATAACATAGCAATTTACTAATAATGATGACCTACAACAAAATAATAGTAGACTATCGCATATAAATGCAAAGAAATGAATAAATGCAAATAAATAAATAAATGTGAATAAATGTTCATGAAAGATAGACAATTATTGTTAGACTTCAATCACACGATGGGTCAAAAACGTATTTGTCGCGAATGTAGAAATGCCAACGATATATTTATTATAATAGTACTGCAACTTAGTTTACTGATGGAATCAAAATCTTGAGGGCACAAGTATTACCTATTTCAAGGCTATTTGTAATGATTGCTCTAGTCGTTAGGATGAAAAATTTACCAACATAAAGCAAAGATTCCGAGGGTTTCGGACTGTAGCCTACACCTATCGGTTAGGTGTAAACAAATGAATATTAGATTATTCTAACAAAGCATGTGCTATCCGTTTCAAGCTGAAATATGTCGATTCATTTCATAATAATGCAATCTACCAGTTTGGCTGTATATGTGTCTGTATATCTGTCCGGGATTCCTTCTATAATATCGTGAAGATAATCATCGATTGAATACCTGAGCAGTGAGTTTTTGGTCTTGACTGGAAAGTCGAGCTGCAGAGTTGATCCCGGTTGAACCGTAACCGAAGTGAATTTGCTCAAATCGAGGTTTTCCTCCAACGTATTCCTCCTGTAGTATTCTTCCGGAATTGTTCCTCCCATGCAGATCTAGAAAATATGCCAAATCTTTGCCGTTCGGTACATAAGCTTAATGCCCTTTGCAGTTTTTTCCTTGTCATGGCACATTCTGCGTAGCGTGAGCACTGGATAGTTGCATGATGTAAGAGATTCTAGAGGTTTAGAGGAATAGCACTGAAAGTTCAGAGGTGCATGCAAGTCCATTCGATAGAGTATCGATAGCCCTGAGCAATATTATTGCAAGGGAATTACGCAGTGACCGTGACGACTCGCGAGGTTCGAACAAAAACCTGCCATTAATGTGAGAATGCTCTACATTGCTTTAGCCCAGCAGTCGACCGCCGTGCACTATCACGCTGACCATTCAATTTATAATTCGAGGTAGTAACGATTTTTCAGGTTGAAACACCCGTAGCTTTTTAAAACGACCAGACACAATAACTGCCGTGTGTCCTTTTGACCCAAATTCGTCCAATGTATGCCTGATTATCCGTTTGATAGGGCTTGTGTCGCTTTCTGTGTGTTTGTCTTTGTATGGGCATCATGCCCTTCTTCAGTGTGTCTGTTTTTCTGTGGTGTACGCATGTTCTGCAATATGACAACTGTTTCTGATTTTATACCTTTGATCTGCAGTAAGGATCCCCATCCGGATCGGTAGCAGTTCCACCCCAGTGAACAGGTAATTGATCCGCGTCTATGTCCTTCAGCAGATCGTCTTTGTAGTTAGCTGTGAAGCATATCCAAAATTTCCACAGGTAATTTCGACTCCAGTTATGCTTATTAAAATCTGCTACTTCCATATCGGGTTCAGTGGTGTAGACTGTAGAGGTATGATCTGTGCCTTGTGACCGAAGGTTGCAGGTTCGAATCTACCTCAAGCCACTGCTCACGGGCCACATGAAGCGATATAATTTCCTAAGACATCATTTTTAAATGATGTCATGTTGATATCTTTCTCTGGTCTTATCCAAGCTAAGAACTGTACCCCACTTCTTCAATTGCTTAACCCAGGCTTTGTAGATTTCTTGCTGTCAAAATCTGGCCGTTCTGCTTAATTGTGCCATTGCATCTTCAATTTAAGACTTACCGTTCTCAAATTGTATATACGCCTCATATATTTTTCTTTCATAGCCGAATGATCTTATCTGATACCTGGGCCACCAAATACCAGATATAACCAGGTTGCTGTCTACGTTTCAATACCATTGATTGATGCGCGAGACACTGTGGCTATAGAAGTTACTAGTAATAATGACTGACTTTCCATAATTATGTGGTAATACTACTTACTTCCCATGACCTTGGTCTTAGCTTGTGTTTCCTCTGACAAGAAAGATTTGACTAAACCGAAGGCAAGTGGAAAAATTGATGGAGCTGAAATTCAACCACAGCTCAACGATATAATAATACTTTTACAATAATGTAAAGATGATTACAACTGTCTTGATGATGATGATGATGACGACGACTACGACGATGACGATTAGTGATTATCACTACGCCAGTAATAGTATTAACATTGTTCGAACATCATTGCCAATGTTGATGCTAATGTTGATGCCAATGTTGATGATGATGTTGAAGATGATGCTGATGCGAGAAAGAAAATAACGACGTGGAAGAAAATTATGGTGATGCTAATGATGACGATGATGACGATGATGATAATGATGATGATGATGATGATGATGATGATGATGATGATGATGATGATGATGATGATGATGATGGCGATCACATTGCAGATGAGATGATAACGGCGACATCGATGATGACGAAGCAATTGATATGGTGACAGCGAAAGATGATGACGATGCTAACGTAGAAAATGATGAAGTTGATGAATATAATAATGACGACGACGACGATGGTGATACTGACAATACCAATGATAGTTATCAAACAATTGATAGAACGCACCGTTGATGACGTAGGCTGCATGCATAAACTCCGGATAGTGCGCCTCAGTGATGGCCGCCAACTTACCGAAAGCGTCGGCGGCTACAAACAATCATTTTTTAATTAATCAGACAATCAGCTGATGCATAAACATGAATGTTTTAAACAACTTGTTTATTTAACAATCTGTCAAGCGTTACATCTGTATCTCCTAAATGTGTCTGCAGGCGTAGGCCTACTCATTTGGTTGGATCATCGAATTTTTGATTGACTGACTGACTGACAAACAGACGGACCGAATGTTTGAATGACTTACTGACTTACTCACTGAATGATTGGCTGACTCACTGACACGCCCAAAAAGTAGATGCGCATAATATTATAGCTTCTAAAGATTTGTTCTTATCTAGCGACAAAAAGAAACCATGCGTCGTCTGTGTACATAATTTATAGGAGAGCGTAAGATGAACTATAATAGGCTATGTACTGGTAATACATGTAGGCATTGTAGGCTATACCTGGTTTCCAGAGATGCGACAGACCAAGTCCTTCGAGATCAACTATGAAAACCACTCCAGTGATTCGTTTGCCCAACTACAGAAGAAAATTCAGTAATTAATGCATCCAGTTCTTGCAAATATAAAATATTATTATTAGTTGCTTGTATCATTATTTTTTCATACTATTGTCATAATAATACTAATAATAAAAGAATACTAAATCGTGAGAATGATTGTAACACTGGACAACACAGGTTTTGTCTCTTGAGAATTTTTTGACGTAGGCTACCATTGTTTCTTAATCCTTATGTATTTTGGTTGCTGATTATTTTTCAAACTGTTGGCTGTGTTTGACAAAATGTTTTGGGCCATTCTTCCACAGCCTGCAATCAATCGAACTTCTTTGTCTTCCATTGGTCATAACAACGACGATTTAATAAGGAGTAAAGAAGTATTGCTGAGCTCTCAGCTGCAACGATAGAATCTACTGGCACAAAGAACTAAAGTTTTTGCTTTTCGTAACGCAATCACGATTTTATTTACAGTTTTCAATATTTTCGTCAGTAAATTATCCCTTTGGCTGCTACTGTCATAAACAACTTTCTCCCACACGTGTTAAATGCACATAATAATAATTATGGCCATGACCTTTTTGCTGACTTCAGGAAGGATGACCTTGGATAGCCACTCGCGCCGGTAGATCTGGAAGCGCGCGGCGTCTTTGATTGAAAGGCAATTGTAGAAGCCTATCGGGTACACACAAAGAAATAAACAAATAAATGTAGGCCATATTCAGGCATTTAGTCATTAGATTGAAGTTAGCTTAAAGTTTTTGTGGACAAAGAGCTCTGCAAAATGCAGTCACATATTGTAAGAACTATTTCAGTATAGGCTACATGCGACATCTCTGGCTTATATTATTAACCAAAGTGGTATGAAACAAATTGAAGAAACATACTTTGGAAGTATTTAATGCTGCCGGCGCGGTCCATCAGGAGTTTGAGAACAAATTATCGCGGCTTCGGAAAAAATGGGGGTGGACTGTAGGGATAATTTTACAGTCTGTATGACTTCTGATTCTATTATGTAAGATTATATAAGTCAGTGAGTGTGGATGGATATTTCTTGCGGTCGGACGCCAGTAAAAGCTGGACACAAAGAAATTTTGCTAATTTTCCGATTAGGCGCAATGTGTAACATAGCCCCCAAAAATGACAGTGGGTCGAAAGAAGGAGAGTTTACTCTGTCCTTCGAACAGCATTGACAATCAACAAAGATTCTGATCATGGGATTAACCTTAATTGTCGTCAATTTAACCAGTTAGAAATGGGTTTGCACCTCTCGCATCGGCAAGAGGGAGTTGCGACAGCCAGATTGGATGTCCTTCTTTCGTTATTCCTGGAATGCCACCCGGATAGTACTTCTTCAGCACTTCCGGTGGCTCGTATGACGTCAGAAGGCTGTCGATGTCGTGTTCCTTCCGCCATTTCTGATCCTGATTCGACAAATTCAAGAAACAAAGATCTCTGATTTTATGTATTCTGCAAAGACGTTATATCGAGACATGAAACTCATGATATTAATTCATTGTCAGATATAGCAATTATAGACGTCTTATCTTCAACTCATTATTTTGTTTTTACCGTATCTAGAAGCTTACAGTGACGATAATAAATAGCCTAATAATAATTTATGAAAGTGACAGTCTAGTATTTTTAATCGAATATAGGCTAGGCCTAATCTTTCTGTGAGTAACGACATCGTTTTGGAATTAATTGCTAATTTAGACTAATTTATTCAGTTACTTTATATAGGGTAATTAGGTTTTGAATTTTTTCTGGAATCAAAGTTGAAAATGATGTGGACTTACCTCACGAAACATCTTTTCAGCCTTATCCAAATCCCAGCTTCGAACTGTGAATGAAAAAATAAGACATCATTTAAACAGTGTTGCCCTACAACTCTTATGACGAGAGACTATTGTGCAATTGATACAAACTATTAGTTGGACATGAAAACATTAGGTTAGGCCCTACATCAATTTTGTTGTATTTGACAGACAATAAAATTTATTGTTTATTTAATATTTAATATTATTGTCTGCGAGCATTCAATCATCATCTTACTTCTAAGTGCGAACACTAGATATTGCTGTAAACGAGGGCTGAACAGTTAAACTTAGATAGCCTATTTTCGTCAAAATGTGACACTATCTTATGTTGTGAGCTAGCCAAGCAAACAGCGATGAAACAGAATTGTCTTTGACCTATACACCATGTTACATGTAGGGCCTATGGTAAAGCACAAGAGAGAAATAAAGATCAGTTCGCAGCATGAGTAGTCTACACTCTACACCATGAGATAGATGGGTCCTGCTTACCTCTGAGCCATTTCACGAGGTCGAAGTCGTCATGTTCTGGCTTTGTGATGTCTTTTACTCTCTCTTTGAACTACGAATTGAAGCGAACAGAAAACGTAAGATAGTAAATGCGTTTTAGAATGTCCGACAGTTTTTAATTAACAGTTTTTCGTAGAAAGCGTTTCACTTGACGATTATTCTAGTATTAGTGGTTTTAAATCAATGCTACTACTGCTACACTGCTACTGCTACAGCTACCGCTCCTACTATTAACACTACTACTACTACAACTACTACTACCACCACCACCACCACCACCACCACCACCACCACAACTACCACCTCCACCACAATCACCACCACCACATCACCACCACCACCACCAGTACTACTACTGCTACTACAACTACAACAGCAACGACAACTTAATTCAAGAGCATTACATCACTTGACTTACTTTATCGTAGATGTCCTTCTCCCCGGGCTTCAGTTCCAAAGGCAAGTCCATTTTGTCTTCCAATTCATACAGCCCCCTATAAGCATATCAAATACGTCTTACGAGTTCTGACGATTTTAGTTTGTTGTTGTAGATCATAAACTCAGCGGAACGAAGATCGTGTGATCTTCGACCGTTCTTTTATTTTATCTCGACAGACCTTGAACTTTTTATCGATAATAATTAATAATATTATCAATGGCTGATATCACTACCGAAGACATGAGTCCCACTAGATAGACGAGGCCAGCGAGAACTTAAATATTATTTCATATTAATCTCTGTTGACTTAAATCGGAGTTGACATGTGGTATTCTTTGCCGTCACGTGTCGGTTTGTCTCTCTGCCTGTGTCTTTGTGTCACACTGTGTCAGTTCGTTTGTCTGTCTACGTGTCAGGCAGTCTTTGTGAATGACCCATTGCAATCTCCTAGACTTGATGCCTATATGGTATGTGATATCTTCAATGACATTTCTCAGACAGTCATTAATCTCTCTTCTTCTTTCTGCTCTTTCATCAGTTCCTGGCGATGAGGCCCTTATGAAGTGTCTCCATAGTGTTCTGTCCCTGACAGTTTCGCCCACCATGTTCATTAATATAGGCATACATGTACGTTAAACATTGATTGCATGTCTAATTGCCTATATCTATGTTTAGTGGAGGACGCTGCCCGGAGGTCGAGCAAGCAGTGCAAGAACAACCTTTGTTGTAATGTTGTATGTTTGTATGTTTGTACATCAATTGGCCACTCGCTTTGGAATACGCTGTCTCCATTTACTCGATCTCAACTTCTGACTTGTAATCTCTTCTCCTCATTTCTCTTTTCTCAAAACATTTTTCTTCTCTTGTGGCCTTGCGCACTGGGTGCGCCTCTGAACGGTTCACCCTAATAGAGGCGCTTTATAAATGTGTTTATACAATACAATGCAATAAAATACAATACACAAACATGTATGTAAGTATGTATGTGTATGTAAGTATGTATGTATGTATGTATGTATGTATGTATGTATGTATGTATGTATGTATGTATGTATGTATGTATGTATGTGTGTATGTATGTGTATATATATACACCGTGATTCAATAAAAACTAAGCCAAATTGTTTTTCATATATCTCTAATGCCTGAAAACATATCAAGCTAAAAGTTTCCATATATTTAGAGAATTGAACCAAGATTATGATCCCAAAATTTCATGAGAAAAAGTTGAACGGGTAAAAAGAAAACAATACCCCTAAACCTAAGCAATCCATTTACTTCTGGTAAAGATTACAACACAGTAACAAATGAATTTAATCACAAACTTAGTAGACTTAGGCATCGGCCTAAAGAGAAGTAGGCCTATATTTTTTCAAATCGGTACGGTATCGTTCCTCGTTTTTGAGTTCTTGTTTTTAAACTTTACACTCAAAAATGGTTAGCGTCGTTTCAAAGTCCAGACATCATTTCTGTTTTAAAATAGTTTCTTTTGGCTAGAAATCTGTTGAAGCAAGTCGCTGCAGTTCCTTTGCGTCGTCTGGTACGACAACTTCAATCAAGTGGTAAAGCTTCTTGGAGTTTATCCAGCTGTAGTTGTTGTCAAAGCGAACGACATCTAGGGAACAGAAAGTAAGTTAATACAAAAAATCTCGTCATATGAACTAAACTAAATTCCAAAACGTTCAAAAATAGCTTAAATATAGATCTATATTGTCTGACTCCAATGTTAATCAAAGAGACAAATACTGACAGTTGGTAAGGTTGAGGAGTTTTTCCAAGAGTTCCACTCCGTTGAAACTCCATAGTGAACTCTTAAAAATGACTTTATTTGTTGTACAGTATGTTGGTGGAAGTTACTGCCAAGAAAACCAAAACACAAGCACCTTGTTCTTATGCCTTCTTTTAGGAGATGGCTTCATATTCCGAAGGCGGATTTTCTGAACGTTACATGCAAACCTTACTAAGTGAAAGCATTAAAATAAGCAACATGCTTTAGACGGCAAACGAGGAGTTCGCATAAAAACATCAAGATGCAACATTAAGATATCACCGATATCCTCTGAGCAAATGTGACTTACAAGTTCCCAGAGTTTCGCACTGAATTCTTCCTGCTTCTGGTATGACGTGGCTGTTGACCCTTTTGCTTGGCAAGATGGCTTCCATATCGGATGTCTTCTGTTTCGGGTCGGACGATGTTCGACGATAGATCCCGAATGCAATGTCGCTGTTATCAGTGTAGAAATTCCAACTGCATACATAGCACAGGAATGCAATAAGCATTATAGCCTACATCAAATATCATTGCACATTTTAAGCAGACGGTTATTTATAGACGAAATATTAAGCATGCACATAATGAGCATGACGCCTCTGCAATGAACAATTGCTTAAACTCCAACACATGAGTTTTATTCTGCAATAGAGGTTATCAAAATCAGGACTTGTAGAGCGAAATAGCACAGATCAGAGCCTGGCACAGATACTGTCTATTCTAATATTGTTATTAGGATAGATAATCCATTAACATATAGAAGACAATCCGAATGTTTCACACAGCCAATCCAATCCATTATGTGTAAATAAATGCAATTCGCAGCCTAAGAACTATCTGTTTGACGGCCAATGTAGGCATAATAACCCGCTTATCCCTTTCAGATAAACTTTGCATTTTCCGTCTGTCTCATTATATATATATTCCTACCAAAATTAATATTGGATTTGCAATTCGCTTTTGTAGTCGAGAGAAAATGGAGTGAATGGGGCCTAAGCATACCTGAGCATACAGCAGGACCTACCTGAGCATACAGCAGGACCTACCTGAGTACACAGTAAGACCTACCTGAGCACAAAGTAGGACCTACCTGAGCACATAGTAGGACCTAACTGAGTACACAGCAAGACCTACCTGAGCACATAGTAGGACCTACCTGAGCACACAGTAGGACCTACCTGAGCAGTGAGTTTTTAACTTTGACTGGAAAGTCGAGCTGTAGGGTTGATCCTTTCTGAACCGTAACTGCAGTGAATTTGCTCAAATCGTTATTTTCCTCCAGCATATTCTTCCTGTAGTATTTCTCCGGAACGGTTCCTCCCATGCAAATCTAAAACGTGTAGACGCCTCTACCTTTCAATTCACATAACAGCTTCAGCAATAGCGTTTTGCAATAACTCATAAATGGGTTTGGATTGAGACAATTCCAGGATGATGAGAATTCAATTAATGACTTTCATTTCAATATCATTACACTAATAATAGGCTACAATACATAATGCCCTCCTTTCAAAAGTTCATAAGTGCACTAAAGACCATTCGATGTAACATGTATATCGATATAAGACTATCACTATAATGACTATAATATTATCATAGTAGACTATCGATGACACTGTAGAGCAATTGCAAGAGATGCACACAGTGACCGCAGCGTGATTTCACAATGTTTCTGATTTTATACCTTTGATCTGCAGTAAGGATCTCCATCCGGATCCGTAGCAGTTCCACCCCAGTGAACAGGTAACTGATCCGCGTCTATGTCCTTCAGCAAGTGCTCTTTGTAATTTCCTGTGGAGTATGTACAAAAACTTATAATAGGCTGCAGATTTACTATAAATTATAGGATGCATGCATGATGCATATAGGTTACATTGGTGTATGACTATTATCGTAGTGCCTTGCAAGAAACCTAAATATTTGTAACACTGATGACAGGACTCAGTGTCAGATTTGAAGCAGTTGTAGACTTTGACCTTGTGACGTTTGGTCATGTATTGATGCTTTTGACCAGTCGTTAAAAGTCCTGAACAAGCGACCAAGGTCAGAAACCACAAGGTCGCGGAGAGACGTCAGGGGGAAATCCAGCGGACTTTAAAATTTGTCTAGAACTGAATCCGAGTCAATCCAGTCTATGATGATACAGTTTCTAATCTAATCATTTCTATTTTGCCTTTTCAATGATGCTAAAACATCAATCAGTGGTCATTTCTTTAACAACAGACTTCTAACTATAAGCTTATAGGCTATGTGGTCACGGCCTTTACTTCTTTACAATGATGCCTTTCTTAATTAAGACATAATATGCTGTCGCCATAGAATCCATAGATGTTGCTAGTTACATTGACTTACTTTCCAAAAGCTTGACTTGCTTCCCATAATTAAACCTAGCACTTACTTCCAATCACCTTGATCTTAGCCCGCGTTTCTTCCGCCAGTAAAGGCTTCACCAAACTGTAGGCGAGTGGAAAAATAGCTGGAGCTAAAATTAACGAACATAACAGCGATAGACTATGACATAATTATCTCAAAAGTGCAAGACTCAAAGTGTGACTGGACGCCGTGACGGTCATGGATAGCGTTCAGGAACTTATTTCCAAAATGTCAACGCCGTCCTACTACTTACTATGCCACCGCAGGCTGGAAAGATATTGGGCGTCCATGCAGACACTTCGTTTCCTACACTTTAAACACTGGAGATGTGTTGACAGTAATGATGATTACGACTGCTATAACGATGGTGCTGACGATCAGTGATTATATTATCATTATGCCAGTGATAGCAATAGCTGCAATCAAAGTGAGAATGTTGTTGTTAACATTGACGTTAATGATGATAAATAATCATATTGAAGATCATAATGATGAATGTAACACTGCAGACTATGATGTTAACAGAAATGTAACAACGCAGACTACGACGATGATGATGATTACATTGCAGATTAGATGACGAAGACGACATCGATGATACAAGGACGATGATAACAAAGACGGCGCTAAACTATAGTAAGCAGGAATGATGATAGTGTTTACGTGCAGGTAACTTCAAATTTATTTGATAATGATGATGATGACGATGACGATGATGATGATGATGCTAGAGGAGGAGGAGGAGAAGGTGGATGACGACGAAAATGATAGTGATGGTGGTGGTGGTGGTGGTGGTGGTGGTGATGGTGGTGATGGTGGTGCTGCTGCTGATAATGATGACGATGATGATGATGATGATGATGATGATGATGAAGATGATGATGATGATGGTGATGATGATGATGATGAAAACGGATGATGATGGTGATGGTGATAATGACTATAATGATGATAACGAGGATGACAATGCTAACAATTGTGATGAAGTTCTAATGGAACGAACCATTGATGACGTAGACTACGTTCAGAATATCCGGATAATGAGCCTCAGCAATGCCAAACGCCTCCAAGAGAATGTCAACAGCTGTATTAAAATAATCAATTGATCAATCAAGCAATTGATTAATCAATTAATCAGCTTATCCACAAATCATAATACATGAGACGAGTTGCTTATCGAGTAATCAATCAATCAATCACAATCAATCAATCACTCCATCCATGTCTTAAATGCATCATAATAGGATGTCCATATTTTACGGACCATCAAAATCCGAGACAATTAAACAAATAACGGTTGCTCTTTTACTTGCTGATAGGCTGAGGAACTTGGATTTCGCAGACGATATCGCCCTGTTGGACAACACCTGGAAAGGGATGAAAGATTTAACACTCAGAACACAGATGGAAGCAGCAAAGGTGGGACTTACCATCAATCCAAATAAAACAAAACTCATGAAGGTTGGAAAATGGGAGGAAGAAGGCAGCATTATGGTGGACGGTCAGGATGTAGAATCGGTAGATAGCTTTTGCTACCTTGGAAGTCAAATATCAGCAGACAGCAGCTGTGACAGGGAAATAAAAACACGTATAGGAAAGGCAAATGCTGCATTTGGAGGGCTTGCTAACATCTGGAAAAAGAACGGATGCAGCATAACAACTAAGATGCGCCTCTATCATGCTGTATAGTCTTGAGTACACTTTTGTATGGATCGGAGACATGGCCGATGACGGTGGCAAACAAGAGAAGATTGGAGGCAGCACACCACAAATGGCTAAGAAGAATCCTGCATGTATCGTGGCGAGACAAGATATCGAACAAAACCATTAGAGAGAGAACGGGGCAGGAAGAAATGGAATACATCATCAGAAGAAGGCGACTGAGGTGGGCGGGACACGTGTTCCGCATGGAGGACGAAAGAAGAGCCAACCAAGTGATGTCATGGAATCCTGGAGGAAAAAGGAAGAGAGGAAGGCCGAGAAAGAACTGGCCGGAAACCATCAGGGAGGATCTGAAATGCCTGGAGATGTCGTGGGACGAGGCCAAGGAATTGGCGGCGGACAGAGAGGAATGGAGACGATGCGTTGCCCGATGTGCAGATCTGCACGGGATGGACTAAGTTCTAAGTAAGTTCTTTTACTTAAGTAATTGTCATTTTAAGTCATGATTATGGCTATTAGTAAGGGGTCCTAGACCTGTGCTCACCATAATCAACAGTTAGCCTGGGTTAAAGCCTACTACAGTAACCTACAGTCTGCTACACAGTTATCTACAGCCTGGAATTAACTAGAGTAGCCATAATTTGGCAGACCAGCGCGAAGGAAATTCAAAGAGCCTAAGCGCGACATGATGATGAGTGGATGTACGAGTCTCGCTGCAACGCTGTCTGATCTTTTGAGCGCTACTGAATCTGCAAGCGGCGCTATATAAATGTTCAATTACAATTACAATTACAATTACAATTACTCCACTGGTCTAGAGTCAAGATCAGTAGAGATGGTTAACATTGCCCGCAATTGATATGTCTCCGTAAAAGAACAAATCTACGTTTCAATGGACTTTCGTTCCAGTCAGGAGATCACAAAGATTCTTCCACCCAGTGGAAAGATCTTGGAGGGGGATCACAATGTCATCGAGTCCTGGTGAGATTTTCATTGCATATGTCACTGAAGTTTGCCCATCAGTGGAAAATAGGTTACTACAGGGTTGGTTTCATTCGCAGTCGATTTGAATAAATTAGATTTTTAAATACTTCAGATAAATTCAATAGATATGAACGTGGACAAACTTAGGTAGACCTATATATTTCATTTGATTTAACTGCTTTTTGTACCTCGTAGCGGTGCGTCTATCAGTTTTTTACCAATTAAACGCATACAATTTTAATGGATAAAATTGCGTAAACGAAGTTTTAAGTTTATAATGCAGTTTAAGAATGTAACAAAGTCAAATTATTTTCGGTTTCTGATCTTTTGTCGTTTTTGGTTTTTCATTTTTTTAGAATTAAACGACGTTTTCCTTTTTTTAATTATGATTCCATCGTTTTTTTACATCTATCTATTGCTGATATAAAGCACATCAAGTCTACATGGGAATCGATACACAAACCTGGCTTCCAGAGATGCTTCAGACCAAATCCTTCGAGGTCAATGATGGCAGTTGCCCTAGTGATCCGTTTGTTCAACTATAGAAGATAAAAACGAGCTGATAAAAGAGATTCAGTAGTCAATTATCATTAATCAATATAGACTATTACTGTTATTTCAGTAACAAAATTATAGCATGAGAAGAGCTGTAGTGTAGGCTATAGTTATCTCTATTGATGGTCTGCTAACATTTTAGTTTTTACGCCGGTGTCGCGTGACAGAGTCTTCCCTAAAATACTGCCCCGGAGACTTTATTTCAAAACCGATTCCTCCCCCGGCGGATCTGTTCCAGAATAAATTGCCCCGCAGAGCACATTCTGAAATGAAGTCTCCGCGGGAGAGAATATTTCCTCCGTCCACGAAATAAGTCTTCCCCGTTCAGCGTGACATGGGCTATAGTCGCACTAAATTTATAGATCAGCAGCTGAAACCTTTGGTTTTTCGTTTACGTTGTTAAATTATTAAACAAGAAAATATATTTACTTTTACATCAGAGAATTTCTTCCAGTACAGAGTTTAAGCCGGTTGGGGGAAACTTTGTTTCGGGTGGAGATTTTGTATCGGGACACCCGCCACTGGCATTTTGGGCCCCTTCGTCCGCTACTTTGGAGACGAACACCTTTGGTACCTTACTACTACTACTACTAGCCTACTACTACTGCTATTACTACTACTACTACTACTACTACTATTATACTACTACTACTACTATGCTACTACCACTACTACTACTACTACTACTACTACTACTACTACTACTACTACTACTACTACTACTACTACTACTACTACTACTACTACTACTACTACTACTACTAGGGGCCTACTACTAATACTACTACTACTACTACTACTACTACTACTACTAGTACAACAACAACAACTACTACTACTACTACTACTACTAGGCCTACTACTACTACTACTACTACAGCAACTACTACTACCACCATTATTACTATTACCATCATCAGCATTACCATCATCATCATGATTATCGTCATCGCCAGCATCATTAACTTTATGATAATTTATAATTGGAGTCACCACATCACCGGCGTGGTCGCTAGTCAAAGGCCTAAGTCATCTTCAGTGTGAGTGGCGGCGATGATCTGGTTTTTCCACAGGGAAAACGAAATATTTTCGCGAGATTGAGAACAAATGACTAAAGAAAGGTCGTCAGAAATTTTGGCGAATGTCTTCGCCCATGGTCTTCATTACCCCCCCCCCCCAACCACCACAAACTGAATTCCTGGCGCCGCCACCGTTCAGTGTAATTGCTTTCGTTTAAATAATTATTAAACATAGTAAACCTTCTTTCAGACTTTGCTAAGTGCACATAAACAATCAATCAATCAATCAATCAATCAATCAATGTGTCCTGAGACCTTTTTGCTGACTTCTGGACACACGATCCTGGTAATCCACTCAGGTTTACGAATCTGGTACATCAGGTTTTCCTTACTTGTAACACTATTGTAGAAACCTAGAACACATCAGACATTCGATGAAATTGACCAGTTAGATCTAATTGTCTTTAGAAAATGAGTTATAGGTTGTTATAGCAAATTACTAATGATCACTGCGTAAATGGTGATCTCGATGGTCATCTTGGGCACTACTTGCTTGCAGACGGGCACTTTGCTTTTAATGAAACTAACATGCCTTCGTTCGTTCGTTCATTCATTCATTCATTCGTGGATTTATATGGCAACTCCTCGCGGGGACTACTCAGAAGTGCTCCCGACTCTAGCATGACGCAACAGGGCCGTTTCAGTTTTGATAGAATATGTCAGAGTGACAGAGTGTGACATAGGGAACCGGCATAACTCAAGAGAGAGTCCATTCCAAACCACCACTCAATTGCAGTGTCCGCTCTGTAGTCAGGAGCACCTCTGAGTAGGGGAGCTTGAAGGGGCGCTATTACAAGTGCGCTTACTAACATCATCAATACACGAATGATTGTTAATTTTCCAACTTGGCCCAAGGTGTAATTCCAAGAATTACAGAAAGACAGTTTACTTTTGCCGTTTGGCCATGTGCGCCTTGGACCAATAACCAGGATTCGAACCGTAAGCCTAACAGTTGAAGGTCGCCAGTTCAACCAATTGGAAACGGGTTCCGAACCTTTCTGATCGACAAGCGGAAGCATCTCTATCCAAATGGGACAACCGTTCTTCGCTATTCCTGGGTGACCACCTGGATAGTACTTGGTCAGCACTTCCGCTGGCTCCCGCTGGACAAGGCTGTCGATGTTGTTTTCCTTCCGCCACTCTTGGTTCTGATTCGACAAGTTCAAGAAACAAAGATCATTGGTGCAATGATATGCATCACGTGACTATGTTCTATACATAGTCACAACACGTTTTATCCAGGGTTCATAATAATTATATCATTGGCTATTTAATTTTCTATGTATTTATTTATATCAAAGGCAATAGGTCTAAAATAATAGAAAAGCGTTGCTCTCAAATTCTTAGTTGTCTCGTATGTTTTGCAACCAATCAAAATCATGTTGTGTTGAAATATCGTTACAGATAGATAAATCGCCTCTTTGGATAGATAGCAGTGGCGTAGCAATAGGTAGTGCAGGTTGTGCAGTGCACAAGGGCCCCCGGCTGTTGAGGGCCCCCAGCGGTCAGAGTCATTTTTTACAGATTAATTATTATTCAGAATGTGTTCATATCTACATGTACGGCGGTGGCATTGCAATTGATTGTGCAGATTGCACTAGGGGCCCTTGGTGGTCAGAGTCAAGTTTTTATATTCAGAATTTTCAGAGTGTAAGCTTAATCAAACCTACATGTACTGTAGGCCTAGTGATTAGTGCGGAAACTATGGTGATATACCAGCTGCATTACCAAAGGATTCAGGCACGAAGGCATCTCAATTAATGTTTGCGCAAAGGAACTCGCCCAAGTGAAAATATTTACATTTCGGAATTTTTGGCTTCTTCTTTTAGACGTATCGAAGAAACTGCCAACTGAGACTTGAGTCACTTCACATTATACCAATTTATTATATTGTATTTTTTAGTAAATTAACCCAACTGTTTGACAGAATTTAAGCGCATATGACGATAATTCATACTTCAACAGATGAAGCAATAGGCTATATTGATAATTTTGTCAAGTAGGCCTACTCTAATTAAATTTTCTCTTATAACATGAAGAAAGAGAAAAAATTATAAAGACTAACGGGAGAAAATAATTAAAATTGTAACGAGTAAATTTTTTATTTAACTTCGGGTTCGAAATAATGCAAATAGAGTCTATTGAAAAAGAGCCGGGCGTTTTTG